>SWDC01000146.1:10184732-11384732 GCA_004919715.1 Linderniella brevidens
TTGCATATAGATGTCAGTCGGTATTCCTTGCATTAGGAACGTCTTGGCTCCCAGTCTGCTTGGCTCTTAAACGCTCCCCCTCGGTATATCACCAGGGACTTTAAGTCTTCTGGTTGCATGATAGGAGGATTGTTTGTGGCATCTCCTTCTTGGATGAGCCAGAATTAGCTGACCTTCTTGAAGTGACGCAATCAAATTTGAGGCTTGATCTTTCGTTTCCAAGAGTTCAAGAACCGGCTTCTCCATACCGTTAGTTCGCCTCTTCGAAGAATTGGAGGGCGGACTTCATTTCCAAGTGATAAGCATCCATTTTGTTGATTGGTAGGATCTTCGTGAATGTTTGGAATAGTAATGAAAAATGTCTCACAAGTGACAAACTTAGTTAGAAATATTTGATTCGCACTTAAACAATTTCCTTTTTTTTAATCAATGATCCGGTCGTGAAAATGAAATTGTTATGTTTGAAAATATTTGATAATTAAAAATTGACTTCAAGAATCGTTAAATAAATTTGTATAAGTGAAAAAAAAAATATTGAGTATCAAATTGACTAGTTCGGAGTCAAATATTTTTCGTAAATTTTAAGTTCACAAATTTTTTTTAATTTCTAAAAAAAAATTATGTGGGTCGAAATTTTTTCGAGCAGGAAGGTTTTTCGATTTAAAAATATTGTGTCTTTTAATCGAAAAGGTTTTCGAAAGTTTAGGGATTTAGTTATTTGTTTATCGAAGAATAGTTTTTCGGAATTGTTGAAAAGATAATCTTATCGAAAAATATTTTTGTCGAAAAAACTATGTTAATCGCAAAACTGTTGTCGAAAAAACTTAGATCGAAAAATACTAGTGATCGAAAAACATTGTTAGTCCGATACGCACTCAAGAGAGGATCAAAGGCTTAAAAATGATAAAGTTCTTAAAACACCTTCAGTGTGTGTTTGTGTGTGTGTGCCGAAATTAAGAACTTACTTTTAAGAATTATAGCTTGACCAACCCTAATTAGGGTTAATGGGATGCCTTATATACCATATGAGTTGGTATATTAAGGCTTGGGACTCAAACAATAAATATTTACAATTGACCCCAAATACAATAAATTAACTAATATTGACCCAAACTCAAATACTAACTAAGGACACTACAATTAATTCCTAACATTCCCCCCTTAGTGTCCTTTCTTCGTCTTTGTCTGTTTCTTTGAGCCTTTGGGTCGTTGCTGGGCGTACACGGATTTCCGTAGTCCAAGCTTGTGCTCGTACGTCCTTATTTCCCTCCGGAACGAAAGCCTTTCTTGTATGTTGTTCAGCATATTCAGTATCTTGGCTTTTGTGTCCGGTCCTTCACCTTCCATCTTATCCAGTATGCTCCTCAACTTCTCTCGTATGATGAGGAGCGTTCCGTCGGAGAATTTTGGTATCTCCGATGTCTTCAATATTCGCTTTTCTCCCTTGTAGTTGATGTAGACCACCGCTGGATCTTCACTTTCGAACACGTGGCCTTCACCATATTCAACTTGTTCAGGGAGCTCGAATGATGGTTTGGTGAGGTTGACCTTTCTGATTTGACTCCAGTGCTAGCTGCAGGTCGTGCGTCGCTCCGTACTTGATTTGTCGGAGCATGAACCTTTTGATCGTCATGTATCCTAATTTGACGTCCTGGTCCTGCAGCGTTCCCACGTATCGGTAGCTTCCAATCATCTGTGAGATGTCTTCAGCTCTGATGTACGGGAAGTCAGCCTCTGTCAAGGTCTCTCTTGTACCGTCTTCCCTCACTACGTGGTAGACGCTTAGTAGGAAGGTCCCGAGCCGATCTATTCCAACTCTTTCTACGGCTTGTATTCGGGGCCTCTGCTTTTCCTCTCGCCTGAGCAGCCAGATCATTTCCTTTCCCTAAGAACATATGAAGACGTCTTAGGGAAAGAAGGTAGAGATTGGCTCTGCGCTCTGACAGGTGCGTCATCCCACGTAGCTCCAGCTCGTTCAATTTGACGAGCTGATCCTCTTTACGCCAGATTCTTTTCCTTATCTCTTCTTGGTATGGAACTAAGATTCTGACGTTTTGCCACGGAAGATCACCGTTGCCCCGATCTTTGACATGAGAAGTGGAGCATCCTCATTTTGGACTTGATGTTTGAGTAGTTCCGGTAGATCGGGGAGGTCACTTTGCAGATCTTCCAGCTCCTCATCTTCATGGACTTTCACCAGGCTTATCGACGCCTTTTCGAGGAATAGTCTGGCGTTTTCTCGAAATCTGGCTTCGAGCTGGAGGTCCATCGGTTGCTTCAGCCATCCTTCTTCAAAATATATTTCTCTACCACATCATGTGGATTGTAGAGTTGGCTGATTTCTTCCGAGATTTGGAGGTCAATAGATGTGGCTTGAGGTGACTTTGTCGGTAGAAGGTTCTTGGTGAGCTAAGGCTTATAGTGACTGGAGTGGGTGTCGAAAGGGAAAGTGTATTGGAGATCTCTTGTGTATTTTGTTCGGTTGTGGTTGAGATCTCCATGGTAGGGAATATTATTGTGGTGCTGGAGACTTGTTTTGTTTTGCCTTTTGAGCTTGAGGTATCCAGCGGGTTGGATTCTTGGACTGTTTTGGTTGTTGGCTGCTGCTGGTGAGGGGATTCGACTCCACGCTGTCGGTTCTCCCCCTCGGGACGGTCCTCGTCTTCAGGGTCGTCCCGCGATCCAGATAGGCCCCCGGCTTGTGTTCGGCAGCTGGTGGGGTCAATCAGCCTCTGGATTTCTTTCTCCTTCGGTGTCAGGTGTGGCGCCGACCGGATACGTGCCAAAAGAATGTTGAAGAGTTCTTCAATGGGCACGTCCCACGGTCCTTCTTCTGGTTGTGTGAGTGAAGGAACAGCAGCAGCTGTCTCGTGTGTGACTGGAGTCTTGCCTTTGTCTTGTCTTGATGTTTCGATCATGGCCCGGACTTTTTCCACTAGTTCGTCGCCAAAAGATCGTAGCCGAGACTCCGTCACAAACGGATCGGGAAATAAAACGGAGCCACTGAGGCGTGCCGTTGTCGCGACGTCAGAGTATTTCTGACGTGCCGCCCACTGTAGTGGGTCTTCCGGGGCCACCAAGGCACACCGGTGGCAACGGTGCTAAGACAAACTCAGACCGTTGGCCCGAGACGACTGGTGGGATGTTGATCGTTTCGGGGCTTCCGCTCAGTCCCTCGGAGATTAACCCCAGAGTGACGTCAGAGAGCGTTCTGTCTAAGTCTGGAAGACTTAGAGGTGCGGAAAATAGTGTATGTGTCCTAGAAATGGAAAAAATTTTAGTTGGTGCGGACACTAGACCTGTGATCAAGGAGGCGCAGTCGGAGGAAGTGAACTGCTTAATTCAACATCTATTGCCTCCGAATAAGGCAATGATGGTTGTCGTGGCTCCTCCGGTGCTATTGAGACGGTCGTCTGTTGGGAGACGACCGAATGGGTTGGAAGGGTTATTTGCGTGCTTGGGCCTGATGGCACGACTGCTACTCGGGAGACGATCGTGTCGTCTCCTGTTCCTACGGGTTCGGCCCGGCTTTGTAGTGGGTTAGAGGACTGAGGAGGTCGATCATGTTTTTGTTTGGTGCGACGCTCCTGTATGCGTCTTACGTCTTCCCCTCGTTTTGTTTTTCGTGAGGAACGAGGAGGGGAAGCGGCGCTTCCTAGACCTAACTGAGGCTGGGGTAGGCTAATTCCCGGGGTAGGTTCGACTGGGTTTTGTCGAACCATAGGAGTGTCTTCAAGGGTGATGGATTGGAGGTACCTCGCTACTATTGGGTTGGAAGGATTAGCGATTTGTAGGAGGTGGTCAGGGATCCGCATCGACTCGAGATCAAATTTGGATTTGGAAGAATGGAGGGATGCTAGCTTGGGAATTTGGTATCCCTCCGATCTCGGTCGACGGGTTATCTCGGGGTGTAGGTCTTGAAAGTGGGTTATTATCACTGGAAACCACCGAAGGTAGGGAAGGACTTGTCGGGTTTTATTTTTGGTGGATAAGTCCCTTCGGCGGAGTTGGTCAAGGATATCGGCCCAGATCAACTGCACGATGTCATAATTTTTATTAAAGATGACACCGTGGAAGATGATCATAATGTTGCGGTTACAGCGATCTGGGCCTGAGTGCTTGGGTGATAGGCATTTGTTTATTATGAGAAAGAGTGTGCGCCAAGGTTGTGGAATGTCCTTGGCGCAGAAATCGGGTAGGTGTAGGGATTTATGGATGTCTGGGCGATATCCCATTAGGAGGAAGTCGGTTTTCAATTCTTCCTCCGTGGGTGGTGGGTTATATATTAGGCTGTGAGGTAGGTTTAAGATACGGCGTAGTATGGATGGGGTGAGGATTATGGGTGTTTGGTCTATTTGTGAGGTAAGTGAGGTTGGAGGGGTTTTTGAAGTTGATGGTTGTAGGTTGGCCCATAGCTGTTGTGCGTATACTTCTGGGGCCGATTCCGTAATGGTGAGGGCGGTGTGTAGAGGATGGTGACGAAGGATTTCGAGTATTATCGGTGCGGGGACCGTGATGTTGTCAAAGTCAATGGCCGGGTTGTTGGGTAGTTTAGTGGCCCATTGACTTTGAGGAAAGACTTCGTCAATTTGTCTCAACATGTTTATGTAATCTGCTAAGAAGAAAACACAGAAAATTGTTAGACTAGGCAGAGTAGATAAAAATGTTACTTAGAAAAAAATTTCGGACTTGAAAAATTTTATATGAAAGTGCCCGAAATTTGCTTAAGTAAATAAGATTATACTTTTGAAATACAAGCGGCGAAGTTCACAAATTCGGCTAAGAGTACATTGAAAGTTTAAAACTCGAAGTTTGATTTGGCCGAATTTGGATTTGAAAAGTTTTGTTCGCCGAATTTGATGAAGTTCGGGTTATGAGGATTTGAAATTTTTGTTCGCCGAATTGTAATGAAGTTCGGTAAGTGAAAATTAAATCGAATTTGTTATCATCATTCATCAAATTCGGGGTGCTTGTCTTTAAAATTGAATTTGCCGAAATTGACAAATTCGGGCGATGGAATTCGACTGTGAGGAGTCGGGGTACAGTAGAAATTCGCCGAATTTCGAGTGAACAGTAGAAATTCGCCGAATTTTGGATTGAAAAGCAGAAATTCGGATGAAAATTTAAATTTTACCCGAATTTCGCCCGAAACCTAAAAATTAAAATAGGTCGATTCCATCGGGATTTGGATGAAATTTTGGCAAATAAATTGCAGATTCGGGGTCGCCATTACCTTCTGTAGTAAAATCGAAGTTGAAGAGATTTGATTTGAAGATTTTGTGTTTGCGCGAATTTAAATTCGAGAGTAAATTTTCTGAAATTCGGGCGTTAACTTGTAAATTTAGGGTAAATAATGAAATTCGGGCGAGTAGTGAGATAAATAGGGGTTACTGTGCAAAAGTTCGGGTGAATGAAATTCGGCATGTTAAAATTGAGTTTCGCCGAAATTCGTTCTGATTAAGTGAAAATTATATGAAATTCGGCGATCGAAATTAGTATTGACCAAAAGTGACCCCGAATTTGAAATTCGGCGAGTGAAATTGAAATTGGCCGAATTTCTTCACTGTTAGTCCAAAATTGGACTTCCGAAATTTTATATTATGTCAAAGAGCTCCCCCTCAATAAAATGATATACTCCCCCAATAAAAATAAGCTCCCCCTTAATAAAAATGAAATATGCTCCCCCTTAATAAAATGAAATATGCTCCCCCTTAATAAATATGAAATATGAACTCCCCCTTAATGAAAATGAAATATAAACTACCCTTTTAAAATTTGCATGTAGAATTAATTTGTCTACTAAATAAAAGGTCATGAGGCACTATAGGTCAGTGTTGAAAATTCAACATGCCCAACTTAGAAACTAGGAAATGGAATCGTTTTTCATCCAGAGCCTTTGTAAATAAATCTGCAAGTTGAAGTTCTGTACTTACAAAATACATATCGATAGTGCCCTTTTCAACATGATCTTTTATAAAGTGATAACGAAGATCTATGTGTTTAGTGCGAGAGTGATGGACAGGGTTACATGTGATAGCAATTGCGCTCTTTGAGTCACTATATATGGGTATATGATTAAGATCGAACCCATAATCTCGTAGTTGCGTACGCATCCACAAGATTTGAGAGCAACAGCTTGCTGCAGCTACATATTCTGCTTCAGCAGTTGAGGTAGAGACACAATTTTGTTTCTTAGATGACCAACTAATTAGTTTGTCTCCCAGAAATTGTGCTCCACCCGAGGTGCTTTTTCTGTCCATCTTGCACCCTGCATAGTCGGCATCAGAATATCCGACGAGATTATACCCGGAACCTTTGGGATACCAAAGTCCGAGATTAGGTGTTCCTTTGAGATATTTCATGATTCTCTTCACGGCTATGAGGTGCGATTCTTTGGGATTAGCTTGGAATCGGGCACATAGACATGTCGAGAACATGATATCCGGTCTACTAGCTGTCAAGTAAAGTAATGAACCTATAATTCCTCTATAAAGGGTTGGATTGACTGGTTTCCCAAGAGGATCCGAGTCAAGTTGGCATGAGGGGGACATAGGGGTACTTTTTGTAGTACAATTTTCCATGTCAAACTTTTCAAGATGTCATGGATATATTTGGTTTGACTTATGAAATTGCGTCCGAAAGTTGCTTGACTTGTAAACCCAAGAAAAAGTTGAGTTCACCCATCATGCTCATTTCGAACTTAGTTTTCATAAGTTCTCCAAATTGGTCACACAGCTTTAAATTAGTAGATCCGAAAATAATATCATCTACATAGATTTGGACTAAGAGAATATCTTTACGTGTGCGTTGGATGAAAAGGGTTGTGTCAATTTTTCCTTTTTCGAAGCCTGACTTGACCAAAAAGTCAGAAAGAACATCATACCAAGCTCGAGGGGCTTGTTTGAGTCCGTATAAGGCTTTATCTAGCTTGTAGACATAGTCAGGGTGAGTTGAGCTCACGAATCCTTCGGGCTGTTCCACATAAACTTCTTCTTTCAAGACTCCGTTAAGAAACGCAGTCTTGACATCCATTTGGAATACGGTGAAGTTTTTATGGGCAGCATAAGCAAGGAATAACCTAATGGCTTCGAGTCGAGCTACGGGGGCGAAGGTTTCATCGTAATCAATTCCTTCTTGTTGATTATACCCCTTAGCTACGAGTCGAGCTTTGTTTCTTATTACTATCCCATTTTCATCCTTCTTATTCTTGAAAACCCATTTGGTACCAATAATGGTTTTGCCAAGGGGTTTCGGGATTAGTCTCCAGACCTGTAATCTATCGAACTGATTTATCTCTTCTTGCATTGCAATAATCCAATCAGGATCTTCCAATGCTTGTTTGGCTCTTTTAGGTTCTATTTGGCTCAAAAAGCAGGTAAATAGTCCTTCGTGAGTAGTTGAGGATCTAGTGCTTATTCCTTGGAGAGGGTCTCCAATAATTTGTTCTACGGGATGAGCACGTGTCCACTTTCTTTCATGAGGAAGTGGTTGAGAGGTTGTCTCGTTTATTGTGGACGCGATTTCATTTTCCGTAGAAATGGAGACCTCAACGGGAGGGTTTGTCTCATTTTCTAAGGTCTCTTCGGAAGAGTCGTTTTCAACAGACACTTCGATTCCTAAATCATTGGTGACATCTAATTCTGGTTCTTGTGAAGTTTCACAGTTCACTATTGGTTCTACCATATGTGGACTGCTTGTGTCACCATCTTGGATGGATTGTCGTGAGACTAATTGTTGACATGGGTTAGAGTAAATTTTCTCAAAAAGGATACTTAATTCCATGTCTTTTGAGGAATTTGAGGCTGATGTCTCTTCCACAGGTGTGGGAATGTGTTGATCATCAGTCAACACTCTAATAAGTCCGGGTTCTGGACTGATTTGTTCAGAAGCCATTAAGGGTGTTTCATTGAAGGTCACATTGGAGCTTTCCATGACCGTTCTCCGCTTCTTAAGGTAGACTCGATATGCTTTAGATTCTAGAGAATACCCAATGAAAGTTGCCTCTAATGCCTTAGCATCAAATTTTCCTCGGTTTTCCCTGTCATTTGCTACGTAGCAAATGCATCCGAAAACGCGAAGAAATCCTATATTGGGGATTCTTCCATTCAATATTTCATATGGAGTCTTTCCAAAGCGTTTGTGAATTATTGTCCTATTTTGGGTGAAGCAGGCAGTACTGACTGCTTCAGCCCATAGAAAGTGAGGAAGTTTAGAGTGAATAAGCATAGTCCTAGCAGCTTCAACTAGGGTCCTATTCCTCCTTTCTACGACTCCGTTTTGTTGAGGAGTTTTAGGAGCAGAGAAGTGTTGGGAGATCCCTAGGGATTGGTAGAATTCGCTCAGTAACTGATTTTTAAATTCAGTCCCATTATCTGAGCGAATTATACGAATTTGTAAGCCCGACAAATTCTGTGTCTTTTTCACAAAAGCAATTATGAAGTCAGGAGTTTCTGCCTTTGTTCTTAAAAATTTGGTCCAGGTGAACCTAGAAAAGTCATCCACTATTACTAGTACGTAACGTCGTCCATTTATGCTCTCAATTCTCATTGGTCCACAGAGGTCCATATGAAGAATCTCGAGTGGTCGTGAGGTTGAGGCAGTTTGTTTTGATTTGTGGGATGCTTTTCGCATTTTTCCTAACTCACATGCTGAGCAGAGATGCTCTTTGTGATATTTCAAGGCAGGCAATCCCTGTACAAGATTATCTCTTTGAAGTTGACTTAGAGTCTTGAAATTTAGGTGAGATAATCGTTGATGCCATAAATTGTTCTGTTGAAGAGATGCTTTACTCAACAGGCAAATGGCTCGGGATTGATGAACGGTTCTAAGATTGATGGTGTAAAGATTGGATTTTCTAGTTCCAGTGAGTAATGGTTTACCGTTACCACCATTTACACTACATCCTTCAGTATGGAAGTTGACCGTGAGTCCACGATCACAGAACTGTCCTATACTGAAAAGATTGTGGCTTAAGCCATCAACATATGAAACATCCTTAATTAAGAGATTTTGATGTATGATATCACCGTGACCCAGGATGGGAGCTGAGTGGTTGTTCCCGAATCGCACATTTCCACCAAATCTCTCTGTGTAGTTGCTCAGCAGTTCTTTTCTTCCGGTCATGTGTGTGGAGCAACCCGAGTCTAAGTACCACACATGACTTATCTGCAAGATAAGATTAAGCAGTGTTAGAGATCCCGTTTATTACGGGTCTTCTATCATTTGCAGAGGTTGAGGTGCATGCAAGATTGGGTGAATTGTGTACCGGGTTGGCTTGTATCTTTCCTGAGTTTTTCGGTACCCAAATTTTTGTTACCCCTAATGGAAAACAGAGCTTTGTGCATGCAGCAAGCACTGTTTTAACTACCCAGATTTGTTTGCAATCTTTTCCCTTAGCTTCAGCTCGGGTTTTCGATTGCTCAGATATTTTTGGATCTGTTTTGGTCACGTTTTTGGCCTTTTTCTCTAAAGCTTGAGCTTTAGTTTTTGTTTCAGTGAGAGTTGGCCTTCTGAATGTTCTAGCTACCTTTTCGTCAACTTTTAGGTTGGACGTTTTGGATGGTAGAACCGTTTTCGTGTGTGTTCCTGAAATCATATTTCTACGACGTATAAATTTAGCATTCATAGCTATACACCTATCGTAGGTAATATAATCACTGACAGTCTTAACAGAACTGGTTTTGGAAGAAATACGGGAATAAGCGGAAGCATTGTTCGAACTACATGAAGAAAGATTTCTAAATGTTTTTGGAAATAATTTTAAATCAGAAACACTAGTCAAATTTTGCTTCGTCTTTTTATCAAAGATTTTGGCATCCTTCTCTTGCGTTCCTGAATTTTTCTTCCCAGCAGTCTCTGTCCGTCTCAGATCTGTCATAGATGGTGAAGGGATGTTAGCTGTTGCTTGAATGATAATCTTCTTAGTTAGCCTATTCTTCATGGATGAGGAATCTATTGGTGTTATAATAACAGACTCCGACTTAGAAGATTTAGCGAGATCAGCATATGATTGATTTTCAAGTGAGGAAATTCTCTCAAGGAGTTTCTCCTTTTCAGCTTGAAATATTTTCCGTTCGAGCTCTATCGTGGATTGAATATTCTTGATCTTTTGGGGAATGTAAATTCTGCAAAGATCTGAGTTCTTTGAGCTAGATATTTCTGTCATGGGCTGATCAGATTCAGAGGGAGGATGGGGAAACATTTGTAGATAGTCATTTGAAAGAGGAATTTCCCTAGTTCCATAACTATCGTTGATTTCCTTGTAATCCAAGGATATTTCGGCCTTGCTTTTGGTCTTGCGCTTTTCCTGTTCTAGGTTATCTTCTTCTTCAGATGATCTGAGAAAGGCTAACAAGCTAGGTATTCCTAGTCCTAGGTATGCAGCATTGTAAAGAGCAAGCGGCCGTTTATCAGTGGTTTGTTGGTTTGGCTTAAAGCCTAAGCCCTCACGTGGATTGTAAAATCTCGTGTCCTTAGGCTGATTCAAGAAAATCGTTTTGTCGGTTTGTCCCCTTTTCGTAAGGAGGTCCTCCAGACTTTTGATTTTGGAGTAAAGCTTCTTACGTTCCTCCATTAGAAGATTGTATTGATCTGTTTTACCAATACGCTCTTCTTCACTAATTCGCAGGCTAGTGGTTAATTGACTAATATTTGCATTCAGCATATTAGTCTCGGATTCAAGCTTCGAGATTTTCTCAGATGCATTTTCTAAATGACATCTGAGAGTTGCTTTTTCACCTAAGTGTTTGAGCACAGATTGATAATTTGTTGCGTTTTTCTTTTCCAGAGCTTCTAGTTTTTTAAGTGTTCTAATGGAGAATTCTGGATATGCTCAAGCACGGTCAGTTTTGATGTCAGGGAAACTACTTTTTCTTCAGATTTTACTAGATTAGCTTCAGCTAATTCTAGTGATTTTTCTGAAGTAGCTAGTTTATTTTCTAGCTCAATGACCAAATTTTGTGTTTTGGCCAAGATGATGTCATTCGTGGCCATATCTTTATATGTAGACTTCCTACTTGAGCGTTCCTTTCGGAAGCTGTTCTTATTCTTAATTTTATGTCTGTAGAAGTCTATATTTTCTACCTCAATGTCCTCGGATGATTCAGTTTCGTCATTGCTCTCCGTCTCGGCTCCTTCTGCATCACCAGCTTCTTCTTCCACAAACGCCATTAGAGCCATGTTCTCGGGTTCATCCTCAGAAGTGTCATCGTACCATTCAGCTTGCTCCGCCAGCAGGGCTACGCCAGCTTTCTTCATTTTGGACAGTTTGAGCTTTTTGGCGTAGTAGTCTTCGTTCTTCTTCTTGGGAAGGAAACAGTCCCTGGCCCAATGTCCTGCCTTCCCACAATTATAGCATTTTGGAGGCTCAGGTAGGGATTTTTGTTCGGGCCGATGCGGAGTTTGTTGAGGTTGATGAGAAGATGAAACTCGTTGTTTGTTGGAAGAGGAGGAAGACTTCTTAAAGAATTTTCTGCCCATCATCTTAGTGATGAGGGCCATTTGTTTCTCGAATTCCTTTAGATCGGAATCCGATGAAGAGTCTGAGTTGTCTTCCTCAGATGAGCTTTCAAGTTTTACGGCCTTATCCTTTGTGGCGCGGGAAGGTTTCTTAGCTCTATTATCAGTTACTAAGGCTAGAGGATCTGCTGCTGATTTTCCTTTTGATTCCGCAGATTTTTGATGTACGTAGTCTGCATGTTGAGAGAGGCTCTCGAAAACGCAGTGGATGTCGATTTCATCAAGGTCTTTGTTCTGCCTGATTTGAGTGGCTATTTTCCTCCACTCTGGCTGCAGTGAGTTAAGGAATCTCACGTTCAATTCCATATTGGAGCGATGAACGTTCACCTTTCGCATCTCGTTGACTTGAGTCATAAACCGTCTATACGTGTCCTCTATGTCCTCCCCTTGCTTTGCTTTGAAGGTATCGTAGGCCGCGAGGGTGTTTGCCTTACGTGCTTTGATTCCCATTTCCGTCCCTTGCATCAGCTTATGGATCTCGTCCCACATTTCCTTAGCAGTGGTGAGGCTATCTACTTGCATGTAGATATCGTTGTGAATACCCTGGATGAGATAGTTGAGTGCAAGTCGATCTGCCTTGACCCTGTTCTTTTCTTCCATTGTGTAGCATGTGGGAGATTTTTTCTGAATGGATGGTAAGGTGGGAGGATTTGTTGTGGAATCACCCTCTATATTAACCCAATATGTTATGGGTCCTTCCGAGAGGGACTCTAGGATTTCGTTTCCTATGTCCTTGGAGCTAACGAAATTTACAAATCGGTTTCTCCATGCTGTGAACTCCCCCCTTTTCATTGTTAGAATTGGGGGTCTGTTATCGCTTCCGATTGCTATGAAATCCATGGATGTAGTTGAGTGCTTTTTAATGATCGTTCACGGTCGTGATCTGCAATCCTAAATGGTCAGTTTCGAAAAATAACGTCTAAGAATAACGTTAAGTTTGAGTAAATTTTGGTGGAAAGAAATTGTGTTTAAGTGTTCGACTTTTTATTTTAATTTTAAAGAATAAAATTCGGGCACTTGTAGAGTTGTTGCCGAAATTTGAATTCTGAAATTCGGATGAAAAGACTTTGTCGAGAATTTTGAAATCAAAGGAAATCAAAATTCGGGTGACAAAAATAAGTTCGCCGAAGTTCAGGATTAAATTAAGGTAGGAAAAATTTTATCGAAAATTACTTTCAAAATTCGGGTAAACTAAATTCAGTCGAGAATTAAAAAAATCAAAATTCGGGTGACTTTCTGATAAAAGTTCGCCGAGAATTAAGAAATTCGGGTGACTTAAATCAAAACTTCGCCGAAAATTTTAAGTTGAAATTCGGGCAATCTTAATTTTAAAATTCGACCAAATTCGCCGTTAATTTTAAACAGTAGAAAGCAAATTCGGCGAATAAACTTAGCTTACTCAAATTCGGTCAATTTTCTGATCGAAAATTTTCTCAATTTCGGCGAATTTCAATTGAAATTCGGCAATATGAGTTAATTTTCGGGTTCAAGAACGAACTTCGAGCGAATAAACAGAGAAACGCCCGAAATTTTTCCAGCAACTTTAAAACACACCAATTTCAATCGATTTCTCCCCAGAAATTTCTCAAACTTGACGAAAATTAATCTAAACGAGTTCCTAAACAAGCCAAGACTGATAATCAAGCATTTAAAGGTTTAAAAACATCAATAACAGCAAGATCTAACCCAAAATACTTGAAAAAAATCGAAAATAAAATTTGCTTAGTAAACTCTTTCGATCTTGACGAAATCAAACGAAATTGGTATAGATTTGCACAGATCGATCCGTGTCTTGCTCTGATACCACTTGTTAGTCCGATTACGCACTCAAGAGAGGATCAAAGGCTTAAAAATGATAAAGTTCTTAAAACACCTTCAGTGTGTGTTTGTGTGTGTGCCGAAATTAAGAACTTACTTTTAAGAATTATGCTTGACCAACCCTAATTAGGGTTAATGGGATGCCTTATATACCACATGAGTTGGTATATTAAGGCTTGGGACTCAAACAATAAAATATTTACAATTTGACCCCAAATACAATAAATTAACTAATATTGACTCAAAACTCAAATACTAACTAAGGACACTACAATTAATTCCTAACAACATTGTTTTTAGTTTGACTCAAATTGTTGACTGTAAAAATTTTTCGATGGAATATTTTTCGATCGAAAATATGTTTTGGCTACTTATGTCGAAAAACTTATTCGCTCGAAAAATATATTTATATATGAACCGAAAAACTAATTATTGAAATAATGTTTTTCGAGTCTTAAATTTGAGTAAAATACTTGAAAATAATTTTTGTGGTCGAAAAAAAAATTTATCGGCTGCAAACTTGGTCGAAAAATATTTTTCGATTAAAGTTTTTCGATCGATGATCAAAGAACAATAAAGATCAATGTAACAGTGAAAATTCCACATTTAATCGAAATGTTTAATTTAGTCGATGAAATTCTGGATAATCACTCGTTTAACAGTTCTAAATATGATCAAACACAGAATCAACCACGTTTAATTGCAAAATATATCGAGATTTAAGAAAATCAGATTGAACTCAAAACTTGATCGCAAACTTAAAAATCAATATAGATTAAAAATTTGAATTATAATTACGTTCTAAGCGATTGAAATTAGTACGTAAATCAATCCTAACATAATCTATCACTTATTCAGCAATATCAATAGCAAAATTCGCACAATTAAGAATATCGATCAAAATATAAGTCACGTAGTTTTTCGATTGAAAAATCTGGAAAATTATTTTGATCTGAAAATTGCGAATTATGTCCAAAATCAATCACGATTTGCTCTGATACCAATTGTTAGGTCATGTTTCATCAATCAACAAACAATCTAAGCACGAATTCTAGGTATTCGAGTAAGATATCTTATGATATACGATCGGTCGAATATCCGCTTTGAAGATCTTGAGAGGTTGTTAGATGTTTCCTTGTTTCTCGAGCGTTTCCTCTTGTTTAAAATATGAATTCGAAACTTTTATTTACTCAATAATGAATTGTTATTTATATTGATAGTGTACATCATATTTATACCTATATTTAAGGTATAATTTCTCTTAGGTCCTAGACTATCAATATTTCTAATTACGCCCCTAATTACAAGGATAATGAAATAATAAAGCACAATTCTAATATACTCTTCACGGGGTCAGATTTATTTATTTGAATTTTATCACACAAAAATTTCCAAAACATATATAACATTAATTTGCCATAAAATCAGGTAACTAAACTAGTATTCTAAGAGCATAGTATGAATCACTTCGACAACTCTCGCAAGGTTCGCTCATATCACTCAATTTATTTTTATCAATGAGATTTTTAGTAGATATATAACTCTTATCATAACAACAAATTTATATCAAATGATTTGTTATCGTAGTATTTTTAACCAACTTACCAAGTGATAGTTCGCCATTTTGAATCAAAGGGACTTTTAAGGGATTATTTTTATGCTCTGACTAAAGGGGTAGGAATTTTGGGTTAGTGAGATTTAAAATTCTTCTCTTCTACGGGCCCTTTTTGTGAGATTCTATTCTGATCCTTTTGCTTTTCATTTCTATAGTAGTTTCTTTTCAGGGCTTTGAGAGATGAGATCTTCTTTGATTTTGGGTCGAGACTGTGTTTCTTTAGAACGTTTCACAGTTATGGAATTCGAACCCAAGGTTGTGCTTCTCTTCTCGTTTTCTCTATTTATAAGATCTAGATTATCGTTGGAGAAGTTCACTTCGAGGTGCTTCACTTCTAGTAGTATACGAGATTATCTAGAAGAAATGTACGGTGAGATCAATGTTTCTCTTCTATAATAATTGAGAAATGCATAATGTGCATCGCTTTTGCTCTCCCCCTATTTTTCTTGATTGAGTAACCCCGAATCATTTGTATAATGTTGCTGGCTTAATCGGGAGTTGATAAAGAAAAAGAATGTCGGAGAAGGCTCAAAGGGGATCTCTAGAGGAAAAAGTAAATGATTTATAATTTAGGCCAAGTGAGGAATTTCCTAATATTCCCTTATCATTTTCATGACAAGCTAAACACAAAAGCAAGATTGAAGCTACGAAGTACAAACCGAAAGATAGTCATTTGAAGTGTGACACTCAAGAAAAATATTGAGGTTCAAATTCTCACATGTATGGTGTGACTTTGTGTCTAGTGAAACAAAGAAAGTTCTTTTGAATAATGAATTGTAATTTACATTGATAGTGTACATCATATTTATACCTATATTTAAGGTATAATTATTCCTAAGTCCTATCAATACTTCTAATTACGCCCCTAATTACAAGGATAATGAAACAATAAAGCACAATTCTAATATACTCTTCAATCTCCCCCTTTGTCCTTATTGTCGTTTCAGCTCCTTTTATCCTTGTCGGGCATAAAAAGACTTCCTCAATCACAATGTTGTCTCGTAGCATCGAACAGCATTCCTCAACTCCAATCTTTCATTTATGGCATCTAGAAGCTCGTTCAGGAGTGGGGCCTCTTCTTCACAAAGATCTTCGAAGATTATCTCTTCGGTGATCTCTCCCAATCTCTTCAATATGTTCTTCCGACCAACTTAAGTGTCCCGTCGAAGAATTTATGAACTTCTGACTTCATCATAGCCCTTGTCTTTCCAATGATTGCATTTAGATAGGTTATGGCGAGGCCAGGGGTCTTGAAAATGTAGTTCTCGGGAAAGTTGTTAAGTGGGAAGCCCTTCATAAGCGGAGATTCCATGTTGACCTTCTTCATGTTGTTCTCTATTGCAATTTGAAGGTCATGTGCGGTGTGCTAATTGATTTGCCGCACCATGAATCTTTTCAGCCCCTCGAGTCCTTTAGTCTTGATATATCTAGGATGTGTCTTGTACATTTAATATAGTTGATAGACTTCATCCGGTGGAAGGAATGGGAGATAGCTTTCATCTATCTTTTCTCGAGTGCGGTTGCTGTCCGCTCGCTCAATTATGTAGATAGGAGTTGGATATCTTCCGATCGTGTGAGAGAGTCCAACGAGTTGGAGAATTGGTGGCTTGTTCTTGAAGTTTTCCTTCAGTTGATCAACTGGAATGCCACTACGATTGGGTCCGAGATAGTTGAGCATGAAGATATGCTTCATTTTCTTCCTATCTTCCCAATGTGAGATGCCCCTCAAATTGAGTTCGTTGAGCTTCTTAATCTTGTTTGGAGCCCTCCAAATCTGCTTTCTTATGTCTTCAATGAAGGGGACTTCAATTCTGACGTTCTCCCATGGTGTCTCGACTCTAACTGTCCCTTTTGATAGACGGGGAGGAGAGTCGACTCTGAGTAGCTCTGGGAGAGCGGAACTATTGTTTTCACCTTCTTGAATTTCTTCTTCTTCAAGCAGTACCAAGTCCACTGAAGCTTGTTGTAGGAAGTATCTGACGTTGGAGAGTCGAGTTTGAGCAGCTTCCTCTGGTTCCCATTTCGTCGTCCACTTCTCATTTAGTATGTAGTCATCTACGATCAAATGTGGATCGTTGGCAACTGCTTCTTGATGAACTTGGGGAAGGTTTGAGGTTGGGATGAGATTTGGATTTGTAGGAGAGAGAGTTAGTGTTTGAGATATGGTGGGAGGTGTGGTAGTTTGTTGGCGGGTTTGAGGTTGAGGTTGTGTGGTTGGTGGGTGTGAGGATGATCCTCCAGCTTCTTGAGTCTTTGTCTGACTCAATCCACGGCTGCTCCTTGTTGTTCGTTGCCGTTTCTCCCCCTCATGACGATCCGGATCATCGGGATCGTCATGTCTACATTTTGGGCGAGAGCTTTCTTCACGGCACGTTGTTTGTGCTGGCAGCTCTGATTCTTCTATTAATCTTCTGTATAGACTTTCTTCTGCGGGAGTTTTTGTCTCTAGTGCGAGAAGATGCGAAATGTGGATATCGTGAAGCTGGGTGATTGGAATGTTGTATGGGTTTACAAGTGAGGATGAGGGAGTTGGGGTGGTGAGGATTGGTTGTAGTGGGGTGTGTGGAGTGGTGGTAGGAAGTGGTGAGGAGACAAGTGTGGTTTGTTTATCGGTGGGAGCAGCTTATGAGACTGGTGTTTTCCCGGTGTCTCTTCGGAAAGTCTCGAGAGCATAGAGCATTCGGTCCATTAGACGGTCTTCTAATGAAGATAGGGCTGAGGAGAGTGCTTCTTGTAGTCTTTGCTCCGTCACGAACATCGGTGGAGTGGGGCCAGGGAGGCGCTCCACCGTCACAACATCGGAGTAGATTTCAGATGTGTCGCCTATAGTAGGTCTTGAGGGTCCAGTATATCTAAAGACATCCGTTAACAATCCTGAAGTCACCACTTCAGAGGGTTGGCCTATTGTTGGCTCCGAAGATGTCGGGGGTCCAATAGGGCTTCCACTCAATTCTTGAGATGATACGATAGGTATCACCTCTATGGGTGTTGAGACAGATTCAATTTGAATCTGTTTAGTGGGATGATCACCCGGTGTTGGCTCCGAAGCTTGTATGGATGAAGGCACTGCAGACGGGGCCGAGATTTGTTATCGGCGAGGGCCCCTTCGTTGTAGTCTTTGTGCTTCATCGGAGTTGGTTGCCTCAGGAGAGATATCATGAGAGACACCTTCGGGTTCAATCTCCTGAGGTGTAACTTCGGGCTCAGATGATATTACTTCCCTTTGAGAAGTCACCGGGGCTGGATCCATGGCACGTACCATCGCCTCCGAGATGGAGTTGTTCTGGCAGTAAGTTTGGTAGGCCTCGTCAGTTGGATCAGCGAGACGTAGTAGCTCCAATGGGATCAGCATGGGTTGGAGTGCTAGATCGGCGGCCTTCGGGTTGTGGAAGAAACAAAGGCGTGGCGGGATGTAGTCCGCGATCGGTGGAAGTTTCGGGATCTCTGGGTGGACTTCCATGAAGTGCGAGATCATTACTGGAAACCACCGAACATATGGAAGGGATCGGGCCTTCGACTTCGTCTCCCTCTGACGCAGTTGGTCGGCGAGATCGTTCCAGATCAGCTGAGCCACGTCATATCTCTTAGAGAAGACCACTCCGTGAAAAATACGCAAAATGTTGCCATTTGCCTTGTCGAATCCGGAGTGTTTTGGGGAGATGCATTTGTTGATGATGCCGAACAGAGTCTTCCATGGATGAGGAATGTCGTTTTATTGGAAGTTGGCTAGTTTATTTAGCGGCGGTTTGTATCCCATCCTGAGCATGTCTTCTACAATCTCCACGTCCGTTGGTAATCGGTCATATTCATCGTAGTGCGGGAGATCGAGCACCATGACCATTAAGTTCTTCGTCAGTGAGATTTGCCTTGTATTGAGCTTGGTCATATATTATATGCTGTCGCCGTTAACGAAGCTCTGCATGCATCCCCAGAATTCCTGGAGATAAACCATCGGCACAGTGGCCGTCATGGTCAGCTGGCCATAGTATGACGTCATCCGGACACCGAAATGTTAAATCAAGTTGGAATTTGTTGTCTTGGACGGTCATATAACTTCCAGAAGGATAGTACGAGGGTAGTTGAGACTTGTCATATCTGCAAAACTAATATAAGATTCATTAGTTGATCAAGTTTCATGAAAGAATGAATTTGATTATTACGAATGTAGAGATTGTACATTGAAAAACTTATCGTGAAAGACTTAGTGAAAATTTGAAAAATTTGTAGAATTAACTAAGTCTTAAATGCGTGTTTTTATTCGAGTACAATTTATTCGATTTTTTTTTTTTAAAATTTGCGATCGAAAATTTGTCTCAGTCTTAAAAAATTTTCTAAGTCTTTTGCGATTGAATAAAATTATGTCGAATAATTTACATTTACGCTGTTGATTTTAACTATCGAATAAAATGTTATCTAAAATAATAGTTTTTCGCTTATTAAGTTTTCGATTGAGAAAAGAAAATTGTCGAAAAAACTTAAGTTTTTCGCCGGTTAGTTTTGCGATCGAAAAATTATTTCAGAAACAAAAGGTTTTCGACGCTGAGTTTTGCGATCGAATAAAATTTTAACGAAAATAAAAGTTCTTCGATGAGACTATTTGCGACTCAAAACTTTTTCGATCGAAAATTTTCAAATCAAACAGTAAATACGTAAAACATAATCTTCGATTTCTGGGTAAATCATGGGTGTATCTGGGTTCGAAATGTTCAGAGACCAGTGGTGAACCCAAGAGATGGAGTGAAAATACTTTGATTTAAAGGTCGAAAAATCAGTTTTGGTCGGAAAATTAATATGAACTTTCTTCAGAAAATTTTTCGTGAAAATGATCGATAAGTGGATGTTTTTGAACAGAAAATGAATCGGAAAACATTTCTACCTTCGAAATCCGCACGTTTAATCTAAAAATTTTGAGAAATGATGAAGTCCAAGTGAAATGCCGAAGTTGGTTGGAAGCTTTTCTTAGAAGATGAAAGGTTTTTCGAGTGAGAATTTGTAGCGTGTTAGAGAGTTGTTCGAGTGATACAGTGATTTTAATACTTTACGATGTGGTAAAGTAAAAATTATTTTTGGGCCGAAAGTAAAAATAATATTCTTGGGCTTTAGATAAAAATAGGTTGAAAATAAAATTTATGAATTAACCCAAAAATAATTTGTATAATACTCCCTGTATTTCCGCAAAGAAGGAAATTGTCTCCTGATGTTGATGAAATTCACCATTTGACTCATCGGATGAGCTTTAAATTTTCTGCGAGACTTCATAAATTGTTAGGATTCAAGTTTCTACGAATGTTGAACATAATAGCAAATTCTCATATAAAAGCTCCCCCTCAACAATTGCATGAATAAACTTTTCAGTACCTACACATATTTTCATTACGTATGAAAATTGCCGAATTAAGCATAATTAACACATTCTAAGCAATTCAGCATAGTTTATGAAAATGTTGCATTTTTCTGAACCAATGCATGTTATAATGAATTTAAAATGTGTGATTAAAATATAAAATAAAATAAAATAAAATAAAATAAAATAAATAAAATATAATGAAATAATAATTTTTTATTTAAAATTTTTATCACACAAAAATTTCCAAGATATATATAACAATAATTTTCCATAAATTCAAATAACTAAATTAGTATTCTAAGAGCATAGTATGAATCACTTTGACAACTCTCGCAAGATTCACTCATATCACTCAATATATTTTTATCAAGGAGATTATTAGTAGATATATCACTCTTATCATCACAACAAAATTATATCAATTAATTTGTTATCGTAGTATTTTTAATCAACTTGCCAACTGAGAGTTCGTCATTTTGAATCAAAGGGACTTTTAAGGGATTATTTTTAGGCTCTGACTAAGGGGTAGGAATTTTGGGTTAGTGAGCGTAAAAATTCTTCTCTTCCAGGGGCTCTTTTTGTGAGATTCTATTCTGAGCCTTTTGCTTTCCCTTTCTGTAGTAATCTCTTTTCAGTGATTTGAGAGATAAGATCTTCTTTGATTTTTGGTCGAGACTGTGTTCCTTTACAAAATTTCACAGTTATGGAGTCGAACCCAAGACTGTGCTTCTCTTCTCGTTTTCTCTACATAAGATCTTGATTATCATTGGAGAAGTTCACTTCGATGTGCTTCACTTCTAGGAGTATACGAGATTATCTAGGAGAAGTTCACAGTGAGATCAGAGTTTCTCTTCTATAATGATTAAGAAATGCGGAATGTGCATCATTTTAGCTCTCCCCCTCTTTTTCTTGATTGAGTAACCCCGAATCATTTGAATAATGTTGTAGGCTTAACCGGGTGTGTTTGATAAAGAAAAAGATTATCGGAGAAGTCTCAAAGGGGATAGCTAGAGGAAAAAATAAAGGATTTATAATTTAGGTCAAGTGAAGTATTTCCTAATATGCCCTTATCATTTTCATGACAAACTAAACACAAAAACACGATTGAGGCTACGAAGTATAAAACAAAAGATAGTCATTTGAAGTGTGACACTCAAAAAATATTGAGGTTCATTAGATATGTATTATTAGATATATTTATTTAATAAAAAATAAAAGATATTTATATATATATAAAATCTATATATAATTTTTTTTTTATTTTAATTAAAAAAAACTTTACAAGATAGAGTCACGCATAATAATCAAGAAATATTAAGAAGCACATAGAATGTTAGATTGAAGCATAGTAGAGCATGTATAACATATTTCAAGTAAAATTGAGATTCAGCATTCCTAACTTAGCAATAAGGAATTGAAATCGTTTTTCATCCAATGCCTTAGTGAATAAGTCGGCAAGTTGAAGCTCCGTTTTAACAAAATACATATCTATCGTGCCTGTTTCTACATGATCTTTTATAAAATGATATCGTATGTCTATGTGTTTCATGCGTGAATGATGAACATGATTGCAAGTAATGGGTACAGCACTTTGAGAATCACTATAAATGGGAATGTTATTGATATCAAACCCGTAATCGCGTAGTTGTGTCTGCATCCATAGAATTTGCGAGCAACAGCTGGCAACCGCGACATATTCCGCCTCGGCCGTCGATGTTGATACACAATTTTGTTTCTTTGAAGACCAGCAGACCAAATTTTCGCCTAAAAATTGTGCTCTGCCAGACGTGCTTTTTCTGTCCATTCGACAACCTACATAGTCAGCATCAGTGTAGCCAATTAGTCGAAAGTCAGTATTTTTAGGATACCAAAGCCCTAAGGTTGGAGTTCCTTTGAGAGTAGAATCCTCTTGACAGCATTCATGTGGGATTCCTTTGGGTCAGCTTGAAAGCGGGCGCATAGGCAAGTTGCAAACATAATGTCAGGTCGAGTTGATGTCAAGTAGAGAAGAGATCCGATAATGCTTCGATAGGTGATGTTGACAGCCTTTCCAGACGGATCAGCATTCAGTTTGCAATTGGTAGACATAGGAGTGTTCATCGGTGTGCGCTTGTCTTGACTAAATCTCTTCAGAATATCTCGGATATATTTGGTCTGACTGATGAAGATTCCATCATCGAGTTGCTTGACTTGTAAACCAAGAAAGAATTGGAGTTCTCCCATTAAGCTCATCTCGAATTTTGTCGTCATGAGATTACCAAATTTCTGACAGAGTCGTTCATTCGTCGATCCAAAGATGATGTCGTCAACGTAAACTTGAACAATCATCAAGTCTTTGCCTTGCCTTTTGATGAAGAGGGTAGTATCGATTGTTCCTCTGATGAAGTTGGATTTGACCAAAAATTCGCTCAGAACATCATACCAAGCACGAGGGGCTTGTTTTAGTCCATAGAGAGCTTTGTCCAATCGATAGACATGATCAGGAAGGTTCTCTTGTATCAATCCTTCGGGTTGAGCAACGAGACTTCTTCTTTTAATACGCCGTTGAGAAAGGCAGTTTTGACGTCCATTTGATAGACTTTGAAGTCTTTGTGAGCCGTGTATGCTATGAACAAGCGAATAGCTTCATTTTTATTGTTATTGAAAACCATTTTGTTCCAATTATGGTTTTGCCTTGAGGTCGAGGAACCAATGTCCAAACTTGTGACGCTTGAACTGGTTGAGATCATCTTGCATTGCAATTACCTAATTCGGGTCTTTGAGAGCTTCGGCCACCTTATTTGGTTCATTTTTGCTTAGAAAGCATGTGAATAAACCGTTTTGTGTAGACGTCCTAGTACGTACACCACTTGAAGGATCACCAATAATCTGATCAGTAGGGTGAGCTCGAGTCCATTTACCTTCGTGAGGAATAACTGAAGTAGATTCGTCATTGGATTGGAGATGGAAATATCCTGAATTAATGGATTGATCATTCAGAGCTGGGAAATACAATTCAGATGTTGAGTCGATAGGAATTTCCTCATTTGTATTTGTAGGAACTGCAATACTAGATGAAGATTCTGAATAAGTAGATTCTCCAACATTTGTCGGATTTTGAAGAAGAGGAGTCTCATTATAAATTTCTTCCATTGATGGAGATGGGGCACTGCTTGGTGTTGAGTGAGACGAAGCAGGCATTTGAGACTTGTTCCGATAAAACTGTTCGAATAAAGAATATAAATCTTCATGGTCAGCGGGAATTGCGTCATTTGATGTTGATGTAGACGTTGCCGAGAGTTGTTGACCTTGTGCCAATACGTCAATAAGCTCGGGTTCTGAACTGTTTTGTTCAGAAGTCAAATCCGTCATTTCTTAAAAGGTGACATTGTAGCTTTCAAGAATTGTACGAGAAGACTTGAGGTAGATGCGATATGATTTTGAAGTAGAGGAATATCCAACGAAAATGGCTTCAAAGGCTTTGGGATCGAACTTGCTTCGATGCTCCCGATCGTTGGCCACAAAACATTTGCAACGAAATACTTTGAAGAATGAGATATTTGGAATACCTGTATTAATTAGCTCATATGGCGTTTTCTCGAAGCGTTTGTGAATAATTGTCTTATTTTGAGTAAAACATGATGTACTCACTGCTTCAGCCCATAGAAAGTGAGGAAGACCGGAGTAAATGAGCATAGTTCTTGCAGCTTCAAGTAAAGTCCGGTTCTTTCTTTCTACGACACGATTTTGTTGTGGCATTTTTGCGACTGAGAATTGTTGAATAATTCCAAGTGATTGATAAAAGTTACTGAGACCCTGCTTCTTGAATTCTGTCCCGTTGTCCGTTCTGATTACTTGGATTTTCTTTTGCAGGAGATTCTGAGTTGTATTCACAAAGCTTATTATCAAGTCTCCAGTCTCATCCTTAGTTCGGAGATATCTTGTCCATGTGTAGCGAGAATAATCGTCGACAATTACTAACACATATTTACGACCGTTGATGCTTTGTGTACGCATTGGTCCGCAAAGATCCACGTGAAGTAACTCTAAGGGTCGAGATGTAGAAGCAACTTGCTTGACTTTGTGTGATGCTCGCTTCATTTTTCCCATTTGACAAGCCGAACAATGATGCTCTTGGTTAGATGAAATTGTTGGCAGACCGTTGACCAACTTTTTAACACTGAGTTTGTGAAGAGCTTTTAAATTGAGATGAGACACACATTGATGCCATAAGTTGTTCCTCTTGATTGTTGTCTGAGAGATGAGGCATACAGCTGTCGAAGGTCGAACTGATGTCAGATTGATTGTGTATAGGTTAGATCTTCGTGATCCTGTGAGAAGTTCTCGATTCTGACGATTCAAAACTCTGCACTGTTCAGCTAGAAATACTACTTGAAATCCTTTGTCACAGAAGTGTCCTATGCTGAACAGATTGTGCTGGACACCTTGGACGTAAGAGATATCTTTAATCGTCAAATTTGGCAGTAAAATGTCTCCAAATCCGAGTATGGGAGCTGAGTCATTGTTGCCAAATCGGACTTTGCCATTGTAACGATCTTGGTAGTTGCTGAACAGTTCTTGTTTTTCCGTCATGTGTGTGGAGCAACCAGAATCTAAATACCACACATGATGGATCTGCATAGAAAGAAATTAGGGAGACTTAGGTACCCACTTTTGAATGGGTCCTCTCGGATTAACATATTTGATAAGTAAGGTTTGTTCATCTTTGGTTCCTAACTTATGAGAATGCTTAGGTACCCAAACCAACTTAGAAGTAGTTGGTTTAAGTAGTACCTCTTTAGACAATTTAGCCTTATTGGCTTGAGTTTGCCTAGGTGGTGAGTTAGCAATCCATTGTGGTTGAACCTTACAAGGGAGGTTAATTTCAGCACGAATACATGTCTGATTTGTCTTATTGCTGGAGAAAATATTTTCTCTGGCTAGTCTCCTAAGGTGTTTAGCAGAATGTACGTGTACCGGATACCTTAGGTGAGAACAAGAACGTATGGAGCTATAAGCTTTCTTAATAGTTGGATATTTTTTCTGACGAGACTTAAGACTTGCATTTGTTTTAGAATGATGATAGTTTTTAGAAGTAGAGCCAATTTCAAAGTTTGTGCTTTAAAAAATAATAGGTTTTAACGCATAATTTGAAGTAATTGTCCTATTTTGAGTAAAACATGTTGTACTCACTGCTTCAGCCCATAGAAAGTGAGGAAGACCGGAGTAAATGAGCATAGTTCTTGCAGCTTCAAGTAAAGTCCGGTTCTTTCTTTCTACGACACCATTTTGTTGTGGCGTTTTTGCGGCTGAGAACTGTTGAATAATTCCAAGTGATTGATCAAAGTTGCTGAGACGCTGATTCTTGAATTTTGTCCCGTTGTCCGTTCTGATTACTTGGATTTTCTTTTGCAGGAGATTATGAGTAGTTTTCTTCTGTAAATTTATTCTAGGAACTCTTTCCTTAGCATGCTTCACCTCTTTTACTACTCTACCAGTGGATGGAGTAGAAAAAGAGTTAGTAAAAATCATTTTCCTTTTTGAAGCATTTAAGGATTCGTTTTCTCTCTTTATAATTTCTAAAGAAGATTTATCTTCTTTTGAAATATTTTGAAAAATTATAGGAGTGTTTTTCTTAGCTTTAATCTTATCCTTCATTAAAGATATATCAGGACAAGGTTTTAAAACAGAGGAAGTTTTGAGATTGAAAATCTCCAATTAAAGTTCGTTCTTTTCAGCTTTGAAATTCTTTCTTTCTGTTTCCAAGGAAGCATGTAAAATGGCTATTTTTCTAATAATAGCTGGAATATAACAGAAATTAGAATTTTGAGAATGATCAATATTTTCTTCCTTATGTTTAGAAAAATCTTCTAGGGGATATAATGAAGTATAATCACTAGACAAGTTGAGATCTCTTGTCTTGTAACTATTATTCAAGTCGGTGTAGTCAAAAGGAATGTCAGTCCTATCAGTGGTTTGTCGTTTAGATTCTTCTAAAGCATTTATTTCGGAAGAATTAGTAAATGCCATTAAAGAAGTTACCTAATCCCATATACTTGATATCGTAAAATTGTCTAACATTGACCTTTTTCAAGTTACAGAGATTGTTAAAACCTAAGCCCTCTTTAGGATTATAAAATCGTCATCGCTCGTTTTTTTTTAAATAAAATATATCTATATATATATAAAAAATATATATAATTTTTTATTTTAATTAAAAAAAAACGTTAAAATATAGAGTCACGCATAATAATCAAGAAATATTAAAAAGCACACAGAATGTCAGATTGAAGCGTAATAGAACATGTAAAACATATCTCAAGTAAAATTGAGATTCAACATGCCTAACTTAGCAATAATGAATTAAAATCGATTTTCATCCATTGCCTTAGTGAATAAGTCGGCAAGTTGAAGCTCCATTTTAACAAAATACATATCTATCGTGCATTTTTCTACCTGATCTTTTATAAAATGATATCGTGTGTCTTTGTGTTTCGTGCGTGAATGATGAACAGGATTGCAAGTAATGGCTATAGTACTTTGAGAATCACTATAAATGGGAATGTTATTGAAATCAAACCCGTAATCGCGTAGTTGTGTCTGCATCCATAGAATTTGCGAGTAACAGCTGGCAACCGCGACATATTCCGCCTCGGCCGTCGACGTTGATACACAATTTTGTTTCTTTGAAGACCAGCAAACCAACTTTTCGCCTAAAAATTGTGCTCCGCCAGACGTGCTTTTTCTGTCCATTCGACAACCTGCATAGTCAGCATTAGTATTGCCAATTAGTGGAAAGTCAGTATATTTAGGATACCAAAGCCCTAAGGTTGGAGTTCCTTTGAGATATCGTAGAATCCTCTTGACAGCATTCATGTGGGATTCCTTTGGGTCGGCTTGAAATCGGGCACATAGGCAAGTAGCAAACATAATGTCAGGTCGACTTGATGTCAAGTAAAGAAGAGATCCGATAATGCTTCGATAGGTGGTGATGTTGACAGCCTTTCCAGACGGATCAACATCCAGTTTGCAATTAGTAGACATAGGAGTGATCATCGATGTGCTCTTGTCTTGATTAAATCTCTTCAGAATATCTCGGATATATTTGGTCTGACTGATGAAGATTCCATCATCGAGTTGCTTGACTTGTAAACCAAGAAAGAATTGGAGTTCTCCCATTAAGCTCAAATCGAATTTTGTCTTCATGAGATTACCAAATTTCTGACAGAGACGTTCATTCGTCGATCCGAAGATGATGTCGTCAATGTAAACTTGAACGATCATCAAGTCTTTGCCTTTCCTTTTGATGAAAAGGTAGTATCGATTGTTCCTCTGATAAAGTTGGATTTGACCAAATATTCTCTCAGAGCATCATACCAAGCACGAGGGGCTTGTTTTAGTCCATAGAGAGCTTTGTCCTATCGATAGACGTGATCAGGAAGGTTCTCGTGTATGAATCCTTCATTTTGAGCGATGTAGACTTCTTCTTCTAATACGCCATTGAGAAAGGCAGTTTTGACGTCCATTTGATAGACTTTGAAGTCTTTGTGAGCCGCGTATGCTAGGAACAAGCGAATAGCTTCAATGCGTGCAACCGGAGCATACGTCTCGTCGTAATCAATTTCTTCTTGTTGATTGTATCCCTTAGCTACGAGTCGTGCTTTATTCCTGATTACTTTACCGTTTTCATTTTTCTTGTTCTTGAAAACCCAATTTGTTCCAATTATGGTTTTGCCTTGAGGTTGAGGAACCAATGTCCAGAGTTGTAGACGGTCGAATTGGTTGAGTTCATCTTGAATTGCAATTACCCAATCCGGGTCTTTGAGAGCTTCGGCTACCTTATTTCCAATGTTGTGACAGTGGCGCGCCTCCCTGGCCCCACTCCACCAATAATCGTGATGGAGCAACGCCTACAGGAAGAATTCTCCACAGCCATGTCTTCTCTCGAAGATCGTCTGATGGACCGCATGCTTAAAGCCATCGAGACTTCCCGAAGAGATATCGGAAAAGCACCAGTCTCCGAGGCTTCTCCGAACGACACCCAAACTACCCCCGTCTCCTCACCACCTCTTATCACCACCATACACACCCCCATACAACCCACCCTCACCACCCCAACTCCATCACCTTCACTCATCAACCCCTATAGCATCCCGATCACCCAGCTTCACGACATACTCATCTCCCGCCTCCTCGCCTTAGAGACCAGGACCCCCGCTGAGGAGAGTCTCTACAAAAGGCTGGTAGATGAACCCGAGCCGCCAGCACAAACAAGGTGCTGAGAAGAAAGCTTTCGCACCAAACGAAGACATGACGATCCCGATGATCCAGATCGTCGTGAGGGGGAGAAATAACAACGACCACACGGAGCGGCCGTGGAGTGAGTCGCGAACAAACGAAGACTCAAGAAGCTGGATGATCATCCTCAAACCCACCAACCACACAACCCACAACCCGCCAACAAACAACCACACCTCCCACCACATCCCACACACCCCACACACTACCTCTCTCTCCTACAAATCCAAATCCAATCCCGACCCCTAACCTCCTTCAAGCCCAAACAGAAGCAGTGGTTTACGATCCACATCTGATCGTAGACGATTATATCTTAACTGAGAAATGGAGGACGCAATGGGAACCAGAGGAAGCTGCTCAAGCTCGACTCTCCAACGTCAGATATTTCCTACGACAAGCTTCAATGGACTTGGTATGCTTGAAGATGAAGAACTTCAAGAAGCGCTAACTACAATTCTGCTCTCCCAGAGCTACCAGAAATGATCAGACACAGAGTCGACTCTCCTCCCCGCTTATCAAAAGGGACATTTAGAGTCAAGACGCCGTGGGAGAATATCAGAATTGAAGTTTCGTTTATTGAGGATATTAGAAAGTAGATCTGGAGGGCTCCAAATCGAATAAAGAAGCTCAACGAACTTAATCTATGGGGCATCTCACACTGGGAAGATAGGAAGAAAATGGAGCACATCTTCATGCTCAACTATCTTGGCCCCGATCGGAGTGGCATCCCAACTGATCAACTGAAGAAAAATTTCAGGGACAAGCCACCGATTCTCCAACTCATCAGAGTTTTGCATACGATCGGAAGCTACCCTACCCCTATCTACATCATTGAGCGAGCGGACAGCAACCGCACTCGAGAAGAGATAGATGAAAGCTATCTCCCTTTCCTTCCACCGGATGAGGTCTACCGTCTGTATCAGATGTACAAGAGAAAATACCAGACGCACTCCGGATATATCAAGACAGAAGGACTCGAGGGACTGAAGAGATTCATGGTGCGGCAAATCAAGTATCACACCGCACACAACCTTCAAATTAGTATAGAGAACAATATGAAGAAGGTCAACATGGAGTCTCCGCTCGTGAAGGGCTTCCCACTCAACAATTTTCCCGAGAACTACATCTTCAAGAAAGTTGGCCTCGCCATAACCTATCGGAATCCATTCATTGGAAAGACGAAAGCTATGATGAACTCAGAGATCCACAAGTTCTGTGACGGGATACTAAAGTTAGTGAGGAAAAACATCCAGAAAAGATTGGGAGAGATCACCGAAGAGACAATTTTCGAAGATCTTTGTGAAGAAGAGTCACCACTCTTAAATGAGCTTCTGGAAGCGATAAATGAGATATTGGAGCTGAGGAATGTTGTTCGACATTACGAGACAACATTGGGATTGTGAAAATCGTTTTATGCCCGACAAGGATAAAAGGAGCTGAAACGAAGACAAGCACAAAGGGGGAGATCGAAGAGAATTTAGAAAATATACCATCCTTGTAATTTTATCATCCTTGTAATTAGGGGCATAATTAGTAGTTTTGATAGTGTAGGACCAAATAGTAAATATACCATGTAAATAGGTATCAATACAATGTACACTATAAAAATCAAGAGACAAGTTTATTTTCAAAAAAAACACAAGCATTGAATTCACATACTAAGTGAGAGAATAGTAATCGAGAAACTCTCTCTCTCAAGATCTTCCAAGAAGATATTCGACCGAAAGTATATCGTGAGATTTATCATTCGAATATCTAGAATTCATGCTTAGATCGATCGGTAGTTGATAAAATAGGACCTAACAATATGACACATCAAGAATATTCTCATATATGTCCCTTTGATAGTTGGTTGCCGGTCCACGACAACAACTATCAATTGGATCTCTCCACATTTCGATATCCGGATGACGTAATAATTTCCATTCTAAAGGGACATCCACTATGGCCAGCTTTGACGATGACAGGCTCAGTCCAAAAAGTCTACCTCCAGCCATTCTGGAAGTGTATGACGAGCCACATCGTTGGGGATGAAGTGCAGTATACAACGAAGATCAATACAAGATACGTCATCATGGATAAAAATCTAATGGCCATGGTGCTCGATCTCCAGCACTACGAAAACTACGATCAACTTCCAACGGACGCGGAGATCGTGGAAGATATGCTTCGGATGGGATACAAGCCCCCGCTGACCAAACTGGCAAATTTTCAAAACAGCGGGATCCCACATCCGTGGAGGACCTTGGTCGGCATAATCAATAAATGCCTCTCCCCAAATCACTCCGTTTTCGACAAGGCGAACGGAAATATCCTTAGCATCTTCCATGGAGTTGTTTTCGCAAAGAAATACGACGTAGCTGATATGGAATGATCTAGCGGACCAGATACGTCAAAGGGAGACCAAGTTGAAGGCGAAGTACCTCCCATATGTACGGTGGTTCCTGGTGCAGATCTCACATTTTATGGACGTTCATCCATAGATCACGAAACTACCACCGGTTGGAGGATACATCACACCTCGCCTTCGCTTCTTTCACAACCCGAAGGCAGCCCACCTAGCGCTCCAACCGATGCTGATCCCATTGGAGCTGCTCAGCCTAGCTGATCCAACGAACGACGCCTACCAGAATACTGTCAGAATAACTCCATCACGGAGGAGATGGTACGGGCCTTGGATCTCTGGCGCCTTCTCAAAGGGAATCTCTGGTGGAAATAACCGAGCCCGAAGCCGCGGCTCAGGAGACCGAGACACCAGCCATCGAGGCTGAATATGTCCCTCAATATGTATCTCCTGAGGCACCGAATCAGATGAAGAATACAGACTCCAAAGAAGGGGCTCTCGCCGACAGCAACTCTCGGCCCCGTCTGTATCTTCTTCAACATTACCGGCTTCGGTGACAACATCTACACTGACAACGGATCAGCAAACCACACAGATTCCAATTGAATCTGTATCAACAACCATAGAGGTGATACCTATCGTATCATCTCAAGGATTGGGTGGAAGCCCTATTGGACCCCCGAAGTGGTGTCTTCAGGGTCGATAACGGATGTTCCCGGACGTTCCGAAATCTCAAGACATATCCCACACGGCACATCGGAAATCTTTTCCGATGTTGTGACAGTGGAGCGCCTCCCTGGCCCCACTCCACCGATGATTGTGACGGAGCAACGCTTACAAGAAGCACTTTCCACATACATCTCTTCTCTAGAAGATCGTCTGATGGACAGAATGCTCCAGGCCTTTGAGACTTCCCGAAGGGATACCGAGAAAACACAAGTCTCCAAGGCTGCTCCGTCCGAAGCTCAAACCAGCCCCGTATCCTCACCACCTCTAACCACTACCATACACACCCCCATACAACCCACCCTCACCACCCCAACTCCATCACCTTCACTCATCAACCCCTGTACCATCGCAATCACCCGCTTCATGGCATACCCATCTCCCGACTCCTCGCCTTAGAGACCAGGACCACCGCTGAGGACAGTCCATAGAAAAGTGAGTCGAGAGCAACCAACAAAGACTCAAGAAGCTGGATATCATCCTCAAACCCACCAATCACACAACCCACCACCGGCAACAAACGACCGCATCTCCCACCACATCCCACACACTACCTCCCTCTCCTACAAATCCAAATCCAATCTCGACCTCTAACCTCCTCCAAGGCCAACCAGAAGTAGTCATCAACGATCCACATCTGACCGTATATGATTATATATTAAACAAGAAATGGATGACACAATGGGAACCAGAGAAAGCTGCTCAAGCTCGACTCTCCAACGTCAGATATTTCTTACAACAAGCTTCAGTGGACTTGGTGCTGCTTGAAGATGAAGAACTTAAAGAAGTCGAGAACTACAATTCTGCTCTCCCAGAACTACTTGAAATGATCAGGCACAGAGTCGACTCTCCTCCCCGCTTATCAAAAGGGACAGTCAGAGTCGAGACGCCGTGGGACAATATCAGAATTGAAGTCCCGTTCATTGAAGATGTTCGAAATCAGATATGGAGGGCTTCCAACCGGATAAAGAAGCTCAACGAACTAAACCTATGTTGTATCTCACATTGGGAAGATAGGAAGAAAATGGAGCACATCTTCATGCTCAACTATCTTGGTCCAGATCGAATTGGCATCCCAACTGAAGAAAAACTTCAGGGACAAGCCTCCGATCCTCCATCTCGTGGGGGTTTCGTATTCGATTGGAAGCTTCCCTACCCCAATCTACCACATTGAGCGAGCAGACAACAGCTACACTCGAGAATAGATAGATGAGAGCTATCTCCCCGACCTTCCAACGGATGAGGTCTACCATCTATATCAGATGTACAAAAGAAAATATCAGACACCCTATGGATATATCAAGACAGAAGGACTCGAGGGATTGAAGAGATTCATGGTGCGGCAGATCACGTATCACACTGCACACGACCTTCAAATTGATATAGAGAACAATATGAAGAAGGTCAACATGGAGTCTCCGCTCATGAAGGGCTTCCCACTCAACGACTTTCCCGAGAACTACATATTCAAGAAACCTGGCCTCGCCATAACTTATCGGAATCCAATCATTGGAAAGACGAGATCTATGATGAAGTCAGAAATCCACAAGTTCTGTGACGCGACTTTGAAGCTAGTGAGAAAGAATATCCAGAAAAGATTGGGATAGATCACTGAAGAGATGATCTTCGAGGATCTTAGTGAAGAAGAGGCCCCACTCTTAAATGAGCTTCTGGATACGATTAATGAGAGGTTGAAGATGAGGATTGCTGTTCGACGTTACGAGACAGCATTGGGATTACGAAAATCATTCTACGCTCGACAAGGATAAATGGAGCTGAAACGAAGACAAGCACAAAGGGGAGATTGAAGAGACTTTAGAATTGTGCTTTGTTATTTTGTTATCCTTGTAATTAGGGGCATAATTAGTAGTTTTGATAGTGTAGGACAAAATAGTAAATATACCATGTAAATAGGTATAAATACAATGTGCACTATCAAAATCAATACACAAGTTCATTTTTCGGAAAAATACAAGCATTGAATCTACAATTTAATAGAGAGAATAGTTATCGAGAAACACTCTCTCTCAAGATCTTGAAAGAAGATATTCGACCGAAGGTATTTTGTAAGATTTATCATTCGAATATCTAGAATTCGTGCTTAGATTGATCGGTAGTTGATATATGAGGACCTAACAATGGTTGTTTTTTTTTGGTCTGCGTACATGATGTCCTTCGTAGTGGGTGTATGGTGCTTGAGGTGCTTTTTGTTTGGGTGAATGGTCTTGGGTAGCGTGCGTGAGGCTTGGTGTGTGGTGTATGAGTTGTCGTGGATTGTAGCTGGTCTTGCAGTGCGTGAATGATCCGACGGTGTGTCATGGGTTGTGGTTTGCGGCAGTGTGTAGGGTTGTGGTTCGCGGCAGGTCGGACAAATTTGTTAGAGTGAAGGCGGTGGACAACGGGAAATTGAAATAAAATTATTTTTATTAATCAATACGGACGAAGAACATGGACATAAACGACACTAATAGCTAAATCCGAGAGTTCGAAAACTTCGGCACTCACAATCCGAGAGTCAAAGACTCCGGCCCTCAAAATCCTAAACCAAGACGTAACCGATTATGCTACTACTAGTCTCCTTTTATAGGTGTAAAACAAATCCCTAAAATATCTCTCTACCCTAATAAATCTCAACTAATCTAACGCAAAATAATAACAACAACAACAATAATAATAATAATAATTCGATTCCTAACACTTGGCTACCAAGTCGAATGCCTTGTTGAACAAGTCGAATGCCTTGTTTACCAAGTCGAATGCCGTGTTTAAAAAGTCAAACGCTTTGTTAAACAAGTCGAATGCCTTGGTGACCAAGTCATATTCCTTGTTAACCAGGTCAAATGCCGTGTTGAACAAGGAGAATGCCTTGTTGACCAGGTAATGCCATGTTGAATAAGTCTAATGCCTTGTTGACCTGAATGCTTGTTGAACAAGTTTAATGATTTCTAGACAAAGTAATGCCTTGTTGAACAAGTCGGATGCCTAGTTGAACAACTCAAATGGCTCGTTAAAGAATTCTAATGCGTTAATGATCAAGTCGATGCCTTGTTGAATAAGTGTAATGCCTTGTTGAACAACTAGAATGTATTGTTGACCAAGTAGAATGCCTTGTAGAACAAGTCGAATAAATTGTGGAACAAGTTTAATGCCTTGTAGACCTAGTAATGCCTTGTAGAACAAGTCAAATACCTTGTTTACTAAGTCGAATGCCTTGTTGAATAAGTATAAAGCTTTGGTGACCAAATCGAATGCCCTGTTGAATAATTTTAATGCCTTGTAGACCAAGTTATGACTTGTTGAACAAGTCGAACGCCTTACTGACCACGTCGAATGCCTTGTTGAACAAGTCGAATGAATTGTTGAACAAGTTTAATGCCTTATACACCAAGTAATACCTTGTTAAACAAGTCGAATGCCATGCTCAATAAGTCTAATGCCTTAATGAAAAACTGGAATGCCTTGTTGACCTAGTTGATGCCTTACTGAACAAGTCGAATGCCTTCTTCAACAAATTGAACAAGTCGAAAAAGTCGAATGACACCGCACAAGTTATGCCTTGTTGAACAAGTCGAATGCCTTACTGAATAAGTCGATTTCCTTGTTGAACAAGTCGAATGCCTTGTTGATCAAGTGAAATGCCTTGTTGAACAATTAGAATTCTTGGTTGACCAAGTAGAATGCCTTGTTGAACAAGCCGAATGCCTTGTTGACCAAGTCAATTGCCTCAGACTAAGTCAAATTCCTTGGTGACCAAGTCAAATGTCTTGTTTAAAAATTTGAATGCCTTGTTGATCCAGACGAATGCATTGTTGGACAAAGTGACTGCCTTGTTGACCAAGTTGAATGCCTTGTTGAAAAAATTGATTACCTTGTTGACCAAGTTGAAGCCTTTTTGAACAAGTCGAATGCCTTATTTAAAAAGTCAAATGCCTAGTTGACTAAGAAATGCCTTGTTGAATAAGTCTAATGCCTTGTTAACCAAGTCGAATGCCTTGTTGAACAAGTTGATTGTCTTGTTGACCAAGTCGAATGTCTTGTTTAACAAATCTAATGCCTTGTTGAACAAGTCGAATGCCTTGTTGACCAAGTCGAATGCCTTGTTTAAAAAGTCAAACGCTTTGTTAAACAAGTCGAATGCCTTGTTGACCAAGTCAAATTCCTTGTTAACCAAGTCCAACGCATTATTGAACAAGGAGAATGCCTTGTTGACCAGGTAATGTCATGTTGAATAAGTCTAATGCCTTGTTGACCCGAATGCCTTGTTGAACAAGTTTAATGCTTTATAGACAAAGTAATGCCTTGTTAAACAAGTCAAATGCCTCGTTAAAGATTTCTAATGCCTTAATGATCAAGTCAATGCCTTGTTGAATAAGTCTAATGCCTTGTTTAGCAACTTGAATGCCTTGTTGATCAAGTTGAATGCCTTGTAGAACAAGTCGAATGAATCGTTGAACAAGTTTAATGCCTTGTAGACCAGGTAATACCTTGTTGAACAAGTCGAATGTCATGCTCAATAAGTCTAATGTCTTAATGAAAACTGGAATGCCTTGTTGACTAAGTCGAAAGCCATGTTGAACAAGTCGAATGCCTTGTTAAACAAATCGAATGCCTTGTTGACCTAGATGAATGCCTTACTGAATAAGTTTAATGACTTGTTGAACAACTCGAATGCCTTTTTGAACAGGTCGAATGCCTTACTGAATAAGTCAAATGCCTTGTTGAACAAGTCGAATGCTTTGTTGATGAAGTGAAATGCCTTGTTGAACATCTAGAATGCTTTTTTGAACAATTAGAATGCCTTGTTGACCTAGTGGAATGCCTTCTTGAACAAGCCGAATGCCTTGTTGACCAAGTCGAATGCCTAGGTTAACAACTCGAATGCCTTGTTGACCAATTCAATAGCCTCAGACTAAGTCAAATGCCTTAGTGACCAAGTTAAATGCCTTGTTTAAAAATTTGAATGCCTTGTTGACTGAGTCGAATGCATTGTTAAACAAATTGACTGTCTTGTTGACCAAGTTGAATGTCTTGTTGACAAAGTAATGCCTTGTTGAACAAGTCGAATGCCTCGAATGCCTAGTTGACGAAGAAATGCCTTGTTGAGTAAGTCTAATGCCTTGTAGTCGAATGCCTTGTTGAACAAGTTGATTGTCTTGTTGACCAAATCGAATGCCCTGTTGAATAATTTTAATGCCTTGTAGACCAAGTTATGCATTGTTGAACAAGTCGAATGCCTTACTGACCACGTCGAATGCCTTGTTGAACAAGTTGAATGAATTGTTGAACAAGTTTAATGCCTTATACACCAAGTAATACCTTGTTAAACAAGTCGAATGCCATGCTCAATAAGTCTTATGCCTTAATGAAAAACTGGAATGCCTTGTTGACCTACTTGAATGCCTTACTGAACAAGTCGAATGCCTTCTTCAACAAATTGAACGCCTTGTTGACCTAGATGAATGGCTTACCGAATAAGTCTAATGACTTGTTAATCAACTCGAATGCCTTGTTGAACAAGTCGAATGCCTTACTGAATAAGTCGATTTCCTTGTTGAACAAGTCGAATGCCTTGTTGATCAAGTGAAATGCCTTGTTGAACAATTAGAATGCTTGGTTGACCAAGTGGAATGCCTTGTTGAACAAGCTGAATGCCTTGTTGACCAAGTCCATTGCCTCAGACTAAGTCGAATGCCTTGGTGACCAAGTCAAATGTCTTGTTTAAAAATTTGAATGCCTCGTTAACCCAGTCGAATGCATTGTTGGACAAAGTGACTGCCTTGTTGACCAAGTTGAATGCCTTGTTGAAAAAATTGATTACCTTGTTGACCAAGTTGAAGCCTTTTTGAACAAGTCGAATGCCTTGTATAAAAACTCGAATGCCTAGTTGACTAAGAAATGCCTTGTTGAATAAGTGTAATTCCTTGTTAACCAAGTCGAATGCCTTGTTGAACAAGTTGATTGTCTTGTTGACCAAGTCGAATGTCTTGTTTAACAAATCGAATGCCTTGTTGAACAAGTCGAATGCCTTGGTTACCAAGTCGAATGCCTTGTTTAAAATGTCAAACGCTTGGTTAAACAAGTCGAATGCCTTGTTGACCAAGTCAAATTCCTTGTTAACCAAGTCCAAGACCTTATTGAACAAGAAGAATGCCTTGTTGACCAGGTAATGCCATGTTGAATAAGTCTAATGCCTTGTTGACCCGACTGCCTTGTTGAACAAGTTTAATGCTTTCTAGAGAAAGTAATGCCTTGTTGAACAAGTCAAATGCCTCGTTAAAGAATTCTAATGCCTTAATGGTCAAGTCAATGCCTTGTTGAATAAGTTTAATGCCTTGTTGAGCAACTTGAATGCCTTGATGATCAAGTTGAATGCCTTGTAGAACAAGTCGAATGAATTGTTGAACCAGTTTAATGCCTTGTAGACCAAGTAATACCTTGTTGAACAAGTCAAATGTCATGCTCAATAAGTCTAATGTCTTAATGAAAAACTGGAATGCCTTGTTAACTAAGTCGAAAGCCACGTTGAACAAGTCGAATGCCTTGTTAAACAAATCGAATGCCTTGTTGACCTAGATGAATGCCTTACTGAATAAGTCTAATGACTTGTTGAACAACTCGAATGCCTTGTTGAACAGGTCGAATGCCTTAGTGAATAAGTCAAATGCGTTGTTGAACAAGTCGAATGCTTTGTTGATGAAGTGAAATGCCTTGTTGAACAATTAGAATGCCTTGTTGACCTAGTGGAATGCCTTCTTGAACAAGCTGAATGCCTTGTTGACCAAGTCAAATGCCTAGTTTAACAACTCGAATGCCTTGTTGACCAAGTCAATAGCCTCAGACTAAGTCAAATGCCTTGGTGACCAAGTTAAATGCCTTGTTTAAAAATTTGAATGCCTTGTTGACTCAGTCGATTGCGTTATTAAACAAATTGACTGCCTTGTTGACCAAGTTGAGTGTCTTGTTGACAAAGTAATGCCTTGTTGAACAAGTCGAATGCCTCGAATGCCTAGTTGACGAAGAAATGCCTTGTTGAATATGTCTAATGCCTTGTAGTAAAATGCCTTGTTGAACAAGTTGATTGTCTTGTTGACCAAGTCGAATGCCTTGTTGAACAAATCGAATGCCTTGTTGAACAAGTCGAATGCCTTTGTTACCAAGTCGAATGCCTTGTTGAAAAAGTCGAATGGTTTGTTGAACAAGTCGAATGCCTTGTTGACCAAGTCAAACTTGTTAATCAGGTCAAATGTCTTGTTGAACAAGGAGAATGCCTTGTTGACTCGAATGCCTTGTTGAAAAAGTTTAATGCTTTGTTCACAAAGTAATGCCTTGTTGAACAAGTCGAATGCCTAGTTGAACAAGTCAAATGCCTCGTTAAAGAATTCTAATGCCTTATGATCAAGTCGATGCCTTGTTGAATAAGTCTAATACCTTGTTGAACAACTTGAATGCATTGTTGACCAAGTTGAATGTCTTGTAAAACAAGTCGAATGAACTGTTGAACAAGTTTAATGCCTTGTAGACCAAGTAATGCCTTGTAGAACAAGTCGCATGCCTTGTTTACTAAGTCGAATACCTTGTTGAATAAGTATAAAGCTTTGTTGAGCAAATCGAATGGCCTGTTGAATAAGTTTAATGCCTTGTATACCAAGTTATGCATTGTTGAATAAGTCGAACGCCTTACTGACCACGTCGAATGCCTTGTTGAACAAGTCGAGTGCCTTGTTGAACAAATCGAATGCCTTGTTGACCTAGTTGAATGCCTTACTGAACAATTTGAATGCCTACTTGAACAAATCGAACACCTTGTTGACCTAGATCAATGCCTTACTGAATAAGTCTAATGACTTTGAAGAGATATTAGTGCTTTGTTATTTTGTTATCCTTGTAATTAGGAGCGTAATTCGTAGATGTGATAATGTATGACTTAATAGTAAATATACCATGTAAATAGGAATAAATACAATGTACACTATCGAAATATATATACAAGTTCATTTCGGAAAAATCACAAGCATTGAATTCACATTCTAAGAGAGAGAAAAGCAATCGAAAATCACTCTCTCAAGGTCTTCAAAGAAGATATTCGACCGAAGGTAATTTGTAAGATTTATCATTCGAATATCTAGAATTCATGTTTTGATCGATCGTTAGTTGATATAATATGACATAACAATTGGTATTAGAGCAGTTTGTGATCGTTTTTGGATTAAATTTGCGATTATTAGATCAAAATAAGTTTCCAGATTTTCCGATCGAAAAACATACGTGAAATGTATTTTGATCAATGCGCTTAATGTTTGCGAGTTTTATTGATGATCTTGCTGATTGAGTGATAGATTATATGTCAAGAATGATCTACGTACTAATTTTAATCGCTTAGAACTTCATATTTATTGAGATTTTCGATCGATCAGTATTTGCGTTTGCGATCAAGTTTTGATTACGATTTGATTTTCTTCATAATCGATATATTTTGCTGTAAAACGTGGTTAATCTTGTGTTTGTTCATATTCAGAACTAAGAAACGAGTGATTATCCAGAATTTCAGCTCCTAACTTGAACATTTTGGTTGAATCTGGATTTTTCACAGTTCCATTGAACTCGAAGGATGTTCTTCGATCGTTTTTAGATCAAAACACTTGGCTCGAAAAAAAATTTTCGAATAAATATGCAGCCGAGAAATTTTTCCATGAAAAACACTGTTCTCGTATGTTTTACTCAAATATAAGACTCGAAAAACAGTATTTTCGATAATTAGTTTTTCTATTCATATATAAATATCTTTTTCGAGCGTAATAAAGCATTTTTTTTTTCGAAGGATACTATTTTCGCTAAATAAATATCTAATTTTGACTCGAAAAACTTGTAATTTTCGATCTCAAAATTTTTCGATCATTTAAATTTTCGAGTCAAAATTTAGCGAAAACATATTTCGATCGAATAATTCACACTCGAAAAATTTTTAGTAAACTATTTGAGTAAAACTTAACAAAATTTTTCGATCACTCTTAATTTTTCGATAACAAATTTTTAGATAAAAGTTCTAGCGATCAACAATTACTCGACGAACTATTTTTCGATAGGATATTTACTTTGCAAAACTCTTACGATCGAAATATAATTCTCGATAAATACCACGAGAAACTCATTCGATCGAAAATCTTTTTCGATTAAAAGGTTCGAAAAATTTTAAATCAAAAAGCTTTATTGTTCGAAAAAAATTTCATACACTGCTCAAACACGCACACATTTTACACTGTTTTGAAAGAAATCAAATTTCGCAATTCTCAAAACTTACGAAAAAAATTTGTCTCTGAATTATCCACTACGATTATCTTAAATTCAAAATTCTTTAGCAAATTTTGAAGTATCAATCTCCTATCAAATATTTTTCGAAATCAAAACAATTTCTCTTTAATTAACTACCGAAAAATAGGTTCGAAAAGGAAATTGCTTAAAGTACGAATCAAACATTACTAACGAAGTTTGTCACTTGTGATGCACTTTTACCATTTCGATTCCAAACTTTCACGAAGATCCTACCAATCAACTACAAATGGATGCTTACTCACTCGGAAACGATATCCGCCCTCCCATTCTACGAAGAGGTGAATACACCGTATGGAGAAGCCGATTCATGAACTTCTTCGAAACAAAAGATCAAGCTACTAATTTATAGCTTCTCTTCAAGAAGGTCCCGCTCAATTTTGGCTCATCCAAGAAGGCGATGCCACTAATAATCCTCCCATTCCCGCCACTAGAAGACTCAAATTTCCTAGTAAATACACCGAGGGGGAGCGATTAAGAGCCAAAGCGGACTTAGGGGCCAAAACTTTCCTAATGCAAGGAATTCCGAATGACATATATATGCAAATAGATAGTCTATCTAGTGCAAAAGCTATGTGGGATGAACTCCACAAAATGATGCAACGGACCGAAGTCGGAGTCAAAGCCAAGAAAGCTAATATTCTCACCGCTTACGACTCAATCAAAGAAAAGTTGGAGGAAAACGTTTATGAACTCTATCAACGCTATTTAACTCTTCTCAATGAGATGAGGAAGATAGAAATTTTCAAGACCAACATGGAGGTCAAAATCCGATTTCTCTCCTCTTCAACCGGAGTGGAAGAAAATATCCATGCAAATCCGTCAAAACAAGGATTTGGACGAAATGGATATCCTCGACGTCTTTGATAATCTCGCTCAACACGAGGAAGATATAAGCTAGATACAAAAAGAACTTAAGGGCAAGCAGATTTAAGACTCTATATCTCTAGATTTTGAAAGAAAAACGAGTCGATCTCGCAAGGATAAAAGCATCAAGTTGCCAAGTTCTTCAGAAGATGAAGACGAATCAGAATCGGACTCTGACCCAGATATGAAAGAGTTCAAGAAACAATGTGCTATCATTACTAAGATGATGAGCAAAAAGTTCTATAAAAAGAAATCCTCATGTTCGGCTAATAGACTTCGGACATCAAGCTCCAAGCACAAGGAAAGACCGGCCGAGTCGTCAGAATCTCAAAATGCCAAAGAACCACACAAGTGCTACAATTGTGGGAAGATAGGGCACTTCGCCAGAGAATGCAATCTTCCTAAGAAGAAAGACGCCAAGTACTACTCCGAGAAATTCCAACTAACTAAACAAAAAGAGACTGGAGTAGCTCTGATGGCCGAACAAGAGCATTGGCTGGAAGACACCGCATATTCTGAAGACGAAAATCTCGCTCCAATGGCATACCTCGACGACGCCTCAAACGATAACTCATCAAGGAGGTCAGATGACGAAGAATAAGCATCAATCTCATCACAAGAGGTAGCAATGCCTAAGTCATGTTAGAATCTTTACAAATTAAGTATTTTAACATGAAAAATGAGCGGAAAAGTACAAAAGAATTAGAGGAGAGACTAGCCCTTAGTGACAATAATTTCCAAAAGCAATTAGATAGAACAATTCACTTAGAAATTCTCTTATCTAATGCTAAGGAAACCATAACTAGTCTTGAATCTAGGATAGTTACCTCCGAGAGAAAAATAAATGACCTTAGTAAGACTCTTAGCGATTGTCAGAGAGATTTAGAAATTTCTAGAAATAATTTTAAGGAAATCTCTGACGAACGTAAGAAGCTTACTCTATGATTAAAACTTTAGAAAATCTTCTAACAAAAGGGGGCAAACGGATCACACTATCTTTCTAAATCAACTTCGTGATATAGAATTTGAAAAAGGTTAATGTCAAACAATTTTATGACATCAAATATATGGGATTAGGACTAACTTCTCTAATGACCTTTACTAATTCTTCCGAAATAAATGCCTTAGAAGTATCTAAACGAAAAGTCACTAATAGGACTGATATCCCCTTTGACTTCACCGGATTGAATAATAGTTACAAGACACGGGAAATCAACCTGTCTAGTGACTATAATTCATTATATCCATTATACGATTTTTCTAAAGTTAAGGAAGAAAATGCTGACCATTTTCAAAATTCTACTTTCTGTTATATTCCTGTTATTCTTAATAAAATAGTTGATTTAAACGCTTCCTTATAAACATAAAGAAAGAATTTCAAAGTAGAAACGAATGAGCTTTTATTGGAGATTTCTAATCTCAAAACTTCCTCAATTTTAAATCTTTACCTGATTTTACTTTGAAAGAAAAATCAATGATTAGGGACAAAACACCTCCCATTATTTTACAAAAGATTTTCAAAGAAGATAAATCTTCTTTAAAAAGCGTAAAGGGAGGAAAATAGTCCTTAAATGCTTCAAAAGGGAGAAATATTTTTACTAACTCTTTTTCTACTCCATCCACATGTAGAGTAGAAAAAGAGATGAAGTATGCTAAGGAAAGAGAGCCTAGGATAGAATTTAAGAAGAAAAATAATAGAAATGATTTATTTTCAAAATTTTTTTATGTATCAAATACTATGGACACTTATGCATTAAAGACTATTAATTTTGAAAGAACAAATTTTGAAATCGGGTCTACTTCTAAAAACAAAAACCATCATTCTAAGACAAATGCAAATCTTAAGTCTCGTAGAAAACAAGATCCGGCTATAAAAAAAGCTTATAGCTCGATACATTCTTGTCCTCATTTAATGATTCCGGTCAAAGTACACTCAGCCAAACACCTTAAGAGACTAGCTAGAGAAAAGATTTTCTCATGCACTAAGACTAATAGACATTTGTCCCCGACCTCCCATGTAAGGTTCACCCTCAATGGGTTCCCAAGACACATCTAGGCCAACGCAAGCCAACAAGGCCAAGTTGCCTAAAGAGGTACCACTTAAACCAACAACTTCTACGTTGGTTTGGGGACCTAAGAGCATAAATGGTTTAGGAACAAAAAATGAACAAACCTTACCTAAAAAATATGCTTATCCGAGAGGACCCATTACTAAGTGGGTACCTAAGTCTCTATAAAATTTTCCTATGCAGATCAATCATGTGTGATATTTAGATTTCGGTTGCTCCACACACATGACGGGAAATCAAGAACTGTTGAGCAACTACCAAAACCGTTACAACGAAAAAGTTATATTCGACAACAACGATTCAGCTCCAATACTAGGCTTTGGAGATTCTACTGCAGAATCTGACGATCAAAGATGTCTCTTACGTCCAAGGTTTTAAACACAACCTGTTCAGCATAGGACAATTATGTGACAAAGGATTCCAAGTGGTGTTTCTAGCTGATCAGTGCAGAATCTTAAATAGTCAGAATCAAGAACTTCTAACAGGATCTCGAAGATCTACTCTTTACACCATCAATCTGACAACAATTCGACCTTCAACGGCTATTTGCCTCTTCTCAAAAACTACAATCAAGAGGAACATCTTCTGGCATCAACGCATGTCTTATCTAAACCTCAAAGCTCTTCACAAACTTTCTATCAAAAAGTTGGTAAACGGTCTACCAACGATTTCCATACATCAAGAGCATACTTGTTCGGCTTGTCAAATGGAAAAAATGAAGGGAGCATCACACAAACTCAAGCAAGTTGCTTCTACATCTCGACCCTTGGAATTACTTCACATGGACCTTTGTGGACCAATGCGTACATAAAGTATCAACAATCGTAAATATGTGTAAGTAATTGTCGACGATTATTCTCGCTACACCTGGACAAGATATGTCTGAACTAAAGATGAGACTGGAGACCTGATAATAAGCTTTGTGAATACGACTCAGAATCTCATGCAAAAGAAAATCCAAGTAATCAGGACTGACAATGGGACTGAATTCAAGAATCAGCGTCTCAGCAATTACTATCAGTCACTTGGAATTATTCAACAATTTTCAGCGCCTAAAACGCCTCAACAAAATGGCATCGTAGAACAAAAGAATCGGACTTTAGTTGAAGCTGCAAGAACAATGCTAATACATTATGGTCTCTCTCACTTTCTATGGGCTAATACACTGAGTACATCATGCTTTACGCAAAATGGAACGATTATTCACAAACACTTTGAAAAGACGCCGTATGAGATAATTAACAAAGGATTCCGGATATCTCTTTCTTCAAAGTATTGGGGTGCAAATGTTTTGTGGCCAACGATCGGGAGCATGGAAGCAAGTTCGACCCTAAAGCATTTGAAGCCGTGCTTGTTGGATATTCATCCACTTCTATAGCATACCGCGTCTATATCAAGTCTTCTCGTATAATTCTCGAAAGCTACAACGTCACTTTTCAAGAAGTGACCGAGTTGGCTTCTGAACAAAACAGTTCAGAACCCGAGCTTATAGGCGTTAGCACAAAGTCAACAACTTCCGACAACTTCTACCTCAAAGTTAAAAGAAGCAATTCCCGTCGACCTGGAAGATTTGGATTCTCTATTTGAGCATTTTTATCGGAACGAGTCGCAAATGCCTGCTTCGTCTCATTTTATACCAAGCAGCGCTCCTTCTCCCTCTACATAAGAAATTCAAATTGAGACTCACAATCCTCAGATTCCCACAAATGTTCTAAATACTTCAAATTCTGAATCTTCAACAAGTGTTGCATCTCATACCAATGTCGATGCGGAAATACCGTTCAATTCAACATCAGAATTGAATTTTCCGATTACGAATGATCAGCCCATAAATCCAGGAAGTCTCGATCTACAAATCAATGATGGATTTACTTCGGTTCTTCCTCATGAACGCAAATGGACCGAGCTCATCCTATTGACCAAATTATCGGTGATCCGTCAAGTGGAGTACGCACTAGGAAGTCTACACAAAGCGGATTATTCACATGCTTCTTAAGCCAAAACGAACCAATTAAGGTAGGCGAAACCCTTAAAGACCCGGATTGGGTAATCGCGATGCAAGATGAACTCAACCAATTCGACCATCTACGAGTTTGGACATCAGTTCCTAGACCGCATGACAAAATAATTATTGGAACTAAATGGGTTTTCAACCTCAACGGCCGAGGTGGAATACGTCGCGGCTGCTAGCCGTTGCTCACAAGTTCTATGGATGCAGACGCAACTACGCGACTACGGGTTTGAATTTAATAACATTTCCATTTACAGTGATTCTCAAAATGCTATTGCCATTACTTGCAATCATGTTCATCATTCACGCACGAAACACATAGATATTCGATATCATTTTATAAAAGATCATGTAGAAAAAGGGACTATCGATATGTATTTTGTTAAAACGGAGCTTCAACTTGCCGACTTATTCACTAAGGCATTGGATGAAAAACGATTCCAATTCCTTATTGCTAAGTTAGGCATGTTGAATCTCAATCTTACTTTAGATGTGCTTTACGTGCTCTATTATGCTTCTATATGATATTCTATGTGCTTCTTGATATCCTTGATTATCTTGCGTGATTCCATCTTTCAAATTTTATATATATACGAAAAGAAGTATAAAAATAAAATAGTATATATATAATAATAAAAAAATGGGGGATGCCGATAATTTTGCCTATTTTGAACTACTCACAAAAATATCTTTGATATATGAGTAGTTCTTTGCTTAAAAATTCATGTGACATTCTTTTATTCAAAGAACTTAGTTTGTTTCACAAGACACAAAGCCACTTCATATATGTGAGAATTTGAACCTCAATATTTTTATTCTTGGGTGTGTCACACTTCAAATGACTATCTTTTGTTTTGTACTTCGTAGCTTCATTCTTGCTTTTGTGTTAGTTTGTCATGAAAATGATAAGGGCAAATTAGGAAATTCCTCACTTCGCATACGAAAATTTCCTCTAATGAATTTTATTTCATTCTTTACAGAAACGGCACATCCAGATATTCTAACATCTACCATTGTTGAAGCTGGATGACTGTCCATGACAACAACTACCAGTTGGACCTTGCTACATTTCGGTGTTCGGATGAAGTTATCATCGCCATCCTCAAAGGACGCCCACTATGGCAGCTCTGATAATGACCGCCTCCGTACAAATGGTCTACCTCCAGCAATTCTGGGGATGTATGCAGAGCTATGTCATCGGCAATGACGTGGAATACACGACGAAGATCAATCGAAGACACGTCGTCCTGACCAAGAACCTAATGGACATGGTGCTCGATCTACCGCACCACGAACTCTACGGCCAACTTCCAATGGATGCAGAGATCGTGGAAGACATGCTCCGGATGGGATACAAGCCCCCGCTGACCAAACTGGCAAATTTCCAAAACAGCGGGATCCCACACCCGCGGCGGACTTTGTTCGGCATCATCAATAAATGCCTCTCCCCAAAGCACTCCGGATTTGACAAGACGAACGGAAATATCCTTCACAAATTCCATGGAGTGATCTTTTCAAAGAAATATGACGTGGCCCAACTCATATGGAATGATCTAGCGGACCAGATACGTCAGAGGGAGACTAAGTGGAAGGCGGAGTTCCTTCCATACGTTCGGTGGTTTCCAATGTTGATCTCCCACTTCATGGATGTACATCCGGAGATACCACGACTACCACCCGTTGGAGGATATATCCCGCCTCGCCTTTGCTTCTTTCACAACCCGAAGGCAGCCGACCCAGCACTCCAATCGATGTTGATCCCTTTAGAACTGCTCAGCCTAGCTGATTCAACTGGCGAGGCCTACCAGGACTACTGTCAAAATAACTCCATCACGGAGGAAATAGTACGGGCCATGGATCAAGCTCCGGGGCCTTCTCAACGGGCATCTTTAGTGGAAATAACCAAGCCCGAAACCGCGGCTCAGGAGACAGAGACACCGGCTATTGAGCCCGAAGGTGTCCCTCGTGACGAATCTTCTGCGGCCACCGAATCTGATGAAGAATACAAACTTCAAAGAAGGGGCTCACGCCGACAGCAAATCTCGGCCCCGTATGTATCTCCTTCAATGAAAATGGCTTCGGTGACATCTTCGCCACCTACAATGGATCAGCCAACCACACAGATTCAAATTGAATATGTTTTAAGACCCATAGAGATAATACATACTGTATCATCTCATGGATTGGGTGGAAGTCCTGTTGGACCCCCGATATTTTCGGAGCAAACAATAGAGGTTGATAACGGATGTCCTTGGACGTTCCGAAATTTCAAGCCTAATCTAGGCGACACATCAGAAATCTTTTCCAATGTTGTGACAGTAGAGCGCCTCCCTTGCCCCACTCCAACACCACCGATGATCGTGACGGAGCAACGCTGACAAGAAGTCCTCTCCACAGCCATCTCTTCACTTGAAGATCGACTGATGGACAAGATGCTCCAGGCCATTGAGACTTTTCGAAGGGATAACAGTAAAGCACCAGTCTCTAAGGCTACTCCGTCCGAAGCCCACACCACACCCGTCTCCTCACCATCACTAACCACCACCATACACACCCCCATACAACACACCCTCACCACCCCAACTAAATCACCTTCCCTCATCAACCCACACTATCCCAATCACCCAGCTTCATGACATCCTTATTTCCCAACTCCTTGCCTTAGAGACCAGGACCCCAGCAGCGGAGAGTCTCTACAAACGACTGGTCGATGAACGTGGGCCGCCCGCCCAAACAATGTGCCACGAAGAAAGCTTCCGTACCAAAAAAAGACATGTCAATCTCGGTGATCCGGATCGTCATGAGGGGGAGAAAAGGCAAAGAAGAGTGATGGCGGGATTCTCTCTCTAGTTTCTCTCTCTAGCGAATTCTCTCTCCCAAAACTAATCCCTAAAATTGTCGTTGACCAATTTTACCCCTTTTGACACGCAATTGAATTTCCATCGTATACCTACCTTGACCACTGTTCGAGGGCGATTTGCGGCTCCATTGCCGGGATCAGACGGCGATTGGAGGGCTTTTTGGGAGCGAGATTGCTGCCTTTACTTCTAACATTCATATGTTGACGGAGGCGTCTCATTCTGTGGGGGTTGCGGCAATTGCTGAGGTCGTGGGTGCTGACCGACAGGGGACGGCCACACTAGGAGCCCCGACCATGTCGGATTTGGAAGCGTTAAGTGCAGCTTATCCGGCTTTTGCGGCTGCGTTTGATAGTGAGCGATTTAGGGCACTAATGAGCCAAGTGCAGGGGCCGGTGTGGTAGACGATGATACCGCACGATTGGCTGGATAGAGGCTGAGGGAAATTACTCACAGAAGCGCGGGGCCTAGGGCAATGAGCGGGTCACCTAATCGGCGTGAGGAGGGGCCTGAGTCGATTAGAGGAATTCTACGCCATAATCCGCGGGTATTTCGCCGAAGGCCTGATTCACCTATGCCGGCGAGGGCTCTGTTGGCGCGGTGTTGCGAGGATGAGTCCCTGGCTCAGGATGATGATAAGGTTGATGAGGAGATTGTAGTTGATAATCGGGAAGAGGCAGACAAGGCGACCACGGTGAAGACTAGGGATTCAGATATACCAGATTCTGGCAGTTCACAGCCGATCGTTCCTGAAGCATCTGATGTTTATGCCACACCAACAGGATTTGTTAATTCTGGGAACCCGAATGCAGGGTCTGTTTTCTCACGACTTGGGCCCTCAATGACGAAGGCTTATAGCCAAGGCAAACCGGCGTCTTTTGCAGAGGCTGTGCAAGGAAACAGGGCTGCTCCATCACAAAAGATGGCATTATCTTACACCCCGCCCTCGATTGTGAATGGGGTGGTTGTGGTGCGCGCTCCATTGGAGGTTGTGCGGCGTGGCTGTGAACGATGGAAGAACACTCTCGTGGGTTATTTCCTTGGCTGTAAGCCGTATTTCCTTTCGTGGAGAGTTACTTCAGATCGATTTGGAAGGGATTGGCAGAGGTTCGTACGACTGTCAATGGTTTTTTCATGTTTAGTTTTGAGTCGGATGGTGCAAGGACCGTGGTTTTAGAGGGTGGACCTTGGCTCATGCAAGGCCAGCCGATATTCCTTGAACCTTGGCGACCACGCATGACTTTTACGCGTAAGGAGGTGGTGGAGCTGCCATTATGGGTCAAGCTATGGGATGTTCCATCTGATCTTTGGACACAAGAGGGGCTGGGGCTAGTTGCAAGTGCGGTGGGAATGCCATTGTATGCAGACAGAATCACGGCGACGGGGGAACGACTTGATTATGCCCGGGTCTGCGTAATGAAGAAATTGTCTGAGCCATTTATTGAGACTTTTGATGTGTTGCTTCAAGGTGAGGAAGGGGAAGCGGATGTGAACGTACCTATACGGGTGGAGTTTGACTGGAGACCATCTAAATGTGATCATTGTACATCATGGGCACATGGGGCAGCCCTTTGCCCACAGCGACCGAAGAAGATGGCAGCAGGGACGTCAAAACCTCGTCGCCAATATGAGGGAGCGAGGAAGGCATGGAAGGCGAAAGGTGGCAACCCAAAGCAGGAGCTGTTTGTCACTGGGCAACGCACAGCCCAGGCCCGTAATAGGTCCCGTTCTCGTGATAGAGGCGGGGGTCAGGGGCAGGGGGACCTTGGCGCACAACGGCCGGATAGAGTATGTAAGATAGGGGGGAGCCTTACACGCCCACAGGAAGTATGGCAACAGGTGGGAGCCAAAGGAAAAGCCGTTATGGTGTGGGCTGCGACTGCTGGAACTGAACGACAACCTGAAAGAGCTGAAACATCTCGTCCTCCAGAAGCAGCCGAGCCTCTTTCTGGGGTGCAGAACCGTTTTGACCTAAGTCGGGATGTGCCTGAAGATAGCAATTACACCTCATTTACGGGCCCTAAAGCAAACGCAGCCCGAAACAAAGTGCATTTATGTTAGCTGTTGGAGCATGGAATGTACGTGGTCTCAACAAGCAAGACCACAGGAGTGCGGTGCGGGAGTTGATATCGCGAGAGGGGTTGTGTATGATTGGGCTGCTAGAGACGAGAGTGGCGGCATCTAAAGAGGGTTTTATTTCGAGTAGCATTCGTTCTCATTGGCGATGGTTCTCTGATTATGAAGAAGGGCCATCGTCACGCATATGGGTGGGTTGGGATCCCTTTGTTATGAATGTGGATGTCCTTGGGTTCTCAGCCCAAGCCGGCATATACGGGGGAGATCATTTACGTGTCTTTTGCTTATGGGAAGTCCAGGAGGGAGGAGAGACGGCCATTATGGGAGGAGTTGACTACCATGGCAGCGACTCGAGTGGCGGATGTATGGATCGTATTGGGGGATTTCAATGTTATTTTGCATGCGGGTGAGGGTCGTGGTGGTTCGGCATCTAGGCATGATATGGAGGAATTCCAAGCGTGCCTGGTTAGTGCTGATTTGGTGACGATACCTACGATGGGCCAGGTATTCACGTGGTATAATCAACAGAGATCTGATGCGGGGGTTTGGAGGAGATTGGACCGTATACTAGGAAATCCTCAATGGTTTGCCAGGTTTACGAACTCCTTCTGTAGGTGTGGGCTACCAGCAACTTCGGATCACTCCCCTGTGTTTTTTAGAAATACTACGACACGACAGCATAAGGCAACATTTCGCTTTGACAATTTTCTGGCGAAAGATCCGGCCTTCTTAGGTATTGTTCAGAATGTCTGGAACACTTCTTTACATGGCTATCCTATGTTCGTGTTGGTGAGGAGGCTTAAGATGTTGAAACCCATATTGATGAGACTACGAAGATCGAAGGGAGACTTGACGGCGAATGTCACAGAAGCAAAGCATTTCCTTGATATTGCACAGGATTTTGCGTCATGGATCCATGAGGAGGACTCTTTCTATGAGCTGGAAAGGCTGTGTCGTGTGGTTTATGCCAAAGCAGTGGAGATGGAGCATTCGGCGTTATCGCAGCGGGCCAAGATTGCATGGCTGAAGGATGGGGACCAGTGCTCATCTTATTTCTTTCGTCGGGTTGCCATGAGGCGAGCTTCCAACCGTATCTGGTCCCTTGAGGATGCCAATGGCGATCTCCTTGAAGAACCAGCTCAGGTGGAAGGTGAAATGATTGGGTTCTACCAGGACCTATTGGGGCAGTCTGCCCACTGTACTCCGATTCTTCCTGTTGACGTGCAGAGAGTTGTGACGAGTACGCTTTCCCCAGCGGACGCTGCATCCATGATCACTAAGGTGACTGCCACTGAAGTTCGTGAGGCGCTTTTCTCTATGGGGGATGAGAAAGCGCCAGGACCTGACGGGTACACGGTAGCATTTTTTCGAGCTGCGTGGGGGATTGTTGGACATGAGGTGGTGAAGGCGATCCAAGATTTCTTCAAAACGGGCAGAATACTGAAGGGACTAAATAGCACCCTCATCACGTTAATCCCGAAGCGAGAAACACCTCGGCGTGCAACGGAGTTCAGACCCATTTCCTGTTGCAATGTTATATATAAGGTGATCTCCAAGATTTTAGCCAATCGACTAAAGGGGCACCTCGCTACTTTGGTACATGGCTCACAGACAGCATTTATCCCAGGGCGACAAATCAGCGATAACGTGTTATTGGCGCAGGAGCTATGCCTTGGGTACAAGTCTAAGGGCCGGCCACCGCGTGCTATGTTCAAGATTGACCTTGCCAAGGCGTACGACAAGGTCGAATGGGAGTTTTTGCTTGCTGTCTTAGGGGCCATGGGTTTTCATCCTACTTACATTGGATGGATTCGAGCGTGCCTGACAACAACGGCCTTTTCGCTGAATCTGAATGGTAAGGTGGTTGGTTTTTTCCACGGCAAGAGGGGTATTCGACAGGGGGACCCCATATCCCCCTATCTATTTACACTAGCGATGGAGGTTCTCCACGGACTTCTCAAGGTTGGCATTATGGAGGAGCCGCGCTTCAAATATCATTGGCGTTGTGAGACAATGGGCATGGTGTCGTTAGCATTTGCGGATGACCTCTTGCTTTTCAGCCACGCGGATGTCATTTCAGTTGGGGTGTTGAAGAAAGCTTTGGGTGAATTTGCCCGGTTGTCAGGGTTGATCCCTAACCCTGACAAGAGTGAGATGTTTATTTCGAGGCGGGCTGAAAGCTTGAGTGCACAGATTCATGCACTCATGGGTTATCGAGTGGGGTAGTTGCCGGTGCGATACTTAGGAGTGCCCCTCATTACTACTCGCTTGACGATTAGAGACTGTGCTCCTCTTTTACAGAAAGTGGACCAGCGGTTGGGATCATGACTCAATCTGTCTTTATCTTATGCGGGCCGACTGCAGCTGGTTAAATCGGTCTTGCAGGCGCTTCATGCCTATTGGTCAGGTATGTTATCATTACCTAAGGAGTTATCCGAGCGTTGGAGGCGCGTTTTAGGAAATTTTTGTGGAGAGGTACATCACCTAAGGTGGCATGGGAGGTTTTATGTTTACCAGTTACTGAAGGGGGATTGGGCCTGAGGTCTATTTCTGTCGACAACAAGGCTCTCTTTCTGAAGCACTTGTGGAGTGTACTTACCAAGTCCCCGGATTCGATTTGGGTCGAATGGCTCTATAGAACGCGGTTGTATTCTCGATCACTATGGGATTTACCGGTCTCGACGAATGATGCTTGGAGCTGGAGAAAGCTGATGCAGTTACGCCCTTTACTCAGGTCTATGATTACATTTCGCATTGGTGATGGCTCTACGATCTGGCTATGGAAGGATCCTTGGTTGCTATCTACGTCGCTGTTGAAGAGATTTCCTAGGGGCCCTATTGCGATGGGGCTGCATCTTGATTCACGATTGAGTCTAGTCCTTAATATGCAGGGGTGGAATTGGCCAGGACAAGGGGCGGTGGAGTATCTTGAGATTAGCCGCCTCTTACCTAATGTGGTCCGTGGGGATCAGGATGGTGTGTGGTGGACGGGTTCGCCGAATGGATCTATGACTGCTTCTTTGGCTCACAATGCGATGCGCTACAGGAGGCCCCCTGTGGGTTGGGCGCTATTATTTGGAGGACCGTTGAAGATTACACGACATGAATTTATTTTATATCTGGGATTACAGGATCGGCTCTCGACTAGGGACAAACCGTGGATTGCTCAGAGGGCGGGAACGCAAGCTTGTGTCCTCTGTGAGGAGTTGCATTACGAGACTGTCCAACATCTATTCTTTGATTGTCCTTTTTCACGACAATGTCTTCGTCTCTTGCGCCATCAGATTCGCTGGATCTGGCCTTATCGGGATTGGACTACGGGCATTCGGTGGGCGGCTGTCCGCTGGCGAAGGAAGCATCTTCTCCATACAGCATCTCGTCATATTCTAGCATCCCTTGTCTACCATATTTGGCAGGCAGGGAACAGGCGATGGAAGGAGGGATCCATCACGACTCCACAACGGCTTGTGGGGTGTGTTCTTGCCTTGGCTATCACGCGTATTAGTGGTACATCCATGAAGTATGAACTTCATCGGGCGGCTATACGCCGATTATGGCGTGTGTCTTGGTAGGATTGGTTTTTTGATTGTTTGATTGGTTGTTTTTGTTGTTAATTGTTGATAGGGTCATTGATTGATTGGTTGATTGGTTATTCATTCATTGTTTGTTACCAGTAGTCTGTTACTGGTTGGTAGAGGAGTTTTTCTCCTGTTCATTTGTACATTTTTTTTTTACGATCTTTATACATGGGACTTTACACCAAAAAAAAAAGGCAAAGAACCACACGTAACGGCCGGGGTTTGAGTCGAGAGAAACAAACAACGACTCAAGTAGCTGGAGGATCATCCACAAACCCTCCAACCATACAACCTACGACCCTCCAACAAACAACCAAAAGGGACAGTCAGGTCGAGATACCGTGGGAGAATATAGGGATTGATGTTACTTTCATTGAAGATATTAGTAAGCATATATGAAGTGAATCTACGGGGTATCTCTCATTGGGAAAACAGGAAGAAGATGGAGAAAATCACCATGCTCAACTATATTGGTCCAGATCGAAGTGACATCCCAACAGATCAACTCAAGAAAAACTTCAGGGACAAGCCACCGATCCTCCAACTTGTGGGAGTTTCGCACTCGATTGGAAGTTTTCCTACCCCAATCTACAACATTGAGCGAGCGGACAACAACCGCACTCGAGAAGAGATAGATGAGAGCTATCTCCCCTTCCTTCGACCGGACGAGGTCTACCGTCTATATCAAATGTACAAGAGAAAATATCAGACGCCCTTCGGTTACATCAAGACAGAAGGACTCGAGGGGTTAAAGAGATTCATGGTGCAGCAGATCACGTATCACACCACACACGACCTTTAAATTGCTGTTGAAAACAATATGAAGAAGGTCAACATGGAGTCTCCACTCATAAAGGGCTTCCCACTCAACGACTTCCCCGAGAACTACATATTCAAGAAACCTGGACTCGCCATAATTTATCGGAATCCAATTATTGGAAAGACGAGAGATATGATGAAGTCAGAAATCCACAAATTCTGTGACGGGACGTTGAAGCTAGTGAGGAAGAACATCCAGAAGAGGTTGGCTGAGATCACTGAAGAGACGATCTACGAGGATCTTGGAGAAGAAGCGGCCCCGCTCCTAAATGAACTTATGGATGCAATTAATTAGAGATTCGATCTGAGAAATGCTCTCCGACATTACGAGACAACATTGGGATTACGAAAATCGTTATACACTCGACAAGGATAAATGGAGCTCAAACGAAGACAAGCACAAAGGGGAGGATTGAAGAGATATTCGAATTGTGCTTTGTTATTTTGTTATCCTTGAAATTAGGGGCGTAATTCATAGTTTTGATAGTGTAGGACTTAATAGTAAATATACCATGAAATAGGTATAATTACAATGTACACTATCGAAATCAATACACAAGTTCATTTCGGAAAAATTACAAGCATTGAATTCACATTCTAAGAGAGAGAAAAGCAATCGAAAAACTCTCTCTCTCAAGATCTTCAAAGAAGATATTCGACAGAAGGTAATTTGAATGATTTATCATTCGAATATCTAGAATTCATGCTTAGATCGATCGTTAGTTGATATAATAGGACCAAATAGACTTGTTGAACAACTCGAATGCCTTGTAGAACAATTCGAATGCCTTACTGAATAAGTCGATTGCCTTATTGAACAAGTCGAATGCCTTGTTCATCATGTGAAATGCCTTGTTCAACAATTAGAATGTCTTGTTGACCTAGTGGAATGCCTTGTTGAACAAGCCGAATGCCATGTTGACCAAATCGAATGCCTAGTTGAACAAGTCGAATGAATTGTTGACCAAGTCAATAGCGTCAGACTGAGTCAAATGCATCGGTGACCAAGTCAAATGCCTTGTTTAAAAATTTGAATGCCTTGTTGACCCAGTCGAATGCCTTGCGGAACAAATTGACTGCCTTGTTGACCAAGTTCAATGCGTTGTTGAACAAAATTGACTGCCTTGTTGACCAAGTTGAATGTCTTGTTGAACAAGTCGAATGCTTTGTTTAAAAAGTCGAATGCCTAGTTACTAAGAAATGCCTTGTTAAATAAGTGTAATGCCTTGTTAACCAAGTTGGATACCTTGTTGAAGAGGTTGATTGTCTTGTTTAATAAATCGAATGCCTTGTTGAACAAGTCGAATGCCTTGGTTATCATCAAGTCGAATGTCTTGGTTATCAAGTCGAATGCCTTGTTTAAAAAGTCGAATGCTTTGTTGAACAAGTCGAATGCCTTGTTGACCAAGTCAAATTTCTTGTTAACCAAGTTAAATACCTTATTGAATAAGGAGAATGCTTTGTTGACCATGTAATGCCATGTTGAATAAGTTTAATGCCTTGTTGACCCGAACGCCTTTTTAAACAAGTTTAATGCTTTGTAGAATAAGTAATACCTTGTTGAACAAGTCGAATGCCTAGTTGAACAAGTCAAATGCCTCGTTAAAGAATTCTAATGCCTTAATGAGCAAGTCGATGCCTTGTTGAATAAGTCTAATGCCTTGTTGAACAACTTGAATGCCTTGTTGATCAAATTGAATGCCTTGTAGAACAAGTCGAATGAATTGTTGAACAAGTTTAATGCCTTGTAGACCAAGTAGTGCCTTGTTGACCAAGTCGAATGCCTTGCTCAATAAGTCTAATGCCTTGTTAAACAACTTGAATGCATTGTTGACCAAGTTGAATGCCTTGTAAAATAAGTCGAATGAATTGTTGAACAAGTTTAATGCCCTGTAGACCAAGTAATGCCTTGTAGAACAACTTGAATGCCTTGTTTACTAAGCTGAATACCCTGTTGAATAAGTTTAATGCCTTGTAGATCAAGTAGGGCCTTGTTGAACAAGTCTAATGCATTACTGACCAAGTCGAATGCCTTGTTGAACAAGTCGAATGCCTTGTTGAACAAGTCGAATGCCTTGTTGAACAAATAGAACGCCTTGTAGAGCAAGTGGATTGCCTTACTGAACAAGTCGAATGCTTATTGAACAAATCGAACACCTTATAGACCTAGATGAATGCCTTACTGAATAAGTCTAATGACTTGTGGAAGAACTCGAATGTCTTGTTGAACAAATCGAATGCCTTACTGAATAAGTCGATTGCCTTGTTGAACAAGTCGAATGCCTTGTTGATCAAGTGAAATGCCTTGTTGAACAATTAGAATGCCTTGTTGACCATGTAATGCCTTGTTGAATATGTCTAACGCCTTGTTGACCTGAATGTCTTGTTGAACAAGTTTAATGCTTTGTAGACAAAATAATGCCTTGTTGAACAAGTCGAATGCCTAGTTAAACAAGTTGAATGTCTCGTAATGAATTATAATTCCTTAATCATCAAGTCGATGCCTTGTTGAATAAGTTTACTGCCTTGTTAAACAACTCGAATGCCTTGTTGAACAAGTTGAATGCTTTCTAGAACAAGTCGAATGAATTGTTGAACAAGTTCAATGCCTTGTAGACAAAGTAATGTCTTGCTGAATAATTCAAAGGCCATAATAGAAAATTGGAATCCCTTGTTGACTAAGTCAAAAGCCTTGTTGAACAAGTCGAATGCCTTGTTAAAGGAATGCCTTGTTGAACAAGTAGAATGCCTTGTTAAACGAATGCTTTGTTCACTAAGTTGAATGTCTCGTTGAACAAATAGAATGCCTTGTTGAATAAGTCAAATGTCTTGTTTACTAAGTCGAATGCCTTGTTGAATAAGTATAAATCATTGTTGACCAAACCGAATGCCTTGTATACCAAGTGATGCCTTGTTGAACAAGTCGAACGCCTTACTGACCAACTCGAATGCCCTGGTGAACTAGTCCAATGCCTTGTTAAAAAACTTGAATGCCTTGTTGACCTAGTGAAATGCCTTGTTGAACAAGCCGGATGCCTTATTGACCAAGTCGAATGCCTAGTTGAACAAGTCGAATGCCTTGTTGACCAAGTCAATAGCCTCGGACTAAGTCAAATGCCTTGGTGACCAAGTCAAATGCCTTGTTTCAAAATTTCAATGCCTTGTTGACCCAATTGAATGCCTTGCTGAACAAATTGACTGCCCTGTTGACCAAGTTGAATGCCTTGTTGAACAAGTCGAATGTCTTGTTTAAAAATTCGAATGCCTAGTTGACTAAGAAATGCCTTGTTGAATAAGTCTAATGCCTTGTTAACCAAGTCGAATTCCTTGTTGAACAAGTTGATTGTCTTGTTGACCAAGTCTAATGACTTGTTTAACAAATCTAATGCCTTGTCAAACAAGTCGAATGTCTTGGTTACCAAGTCGAATGTTTTGTTTAAAAAGTCGAATGCTTTATTGAACAAGTCGAATGCCTGACCAAGTCAAATTCTTTGTTAACCAAGTCAAATGCCTTATTAAACAAGGAGAATGCATTGTTGACCAAGTAATGCCTTGTTGAACAAGTCGAATGACTTGCTCAGTAAGTCTAATTCCTTGTTGAAAAACTGTAATGCCTTGTTGACTAAGTCGAAAACCTTGTTGAACAAATTGAATGCCTTCTTAAACAAATCGAATGCCTTGTTGACCAAGTCGAATGGCTTGTTAAACAAATCGAATGCCTTGTTGAACAAGTCAAAACCTGGTTTACTAAGTCGAATGCCTTGTTGAACAAGTATAAAGCTTTGTTTACCAAATCGAATGTCATTCAGTAGGTTTAATGTCTTGTGGACCAAGTAATGCCTTGTTGAACTAGTCGAAAACCTTACTGACCAAGTCGAATTCCTTGTCGAACAAGTCGAATGCCTTGTTTACTAAGTCGAATGCCTTGTTGAATAAGTATAAAGCTTTGTTGACCAAATTGAATGCCCTATTGAATAAGTTTAATGCTTTGTTGAACAAGTCGAACGCCTTACTGACCACGTCGAATGCCTTGTTGAACAAGTCGAATGCCTTGTTGAACAATTAGAATGCCTTGTTGACCTAGTGGAATGCGTTGTTGAACAAGCTGAATGCCTTGTTGACTAAGTCGAATGCCTTATTGACTAAGTCAATAGCCTCAAACTAAGTCAAATGCCTTGGTGACCAAGTCAAATGCCTTGTTTAAAACTTTGAATGCCTTGTTGACCCAGTCGAATGCCTTGTTGAACAAATTGACTGCCTAGTTGATGAAGTTGAATGTCTTGTTGACAAAGTAATGCCCTGTTGAACAAGTCGAATGCCTAGTTTTAAAAGTCGAATGTCTTGTTGACTAAGAAATGTCTTGTTGAATAAGTCTAATACCTTGTTAAACAAATCAAATGCCTAGTTAAACGAAGGCCTTGTTAAAAAAATTGAATGCCTTAGTGAACAAGTCGATGCCTTGTTGAATAAGTATAAAGCTTTGTTGACCAAATCGAATGCATTTCAATAAGTTTAATGTCTTGTCGGCCCAGTGACGCCTTACTGACTTTTTCAACAACTCGAATGCCTCACTTAATAAGTAGAATGCCTTGTTGAACAAGTCGAATGCCTTGTTGATCAAGTGAAATATCTTGTTGCGCAATTAGAATGCCTTGTTGACCTAGTGGAATACCTTGTTGAAAAAAGCTGAATGCCTTTTTGATCAAGTCAAATACCTAGTTGAACAAGTCGAATTCCTTGTTGGCCAAGTCAAATGCCTTGCCTTAAAATTTGAATCCTTTGTTGACCCAGTCGAATGCCTTGTGAAACAAATTGACTGCCTTGTTGACCAAGTTGAATGTCTTGTTGATAAAGTAATGCCTTGTTGAACAAGTTGAATGCCTTGTTTAAAAAGTCGAATGCCTTGTTGACTAGGAAATGCCTTGTTGAATAAGTCTAATGCCTTGTTAACAACATCGAGTGACTTGTTGAATAAGATGATTTTCTTGTTGACCAAGTCGAATGCCTTGTTTAACAAATCGAATGCCTTGTTGAACAAGTCGAATGCCTTGGTTACCGAGTCGAATGCCTTGTTTAAAAAGTCGATAGCTTTGTTGAAAAAGTTGAATGCCTTGCAGACCAAGTCAAATTCCTTGTTAACCAAGTCAAATGCCTTGTTGAACAAAGAGAATGCCTTGTTGAATAAGTCTAATGCCTTGTTGACCAGAATGACTTGTTGAACAAGTTTAATGCGTTGTAGATAAAGTAATGCCTTGTCGAACAAGTAGAATGCCTAGTTTAACAAGTCAAATGTCTCGTTAAAGAATTATAATGCCATAATGATCACGATGCCTTGTTGAATAAGTCTAATGCCTTGTTGAACACCTTGAATGCCTTGTTGACCAAGTGGAATGCCTTGTTGAACAAGTGGAATGCCTTGTTCAACAAGTCGAATGAATTGTTGAACAAATTTAATACCTTGTAGACCAAGTAATGCCTTGTTGAACCAGTCGAATGCCTTGTTTACTAAGTCGAATGCATTGCTGAATGAGTATAAAGCTTTGTTGACCAAATCGAATGCCCTGTTGAATAAGTTTAATGCCTTGTAGACCAAGTTATGCCTTGTTGAACAAGTTGAACGCCTTACTGACCACGTCGAATGCCTTGTTGAATAAGTCGAATGCCTTGTTGAACATGTCGAATGCCTTGTTGACCTAGTTGAATGCCTTACTGAACAAGTCGAATGCCTTCTTGAACAAATCGAACACTTTGTTGACCTAGATGAATGTCTTACTGAACAAGTCTAATGACTTGTTGAACAACTCGAATGCCATGTTGAACAAGTCGAAAGCCTTACTGAATAAGTCGATTGCCTTGTTGAACAAGTCGAATGCATTGTTGATCAAGCGAAATGTCTTGTTGAACAATTAGAATGCCTTGTTGACCAAGTAATGCCTTTTTGAATATGTCTAACGCCTCGTTGACCCGAATGCCTTGTTGAACAAGTTTAATGCTTTGTAGACAAAGTAATGCCTAGTTGAACAAGTCGAATGCCTAGTTGAACAAGTCGAATGCCTCGTTAATGAATTCTAATGCCTTAATCATCAAGTCGATGCCTTGTTGAATAAGTTTACTGCCTTGATGAACAACTCGAGTGCCTTGTTGAACAAGTTGAATGCTTTCTAGTACAAGTCGAATGAATTGTTGAACAAGTTCAATGCCTTGTTGAATAAGCTAATGCCTTAATAAAAAATTGGAATACCTTGTTGACTAAGTCAAAAGCCTTGTTGTACAAGTCGAATGCCTTGTTAAACGAATGCCTTGATAAACAAATCGAATGCCCTGTTAAACGAATGCCTTGTTGACTAAGTCGAATGCCTTGTTGAACAAGTCGAATGCCTTGTTAAACAAATCGAATGCCTTGTTAAACGAATGCCTTGTTAACTAAGTAGAATGCCTTGTTGAACAAAAATCGAATGCCTTGTTCAACAAGTCGAATGCCTTGTTGAATAAGTATAAATCTTTGTTGACCAGACCGAATGCCTTGTTGAACAAGTTTAATGCCTTGTATACCAAGTGATGCGTTGTTGAACAAGTCAAACGCCTTACTGACCAAGTCGAATGCCTTGGTGAACTAGTCCAACGCCTTGTTAAAAAACTTGAATGCATTGTTGACAAAGTCGAAAGCCTAGTTAAAGAAATCCAATGCCCTTGTTTCCGAAGTCAAATTCATTGTTGAACAAATCGAATGCCTTGTTGAACAAGTCGAATGCCTTGTTTAATAAGTCGAATGTCTTGATAAATAGGTATAAAGCTTTGTTGAGCAAATCGAATGCCTTGTTGAATAAATTTAATGCCGTGTAGACTAAGTAATGCCTTGTTGAACAAGTCGAACGCCGTATTGACCATGTCGAATGCCTTGTTGAGCAAGTCGAATGCATTGTTGAACAAATTGAACGCCTTGTTGACCTAGTCAATTGCCTTATTGAATATGTATAATGACTTGTGAACAACTAGAGTGCCTTATTAATCAAGTCAAATGCCTTTTCTAAAAAGTCGAATGCCTTGTTGACCAAGAAATAACTTTTTGAATAAGTCTAATGCCTTGTTGAACGAGTGCCTTGTTGAACAAGTCGAATGCTTTGTTGACCAAGACAAATGCCTTATCGAACAAGTCGAATGCCTTGTTGACCCAGTTGAATGCCTTGTTTAAAAATTTGAATACCTTGTTAACAACGTCAAATGCCTTGTTGAACAAGTCGAATGCCATGTTGAACAAGTCGAATGCCTTGTTGGCAAAGTCAAATGCCTTGTTGAACTAGTAGAATGCCTTGTTGACCAAGTAATTCCTTGTTGAATAAGTCTAACGCCATGTCGACCCGAATGCCTTATTGAAAAAGTTTAATGATTTGTAGACAAAGTAATGCATTGTTGAACAAGTCGAATGCCTAGTTGAATAAGTCGAATGCCTCGTTAAAGAATTCTAATGCCTTAATCATCAAGTCGATGCCTTGTTGAATAAGTTTATTGCCTTGTTGAACAACTAAAATGCATTTTTCAGCAAGTTGAATGCCTTCTCGAAAAAGTCGAATGAATTGTTAAACAAGTTCAATGCCTTGTAGACCAAGTAATGTCTTGCTGAATAAGTCGAATGCCATGTTAAACAAATGCCTTGTTGAACAAGTCGAAGCCTTGTTGAACAAATCGAATGCCTTGTTGAACAAGATGAATGCCTTGTTTACAAAGTCGAATGCCTTGTTGAATAAGTATAAATCTTTGTTGAGCAAATCGAATGCCCTGTTGAACAAGTTTAATGCCTTGTATACCAAGTGATACCTTGTTGAACAAGTCGAACGCCTTACTGACCAAGTCGAATGCCTTGTTGAACTAGTCCAATGCCTTGTTGATAAATTTGAATGCCTTGTTGATCAAATTGAATGCCTTGTAGAACAAGTCGAATGAATTGTTGAACAAATTTAATGCCTTGTAGACCAAGTAGTGCCTTGTTGACCAAGTCGAATGCCTTGCTCAATAAGTCTAATGCCTTGTTAAACAAGTTGAATGCATTGTTGACCAAGTTGAATGCCTTGTAAAATAAGTGGAATGAATTGTTGAATGAGTTTAATGCCCTGTAGACCAAGTAATGCCTTGTAGAACAACTCGAATGCCTTGTTTACTAAGTTGAATGCCCTGTTCAATAAGTTTAATGCCTTGTAGACCAAGTAGGGCCTTGTTGAACAAGTCTAATGCATTACTGACCACGTCGAATGCCTTGTTGAACAAGTCGAATGCTTGTTGAACAAATAGAACGCCTTGTAGACCAAGTTGATTGCCTTACTGAACAAGTTGAATGCTTCTTGAACAAATTGAACACCTTGAAGACCTAGATGAATGCCTTACTGAATAAGTCTAATGACTTGTTGAAGAACTCGAATGTCTTGTTGAACAAATTGAATGCCTTACTGAATAAGTCGATTGCCTTGTTGAACAAGACGAATGCCTTGTTGATCAAGTGAAATGTCTTGTTGAACAATTAGAATGCTTGTTGATCATGTAATGCCTTGTTGAATATGTCTAACGCCTTGTTGACCTGAATGCCTTGTTGAACAAGTTTAATGCTTTGTAGAAAAAATAATGCCTTGTTGAACAAGTTGAATGCCTAGTTAAACAAGTCGAATGCCTCGTTAATGAATCATAATACCTTAATCATCAAGTCGATGCCTTGTTGAATAAGTTTACTGCCTTGTTGAACAACTCGAATCCCTTGTTGAACAAGTTGAATGCCTTCTAGAACAACTCGAATGAATTGTTGAACAAGTTCAATGCCTTGTAGACAAAGTAATGCCTTGCTGAATAAGTCAAATGCCATAATAGAAAATTGGAATCCCTTGTTGACTAAGTCAAAAGCCTTGTTGAACAAGTCGAATGCCTTGCTAAACGAATGCCTTGTTGACTAAGTTGAATGCCTCGTTGAACAAAAAGAATGCCTTGTTGAATAAGTCAAATGTCTTGTTTACAAAGTCCAATGCCTTGTTGAATAAGTATAAATCATTGTTGACCAAACCGAATGCCTTGTATACCAAGTGATGCCTTGTTGAACAAGTCGAACGCCTTACTGACCAAGTCGAATGCCCTGGTGAACTACTCCAATGCCTTGTTGAAAAACTTGAATGCCTTGTTAACCTAGTGAAAAGCCTTGTTGAACAAGTCGGATGCCTTATTGACCAAGTCGAATGCCTAGTTGAACATGTCGAATGCCTTGTTGACCAAGTCAATAGCCTCCGACTAAACCAAATGCCTTGGTGACCAAGTCAAATGCCTTGTTTAAAAATTTCAATGCCTTGTTGACCCAATTGAATGCCTTGTTAAACAAATTGACTGCCTTGTTGACCAAGTTGAATGCGTTGTTGAACAAGTCGAATGTCTTGTTTAAAAATTCGAATGCCTAGTTGACTAAGAAATGCCATGTTGAATAAGTCTAATGCCTTGTTAACCAAGTCGAATGCCTTGTTGAACAAGTTGATTGTCTTGTTGACCAAGTCTAATGAGTTGTTTAACAAATCTAATGCCTTGTCAAACTAGTCGAATGCCTTGGTTACCTAGTCGAATGCTTTGTTTAAAAAGTCGAATGCTTTATTGAACAAGTCGAATGCCTTGTTGACCAAGTCAAATTCCTTGTTAACCAAGTCAAATGCCTTATTAAACAAGGAGAATGTCTTGTTGACCAAGTAATGCCCTGTTGAACAAGTCGAATGACTTGCTCAGTAAGTCTAATGCCTTGTTGAAAAACTGTAATGCCTTGTTAACTAAGTCGAAAACCTTGTTGAACAAATTGAATGTCTTCTTAAACAAATCGAATGCCTTGTTGAGCAAGTCGAATGGCTTGTTAAACAAATCGAATGCCTTGTTTACTAAGTCGAATGCCTTGTTGAACAAGTATAAAGCTTTGTTGACCAAATCGAATGTCATTCAATAGGTTTAATGCCTTATGGACCAAGTAATGCCTTGTTGAACTAGTCGAAAACCTTACTGACCAAGTCGAATTCCTTGTCGAACAAGTCGAATGCCTTGTTTACTAAGTCGAATGCCTTGTTGAATAAGTATAAAGCTTTGTTGACCAAATTGAATGCCCTATTGAATAAGTTTAATGCCTTGTTGAACAAGTCGAACGCCTTACTGACCACGTCGAATACCTTGTTGAACAAGTCGAATGTCTTGTTGAACAATTAGAATGCCTTGTTGACCTAGTGGAATGCGTTGTTGAACAAGCTGAATGCCTTGTTGACTAAGTCGAATGCCTTATTGACTAAGTCAATAGCCTCACACTAAGTCAAATGCCTTGGTGACCAAGTCAAATGACTTGTTTAAAACATTGAATGCCTTGTTAACCCAGTCGAATGCCTTGTTGAACAAATTGACTGCCTAGTTGACGAAGTTGAATGTCTTGTTGACAAAGTAATGCCCTGTTGAACAAGTCGAATGCCTAGTTTTAAAAGTCGAATGCCTTGTTGACTAAGAAATGTCTTGTTGAATAAGTCTAATACCTTGTTAAACAAATCAAATGCCTAGTTAAACGAATGCCTTGTTAAAAAAATTGAATGCATTAGTGAACAAGTCGATGCCTTGTTGAAATAGTATAAAGCTTTGTTGACCAAATCGAATTCATTTCAAGAAGTTTAATGCCTTGTCGGCCTAGTGACGCCTTACTGACCAAGTTGAATGCCTTGTTGAACAAGTCGAATGCCTTGTTGAAAAATTGGAATGTCTTGTTGACCAAGTCGAAAGCCTTGTTGAACAAGTCGAATGCCTTGTTAACCAAGTCGAATGCAATGTTGAACAAATCGAATGCCTTGTTGAACAAGTCGAATGCCTTGTTTACTAAGTCGAATGCCTTGTTGAATGAGTATAAAGCTTTGTTGACCAAATTGAATGACTTGTTGAATAAGTTTAATGCCTTGTAGACCATGCCTTGTTGAACAAGTCGAACGCCTTACTGACCACGTCGAATGCCTTGATGAACCAGTCGAATGCCTTGTTGAACAAATCGAACGTCTTGTTGACCTAGTTAAATGCCTTACTGAATAAGTCTAATGACTTTTTGAACAACTCGAATGCCTTGTTGAACAACTCGAATGCCTTGTTGATCAAGTGAAATATCTTGTTGAACAATTAGAATGCCTTGTTGACCTAGTGGAATACCTTGTTGAACAAGCTGAATGCCTTTTTGATCAAGTCAAATACCTAGTTGAACAAGTCGAATTCCTTGTTGGCCAAGTCAAATGCCTTGCTTAAAAATTTGAATCCTTTGTTGACCCAGTCGAATGCCTTGTGAAACAAATTGACTGCCTTGTTGACCAAGTTGAATGTCTTGTTGATAAAGTAATGCCTTGTTGAACAAGTTGAATGCCTTGTTTAAAAAGTCGAATGCCTTGTTGACTAAGAAATGCCTTGTTGAATAAGTCTAATGCCTTGTTAACAACATCGAGTGACTTGTTGAATAAGATGATTGTCTTGTTGACCAAGTCGAATGCCTTGTTTAACAAATCGAAAGCCTTGTTGAACAAGTCGAATGCCTTGGTTACCAAGTTGAATGTCTTGTTTAAAAAGTCGAATGCTTTGTTGAACAAGTTGAATGCCTTGCAAACCTAGTCAAATTCCTTGTTAACAAAGTCAAATGCCTTGTTGAACAAAGAGAATGCCTTACTGAATAAGTCTAATGCCTTGTTGACCAGAATGACTTGTTGAACAAGTTTAAGGCGTTGTAGATAAAGTAATGCCTTGTCGAACAAGTCGAATGCCTAGTTTAACAAGTCAAATGCCTCGTTAAAGAATTCTAATGCATTAATGATCAAGTCGATGCCTTGTTGAATAAGTCTAATGCCTTGTTGAACAACTTGAATGCCTTGTTGACCAAGTTGAATGTCTTGTAGAACAAGTCGAATGAATTGTTGAACAAATTTAATACCTTGTAGACCAAGTAATGCCTTGTTGAACAAGTCGAATGCCTTGTTTACTAAGTCAAATGCATTGCTGAATGAGTATAAAGCTTTGTTGACCAAATCGAATGCCCTGTTAAATAAGTTTAATGCCTTGTAGACCAAGTTATGCCATGTTGAACAAGTTGAACGCCTTACTGACCACGTCGAATGCCTTGTTGAACAAGTCGAATGCCTTGTTGAACATGTCGAATGCCTTGTTGACCTAGTTGAATACCTTACTGAACAAGTCGAATGCCTTCTTGAACAAATCGAACACTTTGTTTACCTAGATGAATGTCTTACTGAACAAGTCTAATGACTTGTTGAACAACTCGAATGCCTTGTTGAACATGTCGAAAGCCTTACTGAATAAGTCGATTGCCTTGTTGAACAAGTCGAATGCCTTGTTGATCAAGCGAAATATCTTGTTGAACAATTAGAATGCCTTGTCGACCAAGTAATGCCTTTTTGAATATGTCTAATGCCTCGTTGACCCGAATGCCTTGTTGAACAAGTTTAATGCTTTGTAGACAAAGTAATGCCTTGTTGAACAAGTCGAATGCCTAGTTGAACAAGTCGAATGCCTCGTTAATGAATTCTAATGCCTTAATCATCAAGTCTATGCCTTGTTGAATAAGTTTACTGCCTTGATGAACAACTTGAGTGCCTTGTTGAACAAGTTGAATGCCTTCTAGTACAAGTCGAATGAATTGTTGAACAAGTTCAATGCGTTGTTGAATAAGTCTAATGCCTTAATAAAAAATTGGACTACCTTGTTGACTAAGTCAAAAGCCTTGTTGTACAAGTCGAATGTCTTGTTAAACGAATGCCTTGGTAAACAAATCGAATGCCCTGTTAAAAGAATGCCTTGTTGACTAAGTTGAATGCCTTGTTAAACAAGTCGAATGCCTTGTTAAACGATTGCCTTGTTAAACAAATCGAATGTCTTGTTAAACGAATGCCTTGTTGACTAAGTTGAATGCCTTGTTGAACAGAAATCGAATGCCTTGTTCAACAAATCGAATGCCTTGTTAAACGAATTCCTTGTTGACTAAGTTGAATGCCTTGTTGAACAAAATCGAATGCCTTGTTCAACAAGTCGAATGCCTTGTTGAATTAGTATAAATCTTTGTTGACCAGACCGAATGTCTTGTTGAACAAGTTTAATGCCTTGTATACCAAGTGATGCGTTGTTGAACAAGTCAAACGCCTTACTGACCAAGTCGAATGCCTTGGTGAACTAGTCCAATGCCTTGTTAAAAAACCTGAATGTCTTGTTGACCAAGTGGAAAGCCTAGTTAAACAAATAAAATGCCGTTGTTTACGAAGTCAAATTCATTGTTGAACAAATCGAATGGCTTGTTGAACAAGTCGAATGCCTTGTTTACTAAGTCGAAGAATGCCTTGATAAATAGGTATAAAACTTTGTTAAACAAGTCGAATGCCTTGTTGAATAAATTTTAATGCCTTGTAGACTAAGTAATGCCTTGTTGAACAAGTCAAACGCCGTATTGACCATGTCGAATGCCTTGTTGAACAAGTCGAATGCCTTGTTGAACAAATTGAACGCCATGTTGACCTAGTCGAATGCCTTGTTGAATATGTATAATGACTTGTGAACAACTCGAGTGCCTTATTAATCAAGTCAAATGCCTTGTTGAACAAGTCGAATGCCTTTTCTAAAAAGTCGAATGCCTTGTTGACCAAGAAATAACTTTTTGAATAAGTCTAATGCCTTGTTGAACGAATGCCTTGTTGACCAAGTCGAATGCTTTGTTGACCAAGACAAATGCCTTGTCGAACAAGTCGAATGCCTTGTTGACCCAGTTGAATGCCTTGTTTAAAAATTTGAATACCTTGTTAACAACGGCAAATGCCTTGTTGAACAAGTCGAATGCCATGTTGAACAAGTCAAATGCCTTGTTGGCAAAGTCAAATGCCTTGTTGAACTAGTAGAATGCCTTGTTGACCAAGTCATGCCTTGTTGAATAAGTCTAACGCCATGTTGACCCGAATGCCTTGTTGAAAAAGTTTAATGATTTGTAGACAAAGTAATGCATTGTTGAACAAGTCGAATGCCTAGTTGAACAAGTCGAATGCCTCGTTAAGGAATTTTAATGCCTTAATCATCAAGTCGATGCCTTGTTGAATAAGTTTATTGCCTTGTTGAACAACTCGAACGCATTGTTCAACAAGTTGAATGCCTTCTAGAACAAGTCGAATGAATTGTTGAACAAGTTCAATGCCTTGTAGACCAAGTAATGTCTTGTTGAATAAGTCTAATGCCTTAAAACTGGAATCCTTTGTTGACTAAGTCAAAAGCCTTGTTGAACAAGTCGACTACCATGTTAAATGAATGCCTTGTTGAACAAGTCGAAGCCTTGTTGAACAAATCGGATGCCTTGTTGAACAAGATGAATGCCTTGTTTACAAAGTCGAATGCCTTGTTGAATAAGTATAAATCTTTGTTGAGCAAATCGAATGCCCTATTGAACAAGTTTAATGCCTTGTATACCAAGTGATGCCTTGTTGAACAAGTCGAACGCCATACTGACCAAGTCGAATGCCTTGTTGAACTAGTCCAATGCCTTGTTGAAAAACTTGAATGTCTTGTTGACCTAGTCGAAAGCCTTGTTTACCAAGTCGAATTCATTGTTGAACAAATCAAATGCATTGTTGAACAAGTCGAATGCCTTGTTTACTAAGTCGAATGCCTTGATAAATACGTATAAAGCTTTGTCGAGCAAATCGAATGCCTTGTTGAGTAAATTTAATGCCTTGTAGACTAAGTAATGCCTAGTTGAACAAGTCGAAGGCCGTATTGACCAAAATGCTTTGTTGAACAAGTCGAATGCCTTTTTGAAAAAACTGAACGCCTTGTTGACCTAGTCGAAGGCCTTATTGAATAAGTCTATCAACTTGTGAACAACTCGAGTGCCATATTAATCAAGTCAAATGCCTTGTTGAACAAGTCGAATGCCTTTACTAAAAAGTCGAATCCCTTGTTGACCAAGAAATAACTTGTTGAATAAGTCTAATGCCTTGTCTACCAAGTCGAATGCCTTATTGACAAAGTCGAATGTTTTGTTGACCAAGACGAATGCCTTGTTGAACAAGTTGAATGCCTTGTTGACCAAGTTGAATGCGTTGTTTAAAAATTCGAATGCCTTGTTGACAAAGTCAAATGCCTCGTTGAACAAATTGAATGCCTTGTTGAACAAGTCGAATGCCTTGTTGACAAAGTCAAATGCCTTGTTGAACAAGTGGAATGCCTTGTTCGCCAAGACGAATGCCTTGCTGACCAAGTCGAATGCCTTATTGAATAAGTATAATGACTTGTTGATCAAGTCGGATGGCTTGTTGAAAAAGTCAAATGTCTTGTTTAAAAACTCGAATGCATTGTTAACCAAGAAATGCCTTGTTGAACTAGTCAAATGCCTTGTTGACCAAGTCGTATGCCTTGTTAAACAAGTTTTATGCCTTGTAGACTAAGTAATGCCTTGTTGAATAAGTTGAATGCCTCGCTGAATAAGTCACCTTGTTGAAAAACTTGAATGTCTTGTTGACCAAGTCGAATACCTAGTTGAATAAGTAGAATGCCTTGTTGACCAAGCCAAATACCTTGTTGACCAAGTCAAATGCCTTGTTGACCCAGACGAATGCCTTGTTGAACAAATCGACTGTCTTGTTTACCAAGTTGAATGACTTGTTGAAAAAGTAATGCCTTCTTGAACAAGTCGAATGCCTTGTTGACGTAGTCGAATGCCGTGTTAACGTAGTCGAATGCCTTGTTGTCCAAGAAATGCATTGTTGAATAAGTCTAGTGCCTTGTTGACAAGGTCTAATGCCTTGTTGAACAAGTCGAATGGCTTGTTTAACAAATCGAGTGCCTTGTTGAACAACTTGAATGTATTTTTGACCAAGTTGAATGCCTTGTTTAAAAAGTCGAATGTCTTTTTAAACAAATAGAATGCCTTGTTGAACATGTCGAATGCCTTGTTAACCAAGTCACTTGCCTTGTTGAACAAGTAAAATGTTTTATTGACCAAGTAATGCATTGTTAAAAAAGTCGAACGCCTAGTTGACCAAGCCAAATGCCTTCTTAAAGAAGGTTAATGCTTTGTAGACAAAGTAATGCCTTGTTGAACAACTCGAATGTCCAGTTGAACAAGTCGAATGCCTCGTTAAAGAATTCCAAACTTAATGATCAAGTCGACGCCTTGTTAAATAAGTCTAATGCTTTGTTGAACAACTTGAATGCATTGTTTACCAAGTTGAATGCTTCGTAGAACAAGTCGAATGAATTGTTGAAAAAGTTTCATGCCTTGTATACCAAGTAATGCCTTGTTGAACAAGTCGAATGTCTTGCTCAATAAGTCTAATGCCTTTTTGACAAACTGAAATGCCTTGTTGACTAAGTCGAAAGCCTTGTTGAACAAGTCGAATGCCTTGTTGAACAAGTCGAATGCCTTGTTAATCGAATTTCATGTTGACCAAGTTGAATGCCTTGTTTAACAAATCGAATGTCTTGTTGAACAAGTCGAGTGCCTTGTCATTACGTCGAATGCCTTGTTGAATAAATATAAAGCTTTGTTGACCAAATCAAATGCCTTGTTGAATAAGTTTAATGCATTGTAGACCAAGTGATGTCTTGTTGAACAAGTGGAACATTTTACTGACCAAGTCGAATGCCTCGTTGAACAAGTCGAATGCTTTGTTAAAAAACTAGAATGCCTTGTTGACCAAGTCGAAAGCCTTGTTAAACGAATGCCTTGTCGACAAAGTCGAATGCCTTGTTGAACAAATCGAATGCGTTGTTGAATAAGTCGAATGCCTTGTTTACTAAGTTGAATGTCATGTTAAATAAGTTTAAAGCTTTGTTGATCAAATTGAATGCCCTGTTGAATTAGTTTAATGCCTTGTAGACTAAGTTATGCCTTGTTGAACAAGTCGAACGCCTTGTTGACCTAGTTGAATGCCTAATTGAATAAGTCTAATGACTTGTTGAACAACTCGAGTGCCTTGTTCAAGTTGAATGCCTTGTTGAACAAGTCGAGTGACTACCTTGTTGAATTAGTCGAATGCATTGTTGACGAAGTCGAAGGCCTTGTTAACCAAGTCAAATGCCTTGTTGAACACGTAGAATGATATTTTAACCAAGTTGAATGCCTTGTTGAAGAAGTCGAATGCCTTGTTGAATAAGTTTAATGCCTTGTAGACCAAGTTATGACTTGTTAAGCATGTCGAACGCCTTGTTGACCTAGTTGAATGCCTTACTGAATAAGTCTAATGACTTGTTGAACAACTCGAGTGCCTTGTTAATCAAGTCGAATGCCTTGATGAAGAAGTCAAACGCCTTGTTGATTAAGTGAAATGCCTTGTTGACAATTAGAATGCCTTTTTCAACAAGTCGAATGCCTTGTTGAACAAGTCGAAAGCATTGTTGACCAAGAAATGCCTTGTTGAACTAGTCTAATGCCTTGTTGACCAAGTCGAATGCCTTGTTAAACATGTTTTATGCCTTGTAGACCATGTAATGCCTTGTTGAACAAGTTGAATGCCTTGCTAAATAAGTATAATGCCTAGTTGAAAAACTTCAATGCCTTGTCGACCAAGTCGAATGCCTAGTTGAACAAGTCGAATGTCTTGTTGACCAAGTCAAATGCCTTGATGACCAAGTCAAATGCCTTGTTTAAAAAGTTGAATGCCTTGTTGACTAAGTCGAAAGTCTTGTTGAATAAATCAAATGCCTTGTTTACTAAGTTGAATGTCTTGTTGAATAAGTTTAAAGCTTTGTTGACCAATCGAATGACCTCTTGAATTAGTTTAATGTCTTGTAGACCAAGTCATGCCTTGTTGAAAAAGTCGAACGCCTTGTTGACCTAGTTGAATGCCTTATTGAATAAGTCTAATGACTTGTTGAACCACTCGAATGCCTTGTTAAACAAGTCGAATGTATTGTCGACCATGTTGAATGCATTGTTTAAAAAGTCGAACGCCTTTTTTACCTAATAGAATGCCTTGTTGAACAAGTCGAATGCCTTGTTGAACAAATCGAATTCGTTTTGGAACAAGTATTGCCTTCTAGAACGAGTTGATGCCTTGTTGAACAAGTTAAATGCCATGTAGACCAAGTAACGCCTTGTTAAACAAGTTGAATGCCTTAATGGACAAGTCGAATGCCTTGTTGACCGAGGAAAATGCCTTGCTGAATAAGTCTAATACTTTGTTGGAAAACTCGAATGGCTCGCTGACCAAGTCGAATGCCTTGTTGAATAAGTGGAATGCCTTGTTAACCAAGTAAAATACCTTATTGAACAAGTCGAATGCCTTGTTAAACAAATCGAAGGCCTTGTTGAACAACTCGAATGCCTTATTGAACAAGTCGAATGCCTTATAGACCATGTCGACTGCCTCGTTAAAGAAGTCGAATGCCTTGTTAAAATAATCGAAATCCTTGTTGACCAAGTAATGCCTTGTCGAACAAGTCGAATGCCTTGTTGACCAAGTCAAATGCCTTGATGACCAAGTCAAATGCCTTGTTTAAAAAGTTGAATGCCTTGTTGACTAAGTCGAAAGTCTTGTTGAATAAATCGAATGCCTTGTTTACTAAGTTGAATGTCTTGTTGAATAAGTTTAAAGCTTTGTTGACCAAATCGAATGACCTGTTGAATTAGTTTAATGTCTTGTAGACCAAGTCATGCCTTGTTGAAAAAGTCGAACGCCTTGTTGACCTAGTTGAATGCCTTATTGAATAAGTCTAATGACTTGTTGAACCACTCGAATGTATTGTCGACCATGTTGAATGCATTGTTTAAAAAGTCGAACGCCTTTTTTACCTAATAGAATGCCCTGTTGAACAAGTCGAATGCCTTGTTGAACAAATCGAATTCGTTTTGGACCAAGTATTGCCTTCTAGAACGAGTTGATGCCTTGTTGAACAAGTTAAATGCCATGTAGACCAAGTAACGCCTTGTTAAACAAGTTGAATGCCTTAATGGACAAGTCGAATGCCTTGTTGACCGAGGAAAATGCCTTGCTGAATAAGTCTAATACTTTGTTGGAAAACTCGAATGGCTTGCTGACCAAGTCGAATGCCTTGTTGAATAAGTGGAATGCCTTGTTAACCAAGTAAAATACCTTATTGAACAAGTCGAATGCCTTGTTAAACAAATCGAATGCCTTGTTGAACAACTCGAATGCCTTGTTGAACAAGTCGAATGCCTTATAGACCATGTCGACTGCCTCGTTAAAGAAGTCGAATGCCTTGTTAAAATAATTGAAATCCTTGTTGACCAAGTAATGCCTTGTCGAACAAGTCGAATGCCTTGTTGACCAAGTCAAATGCCTTGATGACCAAGTCAAATGCCTTGTTTAAAAAGTTGAATGCCTTGTTGACTAAGTCGAAAGTCTTGTTGAATAAATCGAATGCCTTGTTTACTATGTTGAATGTCTTGTTGAATAAGTTTAAAGGTTTGTTGACCAAATCGAATGACCTGTTCAATTAGTTTAATGTCTTGTAGACCAAGTCATGCCTTGTTGAAAAAGTCGAACGCCTTGTTGACCAAGTTGAATGCCTTATTGAATAAGTCTAATGACTTGTTGAACCACTCGAATGCCTTGTTAAACAAGTCGAATGTATTGTCGACCATGTTGAATGCATTGTTTAAAAAGTCGAACGCCTTTTTTACCTAATAGAATGCCCTGTTGAACAAGTCGAATGCCTTGTTGAACAAATCGAATTCGTTTTGGACCAAGAATTGCCTTCTAGAACGAGTTGATGCCTTGTTGAACAAGTTAAATGCCATGTAGACCAAGTAACGCCTTGTTAAACAAGTTGAATGCCTTAATGGACAAGTCGAATGCCTTGTTGACCGAGGAAAATGCCTTGCTGAATAAGTCTAATACTTTGTTGGAAAACTCGAATAGCTTGCTGACCAAGTCGAATGCCTTGTTGAATAAGTGGAATGCCTTGTTAACCAAGTAAAATACCTTATTGAACAAGTCGAATGCCTTGTTAAACAAATCGAATGCCTTGTTGAACAACTCGAATGCCTTGTTGAACAAGTCGAATGCCTTATAGACCATGTCGACTGCCTCGTTAAAGAAGTCGAATGCCTTGTTAAAATAATCGAATTCCTTGTTGACCAAGTAATGCCTTGTCGAACAAGTCGAATGCCTTGTTGACCAAGTCGAATGCCTTGATGAACAAGTCGAATGCCTTGGTGAACAAATCGAATGCCTTGTGTACCAAGTCGAATGCCTTGTTGACAAAGTAATGCCTTGTTGAAGTAATTAAATTCCTTGTTGACTAAGTCGAATGCCTTGGTGAACAAGTCGAATGCCTTGTTGAACAAATCGAATGCCTTGTTGAACAAGTCAAATGCTCTATAGACCAGGTCGCATGCCTCGTTTAAGAAGTCGAATGCCTTGTTGAACAAATTGAATTCCTTGTTGACCAAGTAATGTCTTGTCGAACAAGTCGAATGCCTTGTTGAACAACTCGAATGCCTTGGTTAACAAATCCACTGCCTTGTTGACGAAGTCGAATGCCTTGTTGAAAAAGTAATGCCTTGTTAAACAAGTCGAATGCCTTGTTGACCAAGTTAAATGTCTTGTTGACCAAGTTAAATGCCTTGTTTAAAAAGTAGACTACCTTGTTGAATAAGTGGACCTGGATTGTTAAGAAGGTCAAATGCCCTCTTGAACAAGTAGAATGGCTTGTTGACCAAGTAATGCCTTGTTTAATAAGTCGAATGCCTTCTTGACCAAGTCGAATGCCTTCTTGAATAAGTCTAATGCCTTGTTGAACAACTCGAATGCCTTGTTGACCAAGTCGAATGCCTTGTTGAGTAGTTTGAATGCCTTGTTGAACAAGTTCAATGCCTTGTTGTACACGTCGAATACTTTGCTGATAAAGTCTAATGCCTTGTTGAAAAACTCGAATAACATGTTGACTAACTCTAATGCCTTGTTGAACAAGTTGAATGCATTGCTGACCAAGTGAAATGCCTTGTTCACCAAATCGAATGCCTTGTTGAACAAATCGAATTCGTTTTTGACCAAGTATTGCCTTCTAGAACGAGTTGATGCCTTGTTGAACAAGTTAAATGCCATGTAGACCAAGTAACACCTTGGTAAACAAGTCGAATGCCTTACTGGCCAAGTCCAATGCCCTGTTGATCGAGGCCAATCCCTTGCGGAATAAGTCTAATACCTTGTTGGAAAACTCGAATGGCTTGCTGACCAAGTCGAATGCCTTGTTCAATAAGTTGAATGCCTTGTTAACCAAGTAAATACCTTATTAAACAAGTCGAATGCCTTGTTAAACAAATCGAATGCCTTGTTGAACAAGTCGAATGAGTTGTGGAACAAGTCGAATGCCTTATAGACCATGTCGAATGCCTTGTTGAAAAAGTCCAATGCCTTGTTAAAAAAATTTAATTCCTTGTTGACCAAGTAATGCTTTGTCGAACAAGTTGAATGCCTTGTTGACCAAGTCGAATGCCTTGTTGACCAAGTCGAATGCCTTGATGAACAAATCGAATGCCTTGGTGAACAAAGAAATGCCTTGTTAAACAAGTCAAATGCCTTGTTGAACTATATAAATTCTTTGTTGACAAAGTCGAATGCCTTGGTGAACAACTTGAATGCCTTGTTGAACAAATCGAATGCCTTGGTGAACAAGTCGAAGGCCTTGTTGAACAAATCTAATGCCTTGTTGAACAAGTCAAATGCCTTATAGACCAAATCGCATGCCGCGTTAAAGAAGTCGAATGCCTTGTTAAACAAATCGAATTCCTAGTTGACCAAGTAACGTCTTGTCGAACAAGTCGAATGCCTTGTTGACTAAGTCGAATGCATTGGTGAACAAGTCGAATGCCTTGGTGAACAAATCGAATGTCTTGCTAACAAAGTGAAATGACTTGTTCACCAAGTCCAATACCTTGTTCAACAAATCGAATTCGTTTTTGACCAATTATTGCCTTCTAGAACAGTTGATGCCTTATTGAACCAGTTAAATGCCATGTAGACCAAGTAACGCCTTGTTAAACAAGTCGAATGCCTTAGTGGACAAGTCGAATGCCCTGTTGACCGAGGCAAATGCCTTGCTGAATAAGTCTAATATTTTGTTGGAAAACTCGAATGGCTTGCTGACCAAGTCGAATGCCTTGTTGAATAAATTGAATGCCTTGTTAACCAAGTATAATACCTTATTGAACAAGTCGAATGCCTTGTTAACCAAGTCAAATGCCTTGTTGAACACGTAGAATGATATTTTAACCAAGTTGAATGCCTTGTTGAAGAAGTCGAATGCCTTGTTGAATAAGTTTAATGCCTTGTAGACCAAGTTATGACTTGTTAAGCATGTCGAACGCCTTGTTGACCTAGTTGAATGCCTTACTGAATAAGTCTAATGACTTGTTGAACAACTCGAGTGCCTTGTTAATCAAGTCGAATGCCTTGATGAAGAAGTCAAACGCCTTGTTGATTAAGTGAAATGCCTTGTTGAACAATTAGAATGCCTTGTTGATCAACCCCAATGCCTTTTTCAACAAGTCGAAAGCCTTGTTGAACAAGTCGAAAGCATTGTTGACCAAGAAATGCCTTGTTGAACTAGTCTAATGCCTTGTTGACCAAGTCGAATGCCTTGTTAAACAAGTTTTATGCCTTGTAGACCATGTAATGCCTTGTTGAACAAGTTGAATGCCTTGCTAAATAAGTATAATACCTAGTTGAAAAACTTGAATTCCTTGTCGACCAAGTCGAATGCCTAGTTGAACAAGTCGAATGTCTTGTTGACCAAGTCAAATGCCTTGATGACCAAGTCAAATGCCTTGTTTAAAAAGTTGAATGCCTTGTTGACTAAGTCGAAAGTCTTGTTGAATAAATCGAATGCCTTGTTTACTAAGTTGAATGTCTTGTTGAATAAGTTTAAAGCTTTGTTGACCAAATCGAATGACCTGTTGAATTAGTTTAATATCTTGTAGACCAAGTCATGCCTTGTTGAAAAAGTCGAACGCCTTGTTGACCTAGTTGAATGCCTTATTGAATAAGTCTAATGACTTGTTGAACCACTCGAATGCCTTGTTAAACAAGTCGAATGTATTGTCGACCATGTTGAATGCATTGTTTAAAAAGTCGAACGCCTTTTTTACCTAATAAAATGCCTTGTTGAACAAATCGAATGCCTTGTTGAACAACTTGAATGTATTTTTGACCAAGTTGAATGCCTTGTTTAAAAAGTCGAATGTCTTTTTAAACAAATAGAATGCCTTGTTGAACATGTCGAATGCCTTGTTAACCAAGTCACTTGCCTTGTTGAACAAGTAAAATGTTTTATTGACCAAGTAATGCATTGTTAAAAAAGTCGAACGCCTAGTTGACCAAGCCAAATGCCTTCTTAAAGAAGGTTAATGCTTTGTAGACAAAGTAATGCCTTGTTGAACAACTCGAATGTCCAGTTGAACAAGTCGAATGCCTCGTTAAAGAATTCCAAACTTAATGATCAAGTCGACGCCTTGTTAAATAAGTCTAATGCTTTGTTGAACAACTTGAATGCATTGTTTACCAAGTTGAATGCTTCGTAGAACAAGTCGAATGAATTGTTGAAAAAGTTTCATGCCTTGTATACCAAGTAATGCCTTGTTGAACAAGTCGAATGTCTTGCTCAATAAGTCTAATGCCTTTTTGACAAACTGAAATGCCTTGTTGACTAAGTCGAAAGCCTTGTTGAACAAGTCGAATGCCTTGTTGAACAAGTCGAATGCCTTGTTAATCGAATTTCATGTTGACCAAGTTGAATGCCTTGTTTAACAAATCGAATGTCTTGTTGAACAAGTCGAGTGCCTTGTCATTACGTCGAATGCCTTGTTGAATAAATATAAAGCTTTGTTGACCAAATCAAATGCCTTGTTGAATAAGTTTAATGCATTGTAGACCAAGTGATGTCTTGTTGAACAAGTGGAACATTTTACTGACCAAGTCGAATGCCTCGTTGAACAAGTCGAATGCTTTGTTAAAAAACTAGAATGCCTTGTTGACCAAGTCGAAAGCCTTGTTAAACGAATGCCTTGTCGACAAAGTCGAATGCCTTGTTGAACAAATCGAATGCGTTGTTGAATAAGTCGAATGCCTTGTTTACTAAGTTGAATGTCATGTTAAATAAGTTTAAAGCTTTGTTGATCAAATTGAATGCCCTGTTGAATTAGTTTAATGCCTTGTAGACTAAGTTATGCCTTGTTGAACAAGTCGAACGCCTTGTTGACCTAGTTGAATGCCTAATTGAATAAGTCTAATGACTTGTTGAACAACTCGAGTGCCTTGTTCAAGTTGAATGCCTTGTTGAACAAGTCGAGTGACTACCTTGTTGAATTAGTCGAATGCATTGTTGACGAAGTCGAAGGCCTTGTTAACCAAGTCAAATGCCTTGTTGAACACGTAGAATGATATTTTAACCAAGTTGAATGCCTTGTTGAAGAAGTCGAATGCCTTGTTGAATAAGTTTAATGCCTTGTAGACCAAGTTATGACTTGTTAAGCATGTCGAACGCCTTGTTGACCTAGTTGAATGCCTTACTGAATAAGTCTAATGACTTGTTGAACAACTCGAGTGCCTTGTTAATCAAGTCGAATGCCTTGATGAAGAAGTCAAACGCCTTGTTGATTAAGTGAAATGCCTTGTTGACAATTAGAATGCCTTTTTCAACAAGTCGAATGCCTTGTTGAACAAGTCGAAAGCATTGTTGACCAAGAAATGCCTTGTTGAACTAGTCTAATGCCTTGTTGACCAAGTCGAATGCCTTGTTAAACATGTTTTATGCCTTGTAGACCATGTAATGCCTTGTTGAACAAGTTGAATGCCTTGCTAAATAAGTATAATGCCTAGTTGAAAAACTTCAATGCCTTGTCGACCAAGTCGAATGCCTAGTTGAACAAGTCGAATGTCTTGTTGACCAAGTCAAATGCCTTGATGACCAAGTCAAATGCCTTGTTTAAAAAGTTGAATGCCTTGTTGACTAAGTCGAAAGTCTTGTTGAATAAATCAAATGCCTTGTTTACTAAGTTGAATGTCTTGTTGAATAAGTTTAAAGCTTTGTTGACCAAATCGAATGACCTCTTGAATTAGTTTAATGTCTTGTAGACCAAGTCATGCCTTGTTGAAAAAGTCGAACGCCTTGTTGACCTAGTTGAATGCCTTATTGAATAAGTCTAATGACTTGTTGAACCACTCGAATGCCTTGTTAAACAAGTCGAATGTATTGTCGACCATGTTGAATGCATTGTTTAAAAAGTCGAACGCCTTTTTTACCTAATAGAATGCCTTGTTGAACAAGTCGAATGCCTTGTTGAACAAATCGAATTCGTTTTGGAACAAGTATTGCCTTCTAGAACGAGTTGATGCCTTGTTGAACAAGTTAAATGCCATGTAGACCAAGTAACGCCTTGTTAAACAAGTTGAATGCCTTAATGGACAAGTCGAATGCCTTGTTGACCGAGGAAAATGCCTTGCTGAATAAGTCTAATACTTTGTTGGAAAACTCGAATGGCTCGCTGACCAAGTCGAATGCCTTGTTGAATAAGTGGAATGCCTTGTTAACCAAGTAAAATACCTTATTGAACAAGTCGAATGCCTTGTTAAACAAATCGAAGGCCTTGTTGAACAACTCGAATGCCTTATTGAACAAGTCGAATGCCTTATAGACCATGTCGACTGCCTCGTTAAAGAAGTCGAATGCCTTGTTAAAATAATCGAAATCCTTGTTGACCAAGTAATGCCTTGTCGAACAAGTCGAATGCCTTGTTGACCAAGTCGAATGCCTTGATGAACAAGTCGAATGCCTTGGTGAACAAATCGAATGCCTTGTGTACCAAGTCGAATGCCTTGTTGACAAAGTAATGCCTTGTTGAACTAATTAAATTCCTTGTTGACCAAGTCGAATGCCTTGGTGAACAAGTCGAATGCCTTGTTGAACAAATCGAATGCCTTGTTGAACAAGTCAAATGCTCTATAGACCAGGTCGCATGCCTCGTTTAAGAAGTCGAATGCCTTGTTAAACAAATTGAATTCCTTGTTGACCAAGTAATGTCTTGTCGAACAAGTCGAATGCCTTGTTGAACAACTCGAATGCCTCGGTTAACAAATCAACTGCCTTGTTGACGAAGTCGAATGCCTTGTTGAAAAAGTAATGCGTTGTTAAACAAGTCGAATGCCTTGTTAAACAAGTCGAATGCCTTGTTGACCAAGTTAAATGCCTTGTTTAAAAAGTAGACTTCCTTGTTGAATAAGTGGACCTGGATTGTTAAGAAGGTCAAATGCCCTCTTGAACAAGTAGAATGGCTTGTTGACCAAGTAATGCCTTGTTTAATAAGTCGAATGCCTTCTTGACCAAGTCGAATGCCTTCTTGAATAAGTCTAATGCCTTGTTGAACAACTCGAATGCCTTGTTGACCAAGTCGAATGCCTTGTTGAGTAGTTTGAATGCCTTGTTGAACAAGTTCAATGCCTTGTTGTACACGTTGAATACTTTGCTGATAAAGTCTAATGCCTTGTTGAAAAACTCGAATAACATGTTGACTAACTCTAATGCCTTGTTGAACAAGTTGAATGCATTGCTGACCAAGTGAAATGCCTTGTTCACCAAATCGAATGCCTTGTTGAACAAATCGAATTCGTTTTTGACCAAGTATTGCCTTCTAGAACGAGTTGATGCCTTGTTGAACAAGTTAAATGCCATGTAGACCAAGTAACACCTTGTTAAACAAGTCGAATGCCTTACTGGCCAAGTCAAATGCCCTGTTGATCGAGGCCAATCCCTTGCGGAATAAGTCTAATACCTTGTTGGAAAACTCGAATGGCTTGCTGACCAAGTCGAATGCCTTGTTGAATAAGTTGAATGCCTTGTTAACCAAGTAAATACCTTATTAAACAAGTCGAATGCCTTGTTAAACAAATCGAATGCCTTGTTGAACAAGTCGAATGAGTTGTTGAACAAGTCGAATGCCTTATAGACCATGTCGAATGCCTTGTTGAAAAAGTCGAATGCCTTGTTAAAAAAATTGAATTCCTTGTTGACCAAGTAATGCTTTGTCGAACAAGTTGAATGCCTTGTTGACCAAGTCGAATGCCTTGTTGACCAAGTCGAATGCCTTGTTGAACAACTCGAATGCCTTGTTGAACAAGTCGAATGCCTTATAGACCATGTCGACTGCCTCGTTAAAGAAGTCGAATGCCTTGTTAAAATAATCGAATTCCTTGTTGACCAAGTAATGCCTTGTCGAACAAGTCGAATGCCTTGTTGACCAAGTCGAATGCCTTGCTGAACAAGTCGAATGCCTTGGTGAACAAATCGAATGCCTTGTGTACCAAGTCGAATGCCTTGTTGACAAAGTAATGCCTTGTTGAACTAATTAAATTCCTTGTTGACCAAGTCGAATGCCTTGGTGAACAAGTCGAATGCCTTGTTGAACAAATCGAATGCCTTGTTGAACAAGTCAAATGCTCTATAGACCAGGTCGCATGCCTCGTTTAAGAAGTCGAATGCCTTGTTAAACAAATTGAATTCCTTGTTGACCAAGTAATGTCTTGTCGAACAAGTCGAATGCCTTGTTGAACAACTCGAATGCCTTGGTTAACAAATCCACTGCCTTGTTGACGAAGTCGAATGCCTTGTTGAAAAAGTAATGCCTTGTTAAACAAGTCGAATGCCTTGTTAAACAAGTCGAATGCCTTGTTGACCAAGTTAAATGCCTTGTTTAAAAAGTAGACTACCTTGTTGAATAAGTGGACCTGGATTGTTAAGAAGGTCAAATGCCCTCTTGAACAAGTAGAATGGCTTGTTGACCAAGTAATGCCTTGTTTAATAAGTCGAATGCCTTCTTGACCAAGTCGAATGCCTTGTTGAGTAGTTTGAATGCCTTGTTGAACAAGTTCAATGCCTTGTTGTACACGTCGAATACTTTGCTGATAAAGTCTAATGCCTTGTTGAAAAACTCGAATAACATGTTGACTAACTCTAATGCCTTGTTGAACAAGTTAAATGCATTGCTGACCAAGTGAAATGCCTTGTTCACCAAATCGAATGCCTTGTGGAACAAATCGAATTCGTTTTTGACCAAGTATTGCCTTCTAGAACGAGTTGATGCCTTGTTGAACAAGTTAAATGCCATGGAGACCAAGTAACACCTTGTTAAACAAGTCGAATGCCTTACTGGCCGAGTCCAATGCCCTGTTGATCGAGGCCAATCCCTTGCGGAATAAGTCTAATACCTTGTTGGAAAACTCGAATGGCTTGCTGACCAAGTCGAATGCCTTGTTGAATAAGTTGAATGCCTTGTTAACCAAGTAAATACCTTATTAAACATGTCGAATGCCTTGTTACACAAACCGAATGCCTTGTTGAACAAGTCGAATGAGTTGTTCAACAAGTCGAATGCCTTATAGACCATGTCGAATGCCTTGTTGAAAAAGTCGAATGCCTTGTTAAAAAAATTGAATTCCTTGTTGACCAAGTAATGCTTTGTCGAACAAGTTGAATGCCTTGTTGACCAAGTTGAATGCCTTGATGAACAAATCGAATGCCTTGGTGAACAAAGAAATGCCTTGTTCAACAAGTCAAATGCCTTGTTGAACTATATAAATTCTTTGTTGACAAAGTCGAATGCCTTGGTGAACAACTTGAATGCCTTGTTGAACAAATCGAATGCCTTGGTGAACATGTCGAAGGCCTTGTTGAACAAATCGAATGCCTTGTTGAACAAGTCAAATGCCTTATAGACCAAATCGCATGCCGCGTTAAAGAAGTCGAATGCCTTGTTAAACAAATCGAATTCCTAGTTGACCAAGTAATGTCTTGTCGAACAAGTTGAATTCCTTGTTGACTAAGTCGAATGAATTGGTGAACAAGCCGAATGCCTTGGTGAACAAATCGAATGTCTTCTGACAAAGTGAAAAGACTTGTTCACCAAGTCCAATACCTTGTTCAACAAATCGAATTCGTTTTTGACCAATTATTGCCTTCTAGAACAGTTGATGACTTATTGAACAAGTTAAATGCCATGTAGACCAAGTAACGCCTTGTTAAACAAGTAGAATGTCTTAGTGGACAAGTCGAATGCCCTGTTGACCGAGGCAAATGCCTTGCTGAATAAGTCTAATATTTTGTTGGAAAACTCGAATGGCTTATTGACCAAGTCAAATGCCTTGTTGAATAAGTTATATGCCTAGTTAACCAAGTATAATACCTTTTTGAACAAGTCGAATGCCTTATAGACCATGTCGAATGCCTTGTTGAAAAAGTCGAATGCCTTATTAAAAAAAATCGAATTCCTTGTTGACCAAGTAATGCTTTGTCGAACAAGTTGAATGCATTGTTGACCAAGTCGAATGCCTTGGTGAACAAGTCGAATGCTTTGGTGAACAAAGTAATGCCTTGTTAAACAAGCCGACTGCCTTGTTGAACTAATTAAATTCTTTGTTGACCAAGTCGAATGCCTTGGTAAACAACTCAAATGCCTTGTTGAACAACTCGAATGCATTGTTAAACAAATCGAATTCCTAGTTGACCAAGTAATGTCTTGTCGAACAAGTTGAATGCCTTGTTGACTAAGTCGAATGCATTGGTGAACAAGTCGAATGCCTTGGTGAACAAAGTAATGCCTTGTTAAACCAGTCGACTGCCTTGTTGAACTAATTAAATTCTTTGTCGACCAAGTCGAATGCCTTGGTGAACAACTCGAATGCCTTGTTGAACAAATCGAATGCCTTGTTGAACAAATCGAATGCCTTGGTGAACAAGTCGAATGCCTTGTTGAACAAATCGAATGCCTTGTTGTACAAGTCGAATGCCTTATAGACCAAATCGCATGCCGCGTTAAAGAAATCGAATGCCTTGTTAAACAAATCGAATTCCTAGTTGACCAAGTAATGTCTTGTCGAACAAGTCGAATTCCTTGTTGACTAAGTCGAATGAATTGGTGAACAAGTCGAATGCCTTGGTGAACAAATCGAATGTCTTGCTGACAAAGTGAAATGACTTGTTCACCAAGTCCAATACCTTGTTCAACAAATCGAATTCGTTGACCAAGTATTGCCTTCTAGAACGAGTTGATGCCTTGTTGAACAAGTTAAATGCCATGTAGACCAAGTAACACCTTGTTAAACAAGTCGAATGCCTTACTGGCCAAGTCCAATGCCCTGTTGATCGAGGCCAATCCCTTGCGGAATAAGTCTAATACCTTGTTGGAAAACTCGAATGGCTTGCTGACCAAGTCGAATGCCTTGTTCAATAAGTTGAATGCCTTGTTAACCAAGTAAATACCTTATTAAACAAGTCGAATGCCTTGTTAAACAAATCGAATGCCTTGTTGAACAAGTCGAATGAGTTGTGGAACAAGTCGAATGCCTTATAGACCATGTCGAATGCCTTGTTGAAAAAGTCCAATGCCTTGTTAAAAAAATTTAATTCCTTGTTGACCAAGTAATGCTTTGTCGAACAAGTTGAATGCCTTGTTGACCAAGTCGAATGCCTTGTTGACCAAGTCGAATGCCTTGATGAACAAATCGAATGCCTTGGTGAACAAAGAAATGCCTTGTTAAACAAGTCAAATGCCTTGTTGAACTATATAAATTCTTTGTTGACAAAGTCGAATGCCTTGGTGAACAACTTGAATGCCTTGTTGAACAAATCGAATGCCTTGGTGAACAAGTCGAAGGCCTTGTTGAACAAATCTAATGCCTTGTTGAACAAGTCAAATGCCTTATAGACCAAATCGCATGCCGCGTTAAAGAAGTCGAATGCCTTGTTAAACAAATCGAATTCCTAGTTGACCAAGTAATGTCTTGTCGAACAAGTCGAATGCCTTGTTGACTAAGTCGAATGCATTGGTGAACAAGTCGAATGCCTTGGTGAACAAATCGAATGTCTTGCTAACAAAGTGAAATGACTTGTTCACCAAGTCCAATACCTTGTTCAACAAATCGAATTCGTTTTTGACCAATTATTGCCTTCTAGAACAGTTGATGCCTTATTGAACCAGTTAAATGCCATGTAGACCAAGTAACGCCTTGTTAAACAAGTCGAATGCCTTAGTGGACAAGTCGAATGCCCTGTTGACCGAGGCAAATGCCTTGCTGAATAAGTCTAATATTTTGTTGGAAAACTCGAATGGCTTGCTGACCAAGTCGAATGCCTTGTTGAATAAATTGAATGCCTTGTTAACCAAGTATAATACCTTATTGAACAAGTCGAATGCCTTGTTAAACAAATCGAATGCCTTGTTGAACAAGTCGAATGCCTTGTTGAACAAGTCGAATGCCTTATACACCATGTCGAATGCCTTGTTGAAAAAGTAGAATGCCTTGTTAAAAAAATTGAATTCCTTGTTGACCAAATAATGCTTTGTCGACCAAGTTGAATGCCTTGTTCACCAAGTCGAATGCCTTGGTGAACAAGTCGAATGCCTTGGTAAACAAGTCGAATGCCTTCGTGAACAAAGTAATGCCTTGTTAAACAAGTCAAATGCCTTGTTGAACTATATAAATTCTTTGTTGACCAAGTCGAATGCCTTGGTGAACAACTCGAATGCGTTGTTGAACAAATCAAATGCCTTGGTGAACAAGTTGAATGCCTTGTTGAACAAATCTAATGCCTTGTTGAACAAGTCAAATGCTTTATAGACCAAATCGCATGCCGCGTTAAAGAAGTCGAATGCCTTGTTAAACAAATCGAAATCCTAGTTGACCAAGTAATGTCTTGTCGAACAAGTCGAATGCCTTGTTGACTAAGTCGAATGCATTCGTGAACAAGTCGAATGCCTTGGTGAACAAATCGAATGTCTTGCTAACAAAGTGAAATGACTTGTTCACCAAGTCCAATACCTTGTTCAACAAATCGAATTCGTTTTTGACCAATTATTGCCTTCTAGAACAGTTGATGCCTTATTGTACAAGTTAAATGCCATGTAGACCAAGTAACGCCTTGTTAAACAAGTCGAATGCCTTAGTGGACAAGTCGAATGCCCTGTTGACCGACGCAAATGCCTTGCTGAATAAGTCTAATATTTTGTTGGAAAACTCGAATGGCTTGCTGACCAAGTCGAATGGCTTGTTGAATAAGTTGAATACCTTGTTAACCAAGTATAATACCTTATTGAACAAGTCGAATGCCTTGTTAAACAAATCGAATGCCTTGTTGAACAAGTCAATGCCTTGTTAAACAAGTCGAATGCCTTATAGACCATGTCGAATGCATTGTTGAAAAAGTCGAATGCCTTGTTAAAAAAATCGAATTCCTTGTTGACCAAGTAATGCTTTGTCGAACAAGTGGAATGCCTTGTTGACCAAGTCGAATGCCTTGTTGACCAAGTCGAATGCCTTGGTGAACAAAGTAATGCCTTGTTAAACAAGTCGAATGCCTTGTTGAACTAATTAAATTCTTTGTTGACCAAGTCAAATGCCTTGGTGAACAACTCGAATGCCTTGTTGAACAAATCGAATGCCTTGGTGAACAAGTCGAATGCCTTGTTGAACAAATCGAATGCCTTGTTGTACAAGTCGAATGCCTACTTAAACAAATCGAAATCCTAGTTGACCAAGTAATGTCTTGTCGAACAAGTTGAATGCCTTGTTGACTAAGTCGAATGCATTGGTTAACATGTCGAATGCCTTGGTGAACAAATCGAATGTCTTGCTGACAAAGTGAAATGACTTGTTCACCAAGTCCAATACCTTGTTCAACAAATCGAATTCGTTTTTGACCAATTATTGCCTTCTAGAACAGTTGATGCCTTATTGAACAAGTTAAATGCCATGTAGACCAAGTAACGCCTTGTTAAACAAGTCGAATGTCTTAGTGGACAAGTCGAATGCCCTGTTGACCGAGGCAAATGCCTTGCTGAATAAGTCTAATATTTTGTTGGAAAACTCGAATGGCTTATTGACCAAGTCAAATGCCTTGTTGAATAAGTTATATGCCTAGTTAACCAAGTATAATACCTTATTGAACAAGTCGAATGCCTTATAGACCATGTCGATGCCTTGTTGAAAAAGTCGAATGCCTTATTAAAAAAAATCGAATTCCTTGTTGACCAAGTAATGCTTTGTCGAACAAGTTGAATGCATTGTTGACCAAGTCGAATGCCTTGGTGAACAAATCGAATGTCTTGCTAACAAAGTGAAATGACTTGTTCACCAAGTCCAATACCTTGTTCAACAAATCGAATTCGTTTTTGACCAATTATTGCCTTCTAGAACAGTTGATGCCTTATTGAACAAGTTAAATGCCATGTAGACCAAGTAACGCCTTGTTAAACAAGTCGAATGCCTTAGTGGACAAGTCGAATGCCCTGTTGACCGAGGCAAATGCCTTGCTGAATAAGTCTAATATTTTGTTGGAAAACTCGAATGGCTTGCTGACCAAGTCGAATGCCTTGTTGAATAAATTGAATGCCTTGTTAACCAAGTATAATACCTTATTGAACAAGTCGAATGCCTTGTTAAACAAATCGAATGCCTTGTTGAACAAGTCGAATGCCTTGTTGAACAAGTCGAATGCCTTGTTGAACAAGTCGAATGCCTTATACACCATGTCGAATGCCTTGTTGAAAAAGTAGAATGCCTTGTTAAAAAAATTGAATTCCTTGTTGACCAAATAATGCTTTGTCGACCATGTTGAATGCCTTGTTGACCAAGTCGAATGCCTTGGTGAACAAGTCGAATGCCTTGGTAAACAAGTCGAATGCCTTCGTGAACAAAGTAATGCCTTGTTAAACAAGTCAAATGCCTTGTTGAACTATATAAATTCTTTGTTGACCAAGTCGAATGCCTTGGTGAACAACTCGAATGTGTTGTTGAACAAATCAAATGCCTTGGTGAACAAGTTGAATGCGTTGTTGAACAAATCTAATGCCTTGTTGAACAAGTCAAATGCTTTATAGACCAAATCGCATGCCGCGTTAAAGAAGTCGAATGCCTTGTTAAACAAATCGAAATCCTAGTTGACCAAGTAATGTCTTGTCGAACAAGTCGAATGCCTTGTTGACTAAGTCGAATGCATTGGTGAACAAGTCGAATGCCTTGGTGAACAAATCGAATGTCTTGCTAACAAAGTGAAATGACTTGTTCACCAAGTCCAATACCTTGTTCAACAAATCGAATTCGTTTTTGACCAATTATTGCCTTCTAGAACAGTTGATGCCTTATTGTACAAGTTAAATGCCATGTAGACCAAGTAACGCCTTGTTAAACAAGTCGAATGCCTTAGTGGACAAGTCGAATGCCCTGTTGACCGACGCAAATGCCTTGCTGAATAAGTCTAATATTTTGTTGGAAAACTCGAATGGCTTGCTGACCAAGTCGAATGGCTTGCTGACCAAGTCGAATGGCTTGTTGAATAAGTTGAATACCTTGTTAACCAAGTATAATACCTTATTGAACAAGTCGAATGCCTTGTTAAACAAATCGAATGCCTTGTTGAACAAGTCAATGCCTTGTTGAACAAGTCGAATGCCTTATAGACCATGTCGAATGCATTGTTGAAAAAGTCGAATGCCTTGTTAAAAAAATCGAATTCCTTGTTGACCAAGTAATGCTTTGTCGAACAAGTGGAATGCCTTGTTGACCAAGTCGAATGCCTTGTTGACCAAGTCGAATGCCTTGGTGAACAATGTAATGCCTTGTTAAACAAGTCGAATGCCTTGTTGAACTAATTAAATTCTTTGTTGACCAAGTCAAATGCCTTGGTGAACAACTCGAATGCCTTGTTGAACAAATCGAATGCCTTGGTGAACAAGTCGAATGCCTTGTTGAACAAATCGAATGCCTTGTTGTACAAGTCGAATGCCTACTTAAACAAATCGAATTCCTAGTTGACCAAGTAATGTCTTGTCGAACAAGTTGAATGCCTTGTTGACTAAGTCGAATGCATTGGTTAACATGTCTAATGCCTTGGTGAACAAATCGAATGTCTTGCTGACAAAGTGAAATGACTTGTTCACCAAGTCCAATACCTTGTTCAACAAATCGAATTCGTTTTTGACCAATTATTGCCTTCTAGAACAGTTGATGCCTTATTGAAGAAGTTAAATGCCATGTAGACCAAGTAACGCCTTGTTAAACAAGTCGAATGTCTTAGTGGACAAGTCGAATGCCCTGTCGACCGAGGCAAATGCCTTGCTGAATAAGTCTAATATTTTGTTGGAAAACTCGAATGGCTTATTGACCAAGTCAAATGCCTTGTTGAATAAGTTATATGCCTAGTTAACCAAGTATAATACCTTATTGAACAAGTCGAATGCCTTATAGACCATGTCGAATGCCTTGTTGAAAAAGTCGAATGCCTTATTAAAAAAAATCGAATTCCTTGTTGACCAAGTAATGCTTTGTCGAACAAGTTGAATGCATTGTTGACCAAGTCGAATGCCTTGGTGAACAAGTCGAATGCTTTGGTGAATAAAGTAATGCCTTGTTAAACAAGCGGACTGCCTTGTTGAACTAATTAAATTCTTTGTTGACCAAGTCGAATGCCTTGGTAAACAACTCAAATGCCTTGTTGAACAACTCGAATGCATTGTTAAACAAATCGAATTCCTAGTTGACCAAGTAATGTCTTGTCGAACAAGTTGAATGCCTTGTTGTCTAAGTCGAATGCATTGGTGAACAAGTCGAATGCCTTGGTGAACAAAGTAATGCCTTGTTAAACAAGTCGACTGCCTTGTTGAACTAATTAAATTCTTTGTCGACCAAGTCGAATGCCTTGGTGAACAACTCGAATGCCTTGTTGAACAAATCGAATGCCTTGGTGAACAAGTCGAATGCCTTGTTGAACAAATCGAATGCCTTGTTGTACAAGTCGAATGCCTTATAGACCAAATCGCATGCCTCGTTAAAGAAGTCCAATGCCTTGTTGACTAAGTCGAATTCATTGGTGAACAAGCCGAATGCCTTGGTGAACAAATCGAATGTCTTGCTGACAAAGTGAAAAGACTTGTTCACCAAGTACAATACCTTGTTCAACAAATCGAATTCGTTTTTTACCAATTATTGCCTTCTAGAACAGTTGATGCCTTATTGAACAAGTTAAATGCCATGTAGACCAAGTAACTCCTTGTTAAACAAGTCAAATGCCTTAGTGGACAAGTCGAATGCCCTATTGATCGAGGAAAATGCCTTGCTGAATAAGTCTAATATTTTGTTGGAAAACTCGAATGGCTTGTTGACCAAGTCGAATGCCTTGTTAAATAAGTTGAATGCCTTGTTAACCAAGTAACATACCTTATTGAACAAGTCGAATGCCTTGTTACATAAATCGAATGCCTTGTTGAACAAGTCGAATGCCTTGTTAAACAAGTCGAATGCCTTATACACCATGTCGAATGCCTTGTTGAAAAAGTCGAATGCCTTGTTAAAAAAATCGAATTACTTGTTGACCAAGTAATGCTTTGTCGAACAAGTTGAATGCCTTGTGGACCAAGTCGAATGCCTTGTTGACCAAGTCGAATGCCTTGGTGAACAAGTCGAATGCCTTGTTGAACAAATCGAATGCCTTGGTGAACAAGTCGAATGCCTTGGTGAACAAATCGAATGCCTTGGTAAATGCCTTGTTAAACAAATTGAATTCCTTGGTGAACAAGTCGAATGCCTTGGTGAACAAATCGAATGCCTTGTTGAACAAGTCAAATGCCTTGTAGACCAAATCGCATGTCTCGTTAAAGAAGTCAAATGCCTTGTTAAACAAATTGAATTTCTAGTTGACCAAGTAATGTCTTGTCGAACAAGTCGAATGCCTTGTTGACTAAGTTGAATTCATTGGTGAACAAGTCGAATGCCTTGGTGAACAAATCAAATGTCTTGCTAACAAAGTGAAATGACTTGTTTACCAAGTCGAATACCTTGTTGAACAAATCGAATTCGTTTTTGACCAAGTATTGCCTTCTAGAACAAGTTGATGCCTTGTTGAACAAGTTAAATGCCATGTACACCAAGTAACGCCTTGTTAAACAACTCGAACGCCTTAGTGGACAAGTCGAATGCCCTGTTGACCGAGGCTAATGCCTTGCTGAATAAGTCTAATATTTTGTTGGAAAACTCGAATGGCTTGTTGACCAAGTCGAATGCCTTGTTGTACAAGTCGAAAGCCTTATAGACCAAATCGCATGCCTCGTTAAAGAAGTCAAATGCCTTGTTAAACAAATCGAATTCCTAGTTGACCAAGTAATGTCTTGTCGAACAAGTCGAATGCCTTGTTGACTAAGTCGAATTCATTGGTGAACAAGCCGAATGCCTTGGTGAACAAATCGAATGTCTTCTGACAAAGTGAAAAGACTTGTTCACCAAGTCCAATACCTTGTTCAACAAATCGAATTCGTTTTTTACCAATTATTGCCTTCTAGAACAGTTGATGCCTTATTGAACAAGTTAAATGCCATGTAGACCAAGTAACGCCTTGTTAAACAAGTCAAATGCCTTAGTGGACAAGTCGAATGCCCCATTGACCGAGGCAAATGCCTTGCTGAATAAGTCTAATATTTTGTTGGAAAACTCGAATGGCTTGTTGACCAAGTCGAATGCCTTGTTAAATAAGTTGAATGCCTTGTTAACCAAGTAAAATACCATATTGAACAAGTTGAATGCCTTGTTAAACAAATCGAATGCCTTGTTGAACAAGTCGAATGCCTTGTTAAACAAGTCGAATGCCTTATACACCATGTCGAATGCTTTGTTGAAAAAGTCGAATGCCTTGTTAAAAAAATCGAATTACTTGTTGACCAAGTAATGCTTTGTCGAACAAGTTGAATGCCTTGTGGACCAAGTCGAATGCCTTGTTGACCAAGTCGAATGCCTTGGTGAACAAGTCGAATGCCTTGTTGAACAAATCGAATGCCTTGGTGAACAAGTCGAATGCCTTGGTGAACAAATCGAATGCCTTGGTAAATGCCTTGTTGAACAAATCGAATGCCTTGGTGAACAAGTCGAATGCCTTGGTGAACAAATCGAATGCCTTGTTGAACAAGTCAAATGCCTTGTAGACCAAATCGCATGTCTCGTTAAAGAAGTCAAATGCCTTGTTAAACAAATTGAATTTCTAGTTGACCAAGTAATGTCTTGTCGAACAAGTCGAATGCCTTGTTGACTAAGTTGAATTCATTTGTGAACAAGTCGAATGCCTTGGTGAACAAATCAAATGTCTTGCTGACAAAGTGAAATGACTTGTTTACCATGTCGAATACCTTGTTGAACAAATCGAATTCGTTTTTGACCAAGTATTGCCTTCTAGAACAAGTTGATGCCTTGTTGAACAAGTTAAATGCCATGTACACCAAGTAACGCCTTGTTAAACAACTCGAATGCCTTAGTGGACAAGTCGAATGCCCTGTTGACCGAGGCTAATGCCTTGCTGAATAAGTCTAATATTTTGTTGGAAAACTCGAATGGCTTGTTGACCAAGTCGAATGCCTTGTTAAATAAGTTGAATGCCTTGTTAACCAAGTAAAATACCTTATTAAACAAGTCGAATGCCTTGTTGAACAAATCGAATGCCTTGTTGAACAAGTCGAATGCCTTGTTGAACAAGTCGAATGCCTTATACACAATGTCGAATGCCTTGTTGAAAAGTCGAATGCCTTGTTAAAAAAATCGAATTACTTGTTGACCAAGTAATGCTTTGTCGAACAAGTCGAATGCCTTGTGGACCAAGTCGAATGCCTTGTTGACCAAGTCGAATGCCTTGGTGAACAAGTCGAATGGCTTGTTGAACAAATCGAATGCCTTGGTGAACAAGTCGAATGCCTTGGTGAACAAATCGAATGCCTTGGTGAACAAATCGAATGCCTTGGTCAAATACCTTGTTGAACAAATTGAATGCCTTGGTGAACAAGTCGAATGTCTTGTTGAACAAATCGAATGCCTTGTTGTACAAATCGAATGCCTTATAGACCAAATCGCATGCCTCGTTAAAGAAGTCAAATGCCTTGTTAAACAAATCGAATTCCTAGTTGACCAAGTAATGTCTTGTCGAACAAGTCAAATGCCTTGTTGACTAAGTCGAATTCATTGGTGAACAAGCCGAATGCCTTGGTGAACAAATCGAATGTCTTGCTGACAAAGTGAAAAGACTTGTTCACAAAGTCCAATACCTTGTTCAACAAATCGAATTCGTTTTTGACCAGTTATTGCCTTCTAGAACAGTTGATGCCTTATTGTACAAGTTAAATGCCATGTAGACCAAGTAACGCCTTGTTAAACAAGTCGAATGCCTTAGTGGACAAGTCGAATGCCCTGTTGACCGACGCAAATGCCTTGCTGAATAAGTCTAATATTTTGTTGGAAAACTCGAATGGCTTGCTGACCAAGTCGAATGGCTTGCTGACCAAGTCGAATGGCTTGTTGAATAAGTTGAATACCTTGTTAACCAAGTATAATACCTTATTGAACAAGTCGAATGCCTTGTTAAACAAATCGAATGCCTTGTTGAACAAGTCAATGCCTTGTTGAACAAGTCGAATGCCTTATAGACCATGTCGAATGCATTGTTGAAAAAGTCGAATGCCTTGTTAAAAAAATCGAATTCCTTGTTGACCAAGTAATGCTTTGTCGAACAAGTGGAATGCCTTGTTGACCAAGTCGAATGCCTTGTTGACCAAGGCGAATGCCTTGGTGAACTAAGTAATGCCTTGTTAAACAAGTCGAATGCCTTGTTGAACTAATTAAATTCTTTGTTGACCAAGTCAAATGCCTTGGTGAACAACTCGAATGCCTTGTTGAACAAATCGAATGCCTTGGTGAACAAGTCGAATGCCTTGTTGAACAAATCGAATGCCTTGTTGTACAAGTCGAATGCCTACTTAAACAAATCGAATTCCTAGTTGACCAAGTAATGTCTTGTCGAACAAGTTGAATGCCTTGTTGACTAAGTCGAATGCATTGGTTAACATGTCGAATGCCTTGGTGAACAAATCGAATGTCTTGCTGACAAAGTGAAATGACTTGTTCACCAAGTCCAATACCTTGTTCAACAATCGAATTCGTTTTTGACCAATTATTGCCTTCTAGAACAGTTGATGCCTTATTGAACAAGTTAAATGCCATGTAGACCAAGTAACGCCTTGTTAAACAAGTCGAATGTCTTAGTGGACAAGTCGAATGCCCTGTTGACCGAGGCAAATGCCTTGCTGAATAAGTCTAATATTTTGTCGGAAAACTCGAATGGCTTATTGACCAAGTCAAATGCCTTGTTGAATAAGTTATATGCCTAGTTAACCAAGTATAATACCTTATTGAACAAGTCGAATGCCTTATAGACCATGTCGAATGCCTTGTTGAAAAAGTCGAATGCCTTATTAAAAAAAATCGAATTCCTTGTTGACCAAGTAATGCTTTGTCGAACAAGTTGAATGCATTGTTGACCAAGTCGAATGCCTTGGTGAACAAGTCGAATGCTTTGGTGAACAAAGAAATGCCTTGTTAAACAAGCCGACTGCCTTGTTGAACTAATTAAATTCTTTGTTGACCACGTCGAATGCCTTGGTAAACAACTCAAATGCCTTGTTGACTAAGTCGAATTCATTGGTGAACAAGCCGAATGCCTTGGTGAACAAATCGAATGTCTTCTGACAAAGTGAAAAGACTTGTTCACCAAGTCCAATACCTTGTTCAACAAATCGAATTCGTTTTTTACCAATTATTGCCTTCTAGAACAGTTGATGCCTTATTGAACAAGTTAAATGCCATGTAGACCAAGTAACGCCTTGTTAAATAAGTCAAATGCCTTAGTGGACAAGTCGAATGCCCTATTGATCGAGGAAAATGCCTTGCTGAATAAGTCTAATATTTTGTTGGAAAACTCGAATGGCTTGTTGACCAAGTCGAATGCCTTGTTAAATAAGTTGAATGCCTTGTTAACCAAGTAAAATACCTTATTGAACAAGTCGAATGCTTTGTTAAACAAATCGAATGCCTTGTTGAACAAGTCGAATGCCTTGTTAAACAAGTCGAATGCCTTATACACCATGTCGAATGCCTTGTTGAAAAAGTCGAATGCCTTGTTAAAAAAATCGAATTACTTGTTGACCAAGTAATGGTTTGTCGAACAAGTTGAATGCCTTGTGGACCAAGTCGAATGCCTTGTTGACCAAGTCGAATGCCTTGGTGAACAAGTCGAATGCCTTGTTGAACAAATCGAATGCCTTGGTGAACAAGTCGAATGCCTTGGTGAACAAATCGAATGCCTTGGTAAATGCCTTGTTAAACAAATTGAATGCCTTGGTGAACAAGTCGAATGCCTTGGGGAACAAATCGAATGCCTTGTTGAACAAGTCAAATGCCTTGTAGACCAAATCGCATGTCTCGTTAAAGAAGTCAAATGCCTTGTTAAACAAATTGAATTTCTAGTTGACCAAGTAATGTCTTGTCGAACAAGTCGAATGCCTTGTTGACTAAGTTGAATTCATTGGTGAACAAGTCGAATGCCTTGGTGAACAAATCGAATGTCTTGTTGACAAAGTGAAATGACTTGTTTACCAAGTCGAATACCTTGTTGAAGAAATCGAATTCGTTTTTGACCAAGTATTACCTTCTGGAACAAGTTGATGCCTTGTTGAACAAGTTAAATGCCATGTACACCAAGTAACGCCTTGTTAAACAACTCGAATGCCTTAGTGGACAAGTCGAATGCCCTGTTGACCGAGGCTAATGCCTTGCTGAATAAGTCTGATATTTTGTTGGAAAACTCGAATGGCTTGTTGACCAAGTCGAATGCCTTGTTGTACAAGTCGAAAGCCTTATAGACCAAATCGCATGCCTCGTTAAAGAAGTCAAATGCCTTGTTAAACAAATCGAATTCCTAGTTGACCAAGTAATGTCTTGTCGAACAAGTCGAATGCCTTGTTGACTAAGTCGAATTCATTGGTGAACAAGCCGAATGCCTTGGTGAACAAATCGAATGTCTTCTGACAAAGTGAAAAGACTTGTTCACCAAGTCCAATACCTTGTTCAACAAATCGAATTCGTTTTTTACCAATTATTGCCTTCTAGAACAGTTGATGCCTTATTGAACAAGTTAAATGCCATGTAGACCAAGTAACGCCTTGTTAAACAAGTCAAATGCCTTAGTGGACAAGTCGAATGCCCTATTGACCGAGGCAAATGCCTTGCTGAATAAGTCTAATATTTTGTTGGAAAACTCGAATGGCTTGTTGACCAAGTCGAATGCCTTGTTAAATAAGTTGAATGCCTTGTTAACCAAGTAAAATACCATATTGAACAAGTCGAATGCCTTGTTAAACAAATCGAATGCCTTGTTGAACAAGTCGAATGCCTTGTTAAACAAGTCGAATGCCTTATACACCATGTCGAATGCTTTGTTGAAAAAGTCGAATGCCTTGTTAAAAAAATCGAATTACTTGTTGACCAAGTAATGCTTTGTCGAACAAGTTGAATGCCTTGTGGACCAAGTCGAATGCCTTGTTGACCAAGTCGAATGCCTTGGGGAACAAGTCGAATGCCTTGTGGAACAAATCGAATGCCTTGGTGAACAAGTCGAATGCCTTGGTGAACAAATCGAATGCCTTGGTGAACAAGTCGAATGCCTTGGTGAACAAATCGAATGCCTTGTTGAACAAGTCAAACGCCTTGTAGACCAAATCGCATGTCTCGTTAAAGAAGTCAAATGCCTTGTTAAACAAATTGAATTTCTAGTTGACCAAGTAATGTCTTGTCGAACAAGTCGAATGCCTTGTTGACTAAGTTGAATTCATTGGTGAACAAGTCGAATGCCTTGGTGAACAAATCAAATGTCTTGCTGACAAAGTGAAATGACTTGTTTACCAAGTCGAATACCTTGTTGAACAAATCGAATTCGTTTTTGACCAAGTATTGCCTTCTAGAACAAGTTGATGCCTTATTGAACAAGTTAAATGCCATGTACACCAAGTAACGCCTTGTTAAACAACTCGAATGCCTTAGTGGACAAGTCGAATGCCCTGTTGACCGAGGCTAATGCCCTGCTGAATAAGTCTAATATTTTGTTGGAAAACTCGAATGGCTTGTTGACCAAGTCGAATGCCTTGTTAAATAAGTTGAATGCCTTGTTAACCAAGTAAAATACCTTATTGAACAAGTCGAATGCCTTGTTGAACAAATCGAATGCCTTGTTGAACAAGTCGAATGCCTTATACACCATGTCGAATGCCTTGTTGAAAAGTCGAATGCCTTGTTAAAAAAATCGAATTACTTGTTGACCAAGTAATGCTTTGTCGAACAAGTCGAATGCCTTGTGGACCAAGTCGAATGCCTTGTTGACCAAGTCGAATGCCTCGGTGAACAAGTCGAATGGCTTGTTGAACAAATCGAATGCCTTGGTGAACAAGTCGAATGCCTTGGTGAACAAATCGAATGCCTTGGTCAAATACCTTGTTGAACAAATTGAATGCCTTGGTGAACAAGTCGAATGTCTTGTTGAACAAATCGAATGCCTTGTTGTACAAATCGAATGCCTTATAGACCAAATCGCATGCCTCGTTAAAGAAGTCAAATGCCTTGTTAAACAAATCGAATTCCTAGTTGACCAAGTAATGTCTTGTCGAACAAGTCAAATGCCTTGTTGACTAAGTCGAATTCATTGGTGAACAAGCCGAATGCCTTGGTGAACAAATCGAATGTCTTGCTGACAAAGTGAAAAGACTTGTTCACAAAGTCCAATACCTTGTTCAACAAATCGAATTCGTTTTTTACCAATTATTGCCTTCTAGAACAGTTGATGCCTTATTGAACAAGTTAAATGCCATGTAGACCAAGTAACGCCTTGTTAAACAAGTCAAATGCCTTAGTGGACAAGTCGAATGCCCTATTGACCGAGGCAAATGCCTTGCTGAATAAGTCTAATATTTTGTTAGAAAACTCGAATGGCTTGTTGATCAAGTCGAATGCCTTGTTAAATAAGTTGAATGCCTTGTTAACCAAGTAAAATACCTTATTGAACAAGTCGAATGCCTTGTTAAACAAATCGAATGCCTTGTTGAACAAGTCGAATGCCTTGTTGAACAAGTCAAATGCCTTATACACCATGTTGAATGCCTTGTTGAAAAAGTCGAATGCCTTGTTAAAAAAATCGAATTGCTTGTTGACCAAGTAATGCTTTGTCGAACAAGTTGAATGCCTTGTGGACCAAGTCGAATGCCTTGTTGACCAAGTCGATTGCCTTGGTGAATAAGTCGAATGCCTTGTTGAACAAATCGAATGCCTTGGTGAACAAGTCGAATGCCTTGGTGAACAAATCGAATGCCTTGGTCAAATGCCTTGTTGAACAAATTGAATGCCTTGGTGAACAAGTCGAATGCCTTGGTGAACAAATCGAATGCCTTGTTGAACAAGTCAAATGCCTTGTAGACCAAATCGCATGTCTCGTTAAAGAAGTCAAATGCCTTGTTAAACAAATCGAATTTCTAGTTGACCAAGTAATGTCTTGTCGAACAAGTCGAATGCCTTATTGACTAAGTTGAATTCATTGGTGAACAAGTCGAATGCCTTGGTGAACAAATCGAATGTCTTGCTGACAAAGTGAAATGACTTGTTTACCAAGTCGAATACCTTGTTGAAGAAATCGAATTCGTTTTTGACCAAGTATTGCCTTCTAGAACAAGTTTATGCCTTGTTGAACAAGTTAAATGCCATGTAGACCAAGTAACGCCTTGTTAAACAACTCGAATGCCTTAGTGGACAAGTCGAATGCCCTGTTGACCGAGGCTAATGCCTTGCTGAATAAGTCTAATATTTTGTTGGAAAACTCGAATGGCTTGTTGACCAAGTCGAATGCCTTGTTGAATAAGTCGAATGCCTTGTTGAACAAGTCGAATGTCTTATAGACCATGTCGAATGCCTTGTTGAAAAAGTCGAATGCCTTTTTAAAAAAATCGAATTCCGTGTTGACCAAGTAATGCTTTGTCGAACAAGTCGAATGCCTTGTTGACCAAGTCGAATGCCTTGTTGACCAAGTCGAATGCCTTGGTGAACAAGGCGAATGCCTTGGTGAACAAAGTAGTGCCTTGTTAAACAAGTCGAATGCCTTGTTGAAATAATTAAATTCTTTGTTGACCAAGTCGAATGCCTTGGTGAACAACTCGAATGCCTTGTTGAACAAATTGAATGCCTTGGTAAACAAGTCGAATGCCTTGTTAAACAAATCGAAGGCCTTGTTGAACAAGTCAAATGCCTTATAGGCCAAATCGCATGCCTCGTTAAAGAAGTCAAATGCCTTGTTAAACAAATCGAATTCCTAGTTGACCAAGTAATGTCTTGTCGAACAAGTCGAATGCCTTGTTGACTAAGTTGAATTCATTAATGAACAAGTCGAATACCTTCTTGAAGAAATCGAATTCGTTTTTTACCAAGTATTGCCTTCTAGAACAAGTTAAATGCCATGTAGACCAAGTAACGCCTTGTTAAACAACTCGAATGCCTTAGTGGACAAGTCGAATGCCCTGTTGACCGAGGCTAATGCCTTGCTGAATAAGTCTAATATTTTGTTAGAAAACTCGAATGGCTTGTTGACCAAGTCGAATGCCTTGTTAACCAAGTATAATACCTTAATGAACAAGTCGAATGCCTTATTAAACAAATCGAATGCCTTGTTGAACAAGTCGAATGCCTTGTAGAACAAGTCGAATGTCTTATAGACCATGTCGAATGCCTTGTTGAAAAAGTCGAATGCCTTGTTAAAAAAATCGAATTCCTTGTTGACCAAGTAATGCTTTGTCGAACAAGTTGAATGCCTTGTTGACCAAGTCGAATGCCTTGTTAACCAAGTCGAATGCCTTGGTGAACAAGGCGAATGCCCTTGGTGAACAATGTAGTGCCTTGTTAAACAAGTCGAATGCCTTGTTGAACTAATTAAATTCTTTATTGACCAAGTCGAATGCCCTATTGACCGAGGCAAATGCCTTGCTCAATAAGTCTAATATTTTGTTGGAAAACTCGAATGGCTTGTTGACCAAGTCGAATGCCTTGTTAAATAAGTTAAATGCCTTGTTAACCAAGTAAAATACCTTATTGACAAGTCGAATGCCTTGTTAAACAAATCGAATGCCTTGTTGAACAAGTCGAATGCCTTGTTGAACAAGTCGAATGCCTTATAGACCATGTCGAATTCCTTGTTGAAAAAGTCGAATGTCTTGTTAAAAAAATCGAATTCCTTGTCGACCAAGTAATGCTTTGTTGAACAAGTTGAATGCCTTGTGGACCAAGTCGAATGCCTTGTTGACCAAGTCGAATGCCTTGGTGAACAAGTCGAATGCCTTGGTGAACAAAGTAATGCCTTGTTAAACAAGTTGAATGCCTTGTTGAACTATATAAATTCTTTGTTGACCAAGTCGAATGCCTTGGTGAACAACTCCAATGCCTTGTTGAACAAATCGAATGCCTTGGTGAACAAGTCGAATGCCTTGTTGAACAAATCGAATGCCTTGTTGAAGAAGTCAAATGCCTTATAGACCAAATCGCATGCCTCGTTAAAGAAGTCAAATGCCATGTTAAACAAATCGAATTCCTAGTTGACCAAGTAATGTCTTGTCGAACAAGTCGAATGCCTTGTTGACTAAGTTGAATTCATTGGTGAACAAGTCGAATGCCTTGGTGAACAAATCGAATGTCTTGCTGACAAAGTGAAATGACTTGTTTACCAAGTCGAATACCTTGTTGAAGAAATCGAATTCGTTTTTGACCAAGTATTGCCTTCTAGAACAAGTTTATGCCTTGTTGAACAAGTTAAATGCCATGTAGACCAAGTAACGCCTTGTTAAACAAGTTGAATGCCTTAGTGGACAAGTCGAATGCCCTGTTGACGGAGGCAAATGCCTTGCTGAATAAGTCTAATATTTTGTTGGAAAACTCGAATGGCTTGCTGACCAAGTCGAATGCCTTGTTGAATAAGTTGAATACCTTGTTAACCAAGTATAATACCTTATTGAACAAGTCGAATGCCTTGTTGAAAAAGTCGAATGCCTTGTTAAAAAAATCGAAATCCTTGTTGACCAAGTAATGCTTTGTCGAACAATTTGAATGCCTTGTTGACCAAGTCGAATGCCTTGTTGACCAAGTCGAATGCCTTGGTAAACAAGGCGAATGCCTTGGTGAACAAAGTAGTGCCTTGTTAAACAAGTCGAATGCCTTGTTGAACTAATTAAATTCTTTGTTGACCAAGTCGAATGCCCTATTGACCGAGGCAAATGCCCTGCTCAATAAGTCTAATATTTTGTGTGAAAACTCGAATGGCTTGTTGACCAAGTCGAATGCCTTGTTAAATAAGTTAAATGCCTTGTTAACCAAGTAAAATACCTTATTGAACAAGTCGAATGCCTTGTTAAACAAATCGAATGCCTTGTTGAACAAGTCGAATGCCTTGTTGAACAAGTAGAATGCCTTATAGACCATGTCGAGTTCCTTGTAGAAAAAGTCGAATGTCTTGTTAAAAAAATCGAATTCCTTGTCGACCAAGTAATGCTTTGTTGAACAAGTTGAATGCCTTGTGGACCAAGTCGAATGCCTTGTTGACCAAGTCGAATGCCTTGGTGAACAAGTCGAATGCCTTGGTGAACAAAGTAATGCCTTGTTAAACAAGTTGAATGCCTTGTTGAACTATATAAATTCTTTGTTGACCAAGTCGAATGCCTTGGTGAACAACTCGAATGCCTTGTTGAACAAATCGAATGCCTTGGTGAACAAGTCGAATGCCTTGTTGAACAAATCGAATGCCTTGTTGAACAAGTCAAATGCCTTATAGACCAAATCGCATGCCTCGTTAAAGAAGTCAAATGCCTTGTTAAACAAATCGAATTCCTAGTTGACCAAGTAATGTCTTGTCGAACAAGTCGAATGCCTTGTTGACTAAGTCGAATGCATTGGTGAACAAGTCGAATGCCTTGGTGAACAAATCGAATGTCTTCTGACAAAGTGAAAAGACTTGTTCACCAAGTCCAATACCTTGTTCAACAAATCGAATTCGTTTTTGACCAATTATTGCCTTCTAGAACAGTTGACGCCTTATTGAACAAGTTAAATGCCATGTAGACCAAGTAACGCCTTGTTAAACAAGTCGAATGTCTTAGTGGACAAGTCGAATGCCCTGTTGACCGAGGCAAATGCCTTGCTGAATAAGTCTAATATTTTGTTGGAAAACTCGAATGGCTTATTGACCAAGTCAAATGCCTTGTTGAATAAGTTATATGCCTAGTTAACCAAGTATAATACCTTATTGAACAAGTCGAATGCCTTATAGACCATGTCGAATGCCTTGTTGAAAAAGTAGAATGCCTTATTAAAAAAAATCGAATTCCTTGTTGACCAAGTAATGCTTTGTCGAACAAGTTGAATGCATTGTTGACCAAGTCGAATGCCTTGGTGAACAAGTCGAATGCTTTGGTGAACAAAGTAATGCCTTGTTAAACAAGCCGACTGCCTTGTTGAACTAATTAAATTCTTTGTTGACCAAGTCGAATGCCTTGGTAAACAACTCAAATGCCTTGTTGAACAACTCGAATGCATTGTTAAACAAATCGAATTCCTAGTTGACCAAGTAATGTCTTGTCGAACAAGTTGAATGCCTTGTTGACTAAGTCGAATGCATTGGTGAACAAGTTGAATGCCTTGGTGAACAAAGTAATGCCTTGTTAAACCAGTCGACTGCCTTGTTGAACTAATTAAATTCTTTGTCGACCAAGTCGAATGCCTTGGTGAACAACTCGAATGCCTTGTTGAACAAATCGAATGCCTTGGTGAACAAGTCGAATGCCTTGTTGAACAAATCGAATGCCTTGTTGTACAAGTCGAATGCCTTATAGACCAAATCGCATGCCGCGTTAAAGAAATCGAATGCCTTGTTAAACAAATCGAATTCCTAGTTGACCAAGTAATGTCTTGTCGAACAAGTCGAATGCCTTGTTGACTAAGTTGAATTCATTGGTGAACAAGTCGAATGCCTTGGTGAACAAATCGAATGTCTTGCTGACAAAGTGAAATGACTTGTTTACCAAGTCGAATACCTTGTTGAAGAAATCGAATTCGTTTTTGACCAAGTATTGCCTTCTAGAACAAGTTGATGCCTTGTTGAACAAGTTAAATGCCATGTAGACCAAGTAACGCCTTGTTAAACAAGTCGAATGCCTTAGTGGACAAGTCGAATGCCCTGTTGACCGAGGCAAATGCCTTGCTGAATAAGTCTAATATTTTGTTGGAAAACTCGAATGGCTTGCTGACCAAGTCGAATGCCTTGTTGAATAAGTTGAATACCTTGTTAACCAAGTATAATACCTTATTGAACAAGTCGAATGCTTTGTTAAACAAATCGAATGCCTTGTTGAACAAGTCGAATGCCTTGTTGAACAAGTCGAATGCCTTATAGACCATGTCGAATTCCTTGTTGAAAAAGTCGAATGTCTTGTTAAAAAAATCGAATTCCTCGTTGACCAAGTAATGCTTTGTCGAACAAGTTGAATGCCTTGTGGACCAAGTCGAATGCCTTGTTGACCAAGTCGAATGCCTTGGTGAACAAGTCGAATGCCTTGATGAAAAAAGGAATGCCTTATTAAACAAGTCGAATGCCTTGTTGAACTATATAAATTCTTTGTTGACCAAGTCGAATGCCTTGGTGAACAACTTGAATGCCTTGTTGATCAAATCGAATGCCTTGGTGAACAAGTTGAATGCCTTGTTGAAAAAATCGAATGCCTTGTTGAACAAGTCAAATGCCTTATAGACCAAATCGCATGCCTCGTTAAAGAAGTCGAATGCCTTGTTAAACATATCAAATTCCTAGTTGACCAAGTAATATCTTGTCGAACAAGTCGAATGCCTTGTTGACTAAGTCGAATGCATTGGTGAACAAGTCGAATGCCTTGGTGAATAAATCGAATACCTTGTTGAAAAAGTGGAATGCCTTGTTTAAAAAGTCGATTACCATGTTGAACAAGTCGAATGCCTTGTTTAAAGAGTTGATAACCTTGTTGAACAAGTCGACTGGATTGTTAACCAAGTCAAATACCCTATTGAACAAGTAGAATGGCTTGTTGAATAAGTATGATGCCTTGTTGACCAAGTAATGCCTTGTTGAATATGTCGAATGCCTTGTTAACCAAGTTGAATGCCTTGTTGAACTAGTTTAATGCTTTGTAGACCAAATAATGCCATGTCGAATGCCTTATAGACCAACGAATGCCTCCTTAAAGAATTTTAATGCTTTGTTGACCAAGTCAATGCCTTGTTAAATAAGTCTAATGCCTTGTTGAACAACTCGAACGCCTTGTGGACCACGTTGAATGCCTTGTAGAACAAGTCGAATGCCTTGTTGAACAAGTCGAATGCCTTATAGACCATGTCGAATTCCTTGTTGAAAAAGTCGAATGTCTTGTTAAAAATATCGAATTCCTTGTCGACAAAGTAATGCTTTGTCGAACAAGTTGAATACCTTGTGGACCAAGTCGAATGCCTTGTTGACCAAGTCGAATGCCTTGGTCAACAAGTCGAATGCCTTGGTGAACAATGTAATGCCTTGTTAAACAAGTTGAATGCCTTGTTGAACTATATAAATTCTTTGTTGACCAAGTCGAATGCCTTGGTGAACAACTCGAATGCCTTGTTGAACAAATCGAATGCCTTGGTGAACAAGTCGAATGCCTTGTTGAACAAATCGAATGCCTTGTTGAACAAGTCAAATGCCTTATAGACCAAATCGCATGCCTCGTTAAAGAAGTCTAACGCCTTGTTAAACAAATCAAATTCCTAGTTGACCAAGTAATGTCTTGTCGAACAAGTCGAATGCCTTGTTGACTAAGTTGAATTCATTGGTGAACAAGTCGAATGCCTTGCTGAACAAATCGAATGTCTTGCTGACAAAGTGAAATGACTTGTTTACCAAGTCGAATACCTTGTTGAAGAAATCGAATTCGTTTTTGACCAAGTATTGCCTTCTAGAACAAGTTGATGCCTTGTTGAACAAGTTAAATGCCATGTAGACCAAGTAACGCCTTGTTAAACAAGTTGAATGCCTTAGTGGACAAGTCGAATACCCTGTTGACCGAGGCAAATGCCTTGCTGAATAAGTCTAATATTTTGTTGGAAAACTCGAATGGCTTGCTGACCAAGTCGAATGCCTTGTTGAATAAGTTGAATACCTTGTTAACCAAGTATAATACCTTATTGAACAAGTCCAATGCCTTGTTGAACAAGTCGAATGCCTTGTTGAACAAGCCGAATGCCTTATAGACCATGTCGAATTCCTTGTTGAAAAAGTCGAATGTCTTGTTAAAAATATCGAATTCCTTGTCGAACAAGTTGAATACCTTGTGGACCAAGTTGAATGCATTGTTGACCAAGTCGAATGCCTTGGTTAACAAGTCGAATGCCTTGGTAAACAAAGTAATGTCTTGTTAAACAAGTTGAATGCCTTGTTGAACTATATAAATTCTTTGTTGACCAAGTCGAATACCTTGGTGAACAACTCGAATACCTTGTTGAACAAATCGAATGCCTTGGTGAACTAGTCGAATGCCTCTTTGAACAAATCGAATGCCTTGTTGAACAAGTCAAATGCCTTATAGACCAAATCACATGCCTCGTTAAAGAAGTCAAACGCCTTGTTAAACAAATCAAATTCCTAGTTGACCAAGTAATGTCTTGTCGAACAAGTCGAATGCCTTGTTGACTAAGTTGAATTCATTGGTGAACAAGTCGAATGCCTTGGTGAACAAATCGAATGTCTTGCTGGCAAAGTGAAATGACTTGTTTACCAAGTCGAATACCTTGTTGAAGAAATCGAATTCGTTTTTGACCAAGTATTGCCTTCTAGAACAAGTTGATGCCTTGTTGAACAAGTTAAATGCCATGTAGACCAAGTAACGCCTTGTTAAACAAGTCGAATGCCTTAGTGGACAAGTCGAATGCCCTGGTGACCGAGGCAAATGCCTTGCTGAATAAGTCTAATATTTTGTTGGAAAACTCGAATGGCCTGATGACCAAGTCGAATGCCTTGTTGAATAAGTTGAATACCTTGTTAAACAAGTAAAATACCTTATTGAACAAGTCGAATGCTTTGTTAAACAAATCGAATGCCTTGTTGAACAAGTCGAATGCCTTGTTGAACAAGTCGAATGCCTTATAGACCATGTCGAATTCCTTGTTGAAAAAGTCGAATGTCTTGTTAAAAAAATCGAATTCATCATCGACCAAGTAATGCTTTGTCGAACAAGTTGAATGCCTTGTAGACCAAGTCGAATGCCTTGTTGACCAAGTCGAATGCCTTGGTGAACAAGTCGAATGTCTTGGTGAACAAAGTAATGCCTTGTTAAACAAGTCGAATGCCTTGTTGAACTATATAAATTCTTTGTTGACCAAGTCGAATGCCTTGGTGAACAACTTGAATGCCTTGTTGATCAAATCGAATGCCTTGGTGAACAAGTTGAATGCCATGTTGAAAAAATCAAATGCCTTGTTGAACAAGTCAAATGCCTTATAGACCAAATCGCATGCCTCGTTAAAGAAGTCGAATGCCTTGTTAAACATATCAAATTCCTAGTTGACCAAGTAATATCTTGTCGAACAAGTCGAATGCCTTGTTGACTAAGTCGAATGCATTGGTGAACAAGTCGAATGCCTTGGTGAATAAATCGAATACCTTGTTGAAAAAGTGGAATGCCTTGTTTAAAAAGTCGATTACCATGTTGAACAAGTCGAATGCCTTGTTTAAAGAGTTGATAACCTTGTTGAACAAGTCGACTGGATTGTTAACCAAGTCAAATACCCTATTGAACAAGTAGAATGGCTTGTTGAATAAGTATGATGCCTTGTTGACCAAGTAATGCCTTGTTGAATATGTCGAATGCCTTGTTAACCAAGTTGAATGCCTTGTTGAACTAGTTTAATGCTTTGTAGACCAAATAATGCCTTGTCGAATGCCTTATAGACCAACGAATGCCTCCTTAAAGAATTCTAATGCTTTGTTGACCAAGTCAATGCCTTGTTAAATAAGTCTAATGCCTTGTTGAACAACTCGAACGCCTTGTGGACCACGTTGAATGCCTTGTAGAACAAGTCGAATGCCTTGTTGAACAAGTCGAATGCCTTACCGAATAAGTCTAATGCCTTGGTGAAAAACTCGAATGCCTTGTTGACTACGTCGAATGCCTTATTGAACAAGTCTAATGCCATGCTGACCAAGTCAAATGCCTTGTTGACCAAGTCAAATGCCATGTTGAATAAATCGAATTCCTTTTTGACCAAGTATTGCCTTGTAGAACTAGTCGAATGCATTGTTGAACATGTTTACTGCCTTGTAAACCAAGTAATGTCTTGATAAACTAGTTGAATTCCTTATTTACCAAGTTGAATGCCTTGTTGACCAAGACAAATGCCTTGCTTAATAAGTCTAGAGTCGTGTTGACAAACTCGAATGCCTTGTTGAACCAATGCATTGTTGATCAAGTCGAATGTCTTGTTGAACAAATCGAATGCCTAGTTGAACCAGTCGAATGTCTTACCGACCAAGTCGAATGCCTTGAACAAATCGAATGTCTTGTTGAACAAGTTGAATGCCTTGTTGAACAAGGAGAATGCCTTGTAGACCAAGCAATGCCTTGTTAACCAACTCAAATGCCTTGTTTAACAAGTTTAATGCTTTCTAGAAAATGTAATAACATGTTGAACAAGTCGAATGCCTAGTTGAAAAGTAGAATACGTTGTTGAACAGGTCGAGTGCCTCGTTGACCAATTTGAATGCCTCATAGACCAAGTCGAATGCCTCGTTAAAGAATTTTATTTCCTTATTGACCAAGTCAAACGCTTTGATAAACAAGTCTAATGCCTTGTTTAACAACTCGAATGCCTTGTTGACCAAGTAGATCGCCTTGTTGAACAACTTTAATGCCTAGCTGACCAAGACAAATGTCTAGTTGAACAAGTTGAATGCTTTGTTGGACAAATCGAATTCGTTTTTTACCAAGTAATGCCTTGTAGAACAAGTTGAATGCCTTGTGAAACAAGTCGAATGCCTAATTGAACAAGTAGAATGCGTTGTTGAACAAGCCGATCGCGTTGTTGAACAAGTCGAATACCTTATAGACCAAGTCGAATGCCTCCTTAAAGAATTCTAATGCCTTGTTGACTAAGTGGAATGCCCTGTTGAATAAGCATAATGACTTGTTGAACAACTTGAATGCCTTGTTAACCAAGTTTAATGCCTTGGAACAAGTCGAATCCGTTGTTGAAAAAGTTTAATGCCTTGCTGAATAAGTCTAATGCCTTGTTGGAAAACTCGAATAACTTGTTGGCCAAGTCCAATGCCTTGTTGAGCGAGTCGAATGCCTTGCTGACCAAGTCAAATGCCTTGTTCACCGTATCAAATGCCTTGTTAAAAAAATTGAATCCATTTTTGACCAAGTATTTCCATGTAGAACGAGTTGAATGCCTTGGTGAACAAGTTAAATGACTTGTAGAACAAGTAATGCCTTGTTAAACAAGTTGAATGCCTTATTGGCCAAGTCGAATGCTCTGCTGACCGAGGCAAATGCCTTGTTGAAAAACTCGAATGCCTTGTTGAACAAGTGGAATGAGTTGTTGACCAAGTCAAATGTCTTAATGAACAAGTGGAATGCCTTGTTGAAGAAATCAAATGCCTCGTTGAACAAGTCGAATGCCTTGTTGAACAAGTCGAATGTCTAATAGACCAAGTCGAATGTCTCGTTAAAGAAGTCGAATGCCTTGTTAAACAAATCGAATGCCTTGTTGACCAACTCGAGTGCCTTGTGGACAAAGTAATGCCTTGTTAAACAAGTCGAATGCCTTATTGGCGAAGTCGAATGCCCTTTTCACCGATGCAAATGCCTTGCTGAATAAGTCTAGTGGCTTGTTGAAATACTCGAATGCCTTGTTGACCAAGTCGAATGCCTTGTTGAAAAGTCGAATGTATTGTTGACCAAGTCAAATGCCTTATTGAATAAGTCGCATTCCTTGTTGAATAAATCAAATGCCTTGTGAAACAAGTCGAATGCCTCATTAAAAATACCGAATGCCTTGTTAAACAAATCGAATTCCTAATTGACCAAGTAATGCATTGTCGAACAAGTCTAATGACTTGTTGACCAAGTTGAATGTCTTGTTGACCAAGTCGAATGCCTTGTTGACCATGTCAAGTGCCTTGTTGAACAACTTGAATGCCTTGTTGACCAAGTCAAATATCGTGTTGACAAAGAATGCCTTGGTAAACAAGTCAAATGCCTTTTTGAACAAGTCGAATGACTAGTTAAAAAATGTCAAATACCTTGTTGAACAAGTCGAATAGATTGTTAACCAAGTTAAATGCCTTTTTGAACAAGTAGATAGTCTTGTTGACCAAGTAATGCATTGTTGAATAAGTCGAATGCCTTGTTTACCAAGTTGACTGCGTTGTTAAACGAGTTTAATTCTTTATAGAACAAATAATTCCTTGTTAAACATGTCGAGTGTCTTGTTGAACAAGTCGAATGTCTTATAGACCCAGTCAAATGTCTCCTTGAACAATTCTAATGCCTTTTTCAGTCCAAGAGTCCGGTAGGTGCCTAGCCAATCCCGCAGTATCGGACAGATCCCGACTTGAGTACGAATTTCGAACTAGTCTCATTCCAAAACCTAACTATAGATTATAGTACTACGTACAAACCCTTCAGCTGTGTCCCGATCGAGTGAGAGCCATGGTATTTGTCAAACTCACTAAACTCGATACTATGATAAAATGACACGAGGCAAATTACCAAACTACCCTCCATGTCTAACATGAGTTAGTTTAATACCTTGGCCCGATGCTCAGTAAAGAACTCATATAACCAATAAACGAATAATGCCTTTATTAATACGCAAAACAATGTTTGATTACATTGACAATCGAATGATAAATAAGTTAATGCCCTATACATATCCAATCCTCGTATAGCATTCGAGGGCATATCCCTAATATCGACTTGGTCAACAAGGCATTATCCCTAATGTTTGATTACATTGACAATCGAATGATAAATAAGCTAATGCCCTATACATATCCAATCCTCGTATAGCATTCGAGGGCATATCCCTAATATCGACTTGTTCAACAAATAATTCCTTGTTAAACATGACGAGTGTCTTGTTGAACAAGTCGAATGTCTTATAGACCCAGTCAAATGTCTCCTTGAACAATTCTAATGCCTTCTTGACCAAGTCGAATGACTTTTTGAATAACTCTAATGCCTTGTTCAACAACTCGAATGCCTTGTGAGTAGGTCGAATACCTTGTTGTACAAGTTTAATGCGTTGCTGAATAAGTCTATTGCCTTGTTGAAAAACTCGATAAATTTTTGACCATGTCCAATGGCTTATTGAACAAGTCGAATGTCTTGCTGACCAAGTCAAATGTCTTGTTCACATATTCGAATGCCTTGTTGAACAAATCAAATTCGTTTTTGACAAAGTATTGCCTTGTAGAACGACTTGAATGCCCTGTTGAACAAGTTTACTGCCTTGTAGACCAAGTAATGTCTTGATGAACAAGTTGAATGCCTTATTTACCAAGTCGAATGCCTTGTTGACCAAGCCAAATGCCTTGCTGAATAAGTCTAGTGTCTTGTTGACAAACTCGAATGCCTTGTTGAACCAATGCGTTGTTGACCAAGTCTAATGTCTTGTTGAACAAATCGAATGCCTTGTTGAACAAGTCGAATGCCTTATTGACCAAGTCGAATGTGTCTTGTTTAAAACGTTGAATGCCTTGTTGACCAAGTTGAATGCCTTGAACAAATCGAATGCCTTGTTGAACAAGTCGAATGCCTTATTGACCAAGTCGAATGTGTCTTGTTTAAAACGTTGAATGCCTTGTTGACCAAGTCGAATGCCTTGAACAAATCGAATGCCTTGTTGAACAAGTCGAATGCCTTATTGAACAAGGAGAATGCCTTGTAGACCAAGTAATGTCTTGTTGACCAACTCAAATGTCTTGTTTAACTAGTTTAATACTTTCTAAAAAGTAATAACTTGTTGAACAAGTTGAATGCCTAGTTGAACAAGTAGAATACGTTGTTGAACAGGTCGAGTGGCTTGTTGAACAAATCGAATGCCTCATAGACCAAGTCGAATGCGTCGTTAAAGAATTTTATTGCCTTGTTGACCTAGTCAAACGCTTTGATGAACAAGTCCAATTCCTTGTTTAACAATTCGAATGCCTTGTTGAACAACTTTAATGCCTAGCTGACCAAGGCAAATGTCTAGTGCAACAAGTTGAATGCTTTGTTGGACAAAGCAAATTCATTTTTTCCCAAGTAATGCTTTGTAGAACGAGTTGAATGCCTTGTTAAACAAGTCGAATGCCTAGTTGAACAAGTAGAATGTCTTGTTGAACAAGTCGACTGCCTTGTTGAACAAGTCGAATGCCTCCTTAAAGAATTCTAATGCCTTGTTGAATAAGTCTAATGCCTTGTTAAACACCTCGAATGCCTTGCTGATAAAGTTGAATGCCTTGTAGAACAACTCGAATGACTTGTTGAACAAGTTTAATGCCTTGTAGACCAAGTAATGCTTTGTTGAACAAGTCGAATGCTTTGCTGAATAAGTCTAATGCCTTGTCGGAAAACTCGAATAACTTGTTGGCCAAGTCCAATGCCTTGTTGAACGAGTCGAATGCCTTGTTGACCAAGTCATATGCCTTGTTCACCGAGTCAAATGCCTTGTTAAAAAAATTGAATTCGTTTTTGACCAAGTATTGCCATGTAGAATGAGTTAATTGCCTTGTTTAACACGTTAAATGCCTTGTAGACCAAGTAATGCATTGTTAAACAAGTTGAATGCTTTATTGGCCAAGTCGAATGCCCTATTGACCGAGGCAAATGCCTTGTTAAATAAGTATAATGCCTTGTTGAAAAACTTGAATGCCTTGTTGACCAAGTCGAATGCCTTATTGAACAAGTGGAATGAGTTGTTGACCAAGTCAAATGCCTTAATGAACTAGTGGAATGTCTTCTTGAAGAAATCGAATGCCTCGTTGAAAAAGTCGAATGCCATGTTGAACAAGTCGAATGCCTTATAGAGCAAGTCGAATGTCTCGTTAAAGAAGTCGAATGCCTTGTTAAACAAATCGAATACCATATTGACCAAGTAATGCCTTGTCAAACAATTCGAATGACTTGTTGACCAAGTCGAATGCCTTGTTGACCAAGTCGAATGAATGCCTTGGTGAACAAATTGAATGCCTTGTTGAGCAACTCGAATGTCTTATTGACAAAGTAATGCCTTGTAAAACAAGTCGAATGCCTTATTGGCCAAGTCGAATGCCCTTTTGACCGAGGCAAATGCCTTGCTGAATAAGTCTAATGCCAAGTTGAAAAACTCGAATGCCTTGTTGACCAAGTCGAATGCCTTGTTGAACAAGTCGAATGCATTGTGACCAAGTCAAATGCCTTATTGAACAAGTTGCATGACTTGTTGAAGAAATCGAATGCCTTGTTAAAAAAAAATAGAATGCCTTATTAAAGAAATCAAATTCCTTATTGACCAAGTAATGCTTTGTCGAACAAGTCAAATGCGTTGTTGACCAAGTCGAATGCCTTGTTGACCAAATCGAATGCCTTGTTGCAAATCGAATGCCTTGTTGACCAAGTCAAATGACGTGTTAACGAAGAATGCCTTGGTAAACAAGTCAAATGCCTTGTTGACCAAGTCGAATGCCTAGTTTAAAAAGGCAAATGCCTTGTTGAACAAGGCGAATAGAATGTTAACCAAGTCAAATGCCTTTTCGAACAAGTAGAATGGCTTGTTGAATAAGTAAATAGTCTTTTTGACCAAGTAATGCATTGTTGAATAAGTCGAATGCCTTGTTGACCAAGTTGAATGCGTTGTTAAACGAGTTTAATGCTTTGTTGAACAAATAATTCCTTGTTGAACAAGTCGAATGCCTAGTTGAACAAGTAGAAAAAGCCTTGTTGAACAAGTCGAATGCCTTATAGACCAAGTCGAATGTCTCCTTAAAAAATTCTAATGCCTTGTTGACCAAGTCGAATGCCTTGTTGAATAACTCTAATGCCTTGTTCAACAACTCGAATGCCTTGTTGATTAGATTGAATACCTTGTTGAGCAAGTTTAATGCCTTGTTGACAAGTCGAATGCCTTGTGGAACAAGTCGAATGCCTTGGTGAATAAGTCTAATGCCTTGTTGAGAAACTCGATAACTTGTTCACCAAGCCCAATGACTTGTCGAACAAGTCGAATGTCTTGCTGACCAAGTCAAATGCCTTGTTCACCAATTCGAATGCCTTGTTGAACCAATCAAATTCGTTTTTGACCAAGTATTGCCTTGTAGAACGAGTTGAATGTCATGTTGAACAAGTTAAATGAAATGTAGACCAAGTAATGCATTGTTAAACAAGTCGAATTCCTTATTGGCCAAGAGTAGTGCCCTGTTGACCGAGGTAAATGCCTTGCGCAATAAGTTTAATGCCTTGTTGAAAAACTCGAATGCCTTCTTGACCAAGTCAAATGCCTTGTTGAACAAGTGGAATGAGTTGTAGACCAAGTCAAATGCCTTAATGAACAAGTGGAATGCCTTGTTGAAGAAATGGAATGCCTCGTTGAACAAGTCGAATTCCTTGTTGAACAAGTCGAATGCCTTATAGACCAAGTTGAATGTCTCGTTAAAGAAGTCGAACCTTGTTAAACAAATCGAATTCCATATTGACCAAGTAATGCCTTGTCAAACAAGTCGAATGCCTTGTTGACCAAGTTGAATGACTTGTTGACCCAGTCGAATGCCTTGGTGAACAAATCGAATTCCTTGGTTAACAAATCGAATGCCTTGTGACCAACTAGAATGTCTTATTGGCAAAGTAATGCCTTGTTAAACAAGTCGAATGCCTTATTGGCCAAGCCAAATGCCCTTTTGACCGAGGCAAATGCCTTGCTGAATAACTCTAATGCCTTGTTGAAAAACTCGAATGCCTTGTTGACCAAGTCGAATGCCTTGTTGAACAAGTCGAATGCATTGTTGCCAAGTCAAATGCCTTATTGAACAAGTTGCATGCCTTGTTGAAGAAATCGAATGCCTTGTTGAAAACAAGTCGAATGCTTCGTTAACGAAATTGAATGTCATGTTAAACAAATCGAATTCCTTGTTGACCAAGTAATGCTTTATCGAATAAGTCGATTGTCTTGTTGACCAAGTCGAATGCCTTGTTGACCAAGTTGAATGCCTTGGTGAACAAAGCGAATGCCTTTTTGACCAAGTCGAATGCCTTGTTGACAAAGTAATGCCTTGTTAAACAAGTCGAATACCGTATTAGCCAAGCTGAATGCCCTGTTGACCGAGGCAAATGCCTTACTGAATAAGTCTAATGCCTTGTTCTATAACTCGAATGCGTTGTTGACCAACTCGAATGTCTTGTTGAACAAGTCAAATGCCTTATTGAACAAGTCGAATGGCTTGTTTAAAAAATTGAAAGCGTTGTTGAACCAGACGAATGCCTTATAAACGAAGTCGAATGTCTCGTTAAAGAAGTCGAATGCCTTGCTAAACCAATCGAATTCCTTGTTGACCATGCAATGCCTTGTCGAACAAGTCGAATGCCTTGCTGACCAAGTCGAATGCCTTGTTGACCAAGTCGAATGTCTTGGTGGACAAATCGAATGCCTTGTTGACAAAATAATGTCTTTTTAAACAAGTCGAATGCCGTGTTGACAAAATAATGTCTTTTTAACAAGTCGAATGCCTTGTTGACCAAGTCGAATACCTTGTTTGAAAAGTCGAATGCCTTGTTGAACAAGTCGAGTGTATTGTTAACCAACGCAAATGCCTTGTTTAACAAGTAGAACAGCTTGTTGAACAAGTAGAATGCCTTGGTTACCAAGTAATGCCTTATTATATAAATCGAATACCTTGTTGACCTAATTTAATGCCTTGTTGAACGAGTTTAATGCATTGTAGACCAAATAATGCCTTGGTTAACAAGTCGAATGCCTACTTGAACAAGTAGAATGCCTTCTTAAACAAATCGAGTGCCTTGTTGAATAAGTCGAATGCCTTATAGACCAAGTCGAATGCCTCCTTAAAGAATTCTAATGCCTTGTTGACCAAGCCAAATGCCTTGTTGAATAAGTCTAATGCCTTGTTGAAGAACTCGAACGCCTTGTTGACCTCGTTGAATGACTTGTAGAATAAGTCGAATGCGTTGAACGAAGTCGAATGCCTTGTTAAAAAAAGTCGAATGCTTTGTGGACAATGTAATGCATTGTTGAATCAGTTGAATGCCTTCTTATCCAAGTCGAATGTCTTGTTGAACAAGTCGAATACGTGGTTGAAAAATAGATTTCCTTGTTGACCAAGTAATGCCTTGTCGAACAAATCGAATGCCTTGTTGACCAGGTTGAATGCTTTGTTGAACAAGTTGAATGCCTTAGTCACCAAGTCGAATGCCATGTTGAACTAATAAAATTCCTTTTTGACCAAGTAATGCCTTGTAGAACAAGTCGAATATATTGTTGAACAAGTTTACTACCTTGTTGACGAAGTAATGCATTGATGAATAAGTCGAATGCCCTGTTGACCAAGACAAATGCCTTGCTGAATCAGTCTAGTGCCTTTTTTACCAAGTCGAATGCCTTGTTGAACCAATGGCTTATTTACAAATTTAAATGCCTAGTTGAACAAAATGAATGCCTTGTTGAATAAGTCTAATGCCTTGTTGAAGAACTCGAATGCCTTGTTAACCAAGTTAAACTCCTTGTAGAACATGTCGAATGCCTTGTAGACCAAGCATACCTTGTTGAGCAAGTCGAATGCCTTGCTGAATAAGTCTAATGCCTTGTTGAAAACTTGAATAACTTGTTGACAAAGTTTAATGCCTTGCTAAACAAGTCGAATGCCTTGCTGACCAAGTCATATGCCTTGTTCACCAAGTCGAATACCATGTTGAACAAATAAAATTCCTTTTTGACCAAGTAATGCCTTGTGAAACAAGTCGAATGCCTTGTTGAACAAGTTTACTGCCTCGTAGACCAAGTAATGCACTGACGAACAAGTCGAATGCCTTATTGACCAAGTCGAATGCCCTGTTGACCAAGGCAAATGCCTTGCTGAATAAGTCTAGTGCCTTTTTGACCAAGTCGAATGCCTTGTTGAACCAATGGCTTAGTGAAAAATTCGAATGCCTAGTTGAACAAAACGAATGCCTTGTTGAACAATTTGAATGCCTTATTGACGAAGTCGACTGCCTTGTTTAAAAAGTCGAATGCCTTATCGACCAAGTCGAATGCCTTGTTTAAAAAGTCGAATGCCTTTTTGAACAAATCGAATGCCTTGTTGAACAAGTAGAATGCTTTCTTGACCAAGTAATGCTTTGTTGAATAAATAAAATGCTTTTCTGACCAAGTTGAATGACTTGTTGAACAAGTTTAATGCTTTGTAGAAAAAGTAATAACTTTTTGAACAAGTTTAATGCCTAGTTAAACAAGTAGAATGCATTGTTGAACAAGTCGAGTGCCTTGTTGAACAACTCGAATGCATGATTGACCAAGTCGAATGTCTCGTTGACTAAGTCGAATGCCTTGTTGAGCAAGTCGAATGCCTTGTTGAACAAGTCGAATGTCTTGTTGAACAAATCACATCCCTTGTTGACCAAGTCGAATGCCTTGTTTAAAAAGTCGAATGGCTTGTTAACCAAGTCAAATACCTTGTCGAACAAGTATAATGCCTTGTTGAATAAGTCGAATGCCTTGTTTAATCGAGTTTAATGTTCTGTAGACCAAGTAATGCCTTGTTGAACAAGTCTAATGCATAGTTGAACAAGTAGAGTGCCTTGTTGAACAAGTCGAGTGCCTTGTTGAATAAGTCAAATGCATGATAGAGAAAGTCGAATGCCTCCATAAATAATTCTAATGCCTTGTTGACCAAGTCAACTCCCTTGTTGAATAAGTCCAATGCCTTGTTAAAGAACTCGAATGCCTTGTTAACCAAGTTGAATGCCTTGTAGAACATGTCGAATGGCTTGTTAAACAAGTTTAATGCCTTTTAAACCAAGTAATGCCTTGTTGAACAAGTCGAATGCCTTGTTGAATAAGTCTAATGCCTAGTTGAAAACTCGAATAACTTGTTTAAAAAGTTTAATGCATTGTTGAACAAGTCGAATACTTTGCTGACCAAGTCAAATGCCTTTTCACCAAGTCGAATGCCATGTTGAACAAATCAAATTCCTTTTTGACCTAGTAATGCCTTGTAGAACAAGTCCAATGCCTTGTTGAACAAGTTTGCTGCCTTGTAGACCAGGTAATGCATTGATGAACAAGTTGAATGCCTTATTGACCAAGTCGAATGCCCTGATGACCAAGACAAATGCCTTGTTGAATAAGTCTAGTGCCCCATTGACCAAGTACATGCCTTGTTGAACAAGTCGAATGCCGTTGAACCAATGCCTTATTGACAAATTCGAATGCCTAGTTGAACAAAACGAATGCCTTGTCGAACAAAATGATGCCTTGTTGAACAAGTCGAACGCCTTATTGACCAAGTCGACTGCCTTGTTTAAAAAGTCGAATGCCTTATTGACCAAGTCGAATGCCTTGGTTAAAGAGTCGAATGTCTTTTTGAACAAATTGAATGTTGTTTAACAAGTCGAATGCTTTGCTGACCACGTAATGCCTTGTTGAATAAATTGAAGGCCTTTCTGACCAAGTTGAATGCCTTGTTGAACAAGTTTAATGCTTTGTAGAAAAAGTAATAACTTGTTGAACAAGTTGAATGCCTAGTTCAACAAGTATAATGCATTGTTGAACAAGTCGAGTGCCTTGTTGAACAACTAGAATGCCTGATTGACCATGTCGAATGTCCTGTTGACCAAGTCGAATGTCTCGTTGACCAAGTCGAATGTCTCGTTGAATACGTTAAATGCCTTCTTGTACAACTTAAATGCCTTGGTAACCAAGTAGAATGCCTTGTTGAACAAGTTGCATGCCTTGTTGAACAAGTTAAATGCCTTGTAAACCAAGTAATGCCATGTTGAACAAGTCGAATGTCTTATTGGCCAAGTCTAATGCCATGTTGACCGAGGCAAATGCCTTGCTGAATAAGTCTAATGCCTTTTATTGAAAAACTCGAATGCCTTTTTGACCAAGTCGAATGCCTTGTTGAAAAAGTTGAATGCCTTGTTGAACAAATTGAATGCCTTGTTGAACAAGTCGAATGCCTTATAGTTCACCAAGTTGAATGTCTTGTTCACCAAGTCGAATGCCTTGTTAAATAAGTTGAATGCCTTGTTGACCAAGTCGAATGCCTTGTTTAATAAGTCGAAAGTTCTGTTCATCAAGTCAAATGCCTTGTTCACAAAGTCGAATGCCTTGTAGAAGAAGTCGAATGCCTTGTAGACCAAGTCGAATGTCTTGTTCAACAAGTCGGATGCATTGTTCGCAAAGTAATGTCTTTTTCAACAAGTTGAATGCCTTGTTGAATATGTCGAATGTTATGTTGACCAAGTCGAGTGCATTATTGAGAAAATGTAATGCCTTATTGACCAAATTGAATGCCTTGTTAAAAAATGTGAATGTCTTGTTTACCAAGTCCAATGCCTAGTTCTCCAAGTCGAATGTCTTGTTCCCCAAGTCGAATTCCTTATTGATTAAGTCGAATGCCTTGTTGGCCAAGTCAAATGCGTTGTTGACCAAGTCAAATGCCTTGTTTAATATGTCGAATGTTATGTTAACTAAGTCAAATGCCTTGTTCACAAAGTCGAATGTCTTGTTGACCAAGTCGAATGTCTTGTTGACCAAGTCGAATGCCTTGTTCACCATGTTGAATGTCTTGTTGACCAATTCGAATGCCTTGTTGGACAAACCGAATGCGTTGTTGAACCACTCAAATGCCTTATTTAAAAAGTCTAATTCCTCAATGAACATGTCTAATGCCTTATTGACCAAGTCGAATGCCTTTTTTTGCCAAATTGAATGCATATTTTCACAAGTTGAATGCATTGTTGACCAAGTAATGCCTTGTTGACCAAGTCAAATGTCGTGTTCACCATGTCGAATGCCTTGTTGACCAATTTGAATGCATTGTAGAACAAATCGAATGTGTTGATGAACAACTTTAATGGCTTGTTTAAAAAATTGAATGTCTTGTTGACTAAGCCAAATGCCTTGTTAATCAAGTCGAATACCTTGTTGAAAAAGGCGAAAACCTTTTTCACCAAGACAAATGCCTTGTTTAACTAGTCGGATGCATTGTTGACCAAGTCAAATGTCTTGTTCCCCAAGTCGAATGCCTTGTTCCCCAAGTCGAATGCCTTGTTGAAAATGTCAAATGCATTGTTCACCGAGTAATGCGTTGCTGAAAAAGTCGTATGTATTGTTCACCAAGTTGAAAGCCTTTGTCACCAAGTCAAATGCCTTGTTGACCAAGTCAAATGCATTGTTTAACTTGTCGTATGCCTTGTAGAGCAAGTCGAATGCCGTGTAGAACAAGTCGAATGCCTTTTTGACAAAGTCGAATGCCATGTCGACCAAGTAATGCCTCTTTGAGCAAGTCAAATTCCTTGTTGATCAAGTCGAATGCTCTGTTGAACAAGTTAAATGCGTTGTTCACCAAGTCGAAGGCCTTTTTCACCAAAACCGAATGCCTTGTTGACCAAGTCGAATGCCATGTTGAACAAGTCGAATGCCTTGTTGAACAAGGCGAATGTCTTGTTGAACAAGCGAATGCCTTGTTGACCATGTTATATCTTGTTGACCAAGTCGAATGCCTTGTTGACCAGGTCAAAGCCTTGTTAAACGAGTCAAATGTCTGGTTGACCAAGTCAAATGCCTTGTTCACCACGTGGAATTTAAACAAGTCGAATGGCATATTGACCAAGTTGAATGACATGTTAAAAAGTCGAATGCCTTATTGAACGAGTCAATTGCCTTGTAAACCTGGTCAAATGTCTTGTTAAAGAAGTTTTGTCGAATAAGTCGAATGCATTGTTCATCAGGTAATGCCTTGTTCAATAAGCCGAATGCCTTGTTGAATATGTCGAATGCCTTAAACACAAAGTTGTTGTCCTGCTGAACAAGTTGGATGGATTGTTGAAAAAGTGGAATGTCTGGTTGACCAAGTCGAATACCATGTTGACCAAGTCGAACGCCTTATGGACGAAGTCCAATGCCTAGTTCACCAAGTCGAATGTCTTGTTCACCACACCGAGTGCCTTGTCGAATGCCTTGTTGACTAAGTCGAACGCTTGTTGACCACATTGAATGCCTTGGTTAATATGTCGAAAGTTTTGTTCACCGAGTCGAATGTCTTATTCACAAAGTCGAATGCCTTGTTGAAGTCAAATGCCTTCTTGATCAAGTCAAATGTCTTATTTACCATGTAATGCCTTGGTCACCAAGTCGAATGCCTAGTTGACTAAGTCTAATGCCTAGTTGAACTAGTAGAGTGCCATATTAAACAAGTCGAATGTCTTGTTGAACAAGTCCAATGCCTTGTTAAACAAGTCAAATGCCTAGTTGACCAAGTCGATACCTTGCTGACTAGGTCAAAGCCATGTTGAACAAGTCGCATGTCTCGTTAACCAAGTCGAATGTCTTGTTCACCTAGTTGAATACCTTGTTAAACAAGTCGAAGGCGTTGTTGACCAAGTCGAAGGCCTTGTTGACTAAGTCGAATGCGATGTTGACCAAGTAATGCCTTGTTGAACAAGTCGAATGTCTTGTTGACCAAGTAATGCCTTTTTCACCTAGTCGAACTATTTTTATCGAAACAAGCGCCGCTACAGTACCTATAATATCTTGAAACCCACACTCCCACACACTTTAGGTTTTTAGCGTATTTTCATCGATTCTTCACCAATCTTGTTGCTAATTAGGTGATTTGACCTACAAATGGTATTAGAGCCTAGCGTGACAGATTGAAACCTTTTTTCACGTTTGGATTTGAGAAATTTTGTTGGGTTTATCCCGTTTTCAAGTTCAAAGTTTCTTCAAAGTGTTCTTCAACATTTTTGAGTGACTCTAAGCCTTTTTGGTTACTTTTTGATCTCGTTTAGTGTTATATGACTTTTTTTAGAATCTCTGTGGAAAAACACATAAATTTCCATCAAGTAGGAGTAGTTTTTGAGAGATTTTAAGTTCAGAAAGTTTTCGCACTCATTGCGAAAACCGTTGCTGAAACTAGTCTGAAAACCTGTTTTCGTAATTGTTAGTGGCAAAATCGTAATTTACTCTGCAAAAACCTTCGTTTTCACAACGCACGTATATTACATTTTGAAAACCTAATTTTTCGCAATGGTTTATAGTTGCTCTCAGAAAACTTGGGTTTTCGCAGTGACATGCGAAAACCAATTTCGCACCAAAAGTAACTCACGTTCCGAAAACCTCAGTTTTCGTAATTTACGTTCCGAAAACCTCAGTTTCGCACCTCACTGGGAAAACTGGTTTCCGCACCTCAAGGGCATTTCTGTAATTTCAGCACATTTTTCGTAACACGTTTTCATAACAGACTCTTTGTAACGAGTTTTCGCAAACACTCTACGAAAACTTCTTTGTTCTGATAAGTGATTTTCGCAACCCGTTTTTCACAAAAACGATTTTCTCAAGAAAAGTCTTTTGAAATCAAACTCTTGATAAACTCTCAAACTTTTGAAAACCAAACTCTTCTCATTTCAACCACTCTAGCTTCAATCACTTCACGTTTACACGATCACCCCGATCTCTCGATTAGATGGACACCATAGCTATGGGTAGCGACCATAGGCCACCCGTGCTTCGACACGCTGAATTTTCTGTATATCGAAACAAATTCCTAAACTTCATTCAGTCCAAGGATCTCGGGGAAGACATTCTTGCCTAGGAAGGACCCGCTCAGTTCTGGACGACCATTCCGGGTGCTGCTACCGTTGACCGTCCAGTACATCCAAACTAAGTGTTAAAGACACCATCAGAGTATATAGACGCTGAGGAGCAAAGAGCAAAAGCTAATCGCCATGTTGTGAATTATCTTCTGCAAGCCACCCCTAGTGACATCTACTCTCAGTTTGATGCTCTTTCCACCGGGAAAGAGATGTGGGATGACATCCACAAGATGATGCAAGTCATGAAGGTTGGAGCATTTTCCAAGATGGCAAACACTCTCGCAGCCTATGACACGTTCAAGGATAAGCCCAAGGAAGAGCTCAAAGACACGTATCGGAGGTCCGTCGCTCAAGTGAACGAATTGAAGAAAATAAATGTTCACAGATCAAACATGGAAGTGAACATCCAATTCATCATATCCCTGCTCCCTGACTGGAAGAGGATAGCTACCTTGATCCGACAGAACAAGGAGATCCACGTGCTTGATATCCACAGCGTCTACGAGAGTCTCTCACAACATTCTGACGATATCAGCAAGAACGAGAGTAGCTTTAAGGAATAGGAAGTGGCAGGCCCACTTGCATTAGTAACCGACAGCATAACGAAGAGGAGCACGAGATCCTCCAAAGGCAAGTCGGTGAAGCTCCCTAGCTCCTCGGATGACGATGGCTCCCCGACTCTGACTCTGATCCTGAATTCAGAGACTTTGAGAAGTAGATGTCCCTTATGATAAAGAAATTCTTCCAAAAGAAGTCGTCATCATTGTTGAACTCGTAGAAGCGGGTATACCTACGACGGGTTTTCGACTCCCTTCTTCTTTGTGGTTAGAGTGGACGGTTCGAAGTACCAGATCCTCGAGGTAGAACTCCCCAACCATCCTCCGGACGAAGTAATCAACCTATTTGGGATGTATAGAAAATTCGTCCTAAGAAACCACAAATATCGGGAGAGATTCAATGCTTTGAAGCGCTACATGCTGAGGCAAATCAACTACCATACCGCCGAAGACTTTCAGATTGCTTTGGAAAGCAATATGAAGAAAGTGAACATGACGGTGCCTCTGACATGTGGATAAGAGATACACCACTACCCATAGAGCTATCTTTTTACACAACTGGGAGTCACCTACTACAAACCAAAGGAGAAGAGGACTCATGTGATGATGATCTCCCAGATCACAAAGTCCTCTGACGGGACGCTGAAGATCATAAGAGAAAAGCTTCAAAAGCGGCTTGCCTAGTTGGGACCCGAGAAATACTCCAGTGGTCTTAGACTCGAAGAAGGACCAATAATCGAAACGATTATAAAAATATCAATGACAGACTGGAGTTGATAAATAGCATCCAAAAATACGAGCTCGCTTTACGATTTCGAAAGTCGTTCTTCGCATGGAAAGAAAAGATAAAGAGAAAAAAGTCAAGACAAAGACCCCAGAGCATGCCTTCAAAATTGGACACTAAGAGGAACATTGTTAGATATTTAATAGTGTCCAAATGTATTTTATTTATGTCTTAGTCTTGTACTTTAATTTACGTGAACATATCTCTAAGTTGTAGAGATTAGTGATTTACTTGTAGTAATGGACTTTTAAAGGCCCAAGTATCTTATACCATACTCAAGGGTATAAATACTAAAACCTTACACTTTTATCATTAAAAATCATTTTTATCGAAATAAGCGCCGCTACAGTACCTTAAAGATATCGAAACACACACTCACACACCCTTACGGTTTTTAGCGTATTCTTAATCGATTCTTCACCAATCTTGTTGCTAGTTAGGTGATTTGAGACCTACACAAAGTCGAATGCCTTGTTGACAAAATGTAATGCCTTGCTGACCAAGTTGAATGTCACGTTGAAGAAGTCCAATGCTTATTGACCAAGTAAAATGCCTAGTTTACCAAGTCAAATGCCTAGTTGAATACGTCGAATGCCTTGTTCACCAAGTCAAATGCCTTGTTTAATATGTCGATGTTATGTTCACCAAGTCGAATGCCTTAATGACCAAGTCGAATGCCTTGTTGAACAAGTCGAATGCCTTGTTTACCATGTCAAATGCCTTGTTGACCTGGTCGAATGCCATGTTGACGAATTCGAAAGCATTGTTGAACAAATCGAATGTGTTATTAATCAACTCGAATGCCTTGTTTAAAAAGTCGAATGCCTCAATGAACAAGTTAAATGTCTTATTGACCAAGACGAATGGCTTGTGACCAAGTTGAATGTCTTGTTAAATAAGTCAAAAGGCTTTTTCACCAAGTCGATTGCCTTGTTTAACAAGTCAAATGCATTGTTGACCAAGTAATGCCTTGTTGAACAAGTCCAATGTCTTATTCACAAAGTCGAATGCCTTGTTGACCAATAGTTCACCAAGTCATATGCCTTGTTCACCAAGTCAAATGCCTTGTTAAACAAGTCGAATGCATTGTTGACCAAGTAATGCCTTGTTGAACAAGTCGAATGCCTTGTTCACAAAGTCGAATACCTTTTTCAGCAAGCCAAATGCCTTGTTGATCAAGTCAATGCCTCGTTGAACTGGTCGGATGTCTAGTTGATCAAGTAGAATGCCTTTTTTAATAAGTCGAATGCCTTTTTGATCAAGTCGGATGCCTAGTTGAACAAGTCGAATGCTTTGTTGACTAAGTCGAATGCCTTGTTGAATAAGTCAAATGCTTTGTTGACAAGGTCGATTGCCATGTTCACCAAGTAATGCCTTGTTGAGCAAGTCGGATGACTTATTGACCAAGTCAAATGCTTTCTTGACCAAATAATGCCTTATTGAACAAGATATTTTTGTAAGATGTTCGCGTCATCGGGACAAGGAGATGTCTGCAAATTTTGATGCAAACTCAATACTCTATTAAAAGGATTAACTTTCCTTTTTCTATATTATGACCAAGGAATCTTACTTAGTTTGAAAAAACATCATTTTGGGACTTGAGATAACATGTCCATTGTGAAAAATAATTTTCTTAAAAATATTAATATGTTTAAAATGCGTTTCGATATCTTTTGAAAAAACATGTATATCTTCAATATAAACAATTATAAAATTTATGGAATGAAAGTATCATTCATAATATCTGAAATTCAGAAGGAGTATTTTTAAGGCCTAATGGCAATACGGACCTCAATGTGTCCAAAGGGAACTTTAAAAGCAGTTTCATATTCGAAATATAGATTTGTCAATATCATGATTTTAAATCAAACTTTGAATATTATGACATTATGCAAATCAAGTAAATCTTTTTTATTAGGAATAGGATACCTATTTCATTTTAAAAAATTATTTGAAGGCTTATAATATTTTATTGCTTATCTGGATACTCTCCTTTCCCTCTATACATGACCAAAGTGATTTTGAAGGCTTAATTAAACCATTCCGTAAAAGAAAAGTTATTTCTTTCTTACAAAGCTCTAAATATTCAGAATGATCTGACATGGTCGAGTTTTTGTAAGAATATTTTTCTTTTTAAATGTTTCTTCGTAGGGTAAATAGACAATATGTTTCTTTCTGTCCAAGAAGACATCCGGATGATCGTTACATATTGCAATTTAAACTGATATGTATCACTTTTATTTTTCTTGTAACTTATGTTATTATTATTATTATTATTATTATTATGATTATTATCATTATTATTATTATTATATTTATCTTATGGAAAACTTATTATCTGATTGACTTAAATTTCGAAAACGGATCACTTGTCATTCAATTTCAATTTCAACTAGTTTTTTGTCCATGCATTGCACGGGTCTTAAGTTTATATATAATTAATTTAATTATATAAGATAAAATTTACAAATTTGAACATGCAATATTATAAAAGTTGTTATTTACAATATGTGGCAATCTTTGTATTTCGGAGATTTATTTTAACATAAAACATATCATATCTTAAAAAAATATATAAATTGCAACGAATGCATCATAGATGTTGTCGTTTGAGTAGTAAATAATTATACTCTTCCTCCCAATCTACTTTAAAACATATGAAACCTTAATTTCATCATCGGGTGTTTTTGGAGCACGTAGAATGAAAATGAATTCCGACTTCAAACGACTATTCAAGTATTCTTCATTTAGGAATGGCCCATCATCTCCACCCTAAATTATTGAAGAAAAAAAATAATAAGTGTAATGAAATTAGGAAAAAAAAAAGAACCATTTAAAAACTATTACCTCATCGTAAATTTGCTTTAAGTCCGATGCAGATAGGCCTAATATGATTTTCGAGTGATCATTCCAAAATGTCAAATGTTTGGAGCATGATTTATCACTTATCTTTATCTTCAACCTAAACCTTAAAGTTACATAACAATATGTCATATACAAAAATATAAAATTTATATATCAATATTCGATATCAAAAAATAATTTGCAGGTGAATGTTAGTGAGTAGTGTTTACCTCGGGATTGACTGTGACACCAACCTATTGCAATTTATGCAACAACCATCCGTAACTTTGTTGACCATACAGAATGAGCACGATTCGTACCATATAATTGTCATATCTATTTGGTCTATCCATGCGCGTACACGAAAGTATTGAACCTGCATGTAATTAATAAGATATTAATATTTTAACATATAATAGGTAAATTATTAAATTTTACGATAATGTAAGTAAAACTTACGTTGTCAACGACACCATAATCATTTAAGTTGATCGAAACAGCATCAAGCAAACACTACAATTGGTGTATTGTTTTTCCTCTTCTCTGATTAAATGAAATGTGCTTCTGCGCAATATTATTCTTGGCATACCTAAATTATAATAACACGTTAGTTTAGTAATATGCAATCGAATCACTATTAACTTTTAAATGAACTTAACAAAAAAAGATAAACATACCAGCTACGGATATCGTTTGCCTGGTCGACGTTTGGATAAACGAAACTCTGCTAAATCTTGTTGTATTTAAATATGCACTTACATTAGTTAAATCAGTATCAGATAATGAATGGAAAATAATTGTCGAACGTGATGAACTCACCATTGAAACTCTTAACTTCAACTCTTGATACTGCCCGAAGTAGAACCTTTCTTGCATCAAAAAAGCGTTGGTAACACTCATTTGTGGCAAAATTTCCCGAAAGGGAAAGTCTTATTGTATTCGTGCTGAAAAAAAATAGAAAATAATTAGAACGGCGATATTAATTAGGTTTGGAAAAAATATAAATGTTGTAGCATTGTATCTCATATCATAAAGCAAGACATTTCGAACGTGAGTTTGGACAGAGGTGCCATTTTTTTTCGAAAGTGACATTTTCCAACTCACCGACATAAACTACTAAGCCAACTGCATCTGCGATAAACGTAAGATAAGATTATTGTATAATGATTTACGAATAGTGCAAAAATAATGAGTACTCACCGACTAACTGGTCCTTGTGGGTAGCATATTGCGGAATTGCACTAAGTTGAGCAAACCGAAAGTTGTATAGAGGAATATCATAATCACAATGATGTTGATAATCTACGATTTTGGTAGACCGGTGAAACTTCAACTTATAGTAATTCCTAACATGCCAATCCAAAGCTGAAGCAGGCTCTACACTTAAATTTTCAATGCAATATACTTTTCCTACTTCCATGATATTTCGATGAATTTCAATATCGTTGTTTTGTAGGGTTATTTATATTTTGCTTCCCTGTAAAAAAATTATTAATACACAACATTAACTAATGCCAGAACAGAATGATAAGTAGTAAGATTTAGCAGGCAGTGAAAATTATTTTCATACCTCGACATCAATGAAGATTAAATTTTGCACTTTATACTCTCTATTGGATCGTAAGGTAGTATTAACGTCGTATCGCCACAGTAAACGACCTCGCTGATTCCACATATAATTTTTGGGACATATATGTGTAATTGGTCTATATCTTAGATGTTCCGTCTCCAATTTTTTAAGACATATATCAGTAAGTTAATTATAATGAGAATCAATGTAAAGTTAAAAATAAAGAAAAAAAATGAAAAACATTAAAAGAGAATTAAAATCAACGAAAAAAACACTTGAGAGTAATATTTACATTACATATTGGATAAAAATTCACTATACACCAAATTTTTTTGTAACATTTTCCGGTAAATCACCCTAATTGCGTATTAGAATCTTGAGACCAATAGGCGACGTAACACGGGATAATGCAACATAAAATTGTCCATGGCTAAAGACAGGATTCAGAAGATATAAACCAACCGAATTTAATGTTTGTCCCTGACTTTTATTCATTGTCATCGCAAAAGCCAATTTCAGAGGAAACTGCCTTCTTCTTATAGCAAAACATGCTTCGTGATTGGAGGGTGATAAGTCAATCCGTGGTAAAAGAATATTTTCTCCCGTCTTTGGCCCCGATATTACCGTCCCTTCAATGACCTTATCTCCTAGCTTGTAGATAACCAACCGTGTTCCATTGCACAAACCAATCGACTGGTTCATGTTTCGCAATAAAATGACCGGTGCTCCTACGACAATAGTTGGGAAGACCCGCAAAATTCGTGGAATGGAGCAGCTCTATGGGATTCATTTCTTCCATCGACTCGACAGATTCCGCGGATCATATTCTATCTGAACTCAAGTAATTTCGAGAGATTCCAGGAAGCAGAGATAATATATTTGAGTTGAGATTGTCAACATCAATATTGGTTGGTGCAAGTATTGCTCGTTCCTTAAGATAAACCAAATCGGAAAATCGTAATGTAAGATCATTATAAGTTGCAACAATTAGGTTTTCAAAACCGTGCTCGTCGTCTTTTATCAAGAATTCCATTGGAATATCAATCCAGTTTGACTCGCCGTCGATTGCTAATGAACTGCCAGGGATTCTGCCATCCCATATTTTTAAGATCCATTCCCCGAATTGTTTTATTCTTTGTAAATCTTCACTGGAAAAATCAGCACCAAAAAGACGCATGTTTATCTCCAACTTCATTAACTGACAATGATTCCAGAAATTAGCACGGTTTAAAGTAGATAAGACAATTGCTTCCCGACCACCATTTGCGACAACCGGCAATATTTGTCTGAAGTCACCTCCTAATACAAATAATTTTCCTCCGAATGGCAAATTATTATCACAAATATCCCTGAAGTGACGATCGACGGCTTCAAATGCGAGTCGATTAGTCATAGGAGCCTTATCCCAAATTATCAATGATATCAATCGAATTAACTCAGCTCGTACGTTTTCTCAAATGAGCAAAGAGAATTCTCAGCCGGATTTAGCGGTATCTTAAACGTGGAATGTGCAGTTTTACCACCAGATAGTAATAAGGCGGCAATTCCCGATGATGCAACTGAAATTAAAACTTGTCTTTCTGATCTAAATTTAGAGATCAATGTTTTCCACAATTAGGTCTTTCCAGTTCCGCCTACCATAAACAAAGAATAAGCCACCAATATTTTGAGCGTAAGCTCTCATAATGGTCGAAAATACCTTGTATTGGTCTTCGTTAATTGCCCGAGCAAGACGGTCGTAATTTTCAATCTCTGATGATGTATCATAATCAAGTTCGTCCCTTATCAATCAATTGGCGGCGCGGTGTACATCCTCGAATGATGGTTGGGGCATTTGTAGATAATCTTTCAACGACTTTCCATTTTTGTTGAGGATATGTTCTATCTCTAGAATACCCAAATTACGCCGTTCTTCTTCTGTGAGGCGCAAGTTGAAATTATTAGACTGACGCTGAATCATGTACTCGAGATCGTCAGTCATGTTTTCCCAATGTCTTTCCCATAATATTGTTGGATCGACTACTTCGGTAAACATCAATATGGAACAAAACATATTTCTAAGTTGCGAACCTGTAGCCCATGTAGATGCTTCTATTAAAACATCATGCCATTCATTGTTGTCGTCTAGTAATCTCATTTCAAGACACGCTGCCTGAAAAGTCGGTTGAACAACTCCCTTATCGTACGTATGTCCTCATATGACATTGCACCACGAACTTTTGTAAGGAGCATCCTGAGATAGTAGCGCTCATCGGCATTTGGATGCGTAAAAGGCAGTCTTCCAATCGAAACACGTTGTTGACGTTTTGTCCACATTTTATGTCGACGGTTCCATAACCATTCTGTTGGAAAATCTGAATATGTCAAAGACCGAGCTTCCTGATACCGCCTGTTTGCCTCGAACCACATTGTCAACATGGTCTTTTGTGGCTAGTTAATTACCTCATGGAGATTATCATTGTCATGAAAGACAATATTTTGATCGCTGGTAAATGAAATTGCATTCTTTCAACAAACGGGTAATGATGTTGTAGGGCAAAGTCGAAAATCCTCCAACATGCTTCTATGGCGGACACATATCGACAATCTAAATATTGCTTAATCTCATCAGTACGATGTCGATGTGCCTCGTCATTGTTATTTTGAGGTCCACTCTCTTCAATAACAAAAGTTGCTCGATCATGCCCTTTGTGGATGTACTTGTATAGGTACTTAACCACGCTTCGGACTTCTACTCGTTCAACATTTATGTGCGCATCATATTTGACACACAAATCTCTATTAAAGGGCACTACCCGTCTGTTACTGATATCCCGACCATTAGGCAAAGTTGTTACATCTGTTCTTCTACGCATGTACTGCACAAAGCTTCGATCATCAACAGCCGTCTCGTCACAAAAAAATTTCGGATAATGCTTTGAGCACTTTCCATCAACTAAGCATGGACCGCATGGTCCATGTATCATAAACCTTGTGACCGTCTCAAATGTAAGGGGATCATTCTCTTTATCGGGACTTTCGGCATTGATGAATTTGTTAACATCCTCTACACATGTAGGCTTATCATTTGGAGTCAATGTAATAAGAATATGTGCATGAGGAAGCCCACGTTTTTTGAATTCAATAACATGTAAATCTGCATAATTTTTTAATTAGTTAGATTTATTTTAAAATAATATTGAAATTTTTAAATAACACAAATATTAAAAATTACCTGCAATGATCGTTCCAAACATCCGCCTATCCTTCAAATCATGAAGTAACTCTTTCATTTTTAGCCTGAAAACTGGACCCACAATGTTAGGACGATCTTCAACACGTTCATTTTGACGTATCTCTCTAGTAATCTCTGGCCAATTTGGATTACACGTGAACGTGATAAAAAAATCAGGAGGACCCATTGCACGACAAATTACGACTCCATCCTGATAATGTTGGATCATATTGCGTGGTCCGCCAGTGAATGATGATGGTAATATGTACTTTCTTCCAACAGAAGTTGCATTAACATCTCCGCTTAAAACATCATCCTGCAGACCTCTATACAATTCGGTACGCAAGCGACCTTGGTTACATTTGACGTACAGAAGACGATATTGCTCAATAGCATAATATACATCAACAATAAATTGTTGATACATGCGACCACCTCTAACGAAACTATCACCCTCCGCTTCCCTATCTTGGATACGGAATGCATAAAACTGACGCATCGAAACTTTATTCCTTGATGTAGTTGAAGAGCTTATTGTTATGTCGTCTAACCAACCACCTGTCCCGTAAGGAAATAGCAACGGTTATTGGAGCGGTATATAAGCAGGATGAGTTTCATTTATCCTTTGTAATGTACCATTTCTTGTTTGTAAAATAACGTCTCTGTGTCCCAAATCCTCAATACAATCACGTACCAATAAAGCCGCGACTTCGTTTGACGTTACGCGTATATTGTCTACCTTTTCTTGCTTGAATGATACGTATACGAAGATTTATATTGATTTCTTTTCCAAACCAGCATATCTCGAGCACTTCGAGAAACGGAAACATAGGGGTTTACATGATCAAGCATGTCTTGTAGGCCACGAAGATTGTCGCTATTTATATCTGAATTGCTCGACGATCTCATTGCAGTCAGACGATTGAAAACCTCATTATCAGTATTGTAAATATATAGTTGCGCAAATTTAGGACCACTACCCGGTTCAGGGATTAATGATCCAATTCGGTGGTAATTGCTACCACCTATGCGAAACACATAAGATCCTCTACCATCATTTACACTTTTGTCGATCCGTCCACCCATTGAAATGAATGCCAACAATGAATTGTACATTCGGATTTTTTCTTTGAAAATTGGCTATGATAACTAGAGTAGTCACAAAAACTCGAAGCCGCAGGCCGGCCCGCCAAGGCCCACCAAAAGGGCGGGACGGGCTAACCCGCGGGTGGCCTGCCTGTATATAAAAAAAATAACTATATGTCATTTAATAGTGGGCTGTAAAGATTTATTGTGTTTTGATTTTACAATAGCCGACTAAGCAATAAAGCCCATATTTAAAAATTAAATTGGCTTTTTCTTTACCTACAAGAACGAGGGTTTCTCCTTCACCTTCATTAGCCATATCCCATATACCACAAGTCAAAGCGGCACTGCGCACTCCCGTCCAAGCTACCAACAGCACGACGCCCGCCCAAGCTACCAACCGCACGGCGCACGGCCGTGCGGTCCAAGCTACAAGCGTACGCCCGCAGGTTCGGCTCGCCCCCAAAAATAATTTCTGTTGTTTTCGTTTTTATAATTTCTTTCCGAAACTCGAGAATGCAACTTCGTCAAGTGGAGGATCACATTGTCCTACTATCCTTGAAGACGATGATGGAGATAATGGACAAGAGAATGAAGATCTTGATGTTATGGTTGACGAAATTTGATTTGTGATGAATGCTTGCATATTTTTGTTCGGATTGATGTGAAGAAGTTTCCATTTGTGATAATGAATGTTGGCTACTGTGGTGTATGACATGTGGATTTTTATGAAAGTTTTGATGTGTTATATCCTTTTTGTGCTTCAGTTCCAATTTTTTTTATTATTAATACTATAAAAAAGGGCGGGCTAAGCCCGCCAGGCCCGCTGCTCGCTGCCGGGGCGGGCGGGCCTTTATTTCCAAGGCCCGCGCCCGCCCCGTTAGATGGCGGGCTTTGGCGGGTTACGGGCGGGGCTGACCCGTCGGCCCGTTTTGAACGCTCTAGTGATAACAGTGAATGAAGGAACGGAGGTGATATTGGAATAACTGGCAGTTGAACTTGACCGTTTCCGCAACATAACTGAAATCTTGGATTTGTCAAGCTACTACCTCGAACTTTCTCAGAAACCCACATGTAGCATTACAATTGGGACATATGGTTGATCTCTCTCCAATATCTAAGCTTTGCGAGAAAAAACATCTTCTACTTGTAGTAGATGTTTCTACATTTTGTTGAATCAATGATTAAATGTTTGAAGGTTATATGAATAAATATGTACAATTAACTAAATTAAATTACCAGCGTGATTGCGGAATCTGTTAGGCCAAATATTGATAGAATTCCTGATGCGATTATTACGCAGAATTGTCATCCTCGCAGCTCGAGCTTCCCGTTGCAATGACAACTGATGCAACCTTCTTTGCATAGTATTATTTGAAGGGCTTCTAGAGTGGGAATAATGTTCGTCCATTGTTGTTTTAGAGTGATTTACGATGTGTGATACCATGATACCTATGGTTGAATAAGCTAAATATTCATAATAAAATTTTAAATGACATTTATGATGATGATATACTAACATGATGTTTATTAGGCAATACATGCTTAATATGCCATTATTATTGAAAAATATATTATAATGGCAAAACGTCAAAGATAATGGAAACGACGTAGCTATATAACTTTTGTTTAAAGATAATATCAAAATTGTTAACATATCTTTTGAAGATAAAGCTGTGCTTTAAATTATAGATCGTGGCAACTGCTTTTCAAAACCTGCATATTAAGTTAAATTAAATATTTTTAATCCATAATATAATTTGATAGAAATAGTTGAATAAAATAAGCACATGTGCTTAACGATTAATAGAACATGAAAACAATAATGAATGATAATATATCTCAAATTTAAATATGTATGTTTACCTCAGTAACAATGTGTAGATGAAGAAGACTGTGATTAATTTGACCAGCAGATAAACGCGATGGAATGGTCATCATACCAAATAAAGTCCTGCTTTCAGTTATTAGCAATGTAAAATAAGAAATATTATAATACGAATGAACTGTTGTATTTAGTATCTCATCTTACGTACCACAATAGCTTTATCCCGGGATTATAGCATTTGGCAGGATAATGATGCCAGAAACAATAAAGAAGAGATCTTTAAAAAGGAAAAGGTGATTGTAATGGAACATGTGTGTTATATTAATGAATTGTGCTAATGGTGTAGTGGGTGGTTACCAATTCTTAATTAAATTAAAAAAAAAATAAAATAGTCAATGGGTGTAGTGGGATGGTCACGGTAAGTTTAGTTCACTTGTAATTATTAATTAAATTATTTAACATCATAAAAATAAATAATGAAATGGACATGTGTAGTTAATGAGTGAATCCTACATTTGTATTCAATTTCAATTTCAATTTCAACAGACATCCAATTTCAACAGACATCAAAGATTTAAATTGCAAAAACGGTTAAAATTATCAAAAAGATTATTTGGAGAAAATCTTAATTTCAGATTAAGACGAGTATCCAAACACGTCATAAGTGGTTTTATTACAAGGTATTGGAATTTATCAGATCGCAGCCGTCTCTCTCTTTTCCCTAAAACCTCGCATAACCAATGGAGAACAACGATAGCAAAGAAGAAATCGAGCAGACCGTGACGCCGTGGGAAGTAGCCGCCGAGAAAGGCGGAAAAATCGACTACGACAAGCTCATCGACAAGTTCGGCTGCCAGAGACTCGACCAGTCCCTGGTAGACCGCGTCGCCCGTCTCACGCGCCAGCCGCCGCACGTGTTCCTCAGGCGAGGCGTTTTCTTCGCTCACAGAGATTTCGGGGATGTGCTCGATGCGTATGAGAGAGGAGATAAGTTTTACCTCTACACTGGTCGTGGGCCGTCGTCGGAGGCGTTGCATCTGGGGCACTTGATTCCCTTTATGTTTACCAAGTATTGGGCTTCCTTTTTTTTTTTTTCTTTGTTCTTTTTTCTTCACTCGAGTTTTTCAATTGTTGATTCCGTGAATTCACTTCTTTTACTAAATCCCAATATGGTAGATATGGCCATAAGATCTAGATTATCACATTGAAGGTGGGTGGGTAGATTGCAATCTAAACCAAAATTGTAATATAACTTACGGAAAGTTTTGCGCTTTTCAGTTGTTTCCTCCCTTAATCGATATTCCTCAGATTAAAACGAGTAGGCTTGGCTATGTGACGTGACATGGTGATAGTTAGTATTCATATGAAGCTGCGCACGGAGCACGCTGATAGGACATAAATACGAGTGCTTTGAATGATTTTGTGGTTCTTTATTGTTTTTGCGACACTTGTACTTCTGAAGGCAGTTTTACATTTTCTGTTAGTTATTTTATGTTGTTTGAGTTGTTCTTTGGGTTAGATACCTGCAAGATGCATTCAAGGTGCCACTTGTTATACAACTGACGGATGATGAAAAGTGCATGTGGAAGAATTTGACAGTGGAGGAAAGCCAGAGGCTTGCACGTGAAAATGCTAAAGACATCATTGCTTGTGGGTTTGATGTATCGAGGACATTTATTTTCTCCGATTTCGATTATGTTGGAGGGTAACAACTCTACTTACTGATGAAATTGTGATATGTTAAACATTATCTAAGCTTTCACACTAAAATTGTAAACAATTGATCGTGGATATAATTTTATTTAATTCCAAGAACTTCATAAGACCGTTGCTGTCTTTGAAAATGATAAGGATACTAATGCTCTGTGTTGTGACCGGTTCCTTTAAACTGTCCCAGTTGTTATTATGTTTATATACATACTTACCTAAGACTTTGAATCTGGTATACGCAGCTCCTTCTACAAGAACATGGTCAAAATTGCAAAATGTGTCACCTATAATAAGGTAAATATTTGGAGGATTAGTTTGGAGGAGTAGGCATTCTCTGCTGGTTATATAGCTGTAATACTTGAAGCTGGAAATAAGTTTGGTTTAATTTGCAGGTGGTTGGTATTTTTGGGTTCAGTGGTGAAGATCACATCGGAAAAGTCAGCTTCCCGCCCGTTCAGGTGTCAACTTTCACTTCTTTCTTGTAAAGTTATGATTTTTGAAGATCCAGTTGTGCTACAAATAAGCATGTCATCTGTTATTTGTCATTATGTTTTTTTTTTTGCCCACTCTTAATCAGTGTCAATCTTTTCTTAGGTAGAGTACTACATTTTTTTATTTGTTTCGACGTCATTACTCATTTTTTGTATTCATATGATAATCTCAATCATCTGCCTTATGCTTTGCAATCAAATCTGTCTAAATGAACAAGCTACCCTACACCCGCTCAATAGTTAAGGCACATATGGAGAGCTCTTAACTGAAGATTAAATTTCATGTTCAACTTTTTGCAAATATTTTCTTACATGCCACAATATTTAAGAACTCTCTGACTCGTGAAGTAGTGAGTGTGACCAAAGAGGTCTCTAGTTTTCTGGTTTTCCTATTCAGTATCTTAGTTCTCTTGTCTGTTGGTGGCTGGCAACTAAATAGTGTTGTGATATTACTAAATCAATATTCCGACCTATATAATATGATCATATCTAGATCTGGAACGGATACTTCCAATACAGCTGAAAGGCTAGAATTTGTAGGAATGTCGAACGTATTTTGTTGGTTTGAAACTTTGATAATATGCAGATTTCAACTTTTCTGTATGATGATCATATAAGCTACCATTTTCTTTGTTACCAGGCAGCTCCATCATTTCCTAGTTCTTTTCCACATCTGTTCTCTGGTGAAGATAATCCCCGTTGCTTGATCCCTTGTGCGATTGACCAGGTCCACTCTCAATCACATACAATTTTGTAAATACTTGGACTTCGTATCATAGGTATCCTAAATAAAGCTGAAGTTATATGAGATAAATTTGGATCTTTTGACGGTATCATGATTTTCTGGGAAAACTGCGTGAACCCATATAGTTTGCTAGTTATATAATCTTGATTTTCGTTATCTACGGAAGCAAGCTAACTTTCGTTGGCATTATATTTATTACCCCTTAATCTTATTGTGCTTTGAAGGAGAGGTTCATTCTTTCTCTCGCCAGGTCTTGTTGTATAATTTGACTTCATTTTGTCATCATCAATTCTACATAAGTTCTAGTTTTGGCCTAATTTTTTTCCCCTTTGCGTTGCTATCTACACCAGAAAAAATATCCATTATTGTATTGTAATTGGTCTTTTTATTTCACATATGTATTTGTCCGCAGAAGAGCATATGTTATTAGGCAGCTCACTCTTTTGTGTTTATATTGTTTGTTTTAGCTTAACTTAATCGTGTTTTCCTCAGGATCCTTATTTCCGAATGACACGAGATGTAGCTCCACGAATAGGTTATCACAAGCCAGCACTAATTGAATCTTCGTTCTTTCCTGCTCTTCAGGTAAATTTGTCATTATTTATCAATGGCCAGTTGTTATCTTATGATTTTTCTATTTCGTTCGTCGTAATGTAACTTGCTGCTACTGGTCTGGTACTGTCCAATTAAGTCGAGTTAATAGTGTGGAATGAATAGAGTCGTGAGAATAGAGTGTTTAAGCAGTCTAGTTAATAACCTTGACATGGAACATAGGAAGTCTCTCCGGTATTTCAAGAGTCAGAAAAAGGATTATTTGCGTTGTTTCTTAATCTCCAGAAAATTAGGATATTTGCCTTTGACTATTGAGGTTATTTTCAGTAAAAGTGTTTATTGTATGCTGTTTGCGAAGCCATTACAACACAACTATATATGTGCCACTTGTAATGCTGATAATCATCTGCAGGGGGAGACGGGGAAAATGTCCGCAAGTGATCCAAATTCTGCTATATATGTGACCGATTCTGCAAAAGACATAAAGAACAAGGTTCTCCACCTCCCTAACCTTCCTCCTTAACGTCCTTCCCTGTAATTCGGAATCAGAATTGCACCTTTTTGAACGACGGCTAATGTTGATTTTACGGTGTTTTTCCGATGCAAATATCTGCTGCAGATCAATAGATATGCATTCTCTGGTGGGCAAGATTCGATAGAGAACCACAGGAAGTATGGAGCAAATCTGGAGGTACTAATAATATAAGACGTTTGAAAAAAAAAAAATAGAGCAGCAGAACATTTTATTCAAGTTTTGCTAAAAAGAGACTCTCTGTTCAGCCAACACCATCTTCTTTCTTCCCTTGGGTGGCAGGTTGATATACCAATTAAATATCTTGGTTTTTTCTTGGAGGATGATGATGAACTTGAACGTATTAGAAAAGTAAGTTTTTTTTTTTTTTTTCCATTTTTTTGTGACATGGAAGTAAAGTGTGGCTTTGATGTGATATTTCTATGAGTGACACACTCAGAAAATAACTCCCTGCGATTGATTGTGTTGAGCAGGATTATGGTGCCGGGCGTATGCTGACGGGTGAAGTGAAGAAGCAGCTTATCGAAGTCTTAACCGAACTGGTCGAAAGGCACCGTAGGGCCAGAGCTGCTGTAACTGATGAGGTATGTATTTGTATATGCACTATGCAGTTTAGTCTCTTTTTCCTCGTAAAACTAATAAATGAAGCCGGCATAATTTTTTTTTTTATTTAAGAACCTGGTTATTAACTTCCTCTCTTCTTGATGTAGCTTAAAGTTTTCTTTATTTGCAGATAGTAGATGCTTTCATGGCAGTTCGACCGCTTCCTAATATGTTCAGCTAATTTTCAAATGCAAGGGGAAAATCGACTTCTTTTCTTTAATTGAGAATTTATTTAGCCCATCCACCTGATGATGGCGGCCAAGTCAAACAAACGTGAATAACTTTACGTTTGCATGAATTCCTCTCTTTTAATTCGTACGTAGACAATTGATTTTTTTCTTCTTCTGGGAAATGTCACTATTATATATACGTAAATTGTACAAAGACTGTACGGAGAAGAGGGTCGGTCCACCACAGGCGGTGGACGGCGCCAGTGAGGCTCAAAAAATAACTCAACTCAATGCATAAAAAAAAAATAAAAATAAAAATTGTAGTCAAGCAATGTGCCAAATTCGACAAAGCCAACTCAGCTGTAAATGCCAACGATTTTTCAAGGTTCCCATCAATGCTATCACCATGTACATAGCGTCCCTTGCTACCATCTCCGTAGTTCAACTCGTACCGCATGCCAACGCTGGTTTCGTTCCATCCAAATGTGATAAACCAGCGATGTCAGAAGGTGGCGATAAGCATAGTGAAGATGCTTCTGTCGCCACTGTTAGGGATATGCCCTCGAATGCTATACGAGGATTGGATATGTATAGGGCATTAGCTTATTTATCATTCGATTGTCAATGTAATCAAACATTGTTTTGCGTATTAATAAAGGCATTATTCGTTTATTGGTTATATGAGTTCGTTACTTAGCATCGGGTAAAACAATAAATGAATAAATCCAAATGTGTCGAGTTGAGTCACTGTTCTCGATGGGTACGAGAGAGGAAGGCACCAGTGGACTCTTAACCTCGAACATAAAATGTCCGTAAGCCATAGGTTTCAATTGGGTGCTGGAAAACCAATCATGGCTTATTTGTAGATGACTTATCGTGTGCCGATATACCGCTTGGAAGCGGAAGTCATGACTTGTGATACGAGTCGAATCAAGGGATTGAATCGTTTCATGGACACTGACTCGCAGGTCGTACGATCAAACATGGCTTATTACTCAAGGAGTGTCAATGATCGACGACAAAAACTATAGTAGTCTGCTTGAACCTTGGACCGAAAGGGGCTTTGACGGAGTTGACTTTGAAGTCTTGACTGTCACTGGTTTCGCTAGATCCGATTTGCTATTGCATGGGTCAGCGGGAAGGATGCGGTCTTGATGGATATTTTTGATTGCCGGGCTTAGACCGCCGAGTACGGATTCACAGTCTCGCAAGTAATAGAGAAAGTGTCCTATGAGAATGACGACGGGAAATTACAAAATCCTTGGCCAAGGTATTAAACTAACTCATGTTAGACATGGAGGGTAGTTTGGTAATTTGCCTTGTGTCATTTTATCATAGTATCGAGTTTAGTGAGTTTGACAAATACCATGGCTCTCACTCGATCGGGACACAGTTGAAGGGTTTGTACGTAGTACTATAATCTATAGTTAGGTTCTGGAATGAGACTAGTTCGAAATTCGTGCTCAAGTCGGGATCTGTCCGGTACTGCGGGATTGGCTAGGCACCTACCGGACTCTTGGATTCCTCCCTTGCAGATTGAGTCGAACCTAGAGAGTCGGGCTTAAAAAGGATCATCAATGTGTGTAGAAGGAGAGATTGTGTTTTGGGACTTAACGGGCCTCGGGTCGTTATGCCACGCCTTATTGGGCCTCGGGATCATTAAGTGGACCGAAATCGGACTTCATATGAAACTAACTTTAAGACTTAGGCTTGGCTAAGTGCTTAGAAAGACTTGAGGGAAGAATTGGAATTCAACCCTAAGCCGAGAAATTCGAAAAATGCCTCAAAGGGTATTTTCGTAATTTACAAATATGGTAATAAAAATATTTGGAATATTATTTATTAAAACTAAAATTTGAATTTATATTTTATATAAATTTCGAAATTTATTTACCATATTTGAAGATATTTTAATATCTTAGTTAGTTTTCTATTTATAGTATGTTCCTTTAATAGAATTTTGAATTCAATTAGGAGAGATATTTTGGCAAGAATATCTCTCATATTTAGGAACAAATATTTCGAGATTTTAGCCTTGTTTAGGGCTGAAAATTTTGTCCTCCCCTACTATAAATAAGGGTGAGACCCTCGTCAAAGAAAAGACACGGGAAGAGAATCGACGCGAAATTTCTCGACCCGAGAATCGAAACACGAACACACAAACGCAAACCACTCTCCCGAGCGACGGATCAATTCTCTCTAGCCATCTTCGGAGAATCGAAACCGTGGTACACTGCGAGGTCGGCGTGACGATCTAGACGATACCCAACACGACCGCGGGCGACGACGCAATCGACGAGGAGCTGCCACTCGCTTCAAAGGTAATCTCTCACGGGTATGACCCGCCCTATTACGTGTTAACGTGATTAGAGTTTTCGATCCGAGCTGCGAAGGAACCCGGAAAAAATTTTATTCCGCACCGTATCCCGGGGCGTTGCGTCTCGGTTACAAACCGGGTACCTTTCCCAACAGCCACTTCGCCCAGCCCATAAGATCCCCCGTCGCCAGTCTCGAAAAGGCCAAGCAAATTTCGTGACAAATCGAACACACCTCAAGCAGTTTGCCGTGAAAGGGCACTCGAAGAAGAGATGAGGGTCTGTCTCGGTGGCCCCAACCTCACACAGCAAGCACCCATAGAAGCAGCAACTATGGCGATCCAAGGTTTGTCCCTCGTAGAGAGACGGTCTCGAATCTCCACCCAAAGGATGTGCTACAGGTTAGGTATATTAACTGGTCCCCCAAATAGCGTCGCCCATGGTACATTTGGCCGTCGTGTGCGAATCACGTCTAACGCAGCGTACGGCGAGAACCGCCCATTAGGCGAACCGCGCCACAGTATCGCGTCCGTATCGGCCGGGTAAACATGAGGGAGATGATGATGAATATGCTGGTACTTCATCCTCGAGGTCGCTGGCCAATGCCAGCCCTCCATAATGATAACTGACGAAATCTTGGTGTCTCGTGGTAGCCCCATGACGCGAGGGCCCCGTGTGATCATGATCTTTAACGGCGTGTCAAGTAACCACGGGTCCCGCCAAAGAGATATCGATTGACAATGCAAAATCGCACCCGCGCCAATAGCCTTGGTCTGAACTTCAAGATCTGTTTTCAGCTCCACGGAAAGATCATCCCACGGTCGACGCACCACACCCCTTGTGACGACTCGCCATAAGCAGAATAAGCATCAGGGTTTGATTGACCTCCAACATCGATTTGATGCCTAGCCCTCCTTCAGCCCCATGTAGATAGACGTCACTCCAAGCCACCTTCGTCGGGGACCCCGCCCAAAGAAATCCTGATCAGGGTCTCAATAGCCCGGACAACACCTTTGGGCAACAGAAACACCCCTGACCAATAGACGTGAAGCGAGGTCAACACCAACTTAACATGTTGGATTTCCCATCACCCTATCGAGCTGACACAGTATACTTCCTGGTGGAGGCTGCTGATTATACCAAGTAAAGAATCACCCCCGCATGGGCACCGTGGTAAGGTCCGCTCGTACCAAACAATCGCCAAATGCATCACAATCACGGGCATTCAGCGCACCCCCAAGCGACTCCCCCTCAGCGAGCACCACATTGAAGTCGTCAAGCACCAGCTATGCATGGGACGAGAATGGCTCCGCATGGGCAATAAGATTCTCCCATAACCCAACCCGTTCCGCACTATGATTGTCCCCTTACACGAACGAGATCCAAAATTCCCTCCCATTCGAATGCGCCATGGCCTTGCAATGACAGATTGGCAGGATACTCCTACCACCGCCACAGCAACATACCTATCATCCCAACCCACTCAGTTTTTTATTCCCCAGGCCCTCATCATACTCAAAGAACCACTTCCAAGGCGGCCGAATCGCACTCGAAATGGCCGATGCATTTGGAAGGGCAACCCGCGTCTCCAGAAGTCCAATTAAAATAATGTCAAATTGCACGATAAGATCTCCCACCGCCCGCATATGGTCTCGCTTATTAAGACCTCGCACATTCTAACTCGCGAGTGGAATCATAAAGACACCCTGTCGCGGGCTGCATGCTCAGGGCCCCGTATGATCAAGCGAAACAAGTGAATCGTCCTCCCCCAAGTGTGCCAAGACAGCAAATGCATTCCTCACAGACGGACATGCAAACTGCCTTAGTGACATCTGTCCCATCTGCCTTTAGCCGAGGCAACCCATTCGGCGCCTCCCCCATCCCCGGCAGCCGCGGGCTAGGGTTCCATCCACTCCTGTTGTCCCACCTCCCGGTTCCGTCGCGGTACCCCCATAAGCCTCACCACAGGCCGCATCGGGCAGCCCAGCGCCCCATGACCAAATGTCTTGCACGTCTCACACTTAGTCGGTCGCCACTCATATTCCACTCGAACCGTAAACGCTCCCGCACTCCTCCATCCTCCGTAGGAAGCCGCATCTGAAACTCTTCCAAATAAGGTTTAACCAGGTCCTTCATGACACATATTTGCGCAAAATCAATCCGCTCCAATCGCTCCGTCATGCCGTCCGCAAATAGTGGCCGCCCCACCGCGCTTGCCACCACTCCGAGCCCATCCGGGGTCCAAAATTCCAACGGGACATGCCGGAGCTTCACCCAAGTCGGAATCGTCGTGTGATCCTTCTCAAGGTTCATCCCGGCTGCCAATTTCAAGGATGATAGGCTGGCCCTGATAGAGCGCCACGGCCCACCCTCCAACACTGCTGAAACCGCCTCACTCGATTCGAATCGAAACTTGAAAAACCCATTTTGTGTAGCCTGGACCTCCACCAGTTCAGGGCACGAAGCCCGAACAAACCGCTCCACTAGTGGAAAATATGGCTTTCGCCCCACGAAGTAACCAACTAATGTATGAGCCCACCGTGCAAAACCCTTCGAAGCCACATCCCACGACAGTTGCACTTCACACACCCCATCCACCATACATGGAGGCGTGTAAGCCAACTTTGTTCGCCTTGCGATCTGTCACCGCCGCGTTGCCCCACCTACCACGGCTCGAAGGTTGAGCATGCCAACCATGTGCTCCCTCATGCTCCAACCAACCTAATGTGGTTGAAGCTGCCGCGACCCCTTTGTTCGCCGACCCCTTCGCCGTAGCCGAGCCGCCAGCCCCTGCCACCGTCTCCACGGACCCCCTACCGATCACAAACACCTTTCCCACTAGGCCCGTAGTCGTCGCGCCTGCCGCACCCTCATTAGCCTCCACCGCCACGTCCCGACCAAAGGCCTCCACCACCGGCACCCCCATGGTGGCGACCCCGACCCAGCCCGATCCACCACCTCCTTCACCCCACCGGTCTGACCTTCAGCGCCTGAACCCACCCGATCCTCCATATCCAGCAGCGGTGTGATCGGCGATCCCAAGACACGCACACCCCCCCCCCCTTAATCTATGCATGTCTTTAAAAAAAAAAAACTCCCCTTAAATAGAGTAGTAAAACAACCCTCGATTTGTGCACACAAAAAAAGACAGAGAATAAGGAAAAAAAATATTTAAGACATATATACACAATATAAGTTCATGGAGGAAAAATCGATCATGCATCGAGGTTCAACATGCCTACTTTAGACACGAGGAATTAGAATCGTTATAAATTCGATGCCTTAGTGAATAGTTCGAAAAGTTGAAGCGCGGTGTTAATGAAATGCATTTCGATGGTGCCTTGCTGCACATGTTCTTTGATAAAGTGATACCTAATGTCTATTGTTTTGTGCATTAATGATGTACGAGAATACAAGTTATCGCTATGCACTCTTAGATTCGCTAAATATGGGAATATTATTGAGTAAAAGAACAAAATCTCGTAGCTAGGTTCTCATCCACAAAGTCTGCGAACAACAACTCGCAGCGGTGACATATTCAGCCTCTCGAAGTTGAGACGTAATTTTGCTTCCGAGATGACCAGCTCACGAGTTTACCCCCTATAAATGGAGCGGCCCCGGAAGTGCTTTTTCTGTCCAGCTTGCATCCCGCATAATTTGCATACGTGTATCCAACATGTCTGATTTCTGAATTCATAGGGTACCATACACCGAGGTTTGAGGTAAGGTACTTGAAAAACCTCTTTACAGCCATCATGCGGGACTCCTTCGGATCGGCTTGGAAGCGAGCACATAGACAAGTCGCGAACATGATATTTGGTCGACTGGACGTGAGATATAGTAAGGATCCTATCATGCCTCGATAAGTGATTTGGTTGATGGATTTTCCTGAGGTATCCGCATCTAGCTTGCATGGAGACATAGGAGTATTGGTAGGAGTGGAGTTGTCCAAGTTGTATTTCTTCAGGATGTCGTGAATGTATTTGGACTGGCTAATGAAGATTCCATCGTAAAGCTGTTTGACTTGAAGACCTAAGAAGAAACTTAGCTCTCGCATCATACTCATTTCAAATTTCTGCTTCGTAATGTGTCCAAAATTCCTGTAGAATTTTGCATTCGTGGACCCAAAGATGATGTCATCGACATATATTTGTATGAGCATTATAACTGATTTGCTTCTTTTGGTGAAGAGAGCGTGTCGATCTTCCCGTTCGTGAAACTGGAGGAGATGAGAAAATCCAAGAGGACTTTATACCAAGCTCGGGGAGCTTGTTTGAGTCCATATAGGGCTTTGTCCAGCTGGTACACGTAGTCGGGGTTCTCTTCGCTCAAGAAACATTCAGGCTGAGAGACGAAAACTTCTTCCTTAATGCTCCGTTGAGGAGAGCCATCTTGACGTCCATCTAGTACACCGTAATGTTTCTGTGGGCAGCAAAAGCTAGGAATATCCTGACGGATTCAATTCTAGCAACAGGTGCATAGGTCTCGCCGCAATCGATATCTTACTGTTGATTGTATCCTTTCGCCACCAACCTAGCTTTATTCCTCATTACGACCCCTTGTTCGTCCTTCTTGTTTTTGAAGATCCACTTAGTGCTAATAATGATTTTCCCTTTCGGTGTAGGTACTATTTTCCAAACGTCATGTCTCTCAAATTGGTTGAGTTCTCTTGTATGACAATAATCCAGTCTGGATCGGTAAGAGCGTCAGCTACTTTGGTTGGCTCCTTTTGACTTAAGAAATATGAGTAGAAACTTTCATTGATCGTAGAAGCGCGAGTGATAACACCAATGGAGAGATCCCCAATGATCTATGAGTTTAGATGAGCGCGAGTCTACTTTCTTTCGTGTGTTTGCGACGATTCAGCGACATCGTTATCCGTAGGATTTTCCTGATTTGGTATAATATGTGGTCCTGCAGGCTCTACAAGTTGGGGTTCTGCCTGTTCTGAAGACACTTCTGTCGTTGAGTCAGTGGATTGAAAGATTTCGGCTTCTGAGCTTGCAATGATATCAGAGTCAGCTGGAGGTACATTATCTTCGCCAATGTGATGATTTTCCATCGTAGGAGGCAAAAGGTCATTGCTTGGGGTTACAGAAGTAGAAACGGTGGATGACATTTGTCTTGGATAGATATGCTCGAATAGCATATCAAGATCCACATCGGTTGAGGTAAGAGTATTTGAAAGCGTGCCCACCGAAGAGGTGCTAAGTTGATTTTTCGTCAATCGTAAAAGTCCGGGTTATGGACCGATTTGTGCAGAAGCCACTTGGTCTACTACGTTGAACGTAACGTTGATGCTTTTCATTACAGATCTTCTCTCTTTTTGGTATACTCGATATGCTTTAGAATTTGTCGAGTATCCTACAAGTACGCCATCGAAAGCCTTTGAATCAAGTTTTCCCCATCTTTGCGGTCGTTAGGAACATAACACTTGCATCCGAAGACCTTGAGAAAGGAGACGCCTGGCACTATGTGGTTGATCATCTCGTACGGAGTCCTCATGAATCTTCTGTGAAGTGAAGCACGATTTTGAGTGAAGCACGCCGTGCTTAATGTTTCAGTCCATAAGAAGTGTGGCAATCCAGAACGAATCAGGGGGGTCCTAGTTGCTTCAACTACGGTCATGTTCTTGCGTTCGACAACTCCATTCTGTTGGGGAGTCTTTGCAGTTGAGAACTGTTGTGTAATACCAAGCGATGTATAGAAGTCGTTGAGGTTTCTGTTCTTGAATTCCATTCCATTGTCAGTTCTGATTACTTGGGCGCTCAGTTGGTAAAGGTTTTGTCCTTAGTTCGAAGAAATTTGGTCCATGTGAAGCACGAGAAATCGCCCATGATTACCTACATGTATCTTCGCCCATTGATGGTCTGAGTGCACATAGGTCTACAAAAATCCATGTAAATTAGCTCAAGAGGTTTGAAAGTCGATGCCGTGTGTTTGGTGTTGTGGGACACTTTTCTCATCTTTCCCATTTCACACGCCGAGCAACGATGCTCTTTGTGGTACCTAAACGAGGGAAGGCCTTTACCATGTTGTCCATGCGGAGCTTCTTTAGATCCTTAAATTTGAGATGTGAAAGGCACTGGTGCCAATGGTCGTTCTGATGTAGAGAGGCTCGAGAGATGAGACACGTCGGTCTAGTAGTCTTTCAAATCACTGGAGTAGTAGTTCCTCTCTGTGGCCAGTGAGGAGCTCCGATCTTTTTTCATCGGTGATGCTACACTTGTTAGATTCGAAAAGAACATTGAAGCCTTTTTCGCATAAGCGTCCAATGTTGAATAAGTTGTAGCTTAGGCATTCGACGTACGAAACTTCTTGATGGTGACTCTGTCGTGAATGAGGTCGCTTGTTCCTAGCATAGGTGCAGATCACCGTTCCCGAAGTAGACCTTCCCGAGATAGCCTTCAGAAAAGTTGCTCAACAGCTATTTATTTCTTGTCATGTGTGAAGAGCAACTTGAATCTAAGTACCACACATGACGTATCTGCAAAACAAGTTAAGCAAGCTTAGGTATCCGTATGTTTTAACAATTTATTACGCTTGTTTTTTTCCTGATTTTCGGGTGATGTGTATCTCTTTCTCTTGCTTTGTGAGATTGTATGTATTGCATTGGAGATACACCATCGAGAAGAGAGGAAGAGGAATGTTTTCTTCTTTGCAACGTGAAAACATTTTTCGGAAATAATTGTTATGAGAACGTGGAAGTACATCATAGTTGTCATAACAAGACTTAGACACTTTAGCTGAAAACAAAGAAACACGGTCTGTGACATTACAAAACGACCTTTTTGAAAAAGTAAAACAATCGAAATCATGAGAAACAAGAGTCGAAAGTAGCTTCTTCTTTTTATCAAAGAGTTGCCCCCTTCACTCGACCAAACCTAACTTTCTTCGTCTCTCTAGACTCAGTCTTTTACATGTAGACACATGCAATATGGAGTTAGTACGAGACGAGAAGTTTTTCTTTTCTGTTTTCTTGCATTTACACGTAGCTGTTCCGGAAACATAATAAGAGGTAGAAGATTTTTACACATCTGGAAAGTTTGAAAGAGTATAAATTTTGCTTAAAAGAGCAGTTCTTTCTTCTGAATAGGGTTTCCTTTCAGATTCCAGAGACGCAATTAGATCGCCTATTTTGAGAATTATCTCTAAAATATAAATAGACGAATAAATGGTTTTGGCATGTTCGGAAGTACCTTCCTGATTTTCGGGTTCAAAGGGCGAAATGAAGTCTGTTGTTAGCGGAGTGTTTCTAGTTATATAATTGTCGTTCAGCTCTGCATAAGTAACCGTAATTTGGGCCCAATTTTTGTTTCTCCTTTTCTGTTCTTCTAATTTGATCACCTCTGTCGATTCAACAAAAGGCATAAGCTTTTACAGGCTTAAGCCAAAGTGTTTGATGTCGTACCAAGAAAACACTTCATCTTTCTGTGGGTTTGTTTTACTTTGGAACTCCAAATGTTTGCGAGGATTGTAGAATTCTACATCTTTCAGTTGGTTGAGAAAGATGGTTTGACCTCTTTTGGTAAGAAAGTCCTCCAATTGTTTGGCATTCTTATAGAGTCTAACGCGTTCTTTAGTGATCAAGTCGTATTGAGAAGATATGTTTACACGTTTTTCTTCGATTTCCTTCAAATTTTTACTAACATCGCTAACCTGTGTTTCGCTATTCTCTACCTTTTCTGTTAAGTTTTTTGCTTTAGATTCTGAATAGACTAATGATTCATTAAGAATATCTATTTTCCTGTTTTTGGTTTAGTAAGACGTAATTATTGTCAAATTTTCTTTTTAGTCCTGAATAATCCCTACGTTTCATGGACAACTTGTGTATTTTTTGTCTTAGTTCAACGAAATCTTTAGGGAATGGAGTGTATACCTCAAGGTCGGAAGCGGAGAGATCAGTTCTATCGGAGCCACAACATAACACTTCTTTATCTGAGCCATAGTCCTTGCTCTTGACCATGAAGGCTTTTTTCTTCTTCTTCTCGTCAGACGTGTCCTTAAGCCAATCCTCTTCATCAGCTACTAGAACAATTCATGCATCTTTGCGCTGGGAGAACTGAAGCTTTCTCTTGTAGTACTCGGTGTCCTTCGTCTTAGGCCTGTAGCAGTCCTTAACAAAGTGCCTCATTTCCCACAGTTGAAGCATTTCTTTGGAGCTTCAGTTTCCTTAGTCTTGGTTTCCTCGGGAGCGATGGTTTTTTGTTTATCGTTGGAGGTTCGCTACCTGTTGTAGGAGAATAGTTTCTTGGAGAATTTCTTATTCATCATCTTTGAAAGCATGGTCACTTGCTTCTTGAGATCTTTGAATTCTTCGTCGGATTCAGAGTCTGTTGGTCCGTTATTCTACCAAACAACGATCAAAAGATTGCTATTATGTTTAGAAATCGAAGAATACCTTGTAGTATGTGTTTGTGCATGTTTCCTAATATGGAATGTACAAGGTGTCTTGCTTCTAATTTCTTTTGATAAAAACCCTAAAAGGGTAAAGGGGGCCTTATATACCACATGAGTTGATATATTAATGCATATCCCCTAAATTATATTATATTTATGTAGCGGCCCAAAACCAACTACAATCTAATTAATTACAAAATAGACCCAAGACTTATAAGAATTAAATACATTACAAAATATTCCTAACAATCTCTCCCTTAGTGTTCTTTTCGTTATGGCGTCTTCTTTGTCTTTTTGGGTCTCACTAGCTCGTAGACGGATCTTTTGAGTTCAAGTTTGTGCTCATAAGATTGTATCCATCTATGGTACGAAATCCGTTCGGAGATGATGTCGATCATCTTCTGAAACTTGTCTTGGAGCTCGTGCTCCTCGAACCTCAGTTCCTCCAGGATTTTTCTCAGTTTATCTCGTATGATCAGGAGGGTTCCATCCCAGAACTTGGAGATCTCCGATGTCTTCATAAGCCTTTTCTCGCCCTTGTAGTTGATGTAAACCATGGAGTGATCTTCTCTATGGAAGATGTGGCTTTCACCATAGCTTTAAGCTTTGGGGCAATCAAAAGTAGGCGTTGTGAGGTTCACTTTCTTCAAGTTGCTCTCCATCGCCATCTGAAGGTCATGAGATATGGTGTACTTGATCTGGCGCAACATGAACCTCTTTAAGGTTTGGTAGCCCAACTTGACTTCGGGATTTTGAAGAGTTCCAATCATTCTATAGCTTCCGACCATCTGATAGATGTCTTCCGCTTTGATGTAGGAGAGGTCCGCTTCACTCAGTTCTTCGGTAGTCCCGTCCTCGCGTTGAACTCGGTAGATTGGGAAGAAGATTGAGCAGAAGTGGGACGTCCGAACTCCTATTACCGTTGAGATCCTCCTCGAGCTCGTTTTCCCGAAGATAAGTGCGTACGACTGGGTTGGATGGGTCGTCGAGCATTAATAGGTCTTCAGGTATGAACATCGCCTCCCGGTCGAATTTGGTCTTCGAGGAATTGAGAGAGTCGAGTTTCGGTGGTTGGTATCCTTCAGAGGGATCTTGGCTCTCGATCTCCAGGATGGTATTCGTGAAGTGTTTGACGAAGACTGGGAGCCACCTCATGTACGACAGAACTTTCTTCGTAGTTGAGGGGAGGTCTCATCTTTGTAATTGGTCGAACAGGTCCGACCAGATGAGTTGAACGCTATCGTACTTTTTGTTAAAGGCGATGCCATGGAAAATGAGCATTATATTGTAGTTACATCTGTTGGGCCCGCTATGTTTTTGGGATAAACATTTATTACGATGAGAAAGAGGGTCCGCCATGGTTGAGGAATATCCTTGGCGGTGAAGTTAGGAAGGTGTATGGTTTTGTGGGAGTCGAGTTTATAGCCGATGAAGAGGAAGTCATGTTGAAGTTTGTATTCAGTGGGGTGTGGGTCGTAATTTAGGGATGATGGTAGGTTGAAAAGTGAGCGTAGTATAGAAGGGTTTAGGACGACGGGTGTTTGATTGATTTTGCGGTTAGGGTGTTTGAGTTTGGTCTTGGGGTAGGATTTGTAAGAGTGGCCCAGATTGTTGTACTTCGGGGATGCACTCAGAGATGGTAAGGGCTGTGTGTAATGGGTGGTTGCGTATGATTTGGAGAATTATGGGATCTGGGCATACCGCTTTCTCGACGTTGAGTTCAAGGTTATTTGAGGTCCTCTGTGCCCAGTTTGTTCGAGGAAAAATTTCTTCAATTGTACGATCTTTGTTCTGTAAATAGATAGATAGATAGTTAGTGCATTAAACATATAGTTGTATAAAGTCGTCCTGATATAATTTCTAAGTCGAAGGTAATAGGAGTGATAGAAGGATATCGGGACTTGGAAAATTTTGAACACTTGGTAACCTTTTATACTACGAAGATTTTGGAATTAGAAAATCTCCAAGTTAACTATAAGTCAAACTTTGCAGGTAAGACACTCAGTCGGCGATAGTTGAAATTTCTGGTAATGTAACACGAACTTCACATGTTGATTTTCGGGTAATAAAAAGGCTGAATTTCGGTCAATCATGTAGTGAAAATTCCGTAACTTGTAACTTCCGGTCAACACTTAACATGTATTGAAAGTCATCGCCGATTTTAAAAGAAAATTCGGGTGAAGTTTAATTTTCGGTCAACGAGTCAACATGTATTCAAGGTCGTCGCCGATTTTAATTAAATTTCGGGTGGTGAAAGTCGGGTCGGTTTTTTCGTGTAAAATACTAAAGTTTGCTACAATCAATATTTGCCGATTTGAAGAATTCGTGTAGACTAATTTCGGGTGGACAAAATTCGGGTGGACACAAAGTGTGTGCACAGTGTATTTTCGGGGAGAAATTCAAATTTCATCCGAAAATCGCCCGAATAGTTAAACTCTATTTTGCGTAAATCTGGAAAGTTCAGCGGAAAACAAATTAAATCTGGGAAATTTGAAGTCGTCGTTACCGATTATGGTTTAATAAGTGCCGAAACGGAAGAAATATTTGGATTTGAAACGAAAATGTTGAAATTTTTTCTGGAAGTCGGGAGGTTTTCTTAATTTTTGGGTGAGTTTTAAATAATAAAAAGTGAATTGAAAATTTCGGGTAAGTCAGTAAATATAGAGGTTCTGTTGAATTTCGGGTGAATTGGATTTTCAGATAAGTCAAATTTTGCCGATATTTTAATTTTTAATTATAAAATAATGATGAAAACAAGCCAAAAATTGACACGTACCCAAATTTTTTAAATTTAGATATTTTTATCGAAAATCATAATTTCAACAATTTTCAAAGGTATAGAATTGATAAAATTTTGCTAGGAAAGTTGTAAAGTATTTCGAACTCCCCCTCAATTTATGCATGTCTTTAAAAAACTGCCCCTGGATAGAGTAATAAAACCTCCCCCTCGATTTGTGCACACAAAAAGACAGAGAATAAAGAAAAAATATGTAATATATACAGAAAGGTTCATGGAGGCACCATGGATCATGTCTTGAGGGTCAACATGCCTAACTTAGATACGAGGAATTGAAATCGTTTTTCTTCTAATGCCTTAGTGAATAGGTCGGCAAGTTGAACCTCGGTGTTAACGAAATGCATTTCGATGGTGCCTTTTTCCACATGTTCCTTAATAAAGTGATACCTAATGTCTATGTGTTTTGTGCGTGAATGATGCATGACATTACAAGTTATCGCTATTCCACTCTTAGAGTCGCTAAATATTGGAATATTATTGAGTAAAAGATCAAAATCTCGTAGTTGAGTTCTCATCCACCAAATCCGCGAACAAAAACACGCAACGATGACATATTATGCCTTCGATGTCGAGGTTGAGACGCAATTTTGTTTCCGATAAGACCAGTTCCTGAGTTTACCCCTAGAAATTGAGCGGCTCCAGATGTGTTTTTCTTGTCCATCTTGCATCTTGCGTAGTTTGCATCCGTGTATCCAACAAGTCTGACGTCTGAATCCATTGATTACCATAGATCGGGTTTTAAGGTTCCCGTTATGTACTTGAAGATCCTCTTTACAACAGCATATGGGATTCCTTCGGATCGGCTTGAAAGTGAGCACAAAGACACGTCGCGAACATGATGTCTGGTCGACTGGACGTGAGATAGAGTAATGATCCTATCATGTCTCGATAAGTTGTTTGGTTGACGGATTTTCCTAAGGTAAATCCGCATCTAGCTTGCATGAAGCAGACACCAGAGTCTTGGCAGGAGTGGAGTTGTCCAAGTTGTACTTCTTGAGGATATCGTGAATGTATTTGAGCCAAAAATAATGTCATCGACATATATTTCTACGAGCATTATATCTAATCCGCTTCTTTTGGGGAAGAGAGTCGTGTCAATCTTCCTTTTCGTGTAACCAGACGAGATGCGAAAATCCGTGAGGACTCCATACCAATCCCGGGGAGCTTATTTGAGTCCATACATGGCTTTATCCAGTCGATATACGTAGTCGGGGTTCTCTTCGCTCACAAAACCCTCAGGCTGAGAGATGAAGACTTCTTCCTTTAATACCCTTGTTAGGAAGGCTGTCTTAACGTCCACTTGGTACACCGTGAAGTTTCTGTGGGCAGCAAAAGCTATGAAGATCCTTATTGCTTCAATTCTGGCAACATGTACATAGGTCTTGTCGTAATGGATTCCTTCCTGTTGATTGTATCCTTTTGCTAGTAGCCTAACACTATTTTTGATCACGACCTCTTGTTCGTCTTTCTTGTTTTTGAAGATCCACTTAGTGTCAATTATGATTTCCCTTTTGTTCTAGGTATTAGTTTCCAAACATTCAGTCTCTCAAGCTGCATAATTTCTTTCTGCATGGTAATGATATAGTCTTGATCGGTAAGAGCGTCAGCTACTTTGGTCGGTTCCTTTTGACTGAGGAAACATGAGTAGGGACTTTCATTGATCGTGAAGCGCGATTGGTAACACCACTGGAGAGATACCCAATTATTTTTGAGTTTGGATGAGCGCGGGTTCACTTTCTTTCATGTGTGTAGGACGCTTCAGTGACATCGTTTTCCACATGAACTCCCTGATTTGTGATGATCTGTGATTCCGTAGGCTCATCCGGTTGGGACTCTGACTCTGCTGAAGATGCTTCTGGCGTGGAGTGAGTGGTTTGTGTGGTGTTATCTTTTAAGCTTGCAATGACATCTGAGTCGGTTGGAGGTACGTTATATTCGCCGATGTGGAGATTTTCCACCGTAAGAGGCGAAAGGTCATTGCTTGAGGCTTCAGAAGAGGTAGAAACGGTAGGTGGCGGTGGTCTTGGATAAAGATGCTCGAATAACATGTCAAGATCATATTTGAAGGTGTGCCCACCGTGGAGGTACTTGGTTGATCTTTCGTCAACTCTTGTAAAAGTTCGGGTTCTTGAGTGATTTGTGCAGAAGCTACTTGGTCTACTTCGTCGAATGTTACGTCGATGCTTCCATGACATACCTTATCTCTTTTAGATATACTCGATAGGCTTTGGAGTTTGTCGACTATCCTACAAGTACGTCTTCGAAAGCCTTTGGATCAAGTTTGCCCCGATATTCGCTATCGTTGGCAATATAACACTTGCATCCGAAGACCCCGGGAAATGAGACATCTAACACTATTCGATTGATTATCTCGTACGGAGTTCTCATAAATCTTCTGTGAAGAGAGGCACGATTCTGAGTGAAGCACTGCGTATTTAGTGCTTCAGCCCATAAGAAGTGTGGCAGTCCGAAATGAATCAGGAGAGTCCTGGTTGCTTCAACTATGGTCATGTTCTTGCGTTCGACAACTCCATTCTACTGGGGTGTCTTTGCAGCTGAGAACCGTTGGGTAATTCCAAGTGATCCATAGAAGTCACTGAGCTTTATGTTCTTGAATTCTGTCCCATTGCCAGTTCTAATTATTTGGACGCTCAGCTGGTAAAAATTATGTACTATCTTGACAAATTCGAATGAGATCCGATGTTTCGTCTTTGGTTCGGAGAAACTTGGTCCATGTGAATCGCGAGAACCCGTCCACAATTACTAACACGTATCTTTCATTGATGGTCTGAGTGCGCATAGGTCCACACAAATCCATGTGAATGAGCTCAAGAGGTTTGGAGGTCGATGCCGTATATTTGGTGTTGTGGGACGCTTTCCTCATCTTCCCCAATTCGCATGCCGAGCAAAGATGCTCTTGTGATACCAAAACGAGGGAAGTCCTTTGACCAAGTTGTCCGTTCGGAGATTGTTTAGATATTCAAAGTTGAGATATGAGAGGCGCTGGTGCCAAAGGTCGTGCTGATGTACATAGGCTCGAGAGATGAGACACGTTGGGCGAGTAGTCTTCAGATCAATGGAGTAAAGATTCGTATTTATGTGCCTAGTGAGCAGCTCCGTTCCTTTATCATTGATGACGCTACAGTTGTTGGATTCGAAGAGAACCTTAAAGCCTTTGTCACAGAAGCGTCTGATGCTGAATAGGTTGTAGCTTAGGCCTTTGACGTACGAAACTCCTTTGATGGTGAGTTTGTCATGAATGAGGTCACCTATTCCCAGCATAGGCGCGAGTCGCCGTTCCCGAAGTAGACTTTCCGAGATAGCCTTCGGAAAAGTTGCTCAACAGCTCTTTATTTTCCGTCATATGTGAGGAACAACATGAGTCTAAGTACCACACATGACGAACCTGCAAAACAAGTGAAGCAAGCTTAGGTACCCGTATGAGGACGATTCCTTCTTTAATTGCATGTGTGGGGTTCACCCCTTTTGTTGATATATTGTGTTCTAAGTCAGCTTGTTGAATGAATGACTTAGGAATCCAGACTCGTTTATAGCCTATCGGGTGTAGTAGCAATTTTGGAATCCACATTTGTCTGTGTTTTAACAATTTATTACGCTTGTCTGTGTCTTAACAATTTATTTTCGGGTGAGATGTATCTATGTCTCTTTGTTTTGTGAGTTTGCTTGTATTGCATCGGAGATACACCATCAGGAAGAGTGGAAGAGAAATGTTTTCTTCTTTGTAAATTGGAAACATTTTTCTGGAAACTATTTTTATGAGAACTTGGAAGTACATCATAGTTGTCATAACAATGTTTAGTAGAAAATAACGGAACACGGTCGTCGGTATTACAAGACGATTTTTTTGACTAGGTAAAGCTATCAAAAACAGGAGTAACAAGAGTTGAAGGTAGCTTTTTTTATTAAAGAGAGTTGACTCCTTCACTCGACCCGACCTAACTCTCTCGTCACTGTAGAACTCAGTTTTTGATCTGTAGGAGTTAGTACGAGACAAAGAGGTTTTCTTATCTAGTTTCTTGCATTTACACGTAAGTGTTTCGGAAACAGAATAAGAGGAGGAATGTATGTGTACATCAAGGAAGTTTTGAAGAGTATAGATTTTGCTTAAAAGAACAGTTCTTTCTTCCGATGAGGCTTTCCTTTCAGATTCTAGAGACATTGTTAGATCGCCTATTTTGCGAATTATTTCTGGGATATAAATGGAGGAATAAATGGGTTTGACCTGTTCGGAAGTACTTTCGTGATTTTCGGGTCCAAAAGGTGAAATAAAGTCTGTAGTTAGCGAAGTGTTACTAGTTTTATTACTATCTTTCAGCTTTGCATAACTAAACGTACTTTGAGCCCAATTTTTGTTTCTCCGTGTTTGTTCTTCTGATTCGACCACCTCTGACGATTCAACAAAAGACATAACCTTATCCAGGCTTAAGCCAAGGTGTTCAATGTCGTACAGAGAAAGTGCTTCATCTTCATTAGGGTTCGCTTTACTTTGGAACTTCAAACCTTCACGAGGATTGTAGAATTCTACATCTTTTGGTTGGTTGGGAAAGATGGTTTGATCGGTTTGACCTCTTTCTGTAAGAAAGTCCTCCAATTATTTGACCTTCTTATGGAGTCCAACACGTTCTTGAGTGATCAATTCGTATTGAGAAACTATATTTACACGTTCTTCTTTGCTTTCCTTCAAGTCTTTATTAACATTGCTGACTTGTCTTTCGCTATTCTCTACATTTTCTGCTAAGTTTTTCATTTAGATTTTGAAAAGGTTAATGATCCTTAAGAATAACTATCTATTCATGCTGTTTGTTTAACAAGACGTAATTATTGTCAAATTTTCTTTTAAGTTCTGTGTAATCCCTACGTTGCATGGACAATTTTTGTATTTTTTGTTTTAGCTCAATGAAATCCTTAGGGATGGAGCGTATACCTCAACGTCGGATGTGGAACGATCAGTTCTTTCCGAGTCGCAGCCCAACTCTTCTTCATCCGAGTCATACCCCTTGCTCTTGACCATAAAAGTATTTTCCTACCTCTCCTCGTCCGACGTGTCCTCAAGCCACTGCTCTTCTTCGGCTACCAGAACAATTCCCGCATTTTTGTGCTAGGAAAACTGAAGCTTCTTCTTGTAGTATTGGGTGTCCTTTATCTTAGGTTTGTAGCAGTCCTTGGCAAAGTGACCTCATTTTCGACAGTTGAAGCATTTCCTTGGAGCTTAAGTTTCCTTATTCTCGGTTTCCTCGTGACTGATGGCCTTTTGCTTATCGCTCGAGGTTCGCTGCCTGTTGTAGGAAGATGATGATTTCTTAGAGAATTTCTTATTGAGGTCACTACATGGTCACTTGCTTTTTGAGGTCATTGAGTTCTTCGTCGGATTCGGAATCGAGTCAGCATTGTCTGAAGAGTCTAATAGGATGACTTGCTTTCCTTTTGAAGCCTTCGAGCTTTTGCTGGTAAATTTGTTGGTCATAAGAGCAACGGGTTCCACATAAGCATTGGTCTTTCCTTCGTTCCTGATTTCTTTGGCGTAATCGATGTATTGAGAAAGATTATCATGCAAGGCATGAATATCCATGGCATCCAAGTCTTTGTTTTGCTGCTTGATCAGAACAACAAACCTGCCCCACTCGGGTTGGAGTGTGGAGAGAAATTTGATGTTGTGCTCGATGTTTGACCGTTGGATGTTGATCTTTCTCATTTCATTGATGATTGTCAGGAATCGAAGGTATGTGCATCGAATATCTTCTCCTTCATTAGCTCTGAATGAATCATATGCAGTCAGGGTGCTCGATTTCTTTGACAAGGTGCTTACATCTGTCCCAACAATCATCTTTGAGATTTCGTCCAATATGTCTTTGGCGGTGGACATGCTATCCACTTGAAAGTATACGTCGTTGGGATGGGACTGGAGGACGTAATATCTGGCAAGCTTGTCCGCTCTAGATCGAGCCTTCTTTATATCTGAGTTACGGCTTGAGCGCTCTTCTTTCCAAGAGAGGAGGGACTGCATTAGGGTGAGATTCAACGACACTCCAAAATTGAGCATGCCCTTCAAAGATAGACGAGATCATGTCATCGGAAATGTCACCATCTTTGATTTCTATGAAGTTGATGAAGCGATTTTTCCAAATGTCATACTCGCCCCATCTTAGTATTGGGGGATGAGTGTCAGATCCAATTGCAAAGTCGTCCATGTTGTTTGGTATTGATCGTAATATGAAAGAGATCTATGAAATAAAAGATTAGATTCGAACAATTATATTCTGAGTATCGAAAAGTTTGAGTAGGATATTTTGACCAAAATAGATAAGAATTTTCAAAGTCTTTAAATTGAAATATTGTTGTATTTTGGACTTAGAAATTTCTCGAAGGATTGTTAAATAATTCTTGGGCAACGAGAAATTTAAATTGTTTAATTGGCGAGAATTGTAAATTTCGAGTGTTGACTTTTGGTCAACACTTAAGTCGAAATTCGTTTAACACACACTGAAAATCACAAGAGTATGAAATTCGGGTAATACATGCACTGTCGTATAAATCAGTCTGAGAATTTATAATTTTCGGATGATATTTGGGTGAGAAACAAAAATTCGAGTAACTTAGGCGAATTTTTAAATAGTAAGGTTGGCCAATTTTTTAAAATCGAGTTTTCTTGACTGAAATATGAAAATCAGGTATTTCTGGCCCAAAGTTAAAAATTTGGTAATCCTGACCGGATTTTTGAAATCGGGTAATCTTAGTCGAATTTTGAAAAATCAGGTAATCCTAGTTGAATTTTGAAATTTCGCCGAGAGTTTTAAAAATCAAGCAAATTTCAGGTCTTACTTGTCCGAAAATTAACTAAATTAGAATGATTTTCAACATGTTGTATAATTTTCGGGGAGATGAGCCAAATTTCTTGGCATTGTTACATTCATCTACCCGAAAATCAAAACTGTGACAGAAAAGACAAGTTTGATACTCGATGTTGGCTCAACTCTTACTCAAACTTGACTGAAATCGATGCAAAAGAGTAAAAAAATCACTCATAAACGGTTTATCAAGCTCTGAAGGGGAAAAAAAAAGTAAAAACAGTTAAAAAACACTCAAATGAACTAAACATTCTCACCGCTTACGACTCCTTCAAAGCTAAGACGAACTCAATCAACGCTATTTATTCGATCGTAAAAACTTAGCGCGAAAACTTAAGTTTTTCGATAAAATTTTATTCGATCGTAAAAACTTAGCGGCGAAAACTTATGTTTTTCGATAAAAATTTACTCGATCGCAAAAATACGCGGCGAAAACATTAGTTTTTCGATATACTTTTAGTCGATCGCAAAAATATGCAGCAAAAACTTTAGTTTTCGATAGGGTTTTATTCGATCGCAAAACTACGCGGCGAAAAACTTAAGTTTTTTGACAAAATTTTATTCGATCGCAAAACTACGCGGCGAAAACCTTGAGTTTTCGTATGTTTTTATTTTATCGCAAAACAACGTTTGAATAAATTTTCGTTCGAAGAAAAATACGCCGCAAAATGTATACACTTTAAACACTTAGCAAATTTTTCAAATTTTTTCTAAGTCATACGTTATACACATAAACATTGTTTTCTCCTCGACAAAAATTTGAATTATTCAACATTATGAATTGCTTTTCTATAATTTGCATTTGAAACTTACAAATCTAGTGATTCTTATTTATTTTTTCAGAAATGGCTCATCAAGAAAACTCGTACATTTATCCTTCCGAAAGTTGGCTAACCGTCCATGACAACAACTATTAGTTGGATCTAGCCACCTTCCGATGCCCAGATGACGTCATCATTTCCATATTAAAGGGACATCCCTTATGGCCAGCACTCATCATAACTGCAACAGTCCATATGATATATCTCCAGCAATTCTGGGGATGCATGAAGAGCCACATTGTAGGTGATGATATGACATACACAACCAAGATAAACCAGAAGCACGTCATCATCGACAAAAATCTTCTGTCCATAGTCCTCAATCTACCGCATCATGAACGACCCCCTACCCACAGATGCGGAGATAGTGGAAGACATGCTTCGTATGGGATACAAGTCACCGTTGTCCAAACTAGACAACTTTCAAAACAACGGGATCCCTCATCCATGGAGGACATTGTTTGAAATTATCAACAAATGTCTCTTCCCGAAGCACTCGGAATTTGACAAGGCAAACATGAATATTCTCAGGATCTTCCATGGAGTCGTCTTCTCAAAGAAATATGACGTGGTCTAGCTAATCTGGAATGATCTGGCGGACCAAATGCGTCAACGGGAAACCAAATCGAAGGCAAAGTTCAAGCCTTACGTCTGATGGTTCCCGGTGCTGATCTCCCATTTGATGGAAGTACATCCGAAGATTCCTCGCCTACCACCTGTCGGAGGATACACACCGCCGAGGTTGCGATTTTTCCACAATTCGAAAATCGAATCTGGCACTCCAACCGATGTTGATTCCCTTGGTGCTTCTACGCCTAGAAGATCCCATCGATGAGGCCTACCAAGATTATTGCCAAAACAATTCCATCACGGAGGCAATGGTACGGTCCGTCGATCCGGCTCCGACGCCTACCTGACAAGAATCACTGGTGGAGGTTCAAGAGCCTGAACCTGTAACTCAGGAGCATGAAGCACCGGACATTGAGCCCGAAGGTGCAGCCCGTGTGCCCACAGCTCTAACACCTGCATCTCCTGAAGCCACTGACTCAGATGAGGAGGGCATATTACTACGAAGGGGTTCCCGCCGACGACAATTCTCTGCCCCGTCTGAATATCTCTCCACCACAACGGCTTCAGTTTTACCTCCTCCACCACCACCAGAGGAAGCAGCTCAAGCTCGCCTCTCCAACGTCAGATACTTCCTACAACAAGCTTCAGTTGATTTGGTTCTGCATGAAGATGAAGAACTTCAAGAAGGCGAAAACTACAATACCAAACTCCGGTGCTGCAAGAGATGATTGTCATCGAGTGGACACTCCTCCTCGCCTTTCAAAGGGGACTAACCGAGTCGAGATGCCAGGGGAGAACGTTTGGATTGAAGTGCCTTTTCTTGAAGATAAAAGGAAGCAGATATGGAGAGCTCCAAACCGGATCAAGAAGCTGAACGAGCTAAATCTACGGGGGATCTCTCATAGGGAAGAACGTAAGAAGATGGAACACATCTTCATGCTGACTTACCTAGGTCAGGATCGAAGTGGCATCCCAACGGATCAACTCCAAAGAAACTTCATGGACAAGCCACTAATCCTCCAACTCGTGATTGTATCACACACGATAGGAAATTATCCAACCCCGATCTACATCATAGAGCGGCGAATGTCAATCACACTCGAGAGGAGAAAGACGAAAGCTATCTACCATTCCTTCCACCAGACGAAGTCTATTGTCTGTTCCAGATGTACAAGAAAAAATATCAAACACATATGGGATACATCAAGAAGGAAGGCTCGAGGGATTGAAGAGATTCATGGTGCGGCAGATCAAATTTCACACCGCTCGCGACCTTCAGATCACTGTGGAGAATAACATGAAGAAGGTTAACATGGAATCGCCGCTCATGAAAGGCTTCCCGCTCAACGACTTCCCAGAGAACTATATTTTCAAGAAGCCAGGCATCGCCATCACGTATCGAAATCCAGTATTGAAAAGACGAGAGCGATGATGAAGTCTGAAGTTCATAAGTTCTGTGACGGGACGTTGAAGCTCATAAGGAATGATGTCCGACACTACGAAACATCATTGGGATTGAGGAAGTCCTTCTACGCCCGACCAGGATAAACGGAGCTGAAGAGCAAACAAGCACAAAAGGGGAGATTGAAGAAGACTTAGAAATTGTGCTTTGTTTATTAGTTATCCTTGTAATTAGGGGCATAACTTATATTTTTTATAGTGTAGGACTAGCTAATAAATATGCCATGTACATATGTATATATACAATGTACACTGTTGAAATCAAGACACAAGAATTTCAGAAATTCACAAGGCTCTAATTCACATTCTGGAGAGAAAAACACAAACGAAAATTTTCTCACTCTAAGCTTTTCTCTCTCGTGATCTTGAACCGAGATATTCGACCGAAGGTAACATTCGATAATCTATATTCAGATATCTTGAATTCATGTCTAGATCTCTCGTTAGTTGATTAATTATGACCTATCAGAAGCACAATTTCTAAGTCTTCTTCACTTTTGCATCAGAATCAAATACAAAATTCGCAGAATTCAGCACATAGATCAAATTTTCATTTCACGCGCGTTTTACGATTGAAAAAATTCTGGAAAATAAATTTGATCTAAAATAGCGAAAATCAATCCAAAACAATCATGATCTGCTCTGATACCAATTATTAGGTCCTATATGATCAACTATCGAGAGATCTAGGCATGAATTCTAGATATTCGAGTGTAGATTAAGATTTGTTACCTTCGGTCGAATATCTCCTTCGAAGAACACGAGAGAGAAGCTTAGTGTGAGAAAGTGTTTTGTGTGTGTTTCTCTCTCTAGAATGTGAATTCCAAGCCCTTGTGATTTTTCAATTACTTTCTCTATTGATTTTGATAGTGTACATGGTATTTATACCTATATACATGGTATAATTACAAGTAAGTCCTACACTACAAAAAATACAAGTTACGACCCAAATTACAAGGATAACCAATAAATGAGCACAATCTATAAGACGTAGTGGCTCCACATACATGATAAAGGGAAGATGCATAAGTTACTACAACTACAGTTCAACGAGATACATTATACTTATGCGTATGTTACACGAACATTCATTTTTATAAAAAAATAAATATATTGCATACACATAAGAGCAAAATAGAAAAATACTTATTGTTCAAAATTTTTCAAATGGTACATTTTAAATATGCATTTTCAAGACTTTAAGAGATTTTAAAATTTAAAATGCATATTACGTACGGAAATGATAAATAAGATTTTTTTCAATATCATATTTTTATTTATTTTAAAGAGGATTGACTCTTATTTCTTTCAAGAGGGAGCAACAATTTTAATTTTTGAGGGGGAAAAACTTTAAACGAATTAATTAAGGGAAAGAGATTCATAATATTTTTCAATCTTACTACGCAACTTTCTAGTGGGAGAAACTTTATATTCGGAAGCATTATTTGAGAGGGAGAAATAAAAATATAGATTTAAAGTTTAAAATTGAATTTTGGAAAATTTTACAGACAGGGTTTACCGATAAATTTTCTACACTTTCTCGAGAATTTTATCGCAAGACTTTCTCGACACATTTTTTATCGATCAACTTTCTCAATATGTAGTGTGAAAATTTTATCGACAATATTTTCGTAAAACGGCTTACATATCGAGAAATATTTTTCGATAAAGGCTTACATATCGTGAAATTTTATCGCAAACCTCATCCGAAATTTTTTTCTCGATACACCTCATTCCGATAATTTGTTTTCGACCTCATTCCGAGAAATGTTTTCGATACACCTCATCGGAAAAAAGAAATTCTCGATAATTCTCATACGAAAATTTTCTCGTAATTGTTTTGGATTAAATTTCGCTGTTTTAGATCAAATTTCTGTTCTTTTTTTTTCGTTCAAATATGCGTGCGACAATGGAAACTTGATCCCTATGCTGATTTCTGTTAAATTTGTTGTTGATACTGATGCGAAAGTGCTTGATTACATGTTAGGAATGAATCACATACTGATTTCAATCGTTTAAAACATCAAATTTATTTGATTTTTTATTCTGCTCTATTTCACTGTTTGCGATTGCAGTTTGAAAACGATTTGACTTTCACCAAAATTGATGGATTTTGCTTTAAAACGTGTTTAATCTTGTGTTTGTTCTTGATCAGTACACAAATTCAAGTGATTATCCAGAATTTCAGTGTTTAATTTGATGTTTTTTAGTTGAATTAGTGTAATTCGGTTCGATTAAACTCTGCTTTGCGTTTTTCGATCGTTTTCGATCGAAAATTTGGCTCGAAAATCTTTACGGATATTTCACTGTTGAGTTTTCGAGTAGTTCTCTAGCACAAAAGCTTTTTCGACAATTTCACTGTTTTCGCTAGTTTCACTCCTATATCGACGCGAAAAACTCAATTTTCGATTATTAGATTTTCGGTCCTCGCACAAAATAATCTTTTTCGAGTGTAACTAAGCGTAAAATATTTCGACCAATACTGTTTTTGGCTATATCCATATTAACTTTTGACACGAAAAACCTGTTTTTCGATTACAAGTTTTGGATCTCAATTTTCCAGTCTAATTTTTTCGATTGTCTTAATTCTCCAGTCCAAACTTAGCAAAAAAGTATTTCACCATCGAATATTTTGCACTCGAATAAGTTTAGTCAAACTTATCGATTTTTTTTTTGAGATCTTAGATTTTCGATCATTCTAATTTTCTAATAACAAATTTTTCAATAGAACGATAAAATTTTTTCGATAAACCGTTTTTCGATAGGTTTTACTAAAAAAATTTCTATAAACAACATCGAAAATCTTTTACTTTCGAAAAATACTCTCGCAAAATGTTTTCCAGTCGAAAATAATTTTCGATACCAATCCTTCGACAAACATATACTTACGAAAATCATTTTCGATAAGAGTTTTTTTTTTTAAAAAAAAGGAGAATTCCTTCCATCTTCATCAAGCTTCATGGATAATTTCTCCGACATTCTAAAGACGGGCTTCAAGGATGAATCTCGAGCTTACAACAAAAAAATATTTCCAAAAGGCAAAAGTGACAATCTACTTGACGATCCCAATGCTCTTTTTGTTGACATGCTCCGGCTTGCTGATTGACATAAAGCAGCACTCATCATGTATCCTGAAAGCATGGCATTCTAGTTCCCATGGTTCAGTCAAATCCAACTTGATCATAACCCCGGATGCATCCGAGCATTAGTGACGATCCGACATACCACCTATCCTACATCATCCGAACAACAAGCAAGATGACTTCGATGAGGACTTGGAAATTTTTGAAGGTACATAAATCCCTTATCTGACAAATTATTCGGACCAACCCTCATAGGTACATGTGCTAATGTTTTTAGCTCCGGGGTGGAAGACGCGGCATTCGGTCCAACGGTACGTGCATCCGAGCCTTACCCACTCATCATTTCCTAAAAGACCGATGTTTCATTTTCTCACGGGGAGTCATGTCTACTATCACCACTTCACTCGGAAGGGGGAGATATTGAACTAAGTGATAATATGCCTCGTACCACGCTTTCATTGATCACATCGTGTCTACTGTGTCCTCACTTCCAAAATTGTTATAATTTTCTAGGACACATACACTTTTAATATACTTGGTCTTTGTGATCAAGTTAGAACTTTCGTAGACATGTCATTCTCAGACATGCTTCGATGATCGAAATGAAGTCTTGTCATTGCAACATGAAAACAACAACGGTATTAGACCATCTTCTATGAGCAACACTCCTAGAACGAAGTCAACGGGAAAACTATGTGGCCCCGGTTTCATATCGACGGAATGCCTTAGTGGCTCCATCGGGTTATTACCGAATTTGATTACCTACGAAGTCTACAAACTCCAAGACGATGCCCGGTTTCTTGCCAAAGACGATGCCCCATTTTTGACACATCGCCATGACGATCTTCCCACTCGATCATCATGAGGGGGAGTATTACTAAAGAAAATGGGAGCAATACAAGAATGAAAGTGCAAGATTGATCGAAAATACTAAATTCTCAAGCATCGTCGAATCAAGCAAACACCACGAGCTTCAATAATCGAAGTTTCCGCTCGTGTACGTCTCTCCAAATTTCAAATCGAATTCCCCGATCCCAACACCAGATTGAACTACAATAGGGGGGGAGTTTTGTCACTATCAAAGGGAGAGATAGAACACAAAGAGAGGAGATTCTCAAACACAAAGAGAAATTCTCCAAATCCGACAAGCAACATCACACACCTTCCGGCATTTGCGAGACAAGCTTCAAGAGAAGATTAGAAGGAAAATCCGATGGCGAGAAGAGAAAAGATCAAGAAATGGTGAGCTTAAAGATCCTTGTTAGGTCCTAGATTATCAACTACCATAAATCATAGGCGTGAATTTTAGATATCCGAGTAAAAATTTGAGATTTGATACCAGTCGAATACCTCCGATGAAGAACACGAGAGAAACGCTCTTAGTGTGAGAAAGTGTTTTGTGTCTTTCTCTCTTTGGAATGTAAATTGCAAGGCTTTTGGATTTTTTCTAATAACTTTCTCTGTTGAATTCAATAGTGTACACTGGTATTTATACCTATATAACTGGCATAATACAACTAAATCCTACACTATTGAATAAACAAGTCACGCCCTTAATTACTAGAATAACTAATAAAGGAGCACAATTAAAATATCATCTTCAATCTCCCCCTTTGTCCTTGTCGAGCATAAAATGATTTCCTTAATCCCAATGTTGTCTCATAATGTCGGACAACATCCCTCAGCTCTAGCCGTTCCTCAATAGTGCTCAGAAGCTCATTGAGGAGCGGGACTTCTTCTTCTCCACGGTCCCCAATGATCGTGGTCTCATCGATCTCTTCCAATCTCCTTTCAATATTCTTCTTTACGAGCTTCAACGTCCATCGCAGAATTTGTGCACTTCAGACTTCATCATCGCTCTCGTCTTTCCAATTACTAGATTGCGGTAAGTGATGGCGAGGCCTGGCTTCTTGAAGATGTAGTTCTCCAGGAAGTCGTTGAGTGGGATGCCTTTTGTTAGCTCCTAATTAATCAACTAACAAAAGATCTAGTCGCGAATTCTAGATATTCGAATATAGATTATCTATATGTTACCTTCGGTCAAATATCTCGGTCAAGATCACGAGAGAGATTAGAGTGAGGAAGTTTTCATTTGTGGTTCTCTCTCTAGAATGTGAATTCTTAGCCTTGTGAATTTTCTGAAGAACTTGTGTATTGATTTCAATAGTGTACGTTGTATATATACATATATACATGGTATATTTACTAGTTAGTCCTACACTATAAAAAATATAAGCTACGCTCCTAATTACAAGGATAATTAATAAACAAAACACAATTTCTAAGTCTTCTTCAATCTCCCCCTTTGAGCTTGTTTGCTCTTTAACTTCGTTTATCCTTGTCGGGCGTAGAATGACTTCCTCAATTCCAATGTTGTCTTGTAGTGTCGGACAACATTCCTCAGCTCCAACCGTTCATTTATGGCATTGAGAAGCTCATTGAGGAGCGTGGATTCTTCTTCTCCAAAGTCCTCGAAGTTTGTTTCTTCATCGATCTCTGCCAACCTCCTTTCGATGTTCTTTCTTATGAGCTTCGACGTCCCGTCACAGAACTTATGAACTTTAGACTTAATCATCGCTCTCGTCTTTCCAATGACTGGATTCCGAGATGAAGTTTTCGTTTATGTTTCTCTCTCTAGAATGCGAATTCTTAGCCTTGTGAATTTTCTGAAATTCTTGTGTATTGATTTCAATAGCGTACATTGTATATATACATGGTATATTTACTAGTTAGTCCTACACTATAAAAAATATAAGATACGCCCCTAATTACAAGGATAACTAATAAACAAAGCACAATTTCTAAGTCTTCTTCAATCTCCCCCTTTGAGCTTGTTTGCTCTTTAACTTTGTTTATCCTTGTCGGGCGTATAATGACTTCCTCAATCCCAATGTTGTCTCGTAGTGTCGGACAGCATTCCTCAGCTCCAACCGTTCATTGATGGCATTGAGAAGCTCATTGAGGAGCGTTGATTCTTCTTCTCCAAGGTCCTCGAAGATTGTTTCTTCATCGATCTCTGTCAACCTCCTTTTGATGTTCTTTCGTATGAGCTTCGACGTCCCGTCACAGAACTTATGAACTTCAGACTTCATCATCGCTCTCGTCTTTCTAATAACTGGATTTCGATATGTGATGGCGAGGCCTGACTTCTTGAAAATATAGTTCTCTGGGAAGTCGTTGAGCGGGAAGCCTTTAATGAGCGGCGATCCATATTGACCTTCTTCATGTTATTTTCCATAGCGATTTGAAGGTCGTGTGCGGTGTGAAACTTAATCTGCCGCACCATGAATCTCTTCAATCCCTCGAGCCCTTCCTTATTGATGTATCCAGTAGGTGTCTGGTATTTGTTTTTGTACATCTGGAACGGACGGTAGACTTTGTTTGGTGGAAGGAACAGTAGATAGTTTCATCTATCTCCTCTCGAGTGTGATTGTCATCCGTTCGCTCTACGATGTAGATCAGGGTTGGATAACTTCCAGTCGTGTGTGATACACTCACACAAGGCTTTGATCCTATGTTTTTTATCTATCTAGTGACAGGGCAGCTTCTTTGTCCAATCTATAAAGCAGAAGTTTTGGTTTGTGGGGGTGTTTTTTGAATTGGGGCAGCAGTTGTGGTTTTTGCTAGTGTTGTGGGTCATTTGGTGGATGAGGATGGTTGAGTAGCTGAAGAGGGTTGTTGGTTTGAGGTTGATGGCTATTGGGTAAAGGATGGTGCACGGCCCCGTCCTCCGCGTCCTCGTCTTCTAGAGACGCGCTGACTCTTCTTCCCCTCTGGACGATCCTGATCATCGGGATCGTCGTGACATTGCTTGAGGGTTGGGAGTCTTCGCGATAGGTACTCAACATCTACATGCGGCGGAGGAACTCCTCTTCATCCTTGTTTAGATTTTCGTAAAGGAGACGAAAGAGAAGAATGTCGGGGAGCTCAGACAAGGGCATCATATCTGGGTTTGGGTGTAGGGGTTGAGGTGGGGAGGGTGGTAGGCGTGGCGGAGGAGGTGGAGGTTCGTCGGCCATGGGTGCCTACCCTTTTTTCCTTGATGGCGTGTTTGAAGGAGATTGTCTTAGAAGGTTATTGCAAAGGTGGCGATCACGGACCGTATGATCTCCGAGAGAAGCCTTCCTTGGTGACGAACTGCGCAAGCAACCCATAGGAGCCACTAATGCGTTTCGTCTCACAACATCGAAATAGATAAGCGACGTGTGGCATGCAAACTCTGGCAGGACATCGGACATGTACTTGAGACTAATTTGCGGGAAGTGTCACTCGGTTGTTGCAAGTTCACCGAGACCTGCAGGGATAATCACCGGCATGAGTCCACTTAGACTTTCCTGTTGACATTGTTAGCGAGACAAGCTCGGGAGGGTGGCCCGTTACCACTGTTGTATTTGACATTGCAGCGGTGGGACTACCTTTCAATCCACGAAGCACAGCTATATAGATGTGTCTGTGGAAGTTCTATTTTGGTCACCGATACCAAGAGTGAAAATTGTTTGTGTCCTATAAAATTGGAAAAATGTAGGAAGAGCAAACAGAAGACCTAACATGGTCAAAGAAGGGGTAGTGGTCTGGGGCTGCCAACAACTTGTTTCAATATTTCCCGCCTCCGAGTGAAGCGGTGATAGCTGATGTGGTTCCCCCTGTGATTTTGAAACATCTGTATGTTAGGAGACAGATGTGTGTCTTATGTTTGGTTGTGCTTGTGCCGTTGGACCTGATTCGGCAACTTCTAGTCGGGAGCTTAACAAATCAGCTCTTGCATCTAATGTTTCGGTCCGGGTTATATATGAGGTAGAGGGGGCAGTCACAGACGGTACGTCGGAGGAAGTAGGTAGTCGTTGAGTTGCTTTAGACGGGCCTCACGCCAGGTGTCGGTCTTGTCGTAGGTGCGGCATCCGTTGTTATCCGATTCGGTGTACTCGGATGACTTTGCGGCTTGGAAGCTCTCAAGGCTCACTCGTTTGCTCAGGCTTGTTTCCCGGTTAGTTTCCGCTGGGTTTGGCCGAACCATAGGAACGCCTATATTGTGTTGGCAGCAGTATGCGATGGTCGCCAAGTTAAAAGGATCTGTGAGGCATAGGAGGGCGTCCGAAATTAACATCGGGTTCATCGGTGGTCCTCTCGCGTTTTCCTTGGCCTTGTGAAAATATTGGAGCTTGGGAGTTTTGTAACTTGGAGCTGAAGGCCGCCTCGAGATCTCCATGATGGTTTTCATAAAATATTAGATGAGGAGTGGAAACCATCGGAGGTATGAAACGACCTTTGGCATATTGGGATGTCTCTCTCGTGTTGAGCGTAAGGTCAGGTCGTTCCAAATCAATTGGGCAACGTTTTGATGTTTGTCGAAGACGATGCCGTGGAAGAGACGCAAGATATTCTCGTTGCATCTCTTGAATCAGACGTGTTTAGGTGATGAGCACTTAGTGTCCAACACGAAGATCGTTGTCAATGGATCAAGGATGCCACCCATTTGGAAGGCGAAGACTTGCATCAATAGTAGAGAATATCCGGTGTCAGTTGGGAACGACTCGTATGTTAGGTAAAGGGGGAGATGCAGCACTTGCCGTAAAATCATCGTCTTCGTTATCTTCACTTGTGTCACGTGAAGGGTGGCTTCTAAGTATGATTTGTTGTTAATGGTGATCTGCCTCATCGTGTGTTAGAATTATTGTAGATATCCTTCCACCACCTTGGCAGTTAGAGAAAGGCTGGCCATAAGCGGTGGTGTCGAATGATGGAGATGATCACTTCGACCATGAACGTCATGATGTCCCGCTCGAAGTTGTTTTCTTTGACTATCCATTGCTCCATGGGGTATGTTTTTTATATTGATGACATTTAGAATCTTAGTTTAGGACATAGAGAAATCAGTATATCGTGAATAATTGTTCAAAGTCCGATTATTGTTTGTTTTTATATAACTTAATAATATAGGTTTTTTTAAAAGGTTGAAGATTTGCGCTAAGTACTTCATTTCGGCGTGAGTGTCTTCGCAGTATATTTATATGTTAGATAATTATTGTGTTAAAAAATTAATCTTATCTTTGTAGTTGTACTTAATTGATAGATTTTATTTTATAAGGTCTTAATGTAAGTTGGGCAAGATGGCGCTTTATAATAATATACCAAAATATGTGGTATTTGGTATATATACCAAACCCTACTAATTTTGTATCTGTGAATCATTAATCTAAATCCTTGGGGTTTGAGCCATCAGCAATAAATCCTTAAAACCATCAAATGTACATACACACATTTTAATGTTTTCATCATAAATCCCGAGGTAATTATCAATCGTTAGGATATTTAGAACCTTCATTTGGTACATAGACTAGTGTGATCGATTGAACCAACTTTTACTAGATTCACGAAAGTTTTCTAGGCCTTTCAATACTTTTCACTTTTCGATAGGTTTCCTCATCGTTTTTTACTATTTGAACCTATTTTACTGACTCTTCAAAAGGTGGTAGATATTATTTTCGTTACTTTCTGTGTGATTACCCAAAATTTTTCATCAAGTTTGAATGATTTCTTTGCAAAATCGGTGTTCCAGAACTTTTCGATAATAATTTTCGGTAGAAATATCAAAAAACCTTATTTTCGATAGAAACTTTGCAAAGTAGTTTTCGGTACATGTTTTCGATACTAACAGGTTTTCGGTACAAAATGTGTCGGTATACCCTCTAAAAATTTTCCAGCGCCAATATTGTAAAGTTTTCGGTATATTAACATTTAAAACGTTTTTTACAACTTACTTTTCGATACACCTTTTTGATAAAAAGTTTTTGGTACCAAAAATTTTCGATATAACCTCTTTTCGATACAGTCTCTTTTCGATACAAACTCTTTTCGATATCAAATCTCTTCGAAACTCATAAATTTTCGACACACTCAAACTTTGTGAATCAAGAATCCCTCTCACTTCAGAAAACTCATTAAACTCAACCATACGCGTTAATCAATCAAATCCAACCTTCGACGATGGATGTTCTTTCTATGGGATGACCATCGATGCTCAGAAGGGGAGACTACATGGTTTGGAGGAACAATTCCTCAACTTTCTGGAGAGTAAAGAGCAAGCCACGGACATAGTATCCTTCAGAAACGATAGACCAACAAAGTTCTAGAAGAATATTCCTGGAGATGTCATGAACAACCCCCAATACTCGAGACCAGAGTGCTCAAAACTCCTGACGAGTACATCGACCCCCAAAACCTAATGGCTAAATCATGCCTAGCTGCAAGACGTACATCCTACAAGACATTCCCAACGAGATCTACGTAGAAATCGACAACAAAAGAAATGTAGAGTGAGATCTACAAGATGATGCAACGAACGGAGGTCGGGGTCAAGGCCAAGAAAGCTATTACTCTAACTTCTTATGACACGTTTAAGGCCAAAACGGGGGAGGATATCAGGAAAACTTATCAGAGATTCTTGACACTAATTAATGAGATTAAGACTAACATGGAGATCAACATCTGATTCCCCTCATCTCTGATGCATAAATGTAAGAAGATCGCTACACAGATCATGCCGAACCAGAATCTCGATGAGATGGACATTCATAGTGTCTTCGACAATCTCGCACAGCACATCGAGGACGTTAGCGATATTTAGGGTGACTCAAAAGGGAAGGCAGTGGTGGATCCACTCGCGTTAGTAACCGAAAAGAAGCTCAGGAGGAGCGTAAAGCTTATAAGGGGAAGTAGGTGAGGCCCCCGAGGCTCATCAGGGGAAGACAACTCCGAGTCCGACTCAGACCCCGAGATTAAAGAGTTGGAAAGGCAGATTGTGTTGATGACAAAGATGATGAGCATGAAATACTTCAAGAAGAAGTCATCATATTTAGCCAATAAGCAAAGAACCTCCTGTTCCAGACAACTGATGAAAGCTTATGAGCAGTAAAAACCAAGGAGTGCCACGAACCGATTAAATGCTACAATTGTGGCAAGTCGGGCACAGGGGGAGAGACTATTCTCTGCCCAAGAGGAAGGATGAATGCTTCTATAACAAGAAGTTTCAACTGTCAAAACAGAAAGAAGCTTGAGTAGAACTGATGGTAGAACGGGACCACTAGCTTGAAGACACGTCAGATAGCAAACCTGAAAATCTGGCACTGATGGCCAACGTGGAAGAAGTTGACTCAAATGACTCTAACAACATTTCAGACTTCTCGTTATCTGAAAGGAAGGTAGTTAATTATGGCTTTAACAGTTTACGAAAGTTACAAACAAAAATTCACATCAATTCGTAAAGAACGTAAAACTGTTAACAAATTAGAAGATATGCTAGCTAATAATGAATGTGTGAAGAAAACATATGCTTAATGAATCTAAGCTCACGGTGTTATTAGATGCAAAGGACAAGATCACATGTCAACTAAGATAGAGAAATCTGAAGCTAGAGTCTGTGATCTGACAGAAAGCATAAAACCCTGTGAGACTGAGCGTAAAATAACACATTATGAGACGATCGTTGCGGAACAAAAACAGATGTACTCAAAGATTAAGAGCTTAGAAGATATTTTAGCCAAAAGACGTCAAATATACCGAATGATATTTTTATATCAGCCAAAGAACACAAGATTTTACAATCTTGTCGAACGCTTAGGATACCAATACCCATGGAACATAAGGAAAGTGGCATCTCCTCAACTTTACGATCGCATATATGGGTTTAGGACTAAAAAAAACTAATGGCTCAGGAGCATCAGAAATAGATGCTCTTGAACAAACAAAGCGAGATACGAAAGTCTACGCTAAAATCTCGTTTAACAATACAGAATTGGACAATAGTTATAAGACTAGAGAAATTCCTCTATATACAGACTATCCTCCTATTTGTTCTCCCTCACCTAAAGCCACCAATGTCGGGGAAGAATCCTCTAATTTAGAAAAACCCAGCACTCGCGGTGGTACTCATAGGGTACTCAATGACGTAAAAGGTATATCGAGTCTACCTCAAAGAGATTAGTCATGGAGAGCATTAATGTGACGTTCAGCGAAACGATGGAAATGGCTTATGTATACATTAGTATAGAACCTGGACTAATTGGAGTGTTGGGTTAACAATGTTCTAAACACGTGGAAGGGATTTCTAACTAAGAAACATACAATGGCACTGACCTGGAATCTCTCTTCGACCACTTCTATGACGATCCTTTTCACAAAACAAACGGTACAGTGACGCAGCGGAACCACACGTAGAATAACTAACCGTGGCCGATGAAGACAATTCCCTTATAAAGATCTCCACTTCGATCGACATGGAGTTAGTCGATCCAAAAAATGAAGAGAACGTTGTACAACCTCTCACTCATGAGAGGAAGTGTACTCGAGCCCATCCAATCGATCAGATGATAGGGGATCCATCTCAAGGCGTTAGTACATGATCTTCAATGGCTAACGGAGAGTTTATATGCATGTCTCTTTAGCAAAATAGAACAAACTAAGGTAACATAGGCATTAGCAGATCCTGATTGGATTAAAGCAATGCAAGAAGAAATCCATCAGTTCGAGGGTCTCAAAGTCTGGAGTCTAGTTCCAAGACCCAAAGAAAAGACCATCATTGGCACAAAATGAGTCTTTAAGAACAAGAATGATGAAGAAGGTGTCATAATAATGAACTAGGCAGGATTAGTGGCGAAGGGCTACAATCAACTAGAGGGCATTGACTACGACAAAACTTTGCCCCTGTCGCGAGAATAAAAGTCATTCGCCTCTTCTTAGCTTATGAGACCCACAAGAACTTCACCATTTACCAAATGAATGTCAAAATTGCCTTCTTGAATGACATTTTGAAAGAAGAAGTCTTTGTCCTCAGCCTGAAGGATTCGCAAGTGACACTCACCCTGAATACATCTATCACCTAGATAAGGCTCTTATGGACTAAAGCAAGCTCCCCGACCTTGGTATGACGTCGTTTCAGACCTTCTAGTCAAATCGGGCTTCACGAAAGGGATGATCGACACCACTCTTTTCATCAAACAACACTAACACGAATCAAACATATTGATGACTCAGATATACGTGAATGACATCATTTTCAGGTCCACAGATCCAAAGTTATATATGAAGATTGGAAATCTTATGAAGACGAAGTTTGAAATGAGCATGATGAGGGAGCTAAACTTCTTCCTCGTATTGCAAGTGAAGCAGCTTCCGAATGGAAGCTTCATAAGCCAATCCAAGTACACTGGTGGTATCTTGAAGAAGTACAACATAGAGAACTGCATACCGATGAATTCACCAATGTCGACAACTTGTAATCTTTCGACTCCTTCAGAAAACCAGTCAACACAACAACTCACAGAGGAATCATCTGCTCCTTGTTGTATCTAACTTCAAGCCGACCCAATCTCATGTTCTCCACATGCTTGTGGCCTTGCTTTCAAGGCAATCCAAAGGAATCACAAATAGTACCCGTGAAGAGAATCATCTGATATCTCAAAGGAACGCTGAATCCGCGTTATGGTATTCTAAGAACTCTTTAACTTAATTGGTTACACTGATGCAGGTTATGTATGATGTAGAATGGGCAGGAAAAACACCTTCGGTGGCCCGCAATTTCTAGGTGACAAAGTAGTTTGCTTGTCATAAAAAAAAAAAAGAATTGCATGTCAACCTCCACAGCCGAGGCGTAGTACGTCCGCCGCTACTTGTTGCTCACAAATCATGTGGATGAAGACGCAATTGCATGACTATGGGCTTTAAATAACCTACCGATATATAGGGATTCTAAGAGTGCTATTGCTATCATGTGAAATCTTCTTCACCATTCACACGCGAAACAAATAGACGAGGTATCATTTATAAAATGATCATGTGGAAAATGACACAATCGAGATGTACTTCATATGTACTTAGTTACAGATTGCCGAGTTATATACTAAGACCTTGGGTGAAAAATGCTTTCATTTCATTGTTTCTAAGTTGAGGGGAGTACTTATCAAACTTTTTTAGGGGGTAGAGATCTTTATGAGTATATAGTTAGATTTAATGCTTATTTTTTTAATTGTTATTTTGATTTTTATTTTCATTTTAGTGTCTATATTCTTTTTTTTTTTTACATTGTTAGTTTGCATGTTTAATTTCTTTTGTGGTATCTGATTAATGAATTTATTTTTTAGAAAATATTTATTCTATTTTCTTTTAGTATATTTTATTCGCTAGTCCTTACTCAATACATAAAATATTTTTGAAAAACCATTCACACGAAGACTACTTACAAAAAAATTGGGGCTCGATGAGGTGGGTCACCACAAACAAACGATCATTCTTCGAAGCCACCATTCACACAACACAAGTCATGCTTACAAGACGATCCTACGTCGAGCCCTACGTCTCCCTCTCGAACCACGTACGAGTCGTTCCCCACAGACACCCAACTTCTCCAAGACCTTCTCCGGATGGGGTACACTCTACCGTTGGCGTAAGTCTCTACATTTCAGATTGGTGGCATCCTGTACCCGAGGAAGACGCTTTTCGGCTTTTAACAAATGTTTATCACCCAAGCACGCCAGCTTCGATCGCTGCAATGCAAACATCTTGCGCCTCTTCCATGGCATCGTCTTCAAGAAACAACACGATGTTGCCTAACTAATTTGTAACGACCTGGTCGAGAACTCAACACGAGGGACAACCCAAAGAAACCAAAGGTCGTTCCCTACCTACGATGGTTTCCCCTTCTGATTAACTATTTTATGGAAACCATCCCGGGGATCCCGAGGCAGCCTAATGTCGCAAGCTCCGAAGCTGAAGTAATTCAGAAGTGAATTCGAGAGGATCATCGATGAACCCAATGTTGATCTTGGATGCCCTCTTAAGCCTCGCAGATCCCACCAACTCCGCGGTGATCGCCTATGCCGCGTGAACAACATAGCAGCTTATACTGTTTAACCAAACCCAAATGCAACCCAACCCTGGAGCAAGCCTAGGGAACATGATGGTTATGAGAGTTCACCTGCCACAGAGTCATCCAAACAGACCAAATGGGATGACGACGAAAGTCGAACATACAAAAAGTCTTGCACCTAGCATGAGGCCCGCCAAAAGCAGCACAAAAATCAACTTGATGCCTCCGCTATACCGTCTGTGGCTGCCTCCTCTACCTCAAAAACAATCCGGACAGAACCCGTAGGTGCAGGAGCCAATGTGTTTGTCTCTCGACACCGAATTAGGTCCAACAGCGCATGCACAACCAACCTTAATCCACTCATTTGTCTCCCAACAGACAGATGTTTGAGTAACACACTGGGAACCGCAAACGCTATCACCACCTCACTCGGCGGCGAAAGATATTAAAATAAGTGGTCATTTGCCCCCGACCACTGCCCCTTCTTTGACCGCATTAGGTCCCCTAGATTTTCCTATTTACTAGGAAACAAACACTTTTCACTTTTGGTCTCCTGAATAAGATATTGTCTGTTACAGGCGTGCTTCGGGATTGCGAGGTAGTCCCATGCTCCAGCGACACATACAACAACGGTAACGTGTCATCCTCCCTAGCTTGTCTTGATAGCGATGTCCACGGGAAACCTAAGTGACTATGGATAGATGATTACCCTTGCATGTCTCGGTGAACATGCCACAATGACCCGAGTGACATTTCCCCCAAATATGTCACAAAGATCGGTCAGAAGTCCTGCCAGAATATGTGTTGTCCACACATCGGACATCTACTCCTTGTTGTGACAACGAAAGGCCTCATTGGCTCCAGCGGGTTACATGCCCCATTCATCACCAAGGATGGCCTCTCACAAAGCATTCAAGCAGCGATCTCCGCATTTTTCACGAGCTTTGAAGGTAATCTCCTCGACCAAATGCGGACGATGATCGACAATGCCTTTCGAGACAAAGGGAAGGCATCCATGGCTGACGAACCTCTACCTCCACTACCTTCCCCACCTCGACCACCACACCCTAACCATACAGAACGCCCATGTCCGAGCTCCGAGACATCCTCCTTTTTCGACTTCTCTCCGTAATAAAATCCGACCGAGGGCGAGCTCCTACATCGCATGTAGGATCATCCCACGACTCCACCGCCTAGTACCTCGTGACGACTCCACTGCCCTCAAGAGACGTCATTACGGTCCCGATGATCAGGATTGTCCTCAGGAGGAGAAAAGGAAACGCATCTCTGCATCATCTTGAAGAACTAGAGGATGAGGACGTAGAAGAAGCGGACAGGTCTGTGAATCATCCTAAACACCACAACCATCATCCTCATCCAAACGACCCACAACACTGCCACCACAACACCGTTGCCGCTCCGACTCCAACACAATCCACCACTCAACCCAATACACCACCACAACCCTCTATCCACTCTCACTCAAAATTGAGACCAATCCAATTAACATCAGCTCCAGAACAGTCAGGCTCTTTGGATTTTGATCCCTGTCCATACATCGATAAATACATCATGGACTAGCACTGGTCGATGCTACCGAAGATCGAGGATGCCATTCGCAACCGCCTTGAAAACATGAGATATTATCTAAGGCGAGCGTCAACGGACATCTTCCTCATTGATCCCGAAGAGGAAGAGGAAGGTGATGACCACGAAGGAGAATTCATGAACTCCCAGAACTACTCAAGCATCGAGTTGACGAGCCCCCAAAAGCAAGCCAGGGCAAGGTGCAAATCGACACTCCGAGTGAGAACAAGAGGATAACATCCCCATTCCTTGAAGACATTCGTACGAGGATTTGGAGAAGTGCCGAAAAAATAAGGAGGGTCGATAAACTCAAAATTCGGGGTCTAATGCACTTAAAGGGTACAAGGCAAGGCGTCGAGCATCTTTAAATGCTGTATCAGTTAGCCTTCGGACCATGAGGATTAACAAAGGAGCATCTAAGAAAATGACAAAAGCAGAAGTCGCGTCCATCTATGACCTTGTGGACAACACATCGTTGGGAGGTTTCTAAGCCCAATGCCTTGTTGATCAAGTCATGCCTGGTTGACCAAGTATAATGCCTTGTGCAACAAGTCGAATGCCTTTTTGACCAAGTCATACCTTGTAGAACAAGTCGAATGCCTTGTTGACCAAGTAGAATGCCTTAATGAACAAGTCGAATGCCTTGTTGACCAAATCGAATGCCCATTCGAACAAGTAGAAGCCTTGTTGAACAAGTCGAATGTCTTGTTGACCCAGTAGAATATCTTGTTGAATAAATAGAATGCCTAGTTGAACAACTCGAACGCCTTGATGAATAAGTTGAATGCCTTGTTGAAAAGTCGAATGCCTTGTTGACCAAGTAAAATGCCTTGTTGAACAAGTCGAATGCCTTGTTGACCAAGTCGAATGAATTCTTGACAAAGTAATGCCTTGTTGACCAAGTCGAATGCCTTGTTGACCAAGTCATGCCTTGTTGACCAAGTAGAATGCCTTGTTAAACAAGTAGAATGTCTGGTTGAACAAGTCCAATGCCTTGTTGAATAAGTCGAATGCCTCGTTGACCCAGTAAAATGCTTTGCTGAACAGGTTGAATGCCTTGTTGAACAAGAAGAATGCCTGGTATACCTTGTTGACCAAGTCGAATGCCCTTTCGAACAAGTAGATTGCATTGTTGAATAAGTCGAATGTCTTGTTGACCAAGTCCAATGCCTTGTTGAACAAGTCGAATGCCTTGTTAACCAAGTCGAATGTCTTGTTGGCCAAGTCATGCCATGTTGACCAAGTAGTATTTCTTGTTGAACAAGTCGAATGCTCTGTTGACCAAGTAGAATGTCTTGTTGAACAAGTCGAACGCCTTGATGAAGAAGACGAATACCTTGTTGAAAAAGTCAAATGGCTTGTTGACCAAGTAGAATGCTTTGTCGAACAAGTCGAACGCCTTGTTGAACAAGAAGAATGCCCGGGATGCCTTGTTGACCAAGTCGAATGCCCTTTCAAACAAGTCGAATGCCTTGTTGAGTCATGTCTTGTTGACCAAGTTGAATGCCTAGTTAAACTAGTCGAACGCCTCGTTGAAGAAGTCGAATGCCTTGTTGACCAAGTAGAATGTTTTGTTGAACAAGTCGAATGCCTTGTTGAACAAGAAGAATTCCCGGTATGCTTGGTTGACCAAGTCGAATGCCCTTTCGAACAAGTAGAATGCTTGTTGAACAAGTCGAATGTCTTGTTGAACAAGTCGAATGCCTTGTTGACCAAGCGATACCTTTGTTGACCAAGTCGAATGCCTTGTGGAACAAGTCCAATGTCTTGTTGCCCAAGTCGAATGCCATGTTGACCAAGTAGAATGCATTGTTGAATAAGTAGAATGCCTTGTTGAACAAGTCAAATACTTTGTCGACCAAGTCGAATGTCTTGTTGACCAAGTCGAATGTCTTGTTGACCAAGTAGAATGCCTTGTTGAACAAGTAGAATGTCAGGTTGAACAAGTAGAATGCCTGGTTGAACAATTCCAACGCCTTGTTGAACAAGTCGAATGCCTTGTTGAACAAGTTGAATGCCTTCTAGACCAAGTAGAATGCTTTGTTGAACAAGTCGAATGCCTTGTTGAACAAGAAGAATGCATGGTATGCCTTGTTGACCAAGTCGAATGCCCTTTCGAACAAGTAGAATGCCTTGTTGAATAAGTCAATGCCTTGTTGAATAAGTCGAATGCCTTGTTGACAAATTTGAATGCCTTGTTGAACAAGTCGAATGTCTTGTTGACCATGTCATGCCCTGTTGACTAAGTAGAATGTCTTGTTGAACAAGTCGAATACTTTGTTGATCAAGTAGAATGTCTTGTTAAACAAGTCGGCCTTGATGAAGAAGTCGGATGCCTTGTTGAATAAGTCGAATGACTTGTTGACCAAGTGGAATGCTTTGTTGAATAAGTCGAATGCCTTGTTGAACAAGAAGAATGCCTGGGATGCCTTGTTGACCAAGTCGAATGCCCTTTGAAACAAGTCGAATGCCTTGCTGAACAAGTCGAATGAGTTGTTGAGTCATGTCTTGTTGACCAAGTTGAATGCCTAGTTAAACAAGTCGAACACCTTGGTGAAGAAGTCGAATGCCTTGTTGAACAAATCGAATGCGTTTTTGACCGAATAGAATGTTTTGTTGAACAAGTCGAATGCCTTGTTGAACAAGAAAAATGCGTGGTATGCTAGGTTGACCAAGTCAAATGCCCTTTCGAACAAGTAGAATGCCTTGTTGAACAAGTGAAATGTCATGTTGCACAAGTCGAATGCCTTGTTGGCCAAGTAATACCTTGTTTAACAAGTCTAATACCTTGTTGAACAAGTCCAATGTCTTGTTGCCCAAGTCGAATGCCTTGTTGACCAAGTAGAATGCCTTGTTAAACAAGTAGAATGCCTGGTTGAACAAGTCCAACGCCTTGTTGAATAAGTAGAATGCCTTGTTGAACAAGTTGAATGCCTTGTTGACCCAGTCGAATGCTTTGTAGAACAAGTCAAATGCCTTGTTGAACAAGAAGAATGCCTGGTATGCCTTGTTGACCAAGTCGAATTCCCTTTCGAACAAGTAGAATGCCTTGTTGACCAATTTGAATGCATAGTTGAAACAGTCGAATGCCTTGTTGACCAAGTCGAATGCCTTGTTGACCATGTCATGCCCTGTTGACCAAGTAGAACGTCTTGTTGAACAAGTCGAATGCTTTGTTGACCAAGCAGACTGTCTTGTTGAACAAGTCGAACGCCTTGATGAAGAAGTCGAATGTCTTGTTGAACAAGTCGAATGGCTTATTGACCAAGTCGAATGCTTTGTTGAACAAGTCGAATGCCTTCTTAAACAAGAAGAATGCCTGGGATGCCTTGTTGACCAAGTCGAATGCCTTTTCAAACAAGTCGAATGCCTCTTTGAACAAGTCGAATGCCTTGTTGAGTTATGTCTTGTTGACCAAGTTAAATGCTTAGTTAAACAAGTTGAATGCCTTGTTGAAGAAGTCGAATGCCTTGTTGAACAAGTCGAATGCGTTCTTGGCCAAATATAATGTTTTGTAGAACAAGTCGAATGCCTTGTTGAACAAGAAAAATGTCTGGTATGCTAGGTTGACCAAGTCGAATGCCCTTTCGAACAAATAGAATGCCTTGTTGAACAAGTGGAATGCCATGTTGAACAAGTCGAATGCCTTGTCGACCAAGTAATACCTTGTTGAACAAGTCAAATGCCTTGTTGAACAACTCCAATGTCTTGTTGCCCAAGTCAAATGCCTTGTTGGTCAAGTAGAATACCTTGTTAAACAAGTAGAATGCCCGGTTGAACAAGTCGAACGCCTTGTTGAATAAGTCGAATGCCTTGTTGAACAAGTTGAATGCCTTGTTGACCAAGTCGAATGCTTTGTTTAACAAGTCAAATGCCTTGTTGAACAAGAAGAATGTCTGGTAAGCCTTGTAGACCAAGTCGAATTCACTTTCGATAAAGTAAAATGCCTTGTTGAATAAGACGAATGCCTTGTTGAACAAGTCGAATGCCTTGTTGACCAAGTCGAATGCCTTGTTGACCAAGTAATGCCCTGTTGACCAAGTCGAACGTCTTGTTGAACAAGTTGAATGTTTTGTTGACCAAGTAGAATGTCTTGTTGAACAAGTCCAACGCCTCGTTGAATAAGTCGAATGCCTTGTTGAACAACTTGAATGCCTTGTTGACCAATTAAAATGCTTTGTTGAACAAGTCGAATGCCTTGTGAACAAGAAGAATGCCTTGTTGACCAAGTCGAATGCCCTTCCGAACAAGTAGAATGCCTTGTTGAATAAGTCGAATACCTTTTTGAGTCATACCTTATTGACCAAGTTGAATGCCCAGTTAAATAAGTCGAACGCCTTGTTGAAGAAGTCTAATGTCTTGTTGAACAAGTCGAATGCCTTGTTGACCAATTAGAAAATTTTGTTGAACAAGTCGAATGCCTTGTTGAACAAGAAGAATGTCTGGTATGCTTGGTCGACCAAGTCGAATGCCTTGTTGAATAAGTCGAATGCCTTGTTGAACAACACGAATGCCTTGTTGACCAAGTAATGCCTTGTTGAACAAGTCGAATGTCGTGTTGACCAAGTCGAATACCTTGTTGACCAAGTCATGCCATGTTGACCAAGTAGAATTTCTTGTTGAACAAGCGAATGCTTTGTTGACCAAGTAGAATGTCTTGTTGAACAAGTCCAACGCCTTGTTAAATAAGTCGAATGCCTTGTTGAACAAGTCGAATGCCTTGTTGACCAAGTAGAATGCTTTGTTGAGCAAGTCGAATGCCTTGTTGAACAAGGAGAATGCCTTGTATGATTGTTGACCAAGTCGAATGCCCTTTCGAACAAGTAGAATGCCTTGTTGACCAAGTTGAATGCCTAGTTAAACAAGTCGAACGCCTTACTGAATAAGTCGAATGCCTTGTTGATCAAGTAGAATGTTTTGTTGAACAAGTCGAATGCCTTGTTGACCAAGAAGAATTCCTGGTATGCTTGGTTGACCAAGTCGAATGCCTTGTTGAATAAGTCCAATGCCTAATTGACCAAGTCAAATGCCTTGTTGACCAAGTAATGCCTTGTTGAACAAGTCCAATGCCTTGTTGTCTAAGTTGAATGCCTTGTTGACTAAGTCATGCCTTGTTGACCAAGTAGAATGCCTTGTTGAACAAGTAGAATGTCTGGTTGAACAAGTAGAAAGATAGATCCCTGGAAATGCTCACTGAAGTCGATCCCCTCCTTGCCTCCGGCGTCTATCAACTCTTTGGCATGTACAAGAAGTTTGTTTTAAGGAACTTCAAGTACAAAGTCGATTCAAGGCGCTCGAATGTTACATGTTGAGGATTTTTTAGAAATGAAACATCAATTAAAAACTTCTCTTTTTCTACGAGAAAAAATTTTCTTTTTTACTCAAGATATGCGTGTAAATCTGCAATTTTGTGAATTATCTCTCGAAAATAAATATTTGAAATACTAGGCTTTTTTAAATCAGAAGATTCTTCCCCGACAATACTAGCTTCGGTTGAGGGAGAACAGAAAGGTAGATAGTGTGTAGATAGATGAATTTCTCTAGTCTTATAATATCATTCAATTCTGTATTGAGATTTCAGCGTTGGCTTCCGTATCTCACTTTTTCTGTTCAACATCTATTTATGATGGTCCTGTGAATATCATTAGCTTTGTTAGCCTCAAGCCCATATACGTTATGTTGTAACATTGACACAACGTCACTATCTTAAAGTACATGGGTTTTGGTATCCTAAGCATTCGACGGGATTGTAAAATCTTGTGTTTTTAGGCTGATTGAGAAATATCGTTTACTCTGTTTGACGTCTCATGGCTAAAATGTCTTCTAAGCTATTAATCATCTAGTACAGTCAGTTGCATTCCGCAATGACCGTTTCATACTGACCTAAGACATTTATTCGCTCAGACTCACATACTTTTATGTTTTCTGTTAGATAAAACACGCTAGCTTCAGATTTCTCTATCATAGTTTCCAGGCTAGTGATCTTGTCCTTTGCATTAGCTAAATATACTGTAAGCTTAGATTCATTAAGAAGGTGTTTCTTAATATGGATTCGTTATTAGCTAGCCTATCCTCTAACTCTTTCGCGGTTTTATGTTCTCTACGAAGAGATGCAATGTAGCTCTAGTAAATCGTTATAGTTCGAAGTAACTACCTCTGTTTCAGATGAAGAGGCGTTTGAATCGTTGTCAGTATGGGGTCATATCATCTCCTTCCACATTGTCCATCAGCGCAAAATGTTTCCGGGCTTGTTGTCCGATGTGTTTTATAGCCAATGATCATGTTCTGCCATGAGAGTCACCCCAACTGTTTTTGTTTGGACAGTTGAAGCTTCTTTCCGTAGTAGCTTACATCCTTCGTCTCTGGCAGAAAGCAATCCCTTTCCATGTGCTCAAGCTTGCCACAATTGTAGTACTTCATCAGTTCGTTGGCACTCTTGGCTTCATACTGCTCAGGAGCTTTATCTCGTTGTATGGAGCTTAAGGTCCTTTGTTTGTTGTCTGAGGAATGACTTTTTCTTGAAGAATTTCTTGCTCATCATTCTAGTCCTCATCACCATCTGCCTCTTGAACTCTTTCATCTCGAGGTTGGAATCTGAATCCGAGTTTTCTTCATCTAATGAGCTCGGGGCTTCACCGAATTCTCCTTATGTGGCTTAGAGCTTCTCTTCAGCTTCATGTTGGTTACTAATACAAGTGGGTCTGCCACTACTTTTCCCTTCGAGTCAATTTCCATCTCGTCGATGTCCTCGATGTGTTGTGCGAGATTTTCAGATGCACTGTGGATATTCATTTCATCGAGATCCTTATTCTGCCTGATTTGTGTAGCAATCTTCTTCCATGCATGCAGTAGAGATGATAGGAATTGAATGTTTATCTCCATGTTTGTCTTAAATACATTGATGTTTCTCATCTCATTTATAAAGTCAGGAATCTCTGATAGGTGTCCCCGATATCCTCCCCTGACTTGGCCTAAGTTGTTAATGTATTTGCTTTCTTGGCCTTGACTCCGACCTCCATGCCTCGCATCATCTTGTAGATCTGATCCCACATTTCTTTGTTTGTCGACATGCTGTCGATTTGTTCGAAGATTTCGTTGGGGATGACTCGCACAAGGTAAGTCTGCGCAGTGAGGTCAGCTCTAGCACTCAGCATTTTGGGGTCAATATACCAATTGTAGGTTCCAAACATCCTAACGGTCGATGATTATCTTGGGATTTATGGTGAATACCTTAAAGTATGTGTTCGTGCGTGTAAAGTTTATAAGGTATACTGTTGACGGCTCGAATCCCAAATGTTTGATTAATGAACTATTTCCTACAAAAGTATTAGAGTTTAGTATATATACCACATATTTTGGTTTATTACACTAAGACTCCTTTTATGTCCGAATTACATATAGACCATATTTTCTAAGATCTATTTTATTAAGTACAATTGCAAACATATGATTAATTATTAAACACAATAATGATCTAACATGTTTACAATTACATATATTTTAAATAATTAAAGTACATGCTTTGCACGGAAAAAAATTAGTTATGTTATGTATAAATGTGCTTGGACCTGTCAAAATGAGGTAGCGGGGCAGACCAGCCCGAAGCCCACTAAAACCATCCATTTGCCGCCTGAGCCCACTATTTTGGCGGGCCTACAAAATAAAGGCCCGCCCAGCCTCATCGACGGGCTGGCCCGACCCGTAAAAAGACATGTAGAGCATTAAACTAAAACGTGTAACAACAACCACTCTTGCATTATAAAACTTCAACGGAGTAACCACAACCAAGACATCTTCAATCAACCTGACGTTGCTTCAATCCAATCTAAACCACAATAAAAATTTGAACAACTTCAACATAAAACTCCAATCGAAACAAAAAATCCGCAAGCATTCATCACAAATCAAATTTCATCAACCATTAAATCATTAAAATCTTCATATTCTTCTCCATTATCTTTTCATCGTCTTTAACGAATATTAGGAAAATGCGATCATGTATTTGATGAAGTTGCTTTCATGTAAGCAATTTCGTCATTATCTACATAATATAAAAGACACCCAACTCAAAAAATAGTAACAAAAACGGACAAAGTGACATGAAACCAATAAATAATCAACATACCAACAACATAATCATGCAACCATATAAGTACAAATGAGGGCTCGAACATTGGGAGCATACAACTTTTATATTGGGTGAGCACGTGAAAACCAATTGGAAAATATCGGGTTCGATGTAACAGTAGTAATATGGATGCTCACACATCACGTGTCATCATTGCAAGTGCCGGGAATACATTCTTACAATTTTCCAATAATCCAAAATAACAAAATTCTCATAATGCTTAAATTCATGTTTTGTCTCTTCCAAGGAGAGATCCAATCGTTCAATTGAGATTTTCCGACACATGTGATAGTTTGGATCACATTCCAAAAATTCATACACCAAACAAAATAAAAACATAAAAGTAAATAACAATGTTACTTGTACGCCACATAGGTAAAAAAAAATAGAATTGATACTTACATCAAGAATTCTTTTTCCTTTGTTTTTCCTTCGTGATCCACTTTGCACGTAAGATGTAGTGAACATTACAGCGTTTACAGTCACAACAACATACCGTCAAGATTAATTCAAGTGCGAGATACATGTTGAATTTAAGAATCAAGCCACATGGACATGGATAATTAACGACAAAGTTGCGACAAACAAGACGTTTGAATTGGAGCTTACACTATTAAGGATTGTCAAGACGCGAAGCGAGTTAGCAAAACCATTTTGGGTAATGACATTTAATGCAGCGACAAATGCCAATCTGAAGACATTTCTGGCAGGTATTACCAACGGCGATCTTCTCATAATCCCAAGTATAAACACAAGGGATTCAAGATAGAAAAGAATTTACTCTCCAACGAATCAAAGAAATTCAAATCGATCAACAACTTTCTAACTCAAGAACCTTGATCGCGTAAGCAAAAAAGCAAAGAAGCATCAAACTCGGCTGAGCGAGTGTGTGCACGACAAAGAGTGTGAGTGATGGTAACTAACATGTTACTTGATAAGTGCACCATTAAAAGTTTTTGGTAGACTGTAAAAGCTCCCAAAGTTGATGAACTGTAAAAAGCTGTCGAGGTTATGTTCTAGTTTAGTTAGCGAGAGTCTAGCGAATAAGGTTGTATACCGTAGGGTGTAAATTAAATCTTCTAGTGGTACCTTCTTAAGGTGAAGAAGGGAAGACGTTTGAGAATTTGCTTCAATTTCAAGATTCAAGCCTTGGTGTTGTTGTTTTCCACGTTTACAACCACATCCACACACATACTAGCGTGCTCACTGTTCACCCACACCCAATTTGGCAATTATATTGAGAACTGGTTTCATGCCCTAACCAGACTTCAAACCACCCAAGAAAGAAAGGCAAAAGAAGTAATCATTGTTTACTCACGCACATCTAAACACCAGTCTATGATCTTAACATTGATCCTTCATAATTTGGGCTTTGTTAACAGCTAATCATTGCAAGTCAGAAACTTCCATCAAGAAAAGTCTTGATACTTCAGATCATGGCATTAATTGATAATGCACGACTCTAATATTGGAAAGAAGAAAGTTCAAAATCATATGCTTCTAATATGTAAAGTGATGAATTTAATTATAAAGTGTCCGAAGTTCAGAGGAATCAAATTACAGTATCCTGATAAGAAAGAATAATTGCAGTCTCATCTCTCTAAAAACAAAACATAAAACTAAAACCTGAACGGACTCAGTTTCGGTATTCGTACGTGTAGGTGGCCCTAATTGCATCTACTGAATTAGAATGACATTTTCGTCATTTTAGTTCTGCCTTTTCATTAGTAAGATCAATGTTGTGGTGGCGGAGTTTTAGCAGTTAAAAAACCGAGTGTGCCCACCATCTCCAATGGTACTGCAAAACCTAAAAAATCGGGTAAAATCCCTTCAACTCAATGCAAAAAACCAAACTCAAAATGAGTTTTTACATTTGTCTCTCCTCGGAAACCCAGTTTCGGGTTTGAAATCAAAAAAATGGGTTTGAAGTTTGAATATTGCAAAATGCCCTCTTATTCATTTTAATCGATTAAAATACTCATATAAGCTATTGCAAAATATTAAGATTAAAAACCACGCCATACATGGATAAAAACTAGGCCATACTGATAAAAAACCACGCTACACCATACATACCGAAAACAACACAAATATTGAAAATATAAATAATCATAAACCATGAATAACTAGTTGAAAATTTGTAAAACTTTTGAGTTTGAAAATGAGTTTAATGGTTGGAGAAGAATTATTGCATTTTGAGTTTGAGAATAGTTGGAGTTTGAGTTGGAGTTTGAGAATGCGTTTTTTTGTTTGAGATGATCTTAATGGGTGTATGAGAAACGTGGGATTTTGAGCAAATATCCTTCTTCGAGAAATATAGTGTCTACGGTCATCTCCAACCGTGACGAAAAATCCCAAAAAATGGAGTTATACACTCACGACTTTTATCATTTCTTTCTCATCAACAAAACGCAAATTTGCGTTTCTACGCACAAAAAGCATTTTAGTTAAAAATAAAAGAGTGTCCCCCTCAAATTACGCTCATTTACAAAATGTTATATTAAAAAAAATGGTATTTATCATTTCCGTGCGTAATATGCATTTTGAATTTTAATATCTATGTATGTCTTGAAAATGCATATTTAAAATGTATCATTTTGAAAAATAATAGGTATTTTTCAATGTAGCTCGTATGTGTATGCAAATTTAAATATTGAAAGTTCGTTCAACATACACATAATTAGAATGTACCTCGTTGAACTGTAGTTGTAGTAGCTCACGCCTCTTCCCTTTATCATGTATGTGGAGCCACTACGTCGAATACCATACATGAGGGAATCTGCAAAACATTATCGGGACTTTGGTACCCATTGTAAAGTGAGTCCTCCCTTAGTAGCAGAAAACCGGTTAAGCATAGATGGAGTCGAATTTCATTTCGGTCCTAAATCATTCATTAATGTGCGTTTAGGTACCCAAATTTGTGTGGGATTTCCTAACTGAATAGTAGACATATGAACCCATGTAGGATTAATTTGACACGGTAAAGAAATTTCAGTTTTGGGGAAAGTGTGTTTCGGAGAAGATTTAAATATTGAAGCCAATCGCATAAGATGTTTCGATAATTTTCACGTTTCGATAGGTTTCCTCATCGTTTTTTACTATTTGAGCCTATTTTACTGACTCTTCAAAAGGTGGTAGATATTATTTTCGTTACTTTCTGTGTGATTACCCAAAATTTGTCATCAAGTTTGAGTGATTGCTTTGCAAAATCGGTGTTCCAGAACTTTTCGATAATTTTCGGTAGAAAAATCAAAAAAACTTATTTTCGGTAGAAACTTTGCAAAGTAGTTTTCGGTATATGTTTTCGATACTAACAGGTTTTCGGTACAAAATGTGTTGGTATACCCTCTAAAAATTTTCCAGCGTCATTATTGTAAACTTTTCGGTATATTAACATTTAAAACGTTTTTGATAACTTACTTTTCGATACACCTTTTTGATAAAAAGTTTTTGGTACCAAATATTTTCGATATAACCTCTTTTCGATACAAACTCTTTTCGATATCAAATCTCTTCGAAACTCATAAATTTTCGACAAACTCAAACTTTGTGAATCAAAAATCCCTCTCACTTCACAAAACTCATTAAACTCAACCAAACGCGTTAGTCGATCAAATCCAACCTTCGACGATGGATGTTCTTTCTATGGGATGACCATCGGTGCTCAGAAGGGGAGACTACATGGTTTGGAGGAACAATTCCTCAACTTTCTGGAGAGTAAAGAGCAAACCACGAGCATGGTATCCTTCATAAACGATTGACCAACAAAGTTCTGGAAGACTGTTCCTGGAGATGTCACGAACAACCCCCAATACTCGAGACCAGAGTGCTCAAAACTCCTGACGATTACATCGACCCCCAAAACCTAATGGCTAAAGCAGGTCTAGCTGCAAGACGTACATCCTACAAGACATTTCCAACGAGATCTAAGTACAAATTTACAGCAAAAGAAATGTAGAGTGAGATCTACAAGATGATGCAAGGAATGGAGGTCGGGGTCAAGGCCAAGAAAGCTAATACTCTAACTGCTTATGACACGTTTAAGGCCAAAACGGGGGAGGATATCAGGAAAACTTATCAGAGATTCTTGACCCTAATTAATGAGATTAAGACTAACATTGAGATAAACATCTGATTCCCCTCATCTCTGATGCATAAATGTAAGAAGATCGCTACACAGATCAGGCCGAACAAGAATCTCGATGAGATGGACATTTATAGTGTCTTCGACAATCTCGCACAGCACATCGAGGACGTTAGCAATATTTAGGGTGACTCAAAAGGGAAGGCAGTGGTGGATCCACTTGGGTTAGTAACCGAAAAGAAGCTCAGGAGGTGCCTAAATCTTATAATGGGAAGTCAGTGAGGCCCCCGAGGCTCATCAGGGGAAGACAACTCCGCGTCCGACTCAGACCCCGAGATTAAAGAGTTGGAAAGGCAGATTGTGTTGATGACCAAGATGATGAGCATGAAATTCTTCAACTAGAAGTCATCATCTTCAGCCAATAAGCAAAGAACCTCCAGCTCCAGACAACTGATGAAAGCTTATGAGCAGTAAAAACCGAAGAGTGCCACGAACCGATTAAATGCTACAATTGTGGCAAGTCGGGCACAGGGGAGAGACTATACTCTGCCCAAGAGGAAGGATGAATTCTTCTATAACAAGAAGTTTCAACTGTCAAAACAGAAAGAAGCTTGAGTAGAACTAATGGTAGAACGGGACCACTAGCTTGAAGACACGTCAGATAGCAAACCTGAAAATCTGGCACTGATGGCCAACGTGGAAGAAGTTGACTCAAATGACGACCGCATAGAGACTTCTAACAACATTTCAGACGTCTCGCTGTCTGAAAGGAAGGTAGTTAATTATGGCTTTAACGGTTTACAAAAGTTACAAACAAAAATTTACATAACTTCGTAAAGAACGTAAAACTGTTAACGAATTAGAAGATATGCTAGCTAATAATGAATATGTGAAGAAAACATATGCTTAATGAATCTAAGCTCACAGTGTTATTAGATGCAAAGGACAAGATCACATGTCAACTAAGATAGAGAAATCTGAAGCTAGAGTCTGTGATCTGACAGAAAGCATAAAACCCTGTGAGACTGAGCGGGAATAACACATTATGAGACGATCGTTGCGGAACAAAAACAGTTGTACTCAAAGATTAAGAGCTTAGAGGATATTTTAGCCAAAAGAGGTCAAATATACCGAATGATATTTTTGTATCAGCCAAAGAACACAAGATTTTACAATCTTGTCGAACGCTTAGGATACCAATACCCATGTAACATAAGGAAAGTGACATCTCCTCAACTTTACAATCGCATATATGGGTTTAGGACTAAAAAAACTAATGGCTCAGGAGCATCAGAAATAGATTCTCTTGAACAAACAAAGCGAGATACGAAAGTCTACGCTGAAATCTCGTTTAACTATACAGAATTGGACAATAGTTATAAGACTAGAGAAATTCCTCTATCTACAGACTATCCTCCTATTTGTTCTCCCTCACCTGAAGCCACCACTGTCGGGGAAGAATCCTCTAATTTAGAAAAGCCCAGCACTCAAATATTTATATTCCAGAGATAATTCGCAAAATTACTGATTTACACTTATCTCTTTAAAGCTTTTCTAGCAAAAAAATAAAAGATTTTAAGTAAAATATCTTCACTTGAAAAACTTCTCGACGTGGGTAAAGCTTCGACCTCACACCCTATTATACAAGCAAAATTTCAAAAAAATAACCCTCTTTCAAAGTAGAAAAACATTTAAGGGAGTTTCTTCTGACCAAAGTGAATGCTCCACACACTTTCCTGGAGGAAAAGAACTGTTGAGCAACTACACTGAATGATTCAGTGGCAAAGTTCGTTTTCGAGCAACTACACTGTTGAGCTCCTGTTCTAGTATACGAAGAACTCATCCATGATAATCTCACAATCAAGGATGTCTCGTGTGTCGAAGGTTTGAGCCACAATCTATTTAGCATCGGACCATTATGCGAAAGATGACTCGGTGTCGATTTCCCAGCTGAAGGGTGTGGTGTGAGTGACGACAATGGAAAAGAACTCCTTACCGGGTCCAGAAAGTCCAACCTCTACACCATAAATTTGAAGATTGTCAAACCTTCTACGGATGTATGCTTGTTGTCCAAGGCATCCATGCAACAAAGCAACCTCTACCATCAACGGTTGTCTCATCTAAACTTCAAAGATCTAAATAAACTACACTCAGATAGATTACTCACACGACTACCATCTTTGAAATATCACAAGGAGTGACTATGCACTGCTTGTGAAATGGGGAATATGAAGAGAGCGCCCCACAAAACGAAACAGATAGCTTTCACTTCTCACCCATTGTAGCTTCTACACGCGGATATGTGGGATCCTATGCGACTTCTTATCATAAATGGACGAAAGTATGTTCTTGTGATATTGAATGACTTTTTTCGATACACGTGGACAAGATGCCCCTGAACGAAGGATGTCACGGCTGAATTGATCATGATATTTATGAAGATAATTCAGAAACTACTGTAAAGCAACATCCAAGTGATTCGTACAGAAAATAGAACTGAGTTTAAGAATCAAAGGCTTAGTGACTTCTACCAATCACTAGGAATCTCTCAACAGTACTCTGCTACTAAGACTCCACAATAAAATGAAGTAGTGGAGCAAAGGAACAGAACGCTAGAGGAAGCAACTCGGACGATATTGATTCATTATGACCTCTCTTTCTTCTTATGGGCTGAACCAGTCAACACAATGTGCTTCATTTAGAACAGGACTAGCATTCACAAACGGTTCGGGTAGATTCCGTACAAACTTATCAACCAACTAATACAGGGGTTCCTTCCCGTCTTTGGGTGCAATTGCTTTGTTTCTAACGATAGAGAAGACACAAGTAAATTTTACCCAAAGCATTCGCGGTGGTACTTATAGGGTACTCAATGACGTCAAAGGTATATCGAGTCTACCTCAAAGAGATTAGTCATGGAGAGCGTTAATGTGACGTTCAGCGAAACGATAGAAATGGCTTATGTATACATTAGTATATAACCTGGACTAATTGGAGTGTTGGGTTAACAATGCTCTACACACGTGGAAGGGATTTCTAACTAAGAAACATACAACGGCACTGACCTGGAATCTCTCTTTGAGCACTTCTATGACGATCATTTTCACAAAACACACGGTACAGTGACGCAGCGGAACCACACGTAGAATAACTAACCGTGGTCGATAAAGAACCAACCCCCCAAAATATTGAATTCAATTTAAATGAAGACAATTCCCTTATAAAGATCTCCACTTCTACCGACATGGAGTTAGTCGATCCAAAAAATGAAGACAACGTTGTACAACCTCTCACTCATGCGAGGAAGTGTACTCAAGCTATCCAATCGACCAGATGATAGGGGATCCATCTCAAGGCGTTAGTACATGATCTTCCATGGCTAACGAGAGTTTATATGCATGTCTCTTTAGCAAATTAGAACAAACTAAGGTAACATAGGCATTAGCAGACCCTGATTGGATTAAAGCAATGCAAGAAGAAATCCATCAGTTCGAGGGTCTCAAAGTCTGGAGTCTAGTTCCAAAACCCAAAGAAAAGACCATCATAGGCACAAGATGAGTCTTTAAGAACAAGAAAGATGAAAAAGGTGTCATAATAATGAACAAGGCAAGATTAGTGGCGAAGGGCTACAATCAACTAGAGGGCATTGACTACGACAAAACTTTGTCCATCTTCCTAGCTTATGCGACACACAAGAATAAAAGAAATTCGCCTCTTCCTAGCTTATGCGACACACAAGAACTTCACCATTTACCAAATGGATCTCAAAATTGCCTTCTTGAATGGCATTTTCAAAGAAGAAGTCTTTGTCCTCAGCCTGAAGGATTCGTAAGTGACACTCACCCTGAATACATCTATCACCTAGATAAGGCTCTTATGGACTCAAGCAAGCTCCCCGACCTTGGTATGACGTCCTTTCAGACCTTCTAGTCAAGTCGGGATTCACAAAAGGGATGATCGACACCACTCTCTTCATCAAACAACACGAATCAAACATATTGATGACTCAGATATACGTGAATGACATCATTTTCAGGTCCACATATCCAAAGTTATATATGAAGACTGGAAATCTTATGAAGACGAAGTTTGAAATGAGCATGATGAGGGAGCTAAACTTCTTCCTCGTATTGCAAGTGAAGCAGCTTCCGAATGGAAGTTTCATAAGCCAATCCAAGTACACTGGTGGTATCTTGAAGAAGTACAACATATAGAACTGCATACCGATGAATTCACCAATGTCGACAACTTGTAATCTTTCGACCCCTTCAGAAACCAGTCAACACAACAACTCACAGAGGAATCATCTGCTCCTTTTTGTATCTAACTTCAAGTCGACTGAATATCATGTTCTCCACATGCTTGTGGCCTCGCTTTCAAGGCAATCCAAAGGAATCACAAATAGTACCCGTGAAGAGAATCATGTGATATCTCAAAGGAACGCTGAATCTCGGGCTATGGTATTCTAATAACTCTTTAACTTACTTGGTTACACTGATGCGGGTTATGCATGATGTAGAATGGGCAGGAAAAGCACCTTTGGTGGCCCGCAATTTCTAGGTGACAAAGTTGTTTGCTTGTCATAAAAAAAAAAGAATTGCATGTCAACCTCCACAGCCGAGGCGGACTACGTCCGCCGCTACTTGTTGCTCAAAAATCATGTGGATGAAGACGCAATTGCGCGACTATGGGCTTTAGATAACGTACCGATATATAGGGATTCTAAGAGTGCTATTGCTATCATGTGTAATCTCTTCACCATTCACGCACGAAACAAATAGACGGGTATCATTTATAAAAAGATCATGTGGAAAATGACACAATCGAGATGTACTTCATATGTACTTAGTTACAGCTTGCCGACTTATTTACAAAGACCTTGGATGAAAAACGCTTTCATTTCATTGTTTCTAAGTTAGGCATGCTGAACATTTATTCATGATCAATTGTGTCTCACCGATCCATTATATTATGATTTTTATTTACATGTGCATAAATTGAGGGGGAGTAATTTTTACATGTTTGAGGGGAGCACTTATCAAATTTTTTTTGGGGGTAGAGATCTTTATGAGTATATAGTTAGATTTAATGCTTATTTTTTTTTTATTGTTATTTTGATTTTTATTTTCATTTAGTATCTATGTTCTTTTTTTTTTACATTGTTAATTTGCATGTTTAATTTCTTTTGTGGTATCTGATTAATGAATTTTTTTTTAAAAAAACATTAATTTTATTTTCTTTTAGTATATTTTATTCGCTAGTCCTTACTCAACACAGAAAATATATTTGAAAAACCCTTCACACGAAGACTACTTACAAAAAATTTGGGGCACGATGAGGCGGGTCACCACAAACAAACGATCATTATTCGAAGCCACCATTCACACGACACAAGTCATGCAAGACGATCCTACGTCGAGCCCTGCATCTCCCTCTCCAACCACGTACGAGTCGTTCCCCACCGACACCCCACTTCTCCAAGACCTTCTTCAGATGGGCGACACTCTACCGTTGGCGTAAGTCTCTACATTTCAGATTGGTGGCGGCACCCGTGGAAGACGCTTTTCAGCTTTTAGCAAATGTTTATCACCCAAGCACGCCAGCTTCGATCGCTGCAATGCAAATATCTTGCTCCTCTACCATGGCATCGTCTTCAAGAAACAACACGATGTTGCCTAACTAATTTGTAACGACCTGATCGAGAACTCAACACGAGGGACAACCCAAAGAAACCAAAGGTCGTTCCCTACCTACGATGGTTTCCCCTTCTGATCAACTATTTTATGGAAACCATCCCGGGGATCCCGAGCGGCCTAATGCCGCAAGCACCGAAGCTGAAGTAATTCACAAGCGAATTCGAGAGGATCATCGATGAACCTAATGTTGATCCTGGATGCCCTCTTAAGCTTCGCAGATCCCACCGACTCCGCGGTGATCGCCTACGCCGTGTGAACAACATAGCAGTTCATACGGTTTAGCCAAACACAAATGCAACCCAACCCTGGAGCAAGCCTAGGGAACATGAGGGTTATGAGAGTTCACCTGCCACAGAGTCATCCGAACAGACCAAATCGGATGACGACGAAAGTCGAACATACAAATTGTCTGGCACCCAGCATGAGGCCCGCCAAAAGCAGCACAAAAATCAACTTGATGCCTCTGCTATACCGTCTGTGGCTGCCCCATCTACCTCCAAAACAATCCGGACAGAACCCGTAGGTGCAGGAGCCAATGTGTTTGGCTCTCGACGCCGAATCAGGTCCAACGGCGCATGCACAACCAACCTTAATCCACTCATCTATCCCCCAACAGACAGATGTTAGAGTAACACACTGGGAACCGCAAACGCTATCACCACCTCACTCCGCGGCGAAAGATATTAAAATAAGTGGTCATTTGCCCCCGACCACTGCCCCTTCTTTGACCGCATTAGGTCCCCTAGATTTTCCTATTTACATGGAAACAAACACTTTTCACTCTTGGTCTCCTGACCAAGATACTGTCTGTTACTGGCGTGCTTCGAGGATTGCGAGGTAGTCCCACCGCTCCAGCGACACATAAAACAACGGTAATGTGACATCCTGCCTAGCTTGTCTTGATAGGATGTCAACGGGAAGTCTAAGTGACTATGGATAGATGATTACCCCTGCATGTCTCGGTGAACCTGCCACAATGACCCGAGTGACATTTCCCCCAAATATGTCACAAAGATCGGCCAGAAGTCCTACCAGAATATGTGCAGTCCACACATCGGACATCTACTCCTTGTTGTGATAACGAAAGGCCTCATTGGCTCCATCGGGTTACTTGCCCCATTCATCACCAAGGATGGCCTCTCACAAAGCATTCAAGCAGCGATCCCGCATTTTTCACGAGCTTTGAAGATAATCTCCTCGACCAAATGCGGACGATGATCGACAATGCCTTTCGAGACAAAGGGAAGGCACCCGTGGCTGACGAACATCTACCTTGTTGAACAAGTAGAATGCCTTGTTGAACAAGTGGAATGCCCTGTTGAACAAGTCGAATGCCTTGTTGACCAAGTAATACCTTGTTGAACAAGTCGAATGCCTTGTTGAACAAGTCGTAGGTCTTGTTGCCCCGGTCGAATGCCTTGTTGACCAAGTAAAATGCCTTGATAAAGTATAATGACTTGTTGACCAAGTAGAATGCCTTGTTAAACAAGTAGAATGCCTGGTTGAACAAGTCCTTGAATAGGCTGAATGCCTTGTTGACCAAGTCGAATGCTTTGTTGAACAAGTCAAATGCCTTGTTGAACAAGAAGAAAGCCTGGTATGCCTTGGTGACCAAGTCGAATTCCCTTTCGCACAAGTAGAATGCATTGTTGAATAAGTCGAATGCCTTGTTGACCAATTTGAATGCCTAGTTGAACAAGTCGAATGCCTTGTTGACCAAGTACAATGTCTTGTTGAATAAGTCGAATGCTTTGTTGACCAAGTAGAATGTCTTGTTGAACAAGTCGAACGGCTTGATGAATAAGTCGAATGCCTTGTTCAACAAGTCGAATGGCTTGTTCACCAAGTAGAATGCTTTGTTGAACAAGTCGAATGCCTTATTAAACAAGAAGAATGCCTGGGATGCCTTGTTGACCAAGTCGAATGCCCTTTCAAATAAGTCGAATGCCTTGTTGAGTCATGTCTTGTTGACAAAGTTGAATGCCTAGTTAAACAAGTCGAATGCCTTGTTGAAGAAGTCGAATGCCTTGTTGAACAAGTTGAATGTGTTGTTGACCAAATAGAATGTTTTGTTGAACAAGTCGAATGCCTTGTTGAACAAGAAGAATGTCTGGTATGCTAGGTTGACCAAGTCGAATGCCCTTTCGAACAAGTAGAATGCCTTGTTGAACAAGTGGAATGCCCTGTTGAACAAGTCAAATGCCTTGTTGACCAAGTAATACCTTGTTGAACAAGTCCAATGCCTTGTTGACCAAGTAGAATGCCTTGTTAAATAGTAGAATGCCTGGTTGAACAAGTCGAACGCCTTGTTGAATAAGTCGAATACCTTGTTGAACAAGTTGAATGCCTTGTTGACCAAGTCGAATGCTTTGTTGAACAAGTCAAATGCCTTGTTGAACAAGAAGAATGTCTGGTAAGCCTTGTTGACCAAGTCGAATTCACTTTCGAACAAGCAGAATGCCTTGCTGAATAAGTCGAATGCCTTGTTGAACAAGTCGAAAGCCTTATTGACCAAGTCGAATGCCTTGTTGACAAAGTCATGCCCTGTTGACCAAGTAGAACGTCTTGTTGAACAAGTCGAATGCTTTGTTGACCAAGTAGAATGTCTTGTTGAACAAGTCCAACGCCTTGTTGAATAAGTCGAATGACTTGTTGAACAAGTTGAATGCCTTGTTGACCAAGTAGAATGCTTTGTTGAACAAGTCGAATGTCTTGTGAACAAGAACAATACCTTGTTGACCAAATCGAATGCCCTTTCCAACAAGTAGAATGCCTTGTTGAATAAGTCGAATGCCTTTTTGAGTCATGCCTTATTGACCAAGTTGAATGCCCAGTTAAATAAGTCGACCGCCTTGTTGAAGAAGTCTAATGTCTTGTTGACCAAGTCGAATGCCTTGTTGACCAAGTAGAATGTTTTGTTGAACAAGTCGAATGCCTTGTTGAACAAGAAGACTGTCTGGTATGCCTGGTTGACCAAGTCGAATGCCTTGTTGAACAAGTTGAACGCCTTGTTGACCAAGTCGAATGCCTTGTTGAACAAGTCAAATGCCTAATTGACAAGGTCAAATGCCTTGTTGACCAAGTAATGCCTTGTCGAACAAGTCGAATGCCTTGTTGTCCAAGTCGAATGCCTTGTTGACCAAGTAGAATACCTTGTTGAACAAGTAGAATGTCTAGTTGAATAAGTAGAAAGATAGATCCCTGGAAATGCTCACTGAAGTCGATCTCCCCTCCTTGCCTCCGGCGTCTGTCAACTCTTTGGCATGTACAAGAAGTTTGTTTTAAGGAACTTCAAGTACAAAGTCGATTCAAGGCGCTCGAATGTTACATGTTGAGGATTTTTTAGAAATGAAACATCCATTAAAAACTTCACTTTTTCGACGAGAAAATATTTTCTTTTTTACTCAAGATATGTGTGTAAATCTGCAATTTTGCAAATTATCTCTGGAAAATAAATATTTGAAGTACTAGGTTTTTTCAAATCAGAAGATTCTTCCCCGACAATATTAGCTTCGGTTGAGGGAGAACAGAAAGGTAGATAGTCTGTAGATAGATGAATTTCTCTAGTCTAATAATATCATTCAATTCTGTATTGAGATTTCAGCGTTGGCTTTCGTATCTCACTCTTTCTGTTCAAGAACATCTATTTCTGATAGTCCTGTGAATATCATTAGCTTTGTTAGCCTCAAGCCCATATACGTTATGTTGTAAAGTTGACACAACGTCACTTTCTTAAAGTACATGGGTTTTGGTATCCTAAGCATTCGACGGGATTGTAAAATCTTGTGTTTTTAGGCTGATTGAGAAATATCGTTTACTCTGTTTGACGTCTCATGGCTAAAATGTCTTCTAAGCTATTAATCATCTAGTACAGTCAGTTGCATTCCGCAATGACCATTTCATACTGACCTAAGATATTTATTCACTCAGACTCACATGCTTTTATGTTTTCTGTTAGATAAAATACGCTAGCTTCAGATTTCTCTATCGTAGTTTCCAGGCTCGTGATCCTTTCCTTTGCATTAGCTAAATATACTGTAAGCTTAGATTCATTAAGAAGGTGTTTTCTTAATATGGATTCGTTATTAGCTAGCCTATCCTCTAACTCTTTAGCGGTTTTATGTTCTCTACGAAGAGATGCAATGTAGCTCTAGTAAATTGTTATAATTCGAAGTAACTACCTCTGTTTCAGATGAAGAGGCGTTTGAATCGTTGTCAGTATGGGGTCATCTCCTTCCACATTGTCCATCAGCGCAAAATGTTTCCGGTCTCGTTGTCCGATGTGTTTTATTGCCAACGATCATGTTCTGCCATGAGAGTCACCCCAACTTGTTTTGTTTGGACAGTTGAAGCTTCTTTCCGTAGTAGCTTACATCCTTCGTCTCTGGCATAAAGCAGTCCCTTGCCATGTGCTCAAGCTTGCCACAATTGTAGCACTTCATCGGTTCGTTGACACTCTTGGCTTCTTACTGCTCAGGACCATTATCTCGTTGTATGGAGCTTAAGGTCCTTTGTTTGTTGTCTGAGGAATGACTTTTTCTTGAAGAATTTCTTGCTTATCATTCTAGTCCTCAGCACCATCTGCCACTTGAACTCTTTCATCTCGAGGTTGGAATCTGAATCCGAGTTTTCTTCATCTAATGAGCTCGGGGATTCACCGAATTCTCCTTATGTGGCTTAGAGCTTCTCTTCAGCTTCATGTTGGTTACTAATGCAAGTGGGTCTGCCACTACTTTTTCCTTCGAGTCACTTTCCATCTCGTCGATGTCCTCGATGTTGTGCGAGATTTTAAAATGCACTGTGGATATTCATTTCATCGAGATCCTTATTCTGCATGATTTGTGTAGCAATCTTCTTCCATGCATGCAGTAGAGATTATAGGAATTGAATGTTTATATCCATGTTTGTCTTAAATACATTGATGTTTCTCATCTCATTTATAAAGTCAGGAATCTCTGATAGGTGTCCCCGATATCCTCCCCTGACTTGGCCTAAGTTGTTAATGTATTTTCTTTCTTGGCCTTGACCCCGACCTCTATGCCTCGCATCATCTTGTAGATCTGATCCCACATTTCTTTGTTTGTCGACATGCTGTCGATTTGTTCGAAGATTTCGTTGGGGATGACTCGCAGAAGGTAAGTCTTCGCAGTGAGGTCAGCTCTAGCCCTCAGCTTTTCGGGGTCAATATACCAATTGTAGGTTCCAAACATCATAACGATCGATGATTATCTTGGGATTTATGGTGAATACCTTAAAGTATGTGTTCGTGCGTGTAAAGTTTTTAAGGTATACTGTTGACGGCTCAAATCCCAAAGGTTTGATTAATGAACTATTTCTTACAAAAGTATTAGAGTTTAATATATATACCACATATTTTGGTTTATTATACTAAGACTCCTTTTATGTCCGAATTACATATAGACCATATTTTCTAAGATCTATTTTATTAAGTACAATTGCAAACATAAGATTAATTATTAAACACAATAATGATCTAACATGTTTACAATTACATATATTTTAAATAATTAAAATCCATGCTTTACACGGAAAAAAATTAGTTATGTTATGTATAAATGTGCTTGGACCTGTCAAAATGAGCTAGCGGGGCAGACCAGCCCGAAGCCCACTAAAACCATCCATTTGCAACCTCGGCCCACTATTTTGGCGGGCCTACAAAATGAAGGCCCGCCCAGCCTCATCGGCGGGCTGGCCCTACCCGTAAAAAGACATGTAGAGCATTAAAATAAAACGTGTAACAACAACCACTCTTGCATTATAAAACTTCAACGGAGTAACAACAACCAAGACATCTTCAATCAACCTGACGTTGCTTCAATCCAATCTAAACCACAATAAAAATTTGAACAACTTCAAAATAAAACTCCAATCCAAACAAAAAATCCGCAAGCATTCATCACAAATCTAATTTCATCAACCATTAAAACATTAAAATCTTCATATTCTTCTCCATTATCTTTTCATCGTCTTTAACGAATATTAGGAAAATGCGATCATGTATTTGATGAAGTTGCTTTCATGTAAGCAATTTCGTCATTATCTACATAATATACCAACTCAAAAGATAGTAACAAAAACGGATAAAGTGACATGAAACCAATAATTAATCAACATACCAACAACATAATCATGCAACCATATACGAATGCAAATGAGGACTCGAACATTGGGAGCATACAACTTTTATATTGGGTGAGCACGCGAAAACCAATTGGAAAATTTCGGCTTCGATGTAAAAGTAGTAATATGGATGCCTACACATCACGTGTCATCATTGCAAGTGTCGGGAATACATTCCTACAATTTTTCAATAATCCAAAATAACAAAATTCTCATAATGCTTAAATTCATGTTTTGTCTCTTCCAATGAGAGATCCAATCGTTCAATTGAGATTTTTCGACACATGTGATAGTTTGGATCACATTCCACAAATTCTTACACCAAACAAAATAAAAAACATAAAAGTAAATAATAATGTTACTTGTATGCCACATAGGTAAAAAAAATAGAATTGATACTTACATCAAGAAATTCTTTTTCCTTTGCTTTTCCTTCGTGATCCACTTTGCACGTAAGATGTAGTGAACATTACAGCGTTTACAGTCACAACAACATACCGTCAAGATTAATTCAAGTGCGAGATACTTGTTGAATTTTAGAATCAAGCCACATGGACTGGGATACTTACATCAAGAATATTTGTTATATTTATTTGAATTGGAGCTTACACTATTAAGAATTGTCCAGACGCGAAGCGAGTTAGCAAAACCATTTCTGGCAGGTATTACCAACGGCGATCTTCTCATAATCCCAAGTATAAACACAAGGGATTCAAGATAGAAAAGAATTTACTCTCCAACGAATCAAAGAAATTCAAATCAATCAACAACTTTCTAACTCAAGAACCTTGATCGCGTAAGCAAAAAAGCAAAGAAGCATCAAACTCGGCAGAGCGAGTGTGTGCACGACAAAGAGTGCGAGTGATGGTAACTAACATGTTACTTGATAAGTGCACCATTAAAAGTTTTTGGTAGACTGTAAAAGCTCCCAAAGTTGATGAACTGTATAAAGTTGTCGAGGTTATGTTCTAGTTTAGTTAGCGAGAGTCTAGCGAATAAGGTTGTATACCGTAGGGTGTAAATTAAATCTTCTAGTGGTACCTTCTTAAGGTGAAGAAGGGAAGACGTTTGAGATTTTGCTTCAATTTCAAGATTCAAGCCTTGGTGGTGTTGTTTTCCACGTTTACAACCACATCCACACACATACTAGCGTGCTCACTGTTCACCCACACCCAAGTTGGCAATTATACTGAGAACTGGTTTCATGCACTAACCAGACTTCAAACCACCCAAGAAAGAAAGGCAAAAGAAGTAATCATTGTTTACTCACGCACATCTAAACACCAGTCTATGATCTTAACATTGATCCTTCAAAATTTGGGCCTTGTCAACAGCTAATCATTGCAAGTCAGAAACTTCCATCAAGCAAAGTCTTGATACTTCAGATCATGGCAGTAATTGATAATGCACGACTCTAATATTTGAAAGAAAAAAAGTTCAAAATCAGATGCTTCTAATATGTAAAGTGATGAATTTAATTACAAAGTTTCCGAAGTTCAGAGGAATCAAATTGCAGTATCCTGATAAGAAAGAATAATTGCAGTCTCATCTCTCAAACAAAAAAAAAAACATAAAACTAAAACCTGAACGGACTCAGTTTCGGTATTCGTACGTGCAGGTGGACCTAATTGCATCTACTGAATTAGAATGACATTTTTCGTCATTTTAATTCTGCCTTTTCATTAGTAAGATCAATGTTGTGGTGGCGGAGTTTTAGCAGTTCAAAAACCGAGTGTGCCCACCGTCTCCAATGGTACTGCAAAACCTAAAAAATAGGGTAAAATCCCTTCAACTGAATGCAAAAAACCAAACTCAAAATGAGTTTTAAATTTGTCTCTCCTGGGAAACCCAGTTTCGGGTTTGAAATCAAAAAATGGGTTTGAAGTTTGAATATTGCAAAATGCCCTCTTATTCATTTTAATCTATTAAAATAATCATATAAGCTATTGCAAAATATTAATATTAAAAACCACGCCATACATGGATAAAAACCAGGCCATACATGAAAATATAAATAATCATAAACCATGAATATCTAGTATTGAAAATTTGTAAAACTTTTGTGGAAGAGAATATTCACGAATATTCTTTTGAGTTTGAAAATGAGATTAATGGTTGGAGAAGAATTATTGCATTTTGAGTTTGAGAATAATTGGAGTTTGAGTTTGAACACAATAAAAATATCCTAACAATCTCCCCTTTTGTGTTCAATCTTCGCTTTAGCGTAAGTTATCTTGTCTTGTTTTGAAAAGATTCCTCGAGTCCTAACAATCTCCTCTTTACGAGATTATTTGTATAATCTCTTCCTTTATCTGGTCTTGTGATCTCTTTCTTCTTTGGAGATCTTCAAGCTCACCAAATCTTGTTCTTTTCTCTTCTCGACATCGTCGGAAAGTGTGTGAAGTTGCTTGCCGGATTTGGTGAATTTCCTCTTTTGTGTTCCATCTCTCCCTTTGATAGCGACGAAACTTCCCCTATTTTAGTTCAACCTTGTGTTGGGATCAGGGAATTCGATTTGAAATTTGGAGAGACATACACGAGCGGCAATTTCGGTTATTGAAGGTCGTGGTGTTTGCTTGATTCGACGACGCTTAAGAATTTAGTATTTCTGATCAATCTTGCACTTTCGTTGTTGTATTGCTCCCATTTCTTTAGTACTACTCCCCCTCATGATGATCGAGTAGGGAGATCGTCATGAAAATGTATCAAAATGGGGCATTGTCGTTGGCAAGAAGATTTGTATCATCGTGACAAGGAGATGGAGTTTGTAGAATTAGTAGGAAATCAAATTCGGTAAAAACCCAAAGGAGCCACGAAGGCGTTCCGCCGATATGAAACCGGGGACACATAGGCTTCCCGTTGACATCGTTCTAGGAGTGTTGCTCGTAGAAAATGGCCTAATACCGTTGTTGGTTTGATGTTGCAACGGCAGGACTTCTTTTCAACCATCAAAGCATGTCTGAGAATGACATGTCTACGAAAGTTCTGACTTGATCACAAAGATCAAGTATATAAAAAGTGTATGTGTCCTAGAAAATTATAAAAATTTAGGAAGTGAGGGCACACTAGACACGATGTGATCAATGAAAGTGTGGTACGAAGCGGATTACCACTTAGTTCAATATCTCCCACTTCCGAGTGAAGTGGTGATAGTAGACGTGGCTTCCCGTGAGAAAATGAAACATCGGTCTTTTAGGAGACGATGAGTGGGTAAGGCTCGGATGTGCATGCGCCATTGGACCTAATGCGGGGTCTTCTACCCGGGAGCTAATAAAATTATCACCTGTACCTATGAGGGTTAGTCCGAAATATTTGTGAGATAAGGGATTTATGTACCTTCAAAAATTTTCAAGTTATCATCGAAGTCATCTTGCTTGTTCTTCGCATGATGTATCATAGGTGGTAGGTCGGATCGTGTCAAAAGGTCGGACGCGTTCCGGGGTTAGGATCAAGTCGGTTTAGACTGAACCATGGGAACTAGAAATCCATGCTTTCGGGATACGAGGTGAGTGCTGCTTTATTTGAATCGGCATGCCGGAGCCGGTCGTTGAAAATGAGCATTTGGATCGTCATGAAAATTGTCACTTTTGCCTTTTTGGAAATATTTGTCCGTTGTAAGCTCGAGATTCTTCCTTGGAGTCTGTCGAAAGTTATTGGAGGAAATATCCATGAAGCTTAATGAAGATCAGAGGAGATTTTCTTTTTCCCTTTTTTTTCTCTCTTTTTTATTTTTATTTTTTTTATTATTATTTTTTGTTTATATATATATATATATATGTTGAGTATATATGTATATTTATTAGTAATACATAGTAGTATATGATATTATATATATGTGGTTTGCGGGAGAGAGGTTGTCGGGTTAGAGTCGAGAAGTGGAGCTATCGAGAGAATATTTTTCGGATGAGGTGTATCGAGAAAGATTTTCGATTGTCGTGGATCGAAAACAAAATTGGATGAGGTTTGCGATAAGATTTCTCGATTGGTAAGCCTTTAAAAAAACTTTCTCGATTCGAATGAGGTGCATCAAAGAGAAAAAAAAATTCCGGATGAAGTTTGCGATAAGATTTCTCGAGAAAGATATACGAAAAAAAAGTTGTGATAAAATTTTCACATTACGTCTCGAGAAAGTTTGCCGATAAAAAATATGTCGAGAAAGTCTTGCGAGAAAATTTCTCGAGAAAGTGTAGAAAATTTGTCGGTAAACTGTCGGTAAAATTTTCAAAAAATCAATATTGAAAACTATATCTATATTTTTATTTCTCCCTCTCAAATAACGATTCCGAAATAAAGTTTCTCCCTCTAGAAAGTTGTGAAGTAAGATAAAAAATATTACGAATCTCATTCCCTTAATTCATTCGTTAAAAGTTTTAACTCCCCCTCAAAAATTAAAATTGTTGCTCCCTCTTGAAAGAAATAAGAGTAGCTCCCCCTCAAATTAAGCTCATTTAAAAAATGTTATATTAAAAAAATGGTATTTATCATTTCCGTGCGTAATATGCATTTTGAATTTTAAAATCTCTGTATGTCTTGAAAATGCATATTTAAAATGTATCATTTTGAAAAATAATAGGTATTTTTCAATGTAGCTCGTATGCTTATGCAAATTTAAAATATTGAAAGTTCGTTCAACATACACATAATTAGAATGTACCTCGTTGAAGTGTAGTTATAGTAGCTCACGCCTCTTCCCTTTATCATGTATGTGGAGCCACTACGTCGAATACCAGACATGAGGGAATCTGCAAAACATTATCGGGACTTTGGTACCCATTGTAAAGTGGGTCCTCCCTTAGTAGCAGAGAACCGGTTAAGCATAGATGGAGTCAAATTTAATTTCGGTCCTAAATCATTCATTAATATGCGTTTAGGTACCCAAATTTGTGTGGGATTTCCTAACTTAATAGTAGACATAGGAACCCATGTAGGATTGATTTGACACGGAAAAGAAATTTCAGCTTTGGGAAAAGTGTGTTTTGGAGAAGATTTAAATATTTTCTCCGAAGCCAGTCGCATAAGATGTTTCTTAGAATGAACTTGGACTGGATACTTCATGTAGGAATACGAGCATATAGAATTATAAGAATCACTAGCATATAAGTCGTGTATCCTACGTTGAGATTTCACGCAATTCACATTAGAATGATGAGAAGAATTAGGAAAATTATTTCCAAGCCTAAGTTTCTCAAATAGAGAATTATTAAAATCATTTGAAGCACACGTGAACATTGAAAATAATGTAAATTTTCCTTTCTCCTTCCTAAGTTGTAGTTGTTCCTTAGCGGTTTTAAGTTCTTGGCTTTTACTTTGAATTTTTAGTTTCGATCAAAATTGACATAGAAGTATTAGTAAAAGTCATTACGATTTTAGGAACAAAAACGTCCGTTTGCATTGCTTTATCCTGTTTAAGAGAAGATTTTCCTTTAGAAATATCATTTAAAACTACTAAAGGAGAGGAATTTTTTAGATTTAATATCCTCCAATAAAAGTGCGTTCTTTTCTGCTTCAATATTCTTTCTTTTTTATTCTAATGAGGAGTTTAAATCAGCTATTTTCTGAATAATAGCAAGAATATAACAGAAAGTAGAATTTTTAGAATGATCATGATTTTCTTCCTCGACTTTAGGGATAGTTTCTAAAGGATATAATGAATTATAGTCACTAGACATGTTTATCTCTCGCGTCTTGTAACTATTATTCAAATCGGTGCAATCAAAATGGATTTGAGTCCTAGTTGTGGCTTTTCTTTTGGATTCTTCTAAGACATTTATTTCTGAAGCGTTAGTAAAAGCCATTAAAGAAGTTAATCGTAAACCCATGTACTTGATATCATATAATTGTTTTACGTTAATCTTTTTCAAGTTACAAGGATTAGTAAAGCCTAAGCCTTCAACGGGATTATAAAATTTCATATCATGTAAATGAGGGGAATTTTTTAGATTTGATATCTACTCTAAAAGATTTTCCTTTTCCGCTCGGAAACCTACTATTCCTAATTCCAGAGTTGCGTTTAATTCAGTTATTTTATGAATAACCTCCGGAATTTCCCAACAAGAGGTATGTTTATCAGAATGTAAACTATTTTCCAAATTAGATGTTAAGGCTTTAGAGGAACTTTGGTCTTTTTGACCATTTTTTGCAAGATTGTCTTCTAAATTTTTAATTTTAGAGTATAATGTACCGCGTTCCTCAACTAATTCATCATAAAGGAGTGACTTATTACAACACGCTGCTTCACTATTTTTAATACGCGTTGTAAGTTCTTTGTTTTTTGTTTCTAACTCTATAACTATTTTTTATATCTTTTCAAATAAACTAGAGTCAGAAGGATTAACCTTGAGATGGTCAGTTGAAGAGTTCATTTGTAGATACCGTGCTCTCTGAAGAGCATCAATTATGTCTTGGTTGTGTTCCATAGAGTTGATATATGTTTGGGTTGGTTAGATTGGATATTTGATCGTTGGCGCATTATATGGATTTGAGATCTTTTAATAAAAGTTTCGAAGGATAGAGTAGGTATCGAAAAGTTTTTAAGATAAAATGTAGATATCAAAAACTTTTGGATCGAAAAGTATAATTTTGAAAAGTTTGGAGTCGAAAAGTTTAGTATCGAATATTTTGTGTGTATTTTTATTTTCTAATATAGGAAAAAATTTGGCTTTAAAACTTAAGTTCCGAAAAGTTTTGGTGGTGAAAAAAATATCTAAAAGTATCGAAAATTTTAGGTGTATACTGAAAAGTTTTAAATAGGTGTTTACTTCGAAAATTTTCCAAAACTTTTTCTATAATGTGCCAAAAAGGAATTGATACCGAGAAATTCTATTGTCAAATGATATCGAGAAACTTTGTCGATAAAAACTTTACGGTAAAGTAAAGTTTCTCGATAAATTTTCGGCTGTGAGTTTCTACGTAGAAAATTTATGATAGCGCAAAAATTTTGTCGAAGAAAATTTGCGAACAAAACTTCATGAACGGCATTAGTGAATACGAAATATCAATTATGGCAAAGTTTTCACATTTGCACCGATGTGGGTCCCGCAATATTTTATATATTGATATCGCTCACCATGATGCCGGGAAAATTTTTCGATAGTGGTATTGTCGAAAAAAATTATCGATAGTACTCTCACCTTAGTAGTGTTGCCCAAAATCAACCGGAACCAGCGGTTCCGACCGGCCAACCGCCGGTTCCGGTTTGTAACCGGAACCGGCCACCAACCATATCCGGCAACCGCGGGTGGCCGGTTCCGGGCAGTTTGGCATTTTCCCAAACCGCAAACCGCCGGTTGTCAACCGGCGGTTGGCCGGTTCAACCGGCGGTTTCCGGCAATATATATATATATATTTATTTATATATTTAATATATAAATAGATATATAATACAAAAAAAAATTTAAAAAAGTAGCCGTTAGTAAAAAAAAAAAAAAAAAATTGCCGTTGCAACCGGCGGTTGACCGGGAACCGGCGGTTGCAACGGCTAGTCCCTCAAAAAAAATTATAAATACCCCCCACCCCTCTTCAAAAAATCACAACTCAATTCTATCTCTTTCTCTCAATTATTCACTGTCAAAACGCGTAATTCTCAGTCTAGTTGTAGTCCACGAACTAAAAATAAACTAATTAAAATATTAGTCCATCATTCCCCGCCCGGCTTTACTACACTCATCAATCCCCGCCGGCCGCCCGGCTCTACTACACGGCGCTCCGAATTTCACTCGCCTCTTTTTTCGTAAGTTTACACATTTTTTTTATCGAACGTTTATTCTAACCTTTTAATTTAGATATGGATAGCCGTCGTCGAGGATCGAGTTCGAGATCGGGGGGGAAACAGATTGTTGGTAGTTCATCGCAAAATGACTACTACCAATATGACGACTCCCCCGAAATTATGCTCGACCTAAGTGACGTACTCAGCTCGGACATGGATGGAACGCAAAGCAACACGCAACGGGACCAAACGGAAGAAATTCCGATGCCGACGCCGACGCCGCCGACCGACACCCAAGCACGCGCCGCCGCCTTACGCTCGGATATTTTCGCGGTACACTTCAAGAAGGTACCGACCAAAAATAAAGATATTTTTAGAGTTATATGTAATTATTGTGGTAAGGAGTACCCTTTTAGGAAGGGGGGCGGATATGGCAATTTTACCGGCCATGTCCGCTCAAAACATCCTACTAAGATAGGAATTAGTCAAAGTCAAAGTCAAATGCACGGGGCTACGGGTACGGGTTCGTCCGCTACCGGACAAGGACCCAGTGCGAGTCCGACGTCTTTGTTCATGTACAACGAAGACGTTGCGCGCAAACAACTTGCAAAATTTGTTTGCGCGAAACATCTTCCTTTTCGGTTTGCCGACGATCCGATCTACGAAGATTGTATCAGAAAGTCGTATAACCCCCAAGCAAAGAAAGTTTCACGTAGCACCCTTACGCGAGACATTAGGAAGACCGTACTCGCGTATAAACGCGAGTTAATAGATCAATTAGGAAACTTAGAGTGTAGAGTATCCATTGCCTCCGATATATGGAGCGATCACTGGCAAGATCATCATTACATGGGCGTTACATGCCATTGGATTGATGACTCTTGGCAAGTACAGAAACGCTTAATTGCGTATAGGGAATTTGACACAGCACACACAGCTCAAAACATCGCACTTAAGCTTAGGAGTATCTTATCGGAATATAGGATACTCGAGAAGATTTTCTCGGTATCCTTTGATAATGCTAGCGCTAATAACGCGAGCATTGAAGATTTGATTAAGTATTGTCGACCGTCATTTGTTAGATAACTACTTGTCGACCACTTTTGAGTTCGCCGAGGACGAGGATCAGTTCAACGTCCTCAGATGGTGGTCGAAGATGTCGCCAACGTATCCAACGTTGGCGAAGATCGCTAGGGAAATCTTTGCCGTCCCAATTTCAACCGTCGCGGTTGAACAAGCTTTTAGCATGGGCGACTTAACTTTAAGTGAAAGGCGTTCGAGGTTGACGGTAGAAAACGTCGAATACCAATGCCTTCTCGATGATTGGACGAGAGCCGAACATCGGACACAAGATTTAACGAATACCGATTCGGACGACGACGTATTCGACGACACCACCGGCACATCGACTAGCGGTGGCGGCAATGGCGGGGACGGGGACGACTAAGAGTAGAGAGAATAGAGAATATCCGAAAATGGCGAAAGATTCAAGCCCGAAAAAAGATAAGTCCTTAATACTAATCTCATTGTATTAATTTTTTTATTTTATATTTTTAAATAATTACTTACTCATACAATCTTATTTTTCAGCCAACGTCTCCAAGAAATCGCTCGCATGATGACATCCAAGCCAACGACAAGTCCGAAAAAGATAAGTCCTTAAAACTAATTTCATTTTTTAATGGCGATTGTAACAAAAGAATATTATGATTATTATCTAACTAACTTCTATTGTACATTTTTTTTCAGAAACCGATTATCGACTGGCGTTGGCAAATGGCGAATAAATTTTTTTTTCTTACTTTGTATTTTCGACTTTGTAAATTTTAATTGTAAATGTAACTTTGTATTTGTAATAAAATTAATTTATGATGATTAAAATTATTAAATCGAAACCCTTGTTATATACCGAAAAAAACATAATTGTGTCTCGATAAGTCGAAAACTATCGAAATACACACTATAAATTAAAATAAAAAAAATTAAAAAAAAAATTTTAAAAATCCGGCGATTGGTAACCGCCGGACACCCTTTGACCGGCGGTTTGACCAACCGCCGGTTGGTCAACCGGCAACCGGAGAGGCCAACCGGCAACCGTCTCCGGCCGGTTGAGGCCGGTTGGTCATTTCGACCAACCGGCAACCGCCGGTTCCCAACTTAGGCCAAAAAAAATTTTCGATGGAGCTTTTGCAATAATGAAAAACAAATTCTCGATAGCAGTGAATATTCGAAAATAATTTGCCAAATGAAGTTGCAACAGTAATGATGACTTGATGAAAACTATCCAACGTGGCAAATCATGAATGATGAATTGATGAACTTTGCGATAGTGACGATGTATAAAGAATTTTTTTTTGTTTTTTTTTTTTAGAAAATAAAGTTTTCGATAAGAACAATTTCTCGGTAAAAGAGCGCGAAAGAAAAAATTTACATTTGCGATATATTTGTAAAAAAAAATTCGGAAGGAGTTTTGCGGGTTGACTGTAAAGATTCACGGGTTGACCATGAGTACCGAACAAAATATGTCTACTGAAGGCTCAAGTCATGTTTAAGAACAACTGTAAACAATAGCGAAAATGTTTTGAAGAAGAAACCATAATTTTCTATCCAAAACACAAAATTGTTCAAATTGGGCTTGGGTTATGGATCGAAACACGTATATCTTCAAGAAAAAATACTCAATTAAACCTGAAACAACAAAACATGTCGAATTTTTGAGAAATCGGATGAATTTTACGAAGATCACACAAAGAAGAATTTCGATCGATTTTCAAAATTCACGAAATCTAATGGTTCGATCGATCGATTTTGAGCACAGAGATGTTTAAAACACTCAATCAAAACCTAAAAACAGCAAATTATATTCGAATTTGAAGAATCAATTGAATTTTTTTAAAGCCGTATGATATTCACGAAGAAAGAAGAAAAATCAGAAAATTCGATCCAAATCGGTTCAAATCCTAACTCGCTTGCTCTGATACCAATTGATAGCTCCAGTTATATCCAACACGATTAAGTTCAGTGAAGAATTCGATATAAAATGTAAAACTTACGAAGAACACGTTTGAATTTTGGCGCGGAAGCTTGAGAGCGTTCTTCACGTTGTAAAGCTCGATTTTCTATTAAAATGAATTCTTAACTCTAATAGATCACATTAGGGTTCCTTATATACCAAATAAGTTTGGTATATTTGCTAAGTAGTCTTAATCTATGGCTTAATTACAATTAAGCCTAAACTACTACTTATACTACAAGACTAAGATAACATTTATATTTGAACACAATAAAAATGTCATAACACCCACCCTTCCAATAATTTCCACTATGTGCCCATACTTGCCCTTCGCTGTTAATTATTGCTACTGTGCAAGCCACATCGCCCTTTTAAGCGTGAGACCCACTTTGGTTAGGTTATGTGGGTTTTTTCATCACATGGATGCCCCTTGAATGCTTCTTGACTCAACCCAGCCATGGCGGAATCTCGTGGCTCTTCCTATTCAAACCGGGTGGAGCAATTAGATTGAAGAGCCAATTGTGTAGATGCAGACTTGCAAAGAAGGCATCTCTAAGGATCTATGAGTCAATAAGAAACACAGATGTTGCGTATTTCAAGTGTGATGAATGTGAATTCTTCATGTGGATGAGTCACTCTCGTATCATATCTTGGGGGTACAAGAAGATAGGGCAAATGTACGTGCTCAAGAAGTTGGAACTAGAGATGATGGTGATGATGTTGATATGGGTGCATTGCAAGTGGAAGAGCTTAAGAAGAAGATGGAGGAGTTGGAAGCTTGTGGCTAAATGGTAGGGGTATAACGGACACTATGTTATCATCAATGGCGTTCAGACTTTTCAGAGGGAGATAAAGAGGAAGGAGAAAGTTTTTTGGAAGCTTGTGGCTAAATGGTAGGGGTATAATGGACACAATAGCAATAATTAACGGCAAGGGCAAGCATGGGCACGAAGTGGAAAATTTTGGAAGGTGAGGCCTACCGTTTGGTGTTTACCGATTGGATTTGCCAAAAACTAAGTGTCACCATTTGGAAAATCCCTTGTTTTAAAATTAGAGGTTGAAACTGACGTACCAAATTGGGAGGCCCTCGTCCGCTATAAAAGTGATATATTTTAATTTAGTGGGCGGCCTAGCCCACACCCTGTCCCACTAAAGCCCGCAATCCGTCACATGCTGGCCATATTGATGGCTCTAAAATCCGGATTAACGATTTCCTCAGAACTTATTAGAATATGTGGTACGTTTAGTAATTTAACAAATTAAAACGTGGTTAAACTCAAACCATTGTGATACCATACGGTATATATATTCTTTATTTTCCAATTATTTTTTAACGCGGCCAAAACGAACATTCCTGCTCGGCCTTCCCTCACATTTTGCCACTTAAACCCCAAATGATTAGTTCTCGCTGAGTGTAAGAAAACAAGACCAGCGGCTCCACCAAGACGGAACTCCATATCGTGTTGCAATGAATCTTCGGCCAAGAAAATCGCAACCCTTTTCCGGGTTTACTGAAGCAGAGGTAGGTCCCATACTTCTTCTCTTTTTTCGTTTTTGTGTCAACGTATTATCCCCTTTTACGCAATGTTCGGAGCCCATTCCTCGTTTCTTTGATCGAATCTTTTATTTTGATAAATTTCAGAATGTGTTTTGCCTTTTCGTTTTTGGGTTTTTTTTTTCTTTTTTTCTCTGTGAAGGATTACATACACTGATGCGTATTTGAAGGCCGTTTCTTCTTTTTCCTCTCTTTTCGTTTTATTTTTTTAAGCTTACATTGATTCTAATTGTGGTATCCCTTTGGGTCGTCCTTCGGATTTTATGAAAATGAATATAGGTAATGGCTATTTCAGCTGTGGTAAATGCATTTTCTTTTGCCCTGTGAATGATTCGAGGTGAAACAACTCCATACAAAATCAGTATGCTAAATTTCTTTAGTTAATCTAAACCTCTGTGATCTCTGAGCTTTTTTGCTGCGTTTGCCATATTTTATAATATATTGTTGTTAAACTGATACGGAATATGCTGCATTGCGAAACCATTACGGTTTCAGATATTTGATACAGTCATTTTTTGTATCTGAATAGCTCGTGGTTTTCTTGTGATAGTAAATCATAGTTTTGCCTTCTTTGTCACGTAGATTGAGAAAATGGAACAGTTACTTAAAGAATCTACAGACAAGCCGTGGGACAAGGATTTCTGTAAGAATATGGCCAGAGCTTTCAGGTGAATACGGCTTGGTTCGAAGTTGTTTGTGTTGCTTACGTTTTCTTAATGGTGAGTGACTCTTTTGTGTTGCCCTATTTGCAGCCGTTCTAATGGTCGTGCTGGTAAACCTATCTTGAAGTGGACCGAGGTATTCTATTTTCTGCTGCATTTTCACCTCTTTCGTGAGTTTCTGGTCCCACGTGATTTATTTTGCGTGGGTTTTTTTTTTTTGGCCGATTTAAGATACAAAATTGGTTCCTAAAAAGGGAGACTATCCCAAAGAAAGAGTATCCGGCCGTGGAACCCCAGAAGCCAGTTCCAGAGTTTCTTGCTCGGGATAAAGCAACTGGTAGTCCATCTATTCCAACTGGTGAGCTCTCTCTCTCTCTCTCTCTCTCTCTCTCTCCCTCTCCCTCTCCCTCTCCCTCTCTCTCTCCCTCTCCCTCTCCCTCTCTCTCTCTCTCAAACTTGAAAATGCTCTGCATAGACCAGAGATTCTGGATTTATAATAAGTTTTGTAAGGAACTTTTTTTTGCGTACTTTTTCTTATGTATTTATTTATCAGTATCTAGAAACGATTTTATTCTGTTAATTGGCGCATTTGGGTTCTTATGGCTGAATTACGCCGCTCCCTTTAAATCATCTGATAGATGGTAAAAAGGGTCGAAAAGATGCACCAAAGTTGGAGTTTGAAGCAACATCATCAATAGATGGTGCTTGGTAAGCTTGTTGCTTCTGATTAAGTAATTCATTATCATTAGAGGATGATTATAATTTGCTCTATCTACAACCCTTTTTTGAAATAACTAACTGCAGGTATGATGTGGATGCATTTCTAGCCCATAAATGCCTCAGTTCCGGAGAAATTGTTAGTAATCAATTTTCTCTGAAATCTCGAATTATGCAGAAAAAACGAGATTATGCTTTGTTTGAAAAAAACGAAAACAATGAATGTTATAATAGGTAGTGCAGATAAGATATGCCGGGTTTGGGGCCGAGGAAGACGAGTGGGTCAATTTAAGAAATGCCGTTCGGGAAAGGTCAGTCGCTTTAGAGGATTCTGAATGCCACAAAGTTAAGGTCGGGAATCTCGTCGTGTGCTTCAAGGTATGCATGCTTGTAATGTAATTAATCTCTGTGCAAAAATAGTCCTCCGTATTGAGGCACAAAGAAGACGACGCGACAGATTGGTAATTAAATAACATCATTTTTCATTTTATTTAATAAAAAATCAGGAGAGACAAGAGGAAGCGAGGTACTACGATGCTCATGTCTTAGCAATTCAAAGGAAGCTGCATGATATTAGAGGTTGCAGGTGTCTCTTCTTCATCAGATACGACCACGATAGTAGTAAGGTATTGATATAATCTTTTCTATCTTTTATTTGCTGCATTTTACACACACACACACACACACACACACACACACACACATATATATATATATATATATATATCCTTTTATGATGTGCATTTGGTAGGAGAGAGTTCGTTTGACGAGATTATGTTGCCGTCCGGAGTTATTACAGCGTCTGAAGTGAGGAGAATGGTGATGAAGACTTAGCCGCCCGCCCTTATATTTCATCTGTATGTACACATTGATGTTACTAGTCATTATTTGTCGGCCCAAAAGCATTTAATATATCGGACAGTATGCGGAATTTCTGGGCGAAAAAGACTGAAGGAGAAACAATGATAGTGTATGAAGCAATGGTATGTTACGCTTCGAGCGTTGTAACATTCTATCTTCCTTCTCTTTTTACACGAAAAGATAGATGCTAACAATTAAGAAGATGGATGCTAACAACTAAGCCGGAATTATGGATAAGCAATGGTTTTTCTTCTCTTTTCTGTGCAATTGGTGAATGTGAAAATCAATTGATAGTCGTAAATAGGAAGGAAATCATATGCATAATCTATCAACTTATAACAAATCATGGTGAATCAAATCAGAAAAGCAAAGGTATTACAGAAAACAGAGGATAAGCAAAACGGGAAATAGCAACATGCATCAAACTGACCCCAAAATGGACAGACGTCAGCACGAACCAAGCCTTGTGAAAATTTCCTTCACGTTGAGTCTCCCTCATCAACTCAACCAGAAGCTTTTTATCTATGTTTCTCATCATAAAATACCTGCCCCGTGACTTCAGCAGTATGAAACTGATTCGTCGGATATTCTACTGGTCCTTTCTTGGACTTTATATAATAGTTCATCAACAACATTTGTGTTTATTAGGGCATCGCAACGAGTGATGTAACTTGCTAAGATATAAAAATATATTTATTGTGGTTTGTATCTTTCATTTAAGATCTTGGTCAACTTACGCATAGTTCACATCAGATTAAAGCATGATACATCGAATCTTTGGTCACATTCAGTGTAACGACAATGACGAGTTATTGGAAGGTTGTTTTGTTTTTGTTTTCATTCGCTCCTGATTAATAAAAGCATTGCGATTCCTATTTAAATATTTCAAATTTCGTTCCTTGTTCCGATTTGTTAAGGATGTGATTTAGTATCTTAGATATATTTTAGTTGCATAATTGTCATGTTCCACTATAGATATTTGAGGGCCGAGGTTTCAACTCTAAGTTTGGCTATTAGGAAAGCTATTAAGAAGGCTATTAGTTTGTTTTGTGTTCGTTCGCTCCTGATTATTAAAAGCATTGCGATTCCTATTTAAATATTTCAAATTTCGTTCCTCGTTAGTTCCGATTTGTTAGGGATGTGATTTAGTATCTTAGATATATTTTAGTTGCATTATTGTCATGTTCTAGTATATGAATATTTGAGGGCAGAGTTTCAACTCTAGGTTTGACTATTAGGAAAGTTATTGGGACAAAATTACTTTAGGGTTCCAATGTTTAACCTATTAGTAATTTTTGTTCCCGATATTTTTACTGGTCACATTTTGTCCTTATAGTTGTCCAATTTGAACCAATTTTAGTCCATCAGTTAGAGTAAACGTCAATTGGAACGGAATTTTTTCGTTCGAGTCGCACGAAATATTTTATAACTCGCCATCTTAAAATCCCCTAAACTTATCACCTTCATCCCACAATCTAGGTTTTTTTTGTTTCGATTTTTATGGTTAGATTGTGCGATGGACACGAATAAGGGGATTTTAAAACGAAAAGATACATAAACTGTATTTTGGGGGATGTAGTATATCACGTGCGATTCACATGACAGATTTCATCTAACTAGAGACCAAAATTAATTGAAATAGAACAACTACGGGGTTCCAATGTGGCAAGTGGAGACATTGAGGACTAAATTGTCCATCCAGTAAACATCGGTGATAAAAAGTTATTTTCTCCTAAAAAGTTATTAGTTTGTCTTATTTTCGTTTTCGCATGTTCATGATTAATAAAAGCGTTTCGGTTTCAATTTTCTTCTTTATCGTCGCCTTCAATCTAACGTAAGATTAAAAGAAGTGCCTCACTGTTGGACTAGTGTCACGAAACCAGGAATAATTTATCGATATTTCAACAACACTGATATGATTTGGCATCATACTACGTGGATAATAGTAACAAATACATGTAAGCCTTATTTAATTAGTAAAATAATAAAGTACTTTGGTTCATGTGAATACTTGTCGAAAATCTTAGAGGGATGTGTTTAGTTCATTTGATAAGACAATTCCCATCCTAAGATTGTAAGGGAAAATTATAAAATTAGGTCACTAAGTATACATGTTTTCGTTTTTGGGTCACTATGTTTGATAATTGCAAAATTATGTCACTAACTTTGTATGTCAAAACAATTTTGGGTCATGTTTTCAATTTTAGGTCACTAAGTATTTATTTTTTCGATTTTGGGTCACTAAGTTTACATTTTTTCAATTTTGGGTCACTCATTTGGTACTAACTTTATAAACATAGTGACCCAAAATTGAAAAAATGTAAATTTAGTGACTCAAAATCGAAAAAATATATACTTAGTGACATAAAATTGAACTCATTACCCAAAATTGTTTTGACATACAAAGTTAGTGACCTACTTTTGCAATTATTAAACATAGTGACCCAAAAACGAAACTTGTATACTTAGTGACCTAGTTTTATAATTTTGCCAAGATTGTAATATAGACTTATCTTGTTCGGTTCTCAATAGGCACGAGATTGGATAAATAAATAATTTTGTTTACTATTCGGGTTAAGAATAATACGTTCTCATCTAATTTTTGATTTACAGATATATCATGTGCTTTGTCTTCCTCGTTTCACGCGATTATTTCTTGAACGAAAGTGCAGACTTGCATGTCATTTCTTGAGAAGCTGATTTACATGCAATATGAAAAACACCACATCATTTCCAGCTTGAAGATCGAACTGTAATTTTTATCTACTAACCTGCAATTTCGACGATCCATGAAAAACAACAATCAAATTCAGTTGTCATGCAAAAACATGGGATTTTTACATTTTTGGTCCTCGATGTTTGACCTATGGGCGTTTTTTATCCTCAATTTTTCCGAGTTATAGTTTCAGTCCCCAATGTTATCGATTTTGAGCGTTTTTGGTCCCGCGGTTAACTTAACTGTTAAGTTGGATGGAAATAAGGGCCGGTCTAACCCGAATTTATGGGCCGGGCCGGGCCAACTCGAATTTTGAGGGCCAAAGAAAGAGAAACCTGGCCCGGCCCATATTTCTGTCCAACTTAACGGTTAAGTTCACTGGGGGACAAAAAACGCTCAAAATCGACAACATTGGGGACTGAAACTGTAACTCGGAAAAGTAGTAGACCAAAAACGCCCATAGACCAAACATTGGGGGACCAAAAATGTAAATATCCCCAAAAACATTAACCCAAAAGGCCTAAGCTTCCATTGAGGCTGCGTTTACTTGATTAGATAAGACAAGATAAAGTTAAAATAATCCAATATAATTGTGTTCAGTTGCTAAAACTGTTAGCTGTGCAAAGTCCGAGATAATACTCAGCCCATTTTTATAATCCAATGCTTTCAAGATAAGCTCTCCAATGGACTTATCCAAGATTATTAGTCCAACCCCTCCCACCAGATCGAAAATTACCAATATACCCCAAAAATTGAAATAAAGAACCCTAATCTACATTGGGACGTGAAAATAGGCTGTAGTGTTGTGGTAGCTGCAGGGAATGCCCAAGAAGAAGGGAAAAATGCTAGCTTCACTCTTAATCTTGGGGTGTGTTTGGTTTGTTGAAATTAGTAGGGAAAGAAAAATGAAATGGAAAAGGAAAACTAGTTTTTATGTTTGGTTGATTGAAGAAATAGATAAGGAAAAGGAAAGAAAAGAAAATATAGTTTAAGTTTACACTTAAAACTAAGGAAGACTAATTTCTTCACAAAATGGTGAGGAAAACGAAAGAAAAACTTATGAAAACTATTTTCTCTCCAATTTTCTTTTCCACACTAATTTCCTTCAACCAAACACAACCTTGTTGATTTGAAGGCCGATAGAAGGATGCTTTTGTGTTTTGCTTTTGTCGGATTTGGTTCACTTGTTGCCTACAGCAGAAGGTCATGAGGTGGTAGCTCGATATAAGACAAGATAAAGGCCCAGTTATCCATGTTTATGTTGTTCCCTTTCCAGTATTATTTTATCTTTAAAGCCCGCTACAATAATCCGTTGGATGCAAGATAACTTATCTTGTAGGGTTGTGTTATTAATACAACCCACACTACTAATAATGAAATGACGAAAATATCTTTTTACTTGTCCAAAAAAGTCGTATTTTCCACAGTGAATGCTCGTCGTGAAATTAAAAAGCCATTTCTTCACAGTAACGCAAGACACACAAATGGCAACTCAAAATCCTCTCTTATCACCTTCGATTGCATCGGGCAAGATCGATAAGGTAATGCTGATTTTCGTGGGGTATCAGATCTTTGGTTCCCAAATCGTCACCTCTCACGCTGTTATTTTTGGTTCTCGAATCTGATAAAACGATGCTCTACTCTAATTCAACCGAGGCCTCCCCCTTTTCAACGACGACACAGTCCCTCAACCAGTGGTCCTTTTCTTACTCTTCTGTGTTGTAAATGTGGGCAATAAAATGATATTATAAATGACTGTAAAGATAAAAGAACATCGGAATTTACGTGGGAAACCCCAAGCAAATCGGAGTAAAAAACCACGGGGAAGGTAGAAATATTTTACTGTGGGTAAAATAAGGGTTATAACATCTCAATCTATAAAGGAGAAAAACACTCAATATCTCTATTTATAGTCGGAGAAAATACCTCACAAACCCTCTATCTCACTTATTACACCACATATATATATATTGGTTTTGCGTTGCTTGGGATGCTTAAGCTTTGCTCGATCGTTGCCTTTATATAGGCAAAAGCATTGTCTAATACATGATAAAATATTATTATATTTTATAATAAAATATTTGGCATTGGGAAGCTTCACGCGGTATCATTAATAAGCCAACTTCCACTGGCTTTATTAATTATGTTGGCAATCTCCCACTTGAAGTTTGATTGAGAGTCAATCAATCTTCACACAATCCACATGAGGAACGACACCACATAAACTTGTTCACGTTAATTGCCTTCGTCATGAAGTCTTTCAGATTATCCGCAGTGTGAACTTTTCGCATGTCCACATTTCCCTCTTCCACTTGCTCACGAACAAAGTGGTATTGGACCCGGATGTGTTTGGTTCTTGAATGAATGCTGGATTCCTTGCAAGATGCATTGCACCCTGACTATCACAATAGAGAACAATGTTCTCTTGTTTGTGGCCGAGTTCTTCCAGCAACATCTTCAACCATATTGCCTCTTTACTGGCGTGCGTAGCTGCTACATATTCTTCTTATGTCGTTGATGTTACGACAATTGACTGCAGTTTTGAAACCCAGCTTACGGCTCCGTCAGCAAGATTAAACACATACCCAGTTGTGGACCTACTTTTATCAAGTTCACCTGCATAATCAGCATCAACGTAACCATGGACAGTAAAATCCTTACCTCCGTAACATAATGTAAGATCATAGGTTCCCTTGATATATATGAGAATCCTCTTAACAGCATTCCAGTGCTCCCGAACAGGGTTGGACATGTATCGACTTACAACTCCCACTGCATGAGCAATATCTGGTCTGGTGCATATCATGGTGAACATCAAACTTCCAATCGCAGATGCGTATGGCACTCAAGACATCTCGATCCTCTCGTCTTCATTGGTTGGACACATATCGGAGGATAACTTGAAGTTAGCATCAAGAGGGATATATATTGGCTTACTGTCTTGCATGTTGAACCTTCGCAGGACTTTCTTCAAATAATTCTGTTGAGAGAGCCAAATTTTCCGATTGCTTCTGTCTCGAGAAATTTGCACACCGAGGATTTTGCTCGCTGGTCCCAAATCCTTCATCTCGAATTCACCAGCCAGTTGTGCCTTTAGATAGTCGATACGATCTTTATTGGTCCTGCTAGCAGCATGTCGTCGACGTACAACATCAACATGATGTAATCGTCGTCACCAAATCTCTTGAAGTACACACAAGGATCTGAATATAGCCTGTTGTAGCAAAGACTCGATTTGAAAGAATCAAATCTCTTGTACCAACACCGTGGTGCTTGTTTGAGTCCGTAAAGAGATTTGATCAGCCTGCAAACCAGATCTTTTTCTTGAAAACCTTCTGGTTGAAGCATATAGATTTCTTCCTTTAGGTCGTCATGGAGAAAGGCTGTCTTTACATCCAACTACTCAATATGCAAGTCAAATGTAGCACACAATGACAAGACTACCCTGACTGTTGTAAGTCGAACCACCGGTGAGAATATTTTGTTGAAGTCAATCCCTTCTTTCTGAACATATTCCTTTACAACCAGTCTTGCACGGTATCGCTCACCTGGTCATCACCATTCCGCTTGATTTTAAACACCCATTTGTTTCCAATAGGTTTCCTTTCTTGCGGCAGTGGCACCAACTCCCATGTCTTATTTTTACTGTGAGCTTCCATTTCTTCTTGCATTGCTGAAATCCATTGACTCGCATCTGAACTCGCCAGTGCTTCTTGGAAAGTGGTTGACTCTCCATCCTCAGTTAGAAAACAGTATGCAATGTTGCTCTCATTTTCATAATATGAGTACCAACTTGGCGGCTTGCGCATGCGCTTTGATCGCCAGAGGTCTAGTACTTCTGTTTCGACTTGGTCGAGCTCTTCGTGCGCCGATTCAGCTTCAGAAGAATCATCTTGCTCCAATTTTCTCTTCACTGGTGTTGATGTAGTCTTTGTCGAATTGCCGTCATCGTTGACTTGCTCCTGGCTGTTATCCTCCATGAAAATAACATCTCTGCTGATAACCACTTTGCGATCAGTGAGATCCCACAAGCGGTATCCCTTTACTCCTTCGGCGTACCCCAGGAATAGACACCTTCTTGACTTAGGATCCAACTTCGTTGTTTCTTGATTGTGGTACACCACGTATGCAGGACTGCTAAATATATGGAGGTTTGAGTAGTCTGTAGGTTTACCAGTCCACATTTCCATCGGTGTCATCATCTCTATAGCAGTAGCTGGGGCCCGATTCACCACGTAACAGGCAGTACAGAATGCTTCTGCCCAGAACTCCTTGTTCAGGCCTGCAGTTCTCAACATAACCCTTGTTCTTTCCAACAGGGTCCTATTCAACCGCTCTGCTACCCATTTTGTTGTGGTGTGTAAGCCGTGGTGGTGAACTGTCTTCTGATACCCGCATCTTTGCAGAATTCAATGAATTCTTTTCCAGTGTACTTTCCTCCATTATCGGACAGCAGACACTTGATCTCTTGCCTGATTCAAGTTCAACTCGCGCTTTGTAAGTTTTTGAAGACAGGAAATATTTCGTCCTTCTTCTTTATTGGATACACCCAACACCTCCTGGAATAGTCGTCTATGAAGGACACGAAATAATTGGCTCCTCCCAGGGATGTCTCCGGTGCTTGCCAAACATCATAGTGAACTAACTCGAGAATATATTTACTTCTGGAATTCGAGGAGTTGAACTTCAGGCGATGCTGCTTGCTTATGATGCAATTCTCACAAAATGGTATAGACACCGTTGTGAGACCAGGAAGTAGATTCTTCTGAACAAGAATTTTCATGCCTTGTTTAGACATGTGACCAAACTTCTTGTGCCAAGTCATTGAAGACTTTTCGATTGAACTTGTCGTGGCCACATAAGCTTTCCCTTCTTGCAGAGTCTCCCCCTTCAGCATGTATAAGTTTGCAGTGATCTTTTCTCCCTTCATAATAACCACCGCTTCGTGAAAATTTTTCATGATTTTGTTCTCCAGTTCAATTTTAAGACCAAGATCGTCCAACTGCCCCACCGACAATAAATTTTCCTTCAAGCCCTCGACATGTCGCACAACTTGAATGGTACGGACAGTGCCATCATACATCTTTAGTTTAATCGTACCAAATCCCACGATCTTCAGAGGTTGATCGTTACAGCTGTACACGTACCCTCCAGAGGCTGGTTGGTATTGATGAAACCATTCCCTTCGAGAGGTCATGTGAAAAGTAGCTGTCGAGTTGAGAAGACATATATCGTCAAATCTTCCCTTTTCTCCGACGGTGGTTGCAGCTTCACATAACATCACAAATCCATCATCTGGAGCGTTAACAACATTTTCTTGGGCATTGGAGTTTTTGTTTAGAGCCCAACAATCTTTCTTCATATGGCCCTTTTTGCCACAATGGTAACACTTTATAGCTTTCTTATTTTTTGGGAAATGCCTTTGACTCCCACTTGGACCATGTTCTCCAGATCTGGCCCGCTTTCGGCTCCCACTTGGACCACGCTCTCCTGATCTTGCCCTCGTCACTGTCAGCGCTTCTGCTTGATGGGGAGGAATCACCTTGTCCTTTTTGTCATTTCGCCGACTTTCTTCTTCCAGAACAGCAACTGCAATATCATCGTAGATTCCCCCGCAGTTTGGTTGTTGGTTAGGCTGATGACGAGTTGATCATAGGAATCTGGCCGACTTTGGAGTAGAATCTCAGTACGTTCATTTGACTCTATGTTACAGTCCATGTCTTTGAGTTGACTAAATAGAGTTATCAATTTGTTGATGTGCTCCGTCACTGAAGAAAATTCTTTCATTCGTAGGGAATATAAATTTTTCTTCAAGAAAATTCTTCTGTGGAGTGACTTGACCTGATACATCTTCTCTATGTGATCTAAAATTTCTTTTGCACTAGTTTTCTCTATGATACTTGATAATATATCATCTGCTACTGCCAGCTGAATGTTGGCGATGGCCTTCATGTTTATCTTGCTCCATTTGGCATCGTTGGTAATTCTTTCAGGCCTGCCGGTGATTGCCTCCATACAATTTTCGTTTAGTAAAATTTCCTTGACCTTTACCTTTCATAGCAAAAAATTTTCCCGTTGAATTTCTCAATGTCATTTTGCTTGGCTGCCATTTTTTTTCTCTCGCCCCAGAAACTTTAAATGAGTGAATAATAATAATCTAACAAACTTTCTGATGTGGAGGATTCAATATCATTGGCAACTACATAGCATACGGTAAGTAGAATTATAGACACCCAACCAAAGCTCTGATACCAACTGTTGTAAATGTGGGCAGTAAAACGATATTGTAAATGACTGTAACGGTAAAGGAACACCGGAATTTACGTGGAAAACCCCAAACAAATCGGGGTAAAAAACCACGGGGAAGGTATAAATATTTTACTGTGGGTAAAATAGGGGTTACAACCTCTCAATCTATAAAGGAGCAAAACACTCAATATCTCTCTTTATAGTCGGAGAAAACACCTCACAAACCCTCTATCTCACTTATTACACCATATATATATATACATATATATATTGCTTTTGCTTTGCTTGGGATGCTTAAGCTTTGCTCGATCGTTGCCTTTATATAGGTGTAGACAATTAAAATTAATTGTCTATTAAAATTAATTTTGGGATTTACTAAATTAATTCCAATAAATAAGATAAAACTCAATTAGTTAAATTTCGATATTTGAGATTTATAAAATTAATCTCAAATAAATAAATAGCTAATAAATTCATACCATATATGATGATATTATCATTCATTTTATATAAAAGGTCTTTATAAGACAATCCTTTTAGAGATTTATTAAATAAGTAAAGGGAATCATCAATTATGGAGAAAATCAAATCAAATCAAATCACATATGGAAAATCAAATCAAATCAAATTAATAATGGAAAATTAAATCAAATCAAAGCCATTAAGGAAAATCAAATCAAATCAATGGAGAGAATCAACCTAATGATTATACTTTCCATCATGGTCAATTCTCTATGCCTATAAATACGAGGCTTCAGAAATTCAGAAAAGAGACACAAGGGACATCGTAGTGAATACAGAACTTCGAGAGACGATATAAGACTTTTAAAGCATTCGAATTCTCTCAGAAAAGTTCTTCGTATCAAGTCTTAAATTTGAAGATTTGAAGATCGGCGGCGAAAGTTCGAAGCTCGAAGATGAAGGTTCGAAGCTCGGCGACGAAGATTCGAAGATTTGAAGATTCGAAGGTTCGAAGTCGAGGCTCGAAGGTTCAAAGACGAATCTCGAAGATTCAAAGATCAAGACTCGAAGATTCGAAGACGAGACTCGATGATTCGAAGACGAGACTCGAAGACAAGGCTCGAAGATTCAAAGACGAAGGCTCGAAGGTTCGAAGACGAAGCTCGAAGATTCAAAGATCAATACTCGAAGATTCGAAGACGAAGCTCGAAGATTCGAAGACGAAGCTAAACTCATCCCTCTAACCAAACGGATTCTAAAGATAAAATTATCTAGTGTTGTCTTATCCAACACATTAAACATTATTGGATAGATTATCTTTCAAAAGTTGGATTGTTATCACGACCATATACTTTATATCGGGCTTTACAGGAAAACATATAGGGAACTGAACAATATATGCTTGGACAACTTGACCTTTATCTGAGCTTATCTAGGATAGTAAACGCGGCCTAGATGTGTTAATTCTTTGGATAAAAATGGTTAAAATAATTGTGATTAATAGTATAATTTTAATAATTATTTGTTTTATTTAAAATCTTGACAGTGAATAACTGCAATTTCAAACAGTTTTGGGGTGTAAATAAAAATAATGGTAGTTAAAGTTAAAAAAGTTAATTAGTTTCATAACACTAGCTTAATATTATCTAATTTTATAAAATAGTTTAAAAAGTTATTCTCTCTCTTTTAACCTATATAGTGCAGAGGAAATTCGATATACATATAAATAAATTATAATGAACTTACGAATCAGTACCTAGCAATTTTGTTTTATGAATAACTTAACTCCCTCATCAGTTAAAATACCATAGTATCCTTTATCTTTCCCGAAATAAAAATAGTAAAAAGGAAAAACAAATTAAATGGAAGAAACAAGGGTCTTTTAAAAAATAGCCATTGACAGGGTCAATTTTAAAATAATGGCCTCGTTGACGATTTTTTTTGTCAATAGCCCTCAGTTTGTTTAACCGTTAACCATATTAACTAATTCTCATACTTAACACATTAAACTAAAAAAAACGAAAATATGGTCGTACAGGGTGCAGAAACAGAACATGTGTCAATCTCCCTCTTTAACCATAATCATACATACGAAATGAATGCATTATCTTTTCCATTTCAAAGAACAAAAGGTAACCACACACACATCTCTCACAACCTTAAAGCGATAGGAGTTGTTCTCCTCGTTTAGTGCCAGAAAACAACTTCTCAAACGAATATACAACAAGCATTTCAGTCGAGTTTTCCCAGTAAGCATTTGTTACAGTTGAAACTGCTGAATTTCTCAATTTTAACGTCGAAACTGCTGAATTTATAGTCCATCACCCACAAAAATGAATGGGTTATCTCGTAGATCCGGTGAACTTAGCATATCTGCAATTTTTCAGTTATTTTAACGAAAATTCGGACATGTATACTCTGAGGTCCAGTTTTTGTGTAGGGGACCTATGCGAAAAACGCAGGGGACCTACCCGAGCAATAATCCAGGGTACCCATGCATATGGGTTGCTGTTTGTTAAGTGCAGGGGAACCATGCTATGAAACGCAGGGGACCCAAACGTAGAAGCATGGTACCCAAGTATAAGTGCAGGATCCCCGCTAGTGTTGTGCGTGGGTCCCCTGCCTTTATGCACTGGTCCCCTGCTTTTATACTCGGGTCCCATGCATTTATGCCCAGGTCCCCTACGTGTATGCTCGGGTCTCATGCATTTATGCGCAGGTCCCCTGCATGTATGCGTGGGTCCCATGTGTCGAAAATCAGACGTGATTGTCCCCTGCATTTATGCACATGTCGCATGATCCTATGATCGAGTCCAATGCGCTGAAAATCATACATACGCATGTTATATGACGACAAACATTTTCTAAACAATAACTTTGCATAATACTGCAAGTGCTCTGTATAACAATTACCAACATTGTATTTCAATTCAATGGCCGGTGGTTAATCGCTGATGACAATACCTTGACTTGATCCTCTGCGGCAAACTGTAGTTGACATTCAATTTTGGTGGATGAGGACCCATGCACGTTACAAGACATGAAGGACCAAATTGTAGCGGTGTTGTCGTTTCACAACGACAATGCGAGACTGACGCTAAGCTATATGCCAAATGTAGCTTACAGTTATCTGATGCCCATATACATCGATAACGATTATGCTCTACGTGCCTACTTGAGTTTCGGTGGCCCTCAATCAAGACCCGTGGTTCATGTCGAGGTGGTGAAATGTGCCAGTGTGGCTCCGCCGGCAACAACTGCTGGTTCCTTTAGTTATAAGATCGGACTGATAGCCGATTGCGATGAACATGCGCAAATCGAACCGTTTTGAGGGGTACGGTTGCAATCTATCTAAAACACAATATTGCCATGTTATTGAAGATGAGGATTTTTAAGAAGACAATGTTGAACCGTGGGGGCGTAGGGATGAGTCGGGTTTGAAATCGAACGAAAGTGAAGATGAGCTCATCGAACATCATGACGACTCGAAAGATGAATTCATCACACGTGATCAGAACGACGATGAATATGACGATGTGGAGCATAACCTCGTAGATGAGGCTGATGATGGTACTTTTGCATTTCCAAACGGTTCAAGCTTACACGTTGGGCATCACTTTCGTGGCAAGACGGAAATTATTGAAGAGATCTCCAAAATCACCTTTGTCGCGTCGTTCGAGTGCAAATTGTAAAGTCAAACAAGACTTTGTAAGTAGTGAGATGCACGGTGGAGCAATGTTCATGGCGCTTACGAGCTACAAAAGATAGGGATTTTCCTTTCTTCTCGATACGCACATATTGCGGCACATACACATGCGGCGTGTCTCATCGACATTGGAGACATTGACGTGGAAGTTCATCGCTTGTATCGAGGATGCTTCTTGACAATTTAGCGGTTCGAAAGACATTACGCACCGAAGGCTATCATGTTAATGATGCAAAATAGGGGGTTGGATGTTTCTTATTACAACACTTGGAAAGGGAAAAATCTCACTACGGAGGAGTTGGTCAGTAACGGGGAGAATTGTTGCGCTTTGATCCCGACATACTTGGAAGCTGTGAAACAAGTGAACGTGGAAAGTGTCACAGATTGGGAGATGGACGAAGAAAACAGATTTCAAATATATGTTTTTGGCCTACGGTGCATGCATAGCGAGATTTACTTTCATGCGGAAGGTGATTTCTATAGACGCCACCTTTCTAAAGGAAAAATACAAAGGGGTGATGCTCGTTGCAACGGCGCAAGACGGTGATTACCGTTAATATCCTATCGCATGGGTAATTGCGGGCACCGAATATACCGAATCGTGACTTGGTTCTTGACGAGATGAAGACGGTTCGTGGCCGACATAAAATGATCTTGCCGTAATTTCTGACAGACATGGCAGTATAAAGACTGTCGTCCCGATAATATTCCAATTGTGTTTCACGGATTCTATGCGTGAAATATTCAGCAAAATATAAACATCCGTATGAAGGAGAAATGTGCATGTGCGTTATTCCGTAATATAGCATACGCCTACACCACAAACGAATGCGATCGACTGTTGAAAACTCTAAAGGAATGGTACTTAAACTTGCATACATATCTTGATGTCGAGACTAAGGAAAAATGGACAAGATCGTATTGCCCGAGATTAAGGTACAACATCATGACCACCAACGGCTCCGAGTCGATAATAGCCGCCCTACGTGCGGATAGAGAGCTTCAACTTATAGGATTGTTGGATTCGATCCAACGTTTGACGACAAGTTGGTTTAGTAAGCATCGAAGAACTTGCGAAGCTTCAATGGCAGACAATGTCACGTCATTTACGCCAAAGGTCGAGTCAATCCTACGGTCGCACTACATAAATTCACAAAATCTACACGTGGCGGAAATTGACATTAAAAGGTATAATGTATGTGAAAATAGAGTCAAAGATGTGGAGTCGATATCGAGATGAAGTCCTGTAGTTGTAAAATGTTCGATATCAACCGTATCCCCTGTATGCACGCCATTGCAGCTTGTGGTGCAACTAATGTAGGTGTTTATTCCCTAGTGCATGCGTATTACAGCTTGGAGATATTGAAATTAGCATACAACGGTACCACATGTCCCGTCACCGAGCGTGTTGAACAAAGTTTTAATATGCTTCCACCTATCGTTGACCCAAAATGCGGAAGAGCACAAAAAAATAGAATGTCTTCCGTCGGTGAATTCAGTAAAAGGAGGTAAATTGTAATAGATTTGTACGTGTGTATTGGATATTTATTGGATCAATGTATGTTGGCATGTTGATATGTTGGTTTGTGCGGGTACCCTGAGCGAACAGAGCGGTACCGTGCGAGCACCTTTGCAGGTACCGTGCGCGCGTGTGCGGGTACCGTGCACGAATGTGCGGGTACCATGTGCGCACATCAGCGGGTACCATGCGCGCATCAACACGGTATCAGGCGCGCACATGGGCTGGTACTGTGCGTGAATTCACGGGGCCCGTGGAAACGCACGCGGGGTCTCATCCGCTTACAGTTGCTCGGGCAATAATTTGATGATTATTGCTTTGTCAGATGCTGTCAGTATGTTACATCAGTCGAGTTAGTACGTTACATCGTTGTCAGTACGTTAAATCATTAAAAAAAGATTTTTTACATCAAATCATCGCGATAATAATTTCCCCATTATTGTAAACGTCATTTTTACATCAAAATCATCTTGAGAATCATTGAAAAATTATTGTGAATTTATTGTTAAAATATTTCAATTTTTTAAGACGGATACTGTGCGTGAATGCACGGGGCCCATGCACGCATAGGCACGGGTACCATGCGCCATATGTGCGGGTATCGTGCCTGCATGTGCGGATATCATGTGTGCGTGTGCGGGTACCATGAGCCCGGTGAGTTCTGTAACGGGGTCACCAGGAAAGAGCATATGAAATGCAGCCCGCAACACGTGAATCCCAAAGTCGCCACTGAAAATTAGCAAAAGTTTAATATCGTGATAACCAACTAAACTCAACTATTAATTCAAGTACGAGGATTACACTTACGAATATTCTTGCTTCTTGAATTTTGGGACCCTCTCGGACTTCCACTTTTTAAAGACTTTTGGAATTAATCCATGATTAACGAGTATAAGCGGTACCACTAATTGTACCCCGTTCAACGCCTTGTTCATATTGCGCATGTCAACATCGCACGAAGGATCGGAGTCGAATACTACTATGGACTTGTTCTTCCAATGGAGGACTGCAAGAACCTAGTGAGAGATGGTTCGCACCGGCACCGCGATGTAATCGGTAGTTCGCCACGCACCGATGGCCAATCATGATCAAGTCTGTCTTCATAGTGGGCTAAGAAGTTCATCATTGGCTTTAGAAACTTACCGTTTGCGATGCAGTCCCGGTCGATGGTCTCCTTAAAATAGTATCCCGTGAAGGCATTGGCAGGAGAGCTGAAGGTATGACACCTCTATATTTCGACGAACCCTCTAATGGATTCGTCGATGTGCTACAAAATAAAAGGATACATGTTACTTCAAAAACGTATTTAAGGGTTAGTACGTACGTATAAGTCTCGTTCATACCATGTCGTCGAGCCAGAATGAAGGCGTGTATAGCTGCACAAACCACTGCTTGGTGCGGTACGAACCAAGCAAACACAACTGACGCACATTGTCCTCCATCGAATCGATCTTTGCCTTTACCCAAGGCCACATCTTCCGCTTTCTCTTCATGTGCCTCTCGACCTATTGGTTACGACTATTTGGCACACGATATTTGTTCGGATCGGTGAAAGGGGTCATACTTCGAAGGCCTATCTCATGAGGCGGCGTCGACTCCGCCACGATTCCTTTACCGGCATCGCGGTGCGTGGGCGATTCCACCGGGACCTCCTATTGCGCCAAGAACCCCTGTTCCTCTGGGACTTCCGGTTGTACCATGACCTTGGGTTCTACCGGGACCTCGGGCTTTACCGGTACCTCGGGTTCCGCCGGGTAAAACGCTTGGTTCGAGCCACCGGTACGAGGATCTCTTTCTGCCTTATAACCTAACAAATGAAAACTTCAACGTCAAAATTTATACTTTAGAAAAATTGCTGCAACAAATTAACTATACGGATTTTACCATGCAACGACTGCGTTGGAAACTCCCGAGGGACCCCGTACCACCTCTGCTGCAGATTTTGCTGCAACTCCTACATCGACTGCTGCAAGCCAAAGATACTCATACCCCAGCCTTGAGCCATGGACCAACGTTCCTCGTACGCGTCCCGGAACTGCGAGATGCTCGTGCAAACATCATCGAAACGGCTATTCGCCATCTCGAAATTCTGGTCCGCGCGTGTAAACTCATAAAATTGATCCATCGTGGGAAACAAGTATTGATGTGGAGGAGGGGTATTGTATCGTGGTGGTGAGGGAGGAAGAATTGGTCCGTCTCTTCCTCGTAATGCGACCACTACGAGGTTGGGGGATGGTGTATGCTACGTGCGTGCGTGCGAGCTCGTCTCCGGCCGCCACATGACGCACGCACTTTACCTCCGGACCTTGCTCAAGCAGCGTCGTAATGTGGTCCAGGACTTCATGCTGCTCCCCTACGTAAAACACGAGGGAATGGCAAAACTAATTATGTTTTAAAATTTTAATTACAAATATAGTTAACTTTTCGAATTTATTACAAAACTAATCAACTTTTTAAATTTTAATCAATATTAATTCCATTTTCACCCCAAAAATTTTTAAAATTGTCATTATTCATTATCATTATTTCTTATAAGCAAAATATTACTAATAATTATATTTTTAACCCCATAAAAATGAGGAATAAATAAATTAACATTAAAGAATTGTTAAAAAAGAATTAAAACATACAAAAAAAAGAATTGCTTTTGTTTAATTTATTTATTAAAGATAAAAAATAAAAAAAGTAAAAAAGAAAAAGACACTAGAAGTTTTATGGGCAATCGCCGACTTTTGATTATAATATGAAAAGTATGTTTTTAAAAATAATTTTGGGTTCGGGGACGAGGTCGATTTTGTCCCCGTTAACTTGGGAGGCAGGGGACGGGGATTCTCTGTAAACTTCCAGAGGCATTTTTTACTTTTTTTTTTATTTCTTAATAAATAAATCAAACAAATAAATAAAAATCTTTTTATTTTTTATTTATTTTTATTTATTTTAATTATCTTTATTTTGTTAATTTATAGTTTTTTTAATTTTATTTATTGTTTTTATTTCTATGATTTTTTATTCTCTTTTTCTTTTTTACTTTACTTTATTATAATTTACTTATTTTTCGTTTAAGGACAGGAAATTTTTTTCTTTGTTTTTTTTTTCAATGTTAATTTATTTGTTTCTTTTTATTTATTGGGGTTAGAAATATAATTATTGGTAATATTTTACTTATTAGAAATAATGATAGTGAATAATGACAATTTTAAAAAGTTTTGGGGTGAAAATGGAATTAATATTGATTAAAATTTAAAAAGTTGATTAGTTTTGTAATAATTTTAAAAAGTTAACTATATTTGTAATTAGAATTTTAAAACTTAACTAGTTTTGCCACTCTCTCCGTAAAACACGCTATGCCGGAAGTAGTGCGCGTTCATCTTCGATAACGTGGGGCTCATCAACCCAATCATTTAGCGTTCATCTTCGATAACGGGTGATCCTTTAGCGGCATTGATGATAATCTCCATCTTCGGAGAACGCTTCGATACCCAATCATTAGCGACCCACCAGCAGATCCGTGGGGTCACCTGATCCGCCTCCTCTCTTCGATGGGCAAGCACGTACCGAATACCCGATATATACTCGTACGCTAGAACCTAAAATACAACGAAACAAAATTAGCAAATATATAATAAAAATTATCTACAATTTTAAATGCTGACGGACCTGAATTGGATGTACAAACCCACTAATCAGTAGCCCGCAATTTTTGCTCCCCCCGTTTCGGGCTCGTTCCCGAACAAGTCCTTCTTCTCCCTTAGGTTTAGTTTCAGTGAGCGTATTACCTCTCTGAAAGCTACGCTACCCCATGGATAGTTGGCGAAGGCGACGTCCTCTTTGACTAAGGAAAGCAGCCACGATCGAACGACAATGTTCTTCTTTGACGGTCGGGGCAGCAAGACGGCGGCGTCAAAATAAATATCTGTCAACTTCAACTTAACGATGTTGATGTTTCCATCATCGTTCGCTGCCAACTCTCACAGTCGAGCCTCAATGTACGACAAACTAATTGTGGATCTTCCCGGAAAGTGTCTCTCCGCGTACTCTCCATTGGGGTTTACTTTCGGGATTTCCTCCGAGAACCTAAGACCAGTAATCAAGTAATACTCCGATTTAGAAAATCGGAGTGGTCAGTTCCCGATAATCATCCACAGCTCCTCGCGGTCGTGAAGCATAGTTTGCCTCCTCATGAGAAACAAAACCAGCTGCTCCGATAGATTGAAATTGGCTGCAGCTTCGACGAGTCTGCTAAATGGACTCCCCGCCCTATAAGTGTCACGCTAATTGCCGTTGAGACTGTTCGTTATCTTTGCACTAGCCTCTGTGTACAATCTGATCATTGTCTATCGGAACTCGAAGTCATCGTCTCGAGATGATAGCTGCTTCTTCAGCACAACCTGAGAATCATAAATAGTAAATAATAAATTAGCCAATTGCATCGATAGTACCCGCACAGACGCTCATGGTACTCGCACAAAAGCGCATGGTACCTATACAGACTCGCATGGTACCCGTATAGGCGTGCATGGTACCCGCACAAGTAAGCATGGTACCCGCACGCAAGAGCATGATACCCTCACGCAAAATCATGGTACCCGTACGCAAAAGTATGGTACCCGCATATGCGCGCATGGTACCCTGCGCGCACTTGTGTCGTACCCGCATAACACAAATGTGCATGGTACCCGCACGCAACAGCATGGTATCCGCACAAACGCACATGGTACTCAACGCGCACTAGTTTCGTACCCGCACAACACAGACGCGCATGGTACCCGCGCTCAAGAGCATGGTACCCTCACACAATTGCATGGTACTCCCACCCAAACGCATGGTACCCACACCCAAGGGCATGGGACCGCGCGCGTATGGGTATCGTGCGAGTGTGCTCGGATTCCAAGCATGCAATCACGGGTCCCCTGACTTGCGCGTAGGTTTGGGTCTCATGTGGTATGCCGCACGGATCCTTGCGAACAAAGGGTCCAAATTGCACAATTGGGAAAAACCATGCACCGGACCCAACCGATTTGACGCACGAGATCTGCTCGTGGTTGCATGAGGAAGAAGAAAGCTCTTAAAAATTACCGGCACTGTTTCGAGACTGCCATTGTAGTCGGTTTGGACGTGGTTGCAGATTGTCGACGTGAATATCGTGGATCAGGAGAACATTCTGCTTCGTTGTGCGTCTTTCATATTCAACTTTAACTGTGAAATGAAGTTAAACTCGTTGAAGAAGAAGACATGTGATGCTACAGTGAAGATGTATCGATTAAACCTATGTAATTAGAATTTTGGTTGTTGAATCGATTAAATAAGGGTAAAGTCATCTTTTTTGCTGAGTTAGTAAGAGTAGAATAGACTTCAAACATTTTGGAGACTAGTTTTTTAATGTTTATCCACCTAAAGGCCATTTACTTAAATATTTCAAGAAATAGAAGCAAACACGATGAAGTAAAATCGTTTTCGTCGTCCTCTTCCTCTGATATTTTGTTCTCAGCGATGTTATTTTTAAAGGGCATTGAGCAGGAGTACGAGTTCAACATCATCGAGCTTCAATGTGAAGAAAGAAAGCTCGGGCTTTGAATCAATTCGGCAAAGGAAGATACAAATTGGGGGCTTTGGCTTCAATTGCTCTCCTAGCTCTCTTGATTCACGGGAGCTTTGGTTGCAATATCGCAGTTGTTTATGAATGAAAATCCATATAATATGCCCCTCAATAATTATCATCAAAGCACAAGCAAGTCTCAACTTGGACAAGTAGCGTTGCAGCGACGATGTAGTGCGAGTTCAGCAGAGGAAGGTACACATTGTGGGCTTGGGCTGCAATTGCTCTGCTTAGCTGGTACTTGATCCATCTTGATATCTGGTACTTGGCTTTTTGCCCTTTTCATTGCTACCTTTTCCTGTTGTTTGTTACAGAGATCTGATGACTTAATGAAAGGGAGAAGGTGGTGAGCAGATAGGCCTCCAAGCTTCTGGAGGGTGGCCATAGGAGCAGCTTGTAAAGACTTGATCGGTGAGGTTTCAGGCGTGAGAGAGGCCTCACTTTACGAGGTCGCGAAGATGTGTTAGGGATATGCCCTCGAATGCTATACGAGGATTGGATATGTATAGGGCATTAGCTTATTTATCATTCGATTGTCAATGTAATCAAACATTATTTTGCGTATTAATAAAGGCATTATTCGTTTATTGGTTATATGAGTTCTTTACTTAGCATCGGGTAAAGCAATAAATGAATAAATCCAAATGTGTCGAGTTGAGTCACTGTTCTCGATGGGTACGAGAGAGGAAGGCACCAGTGGACTCTTAACCTCGAACATAAAATGTCCATAAGCCTTGGTTTCAGTTGGGTGCTGGAAAACCAATCATGGCTTATTTGTAGATGACTTATCGTGTGCCGATATACCGCTTGGAAGCGGAAGTCATGACTTGTGATACGAGTCGAATCAAGGGATTGAATCGTTTCATGGACACTGACTCGCAGGTCGTACGATCAAACATGGCTTATTACTCAAGGAGTGTCAATGATCGACGACAAAACTATAGTAGTCTGCTTGAACCTTAGACCGAAAGGGGCTTTGAGGAGTTGACTTTGAAGTCTTGACTATCACTGGTTTCGCTAGATCCGATTTGCTATTGCATGGGTCAGCGGGACAGATGCGGTCTTGATGGATATTTGTGATTGCCGGGCTTAGACCGCCGAGTACGGATTCACAGTCTCGCAAGTAATCGAGACAAGTGTCCTATGAGAATGACGACGGGAAATTACAAAATCCTTGGCCAAGTATTAAACTAACTCATGTTAGACATGGAGGGTAGTTTGGTAATTTGCCTCGTGTCATTTTATCATAGTATCGAGTTTAGTGAGTTTGACAAATACCATGGCTCTCACTCGATCGGGGCACAGCTGAAGGGTTTGTACGTAGTACTATAATCTATAGTTAGGTTCTGGAATGAGACTAGTTCGAAATTCGTGCTCAAGTCGGGATCTGTCTGGTACTGCGGGATTGGCTAGGCACCTACCGGACTCTTGGATTCCTCCCTTGCCGATTGAGTCGAACCTAGAGAGTCGGGCTTAAAAAGGATCATCAATGTGTACCAGAAGGAGAGATTGTGTTTTGGGCCTTAACGGGCCTCGGGTCGTTATGCCACGCCTTATTGGGCCTCGGGGTCATTAAGTGGACCGAAGTCGGACTTCATATGAAACTAACTTTAAGACTTAGGCTTGGCTAAGTGCTTAGAAAGACTTGAGGGAAGAATTGGAATTCAACCCTAAGCCGAGAAATTCGAAAAATGCCTTAAAGGGTATTTTCGTAATTTACAAATATGGTAATAAAATATTTGGAATATTATTTATTAAAACTAAAATTCGAATTTATATTTTATATAAATTTCGAAATTTATTTACCATATTTGAAGATATTTTAATATCTTAGTTAGTTTTCTATTATAGTATGTTCCTTTAATAGAATTTTGAATTCAATTAGGAGAGATATTTTGGCAAGAATATCTCTCATATTTAGGAACAAATATTTCGAGATTTTAGCCTTGTTTAGGGCTGAAAATTTCGTCCTCCCCTACTATAAATAAGGGTGAGACCCTCGTCAAAGAAAAGGACACGGGAAGAGAATCGAGGCGAAATTTCTCGACCCGAGAATCAAAACACGAACACACAAACGCAAACCACTCTCCCGAGTGACGGATCAATTCTCTCTATCCATCTTCGGAGAATAGAAACCGTGGTACACTGCGAGGTCGGCGTGCCGATCTAGACGATACCCAACACGATCGCGACCGACGACGCAATCGACGAGGAGCTGCCACTCGCTTCAAAGGTAATCTCTCACGGGTATGACCCGCCCTATTACGTGTCAACGTGATTAGAGTTTTCGATCCGAGCTGCGAAGGAACCTGGAAATATTTTTATTCCGCACCGCATCCCGGGGCGTTGCGTCTCAGGTACAAACCGGGTACCTTTCCCAACAGTGGTATCAGAGCCAGGGGCTCGTGATCGGAATCATAACATGATTAAATCGAAACGAGGCTCGTGGGAGACGATCGAAAAGCCAACGCACTAGGCGCGTGGGGCTGCTCGATGCGTCGCTTGCCAACCCACGACCACCATACCACTCGACGGGGTCGAAGGCACCACCGCCGAGATGCTGCGACACGCAGACAGCCGCTGCCGCGGGTTCGGGCAACGAAGACCCGAACCACCGCGCTGCTGTCCGATGGTGGTGCCACCTCTGACGGCAGCGCCAGCGGCGCACGAACAACCGCGTACTCGCACGAAACTGCAGCCTTCGGGACACGACGGCCGCCTAGGGTTTTTCGCCCAAAAACCCTAACGGGCCTTTTTATCGGGCCTTGCCCATTTAAGGCCCAAATTGTCGGTTTCGGTTAGAATTCATGAAATTGTCAACGTGCTCGTTATGATTATGATTTAAGGCACACTTATGGGTTTAGGATTTCTATTTGGTTTTCCGGGTTATTTGTTAAGGGCCTCGTCCCCCCGGGTTGTATTTTTCTTTTACGGGTTGTTTGGGACTGATGATCCCCCCGTGTTGTACTTCAAAGTCTTTATTAGATTAGGCTTAGTTTAGAATACACGAAGCTGTTCGATGGTTGACGACTCCCCGGGAGAAGATGACTTGGTGGACGATCGACGACTTGGAGGCCGTTCGAATGATGAAGGGCGATTGTCGACTTCAAAGCCCATACGGAGAACCGATGATTTTTTGAAGCTACATACACATAATTCAAGTAATAGGGCTAGAATATAAATAACCCGTTCGTGTTGCCTTGTAGTTTATTTTCCTAGGGTTTATTTACTACTTACGTGCGTGTCGATTTGTGAAATGATATGCATGCTTTATGTGCTCTTATGTGAAAAAGGTTTTTTCTCCCGTTTGATAAATACCAAGTGAGAAAAGGAATTGGGTTCCTGTCTTCTATCATGCTTGAGATGTCTGGTGTTAGGGAGTTTGTACGGTTTGTTCCGAGTAAGTTGGCGCCGTACATCAAGCCCTAACATTAGCGTTTCGGGTTCGTTTGACGACGCTCACCATAGCATATTCCGCCCCACGAAGCGTAAGGCAGCAAGGCGGAATTCAAATGTGCGGTTAGAGCATAAGTTGATTAGGTTGCACTTAGACAGTTATACCCAAAATGCAGGGTTAGCCGTGAGGGTCACTGACTGAGACAAAGATAGTTGAAATACTCATAGGATGGGTTCGAGTGAAACTCGACTTCGATCGATTAGGCAGGCCAAATATTGCGTTAAAGGCTGATGCATGTCTAATCGAGTCGGGGACCTCAACTCCACTATGAAACTACTCAACGAAGTTTCCAAAATTCTTAAATCGGGAGAATAGAATTTTCGAGAAAAATAGTGGGAGTCAAGCGAAACGAAAAGTCCGTGTTTGCGCTTGATGAATGATAGAATAAACCTAACTATGTGATCTTTATCTTCTGCAGAGTTATTTTCTTTCTAGTTACTATGACGAATCTTTTAAACATGCTACTTGAAAAGAACCGTTTGGTAGGACCAAACTACGTGGACTGGCTCCGTAACCTCAGGATAGTTCTAGGTATGGAGTCTTTGACTTATGTCCTCGATTCCCCTACACCGCAAGTCCCAGGGACTGATGCGAGTGACGACGACCGGGCTGCGTATGTCAATCGGCAAATAGACGAGCCAAAGGTCAAGGGCTATATACTTCTATCCATGAGCAATGAGTTGCAGCGAAGCCACTCGGAAATGGAAGTGGGCGCCATTTTGCTTCATTTGAAGGAGCTCTTTGGTGAACACTCCAGGAGTGCTCGCTACTCTTTGACAGAGCAACTGTTTCATTGCAAAATGGATGAGGGCAGAGACGTTAGAGAACATGTGCTGAAAATGATCGGTTTGATCGAGAGACTCGATGCACTCGACTTCCTCATGGACAATGAGCTCCAAAACGATCTCGTGCTCCAGTCACTGCCGGCTTCCTTTAATCCCTTCATTGTGAATTATAATCTGAATAGGGTCGAGATGACATTAACTGAGTTGATGAACCAGTTGTCAACGGCCCAAACTCAGATGAAAAAGATAAAGGGAAAGGAAGTGGCTCTTGTTGCGACTTATAAAACTCGGAAGTCGATTAGAAAGAAAAAGTCGGACAAGCTCATTAAGCCCAAGGGATGAGTTTCAAAAGGCAAGGCCAAGAAAAACGTGTCTAAAGGCGCCAAGCCCACGGACAAATGCCTTCACTGCAATGAGCTCGGCCATTGGAAGCGCGATTGCCCGAAGCTAGCCGCCTCAGGTAAAGAACTTTATGTTTTAGAAACTAATTGTTCTATGACTGTGTACTCCACTTCATGGATCCTAGACTCAGGAGCTAGCGCTCACATTTGTGTTTCAAACCAGGATCTGGAACGAAGTAGGAGGTTGGCGGATCGAGAGGTCATGATCAACGTAGGAAGCGGACATAGTGTGCCGGCGACCCACATTGGATCAAGAACTCTTGTTTTATCTAGTAGACATAAGTTATTGCTTTCTGATTGTTTAGTATTTCCCAGAGGGCTTAAGAATATTATTTCTATTCCCGTTTTGAGCGGAAACGGATATGAGTTCCGCTTTAGTAATAATATTTGCGATATTTATTTTGGAAATAAATGCGTCGGAAGTGCAACTTTACTTAACGGATTATATTATCTAAATGTCAAAGATAAAACTGAATCTGTGAACACAATTACCAACAAACGAAAATTAGAGACCAATATGAGACAATTGTGGCATCTTCGACTTGGTCATGCAGGAGATAAAAAATTCGTGAGTTGGAGAAAAATGGCATGATTAAGCCGTTGGGTTCGGACCCTTATCCGACTTGCGAATCGTGTATCCTTGGAAAGATGACTAAGTCTCCCTTTACCGGGACTTTCCAAAAAGCCACAGAACTTCTCACTTTGATTCATACAGACGTTTGTGGGCCATTCGGGGAAGCGGCTCGAGGTAATTTCCACTACTTTATTACCTTCACCGACGATCATTCAAGATTTGGGAAGGTATATCTTATGAGATACAAGTCTGAAGCCCTTGATAAGTTCAAGGAATATAAGGCTTTAGTAGAAAAACAAACTGGGAATCATATAAAGGCCATTCAATTTGATCGAGGTGGCGACTACATGAGTCTCGAGTTTGACGAGTTCTTGAAAGAGAACGGGATCATTTCACAGACGACACCGCCGGGAACACCACAATTAAATGGTGTGTCCGAACGCAAAAATCGAACGCTGTTGGACAAGGTTCGATCAATGCTAAGTTACACAGACCTGCCACTGTCGCTGTGGGGTCATGCGTTATTAACCGCAACGCACGCTTTATACTGAATCCCTTCTAGTTCTGTCGACCAGATCCCTTATGAAATATGGACTGGTAGAAAGCCGAGCTTGAACCACATAAGAATATGGGGTTGCCCCGCTTTTGTGAAAAACCTCAAGACAGAAAAATTGGAATCGAGAGCTGTGAAAGGAAGTTTTGTCGGGTATCCTGAGGATTCCATGGAATACCAATTTTACTTCCACGACGATCAGAAAATCGTTGTAGCCCTTCAGGCTCACTTTCTCGAAGAAGAGTTCGTTCGAGAAGGTGGAGTGGGTCGTGAAATAACTCTTGGAGAAACGACAGAAACGATTTCACAAACTCCAGTGTTAAAAGACACCGTAGAGCAGTCCAAGACGCAATCAGAGTTGCGCAGGTTTGGTAGAGTATCTCGCCAGCCTGAGAGATATGGAATGGTACACGTTGAGCACGGGGATGCTGCGACGGGGGGTAACGTCGGGGACGACCCCGCTACCTATGACCAGGCAATGACAGATATAGACTCCGTAAGATGGCTTGAAGCTATGCAAGTCGAAATGGATTCAATGCACGAAAATCAGGTCTGGACACTTGTTGATCTCCCCGATGGTTTTAGACCCATTGGGTGTAAGTGGATCTTCAAGAAAAAGATTGGATCAGACGGACAGGTGGATACATACAAAGCTAGGCTTGTAGCGAAAGGTTATAGTCAAAAAGAAGGAATTGACTATGAGGAAACCTTTTCGCCCGTTGCGATGATGAAGTCCATTCGGATATTACTTGCGATAACAGCGTATAACGATTATGAGATCTGGCAGATGGATGTGAAAACCGCGTTCCTAAATGGATACCTCAAGGAGGAAATATATATGGAACAGCCAAAGGGTTTTACTGTGGCGACCCCCATTTTCTAAAGATAATTAGTGGCGGATTTTTCGCAACGAAAGCCGCAGAAAACCCATTTCACAAAAAAACATTTTTTTCATAAAAATATTTCACATAAATATTTTAAAACATCGTAAAAAGGGCTAGCGTTTCCAAAAGTCAAAACAGCCTAACAACGCTCCACAGGTCTTCATCCATGTACCGCTCCGCTCTCGAAAGCCCATGGAGTCACCGCCGCCAGCCTATCTCAATCGCGACGTTCATCGACGTCGGGTTCAGTCATACCTACAACACGCAAACAAATGAGCAATTGCCCAGTAGGTAAAACATGCATGAATGCAATATGCGCTCAAATCCCATCCCAACTCATCTCACAATAAATGCACTTCCTATAAAATATAAATCAGGGCCCAAGGTTGGTATAGCCACTTCGTGCGCATAACAAATCAATAAATCAAATCCCGAGCCAAGAGTCCGCCCCCGGATAGCCTACGCTGTCTACACAGGTCGCTCCTTCCCAAGTCCCCTCCGGCTCCGGCGGTGCCCACGCTAGTAGTGTACTCCCGGAGCATCCCCCTGCTAGGTCGCCCCTTCCGCCGATCAGACAGGCTCACATGCCAACAGGGTACCCCGGGTCGTCCCCTACTAGTCTGCTCTGTCTCGACAATGCACACACTGATAGGGTACCCCAGGTCGCCCCCTACCAAATCACACTGCTAGGTGTACTAATACCAACCTTCAACTCTACAATGAGTCGACCGCCAATATCGGCAAAAATCTACCCCGCTTATCGGCGTTGTAAAGTGCCACCGTATCAATCCGGTTATCACCTCTCAGACTATCATGAAATGCATATGGCGTGCACATAAAAAAAATGTAAGATATAAGGAACATGCCATAGTTCAAAAAGTAAGGGTCCCATGAAATCGGGGATCCACGCCTTTAGGCAAGCACACACATACAAACAAGAAATTCGGCATCGACCGTGAGGAAAACCCGCACTTAAGCGCGAGGTGTCTGCGCGCTTGCTCGAGAGACCCGTGCAGTCGCAAAAGGGCGCATGCCGCCCAGGGCGCCCGCAGCGCCGGCCTGATTGCCTTTGCTCCCGAGGAGCAGGGGAACAACCCACCATCACAGGGAGCCCGCCTACATGGCGTGGGACGCCGAGTGTGGGGTGCGCGTACGTTCGCGGGGCGTGAGTACGGCGCTGCGCGCACAGTGCTGCCGTAGCCGCGGCGCTGGGCGTGCTGCCGCAGCGCAGCGTGCGCGCGCGGTGCGGTGCGGGCTGCGGCTGCTGCAGATCAGCGTGCGCGCGCGGCGCTATGCGCGCTGTGCTGCCGCAGCGCAGCGTACGCGCGCGGCAGCTGCAGGGCGCGCGCGACCACGGCGCACGCCGTGCCTGTTTCGACCCGTTCCGAACTTCTCCATGCAACCTATGTTCTCATTTGATTCTAACATGAACTTATCACATATAAACACTCCAAATTACACGCATAATTATCTGAACTTCGCGTTTGTGTATCGTAGGTGCGTTTCACCTACCTTTCCTCCGAAGATTCGCTAATGTTTTGACTAATTTCGGATCCTCGCACGCGAAATCGCTTTGGACTTCTTTGACCTTTCTTCTTTTCTTTTTTTTTTCCTTTCTTTCCTTCCCTTCTTTTCTCTCCTTTCCCCACGGCCTTCTCTCTCTTTTTTTTTAAGGTGTTTGCTTGAGTTATATCCTTTCTTCATGCCTAGGATGTACATATATATATATATATATATAATCATTTGTCTAAAGGTGACATATTGATGATTAAGCTACTAATAACATCCACGTGAACTTTCTTCTTTATTAAGTTTGTTTATTGCACTTAAAATCCTAACTTAATTCCTTATCACTTCTTAGTTCCTTTATTATAATTATTTTCCTTACCCAAAAGTTTTCTAATTTTTTAATTTTGGTCCTTAAATTTTCGGCTCCCTTCCAAAATAATTATTTAAGCTCCTTTTCGAAAATTACAACTTAATTTACGTCGTAATAACTTACATAAACCCCGATTAAAATTTTACGGGTATTACATTTACATCACAAAAGGATGCTCATAAAGTATGCAAATTGAATAAGTCAATTTACGGACTTAAACAAGCCTATAGGAGCTGGAATCTTCGGTTTGATGAAGTAGTTAAGAGCTACAGATTCATAAAGAACGAAGATGAACCATGCGTCTACAGAAAAAGCAGTGGGAGCAAGATATCGTTCCTCGTATTGTACGTCGATGACATCCTTTTGATAGGAAACGATATTGGGATGCTCTCGATGGTGAAAGCATGGCTTTCGACCGAATTCTCCATGAAAGACTTGGGAGAAGCGACCTACATCCTTGGAATTCGTGTCTATAGGGATAGAACGAATAAGATGTTAGGGCTCTCCCAAGCCCTATACTTAGAAAAGGTCCTGAAACGATATAACATGGACAATTCTAAGAAAGGGTTCTTACCTATGGGGCATGGGATACATCTCTCCAAAGCTATGTGTCCTCATAGTGAGGCAGATAGAAAAGAGATGAATGGAATCCCCTATGCATCCGCAGTGGGTAGCTTGATGTACGCGATGCTTTGCACGCGACCGGACATAGCATATGCTGTGAGCGTAGTCAGTCGATTTCAAGCCAACCCGGGTAAAGAACACTGGACAACAGTCAAGAATATCCTCAAGTATCTTAGAAGAACAAAGGATATGATGCTGGTCTATGGAAATGGAGAATTAGAAGTGGAAGGATATACGGATTCGGATTTCAGTCAGACGTGGACGACCGAAAATCCACTTCAGGTTTCGTCTTTACACTCAACGGTGGAGCAGTATCTTGGAAAAGTTCCAAGCAGAGCACAACTGCTGATTCCACCTGCGAGGCTGAGTACATAGCCCCTCAGAGGCAGCTAAAGAAGGAGTTTGGATGAGAAAGTTCTTGGAAGAACTGCAAGTGGTTCCGATTGCCGAAAAACCACTGCCACTGTGGTGCGACAATAGTGGTGCAATCGCGCAAGCGAAGGAACCAAGATCTCACAGTAAATCCAAACACATAGAAAGAAAATACCACGTGTTACGTGGATTCGTTGAGAGTGGCTACATAGCCGTCCAGAAGATTGCGACTGTGGACAACGTGGCCGACCCATTCACCAAGCCTTTATCTCAGGCCAAGTGCTGAACAAACATCTCGAGAAGATGGGTATTAGATACAACAGCGCATGGCATTGAGTGCAAGTGGGAGATTGTTAGGGATATGCCCTCGAATGCTATACGAGGATTGGATATGTTTAGGGCATTAGCTTATTTATCATTCGATTGTCAATGTAATCAAACATTGTTTTGCGTATTAATAAAAGCATTATTCGTTTATTGGTTATATGAGTTCTTTACTTAGCATCGGGTAAAGCAATAAATGAATAAATCCAAATGTGTCGAGTTGAGTCTTAACCTCGAACATAAAATGTCCATAAGCCTTAGGTTTCAGTTGGGTGCTGGAAAACCAATCATGGCTTATTTGTAGATGACTTATCGTGTGCCGATATACCGCTTGGAAGCGGAAGTCATGACTTGTGATACGAGTCGAATCAAGGGATTGAATTGTTTCATGGACAGTGACTCGCAGGTTGTACGATCAAACATGGCTTATTACTCAAGGAGTGTCAATGATCGATGACAAAAATTATAGTAGTCTGCTTGAACCTTAGACTGAAAGGGGCTTTGACGGAGTTGACTTTGAAATCTTGACTATCACTGGTTTCGCTAGATCCGATTTGCTATTGCATGGGTCAGCGGGACAGATGCGGTCTTGATGGATATTTGTGCCGAGTACGGATTCACAGTCTCGCAAGTAATCGAGACAAGTGTCCTATGAGAATGACGACGGAAAATTACAAAATCCTTGGCCAAGGTATTAAACTAACTCATGTTAGACATGGAGGGTAGTTTGGTAATTTGCCTCGTGTCATTTTATCATAGTATCGAGTTTAGTGAGTTTGACAAATACCATGGCTCTCACTCGATCGGGACACAGCTGAAGGGTTTGTACGTAGTACTATAATCTATAGTTAGGTTCTGGAATGAAACTAGTTCGAAATTCGTGCTCAAGTCGGGATCTGTCCGGTACTGCGGGATTGGCTAGGCACCTACCGGACTCTTGGATTCCTCCCTTGCCGATTGAGTCGAACCTAGAGAGTCGGGCTTAAAAAGGATCATCAATGTGTACCGAGAAGGAGAGATTGTGTTTTGGGCCTTAACGGGCCTCGGGTCGTTATGCCACGCCTTATTGGGCCTCGGGGTCATTAAGTGGACCGAAGTCGGACTTCATATGAAACTAACTTTAAGACTTAGGCTTGGCTAAGTGCTTAGAAAGACTTGAGGGAAGAATTGGAATTCAACCCTAAGCCGAGAAATTCGAAAAATGCCTTAAAGGGTATTTTCGTAATTTACAAATATGGTAATAAAAATATTTGGAATATTATTTATTAAAACTAAAATTCGAATTTATATTTTATATAAATTTCGAAATTTATTTACCATATTTGAAGATATTTTAATATCTTAGTTAGTTTTCTATTATAGTATGTTCCTTTAATAGAATTTTGAATTCAATTAGGAGAGATATTTTGGCAAGAATATCTCTCATATTTAGGAACAAATATTTCGAGATTTTAGCCTTGTTTAGGGCTAAAAATTTCGTCCTCCCCGACTATAAATAAAGGTGAGACCCTCGTCAAAGAAAAGGACACGGGAAGAGAATCGACGCGAAATTTCTCGACCCGAGAATCGAAACACGAACACACAAACGCAAACCACTCTCCCGAGTGCTGGATCAATTCTCTCTAGCCATCTTCGGAGAATCGAAACCGTGGTACACTGCGAGGTCGGCGTGACGATCTAGACGATACCCTACGCTGACGACGCAATCGACGAGGAGCTGCCACTCGCTTCAAAGGTAATCTCTCACGGGTATGACCCGCCCTATTACGTGTCAACGTGATTAGAGTTTTCGATCCGAGCTGCGAAGGAACCCGGAAAAAATTTTATTCCGCACCGTATCCCAGGGCGTTGCGTCTCAGGTACAAATCGGGTACCTTTCCCAACAAGATGTTGCTTAGGTCTAGAGGCGAGTGAGAGACACTGCAGGCTCGATCGACAACACACAAGATGCATATGACATTAATTTTTTGGAATTGTATAAAGGCATCCTTTTTTGGCCAGTGAAACAGTTAGTCTTATGTGGTTCGACACTCTTGCCTATATTTTCTACATAAATATCAATACTTTTGGCTTATAATTAAGTACTTTTGTTTCGATATAGGTACTTTACCGTTGAATTTAACTAATTTACTTTGTTGAGGTGAAGTTGATAGCAAACACATTTTTTATGAAGATGATGATCAATTTCCTTATCATGCAAGTTGTTTTGATAAAAAACTACAATTTCATTTTTTGATGTCTCGTCCCGCTTACATGTATTTTCACCACTACCATGTACGATTTTATGATGGCTCTCCAGCTTAAAAGTACTTATTTTTTAGCAAATAATATCAAAATTTATGCGAAAATACAATGAACAAGAGTTATCTTAGACTAAAATGATTGCTTTTCTTCATACATCTTATATGATAATGTAGCTAATTATTAATAATATAAATAAAGTACTTTGCTCCCAACTTCACCCTCAAATTCTCACAAGTACCGAAATTAATGCAAAATATACAACGAACTTGAGCGATTTTTACCATCGAATTCAAGTACCTTAGTTATTTTCAACGTGAAGTGCGGAGCAACCTCTTTTATTATGTTTGTGATGACTAGATACTTACAAAGTAAGATTATGATAGAAAGCTACCATTTTTGTATTAGATGGCTCGCTCCAATATTAAGGTATTTTCTCCCTAAATTTCGGTATTTTAGGCCCCAAATCATGTATTTTATGTCACGATTTAGGTATTTTACCATCGAATTCAAGTACCATGGTTATTTCAATGTCAAGTGCAGAGCAACCTCTTTTATTATGATTGTGGTGATCTATCTAATTACCAAGTAAGGTTATGATAGAAAGCTACCATCTTCGTATTAGATGAGTCGCTTCGATATTCATCTATTTTCTCCCTAAATTTCGGTATTTTAGGCCCTAAAACATGTACTTTATGACACAGTTTAGGTATTTTACCATCGAATTCTAGTGCCTTAGTTATTTGTAATGTCAAGTGCGAAGCAACCTAAGTTATTAAGTTTTTGATGATCTATCTAATGACATGGTAATATTATGATAGGTAGCTATCATTTTTGTATAGATGTCTCGCTCCGATTTTCATGTATTTTCTACCTAAATTTTGGTATTTTAGGCCCCAAATCAAGTACTTTATGTCACGATTTAGGTATTTTACCATCAAACTCAAGTACCTTAGTTATTTTCAATGTCAAGGCGGAGCAACCTCTTTTATTATGTTTGTGATGATATATCTCTTGACAGGGTAAGATGATGATAGATAGCTACTATTTTTGTATTAGATGGCTCGCTCCGATATTCACGTATTTTCTCCCTAAATTTCGGTATTTTAGGCCCCAAATCAAGTACTTTATGTCATGATTTTGGTATTTTACCATAGAATTCAAGTACCTTAGTTATTTTCAATGTCAAGTGCAGAGTAACCTTTTTTATTATGTTTGTGATGATCTATCTAATTACGAAGTAAGATTATGATAGAAAGCAACCATTTTTGTATTAGATGGCTCGCTCCGATATTCACGTATTTTCTCCCTAAATTTCGGTATTTTACGCCCTAATCAAGTACTTTATGTCACGATTTAGGTATTTTACCATCGAATTGAAGTATTTGTTAGGACATTTTTATTGTGTTCAAATATATATATTATCATAGTCTTTTAGTATAAGTAGTAGTTTGGGCTTAATTGTAATTAAGCCATAGATTAGGACTACTTAGAAAATATATCAAACTTGTTTGGTATATAAGGAACCCTAATGTGATGTATTAGGGTTAAGAATTCATTTTAATAGAAAACTGAGCTTTACAACGTGAAGAACGCTCTCAAGCTTCTGAGCCAAATTCAAACGTGTTCTTCGGAAGTTTTACATTTTCTATCGAATTCTTCACCGAACATAATCGTGTTGGATACATTATGTTAGGTCCTAATTAGTCAATCAACAAGCAATCTAAGCATGAATTCTCGGTATTCGAATAAGAAATCTTACGATATACGATCGGTCGAATATCCGCGTTGAAGATCTTGAGAGAGGTTGTTAGCTTTTTCGAGTTTCTCGAGCGTGATCTCTCGTTTAAAATATGAATTCGATACTTGTGTTTTTCTGAATAAAAAAACTCTTATTAACTTTGATAGTGTACATCATATTTATACTTATATCCAAGGTATAATTGCTATTAGGTCCTACACTATCAAAACTTCTAATTACGCCCCTAATTACAAGGATAATGAAATAATAAAGCACAATTCTAATATTCTCTTCAATCTCCCCCTTAGTGCTTGTCTTCGTTTCAGCTCCTTTTATCCTTGTCGGGCGTAAAAAGACTTCCTCAATCCCAATGCTGTCTCGTGGCGTCGAACATCATTCCTCAACTCCAATATCTCATTTATGGCATCCAGAAGATCGTTCAGGAGTGGGGCCTCTTCTTCACAAAGATCTTCGAATATTGTGTCTTCGGTGATCTCTCTTAATCTCTTCTGAATGTTCTTCCTCACTAACTTTAGCGTCCCGTCGCAGAACTTATGGACTTCTGACTTCATCATAGCGCTTGTCTTTCCAATAACTGGATTTAGATAGGTTATGCGAGGCCAGGTGTCTTGAAGATGTAGTTCTCGGGAAAGTTGTTGAGTGGGAAGCCCTTCATGAGCGGAGATTCCATGTTGACCTTCTTCATGTTGTTCTCTATTGCAATTTGAAGGTCGTGTGCGGTGTGATATTTGATCTGCCGCACCATGAATCTTTTCAGCCCCTCGAGTCCTTCAGTCTTGATATATCCAGGATGTGTCTTGTACTTTCTCTTGTACATTTGATATAATTGGTAGACTTCATCCGGTAGAAGGAATGGGAGATAGCTTTCATCTATCTCTTCTCGAGTGCGGTTGTTGTCCGCTCGCTCAATGATATAGATAGGAGTTGGATATCTTCCGATCGTATGAGAGACTACGACAAGTTGGAGAATCGGTGGCTTGTTCTTGAAATTTTCCTTCAATTGATCAGCTGGAATGCCACTACGATCGGGTCCGAGATAATTGAGCATGGAGATATGCTCCATTTTCTTTCCTATCTTCCCAGTGTGAGATGCCCCTTAAATTAAGTTCATTGAGCTTCTTGATCTTGTTTGGAGCCCTCCAAATCTGCTTTCTTACGTCTTCAATGAAAGGGACTTCAATTCTGATGTTCTCCCATGGCGTCTCGACTCTAACTGTCCCTTTTGATAGACGGGGAGGAGAGTCGACTCTGAGCCTTATCATTTCGGGTAGCTCTGGGAGGGCAGAACTGTAGTTGTCGCCTTCTTGAAGTTCTTCTTCTTCAAGCAGCACCAAGTCCATTGAAACTTGTTGTAGGAAGTATCTGACGTTGGAGAGTCGAGCTTGAGCAGCTTCCTCTGGTTCCCATTTTGTCATCCACTTCTCGTTTATGATGTAGTCATCTACGATCAGATGTAGATCGTAGGTAACTGCTTCTTGATGGACTTGGGGGAGGTTTGAGGTTGGGATCGGATTTGGATTTCTAAGAGAGAGGGTTAGTGTTTGGGATATGTTTGGAGGTGTGGTTATTTGTTGGCGGGTTTGAGATTGTGTGGTTGGTGGGTGTGAGGACGATCCTCCAGCTTCTTGAGTCTTTGTCTGACTCAATCCACGGCCGCCCCGTGTAGTTCGTTGCCGTTTCTCCCCCTCATGAAGATCCGGATCATCCGGATCGTCATGTCTACGCTTAGTGCGGGAGCTTTCTTCTCGACACACAAACCACACTCGTCTCCTCACCACTTCCTACCGCCACTCTACACACTCCATTACAACCAATCCTCACCATCCCAACTCCCTCACCCTCACTTATCAATCCATACACCATCCGATCACCCAGCTTCATGATATTCTCATCTCACGTCTTCTCGCTCTAGAGACCAGATCTCCCGCGGAAGAGAGTCTCTACAAAAGGTTAATAGATGAACCAGAGCCGCCAGTCTGAAGACACCACTTCAGAGGGTTGGCCTGTTGTTGTCACCAAGGATTCCCTTTGAGAAGGCACCGGGGCTGGATCCATGGCACGTACCATCGCCTCCGTGATGGAGTTGTTCTGGCAGTAGTCTTGGTATGCCTCTTCAGTTGGATCAGCTAAACGGAGCAGCTCCAATGGGATCAACATTGGTTGGAGTGCTAGATCGGCGGCCTTCGGGTTTTGGAAGAATCGAAGGCGCCCGGAGTGTAGTCCGCAACTGGTGGTAGTCTCGGGATCTCTGGATGGATTTCCATGAAATGTGAGATCAGTACTGAAAACCACCGTACATAAGGAAGAGATCTGGCCTTCGACTTTGTCTCCCTCTGACGCATCTGGTCCGCTAGATCGTTCCAAATCAGCTGGGCCACGTCATATCTTTTGGAGAAGACCACTCCGTGAAAAATGCGAAGGATGTTTCCATTCGCCTTGTCGAAGCCGGAGTGTTTTTGGGAGAGGCATTTGTTGATGATGCCGAACAATGTCTTCCACGGATGGGGAATCCCGCTATTTTGAAAGTTCGCCAGTTTGGTTAGCGGAGGTTTGTATCCCATCCGGAGCATGTCTTCTACGATCTCCGCATCCGTTGGAAGTTGGTCGTATTCATCGTAGTGCGGGAGATCGAGCACCATGGCCATTAGATTTTTCGTCAGGGCGATATGTCTTGTGTTGAGCTTTGTCATATAGTCCACGCTATCGCCGTTGACGAAACTCTGCATGCATCCCCAGAATTGCTGGAGATAGACCATTGGTACGGTGGCCGTCATGGTCAAGGCTGGCCATAAAGGGTGTCCTTTGAGGATGTATATTATGACGTCGTTCGGACACGAAACGTCGTTAAATCCAGTTGGAAGTTGTTGTCTTGGACTGACATATAACTTCCAGAGGAGTAGATATGAGGGTAGTTGGGAGTTGCCATATCTGCAAAAATAATATAGGGTTTATTAGTCGATAAATTTTCATAAGTGAATAAATTGGATTAAGAATGAATTTAGAGAAAAATTGTATGTTTAAAGATTTTTGTTCGAAAGACTTAGTGAAAAATTTGAAAAATTTTCTAAGTCTTTTTCAGCGTCTTTTTATTCGAGTAACAGTTTATTCGATTGATAAATTTTGCGATCGAATAAAAATGTGTCGAATAACTCAAGTTTTCGCCCATGACTTTTACGATCGAATAAAATGTTATCGAAAACAATAGTTTTTCGCTGAGTAAGTTTTCGATCGAATAAAAAATTGTCGAAAAACTTAAGTTTTTCGCCGCGTAGTTTTGCGATCGAATAAAAGAATATCGAAAAACTTAATGTTTTCGCCGCTGACTTTTGCGATCGAATAAAATATAATCGAAAAACTAAGTTTTCGCCGCGTAGTTTTTCGATCGAATTAAAATATATCGAAAACAACAGGTTTTCGAGGCTGAGTTTTGCGATCGAAAATTTTTTTAACGAAAACTAAAGTTCTTCGACGACACTGTTTGCGACACCAACTTTCTCGATCGAAAATTTTCAAATCAAACAGTAAATGCTCAAAACATAATCTTCGATTTCTGGGTAAATCATGAGGTTATCTGGGTTCAGAATGTTCAGAGATCAGTGGAGAACCCAAATATCATGATTTTAACCCAAAAGATCGAGATTAAACACTTTGATTTGATGGTCGAAAAACCAGTTTTTGTCGAAAATATAAATATAAACTTTCTTCAAATATTTTTCGTGAAAATGCTTGAGAATCGGATGTTTTTGAACATAGAATGATTCGGAACAAGTTTCTACCTTCGAAATCGGCAAGTTTAATCTAAAAATTCCGAGTAATGAAGGATTTGGTTTGAAATACCGAAGTCGGTTCGAATAAGTTCTTTGAAGATGAAAAGTTTTTCGATTGGGAATGTGTAGCGTGTGAGAGAGTTTTTCGATTGATAAAGTGATATTAATACTCTACGATTGGGTAAAGTAAAAATTCTTTTGGGGCGTAAAAAAAAATTCTTGGGCTTTTAGATAAATTCAGGTCTGAAGAAAATTTTTATGAATTAACCCCAAAATAAATTGCTTAGTACTCCATGTATTTCCAAAAGAGATGATATTAACTCCTAATGTTGATGAAATTCAACATTTGACTCCTCGGGTGAGCTCTAAATTTTCTGCGAGGCTTAAAAAAATGTTAGAATTCATGATTTACGAGTGTAGAGGATAATAACAAATTCTCATATAAAAACTCCCCCTCAACTATTGCATGAGTAAACTTTTCAGTACCTACACGGTACATATGAAAAATTTCCGATTTAAGTACAAGTAACGCATTTTAAGCAATTCAGCATAGTTTCATTAAAAATATTGCGTTTTTCAAAATAGTTAATCGCATTTTATCAATTCTGAATCAATGCATTTAAAATGTGCGAATAATAAAATATTTTTGTTCCGGGGTCAGATTTATTTATTTTGAATTTTATCACACAAAAATTTCCAAGACATATATAACATTAATTTGCCATAAAATCAGGTAACTAAACTAGTATTCTAAGAGCATAATATGAATCACTTCAACAACTCTCGCAAGTTTCGGTCATATCAGTCAATTTATTTTTATCAAGGAGATTTTTAGTAGATATATCACTCTTACCGTCACAACAAATTTATATTAAATGATTTGTTATCGTAGTATTTTTAATCAACTTACCGAGTGATAGTTCGTCATTTTGAATCAAAAGGACTTTTAAGGGATTATTTTTAGGCTCTGAATAAAGGGTTAGGAATTTTGGGTTAGTGAGCTTAAAAATTCTTCTCTTCCAGGGGCCTTTTTGTGAGATTCGATTCTGATCCTTTTGCTTTTCCTTTCTATAGTAATTTCTATTCAGGGCTTTGAGAGATGAGATCTTCTTTGATTTTGGGTCGAGACTGTGTTTCTTTAGAAAGTTTCACAGTTATGGAATTCGAACCCAAGGCTGTGCTTCTCTTCTCGTTTTCTCTATTTATAAGATCTAGATTATCGTTGGAGAAGTTCACTTCGAGGTGCTTCACTTCGAGGAGTATACGAGATTATCTAGGAGAAGTTCACAGTGAGATCAGTGTTTCTCTTCTATAAAAATTGAGAAATGCATAATGTGCATCACTTTTGCTCTCCCCCTCCTTTTCTTGATAGAGTAACCCGGAATCATTTGTATAATGTTGAAGGCTTAATCGGATGTTGATAAAGAAAAAGAATGTCGGAGAAGGCTCAAAGGGGATCTCTAGAGGAAAAAGTAAAGGATTTATAATTTAGGCCAAGTGGGAATTTCCTAATATGCCCTTATCATTTTCATGACAAACTAAACACAAAAGCAAGATTGAAGCTACGAAGTACAAACTTCAAGATAGTCATTTGAAGTGTGACACTAAAAAAAATATTGAGGTTCAAATTTTCACATGTATGATGTGGCTTTGTATCTAGTGAAACAAACAAAGTTCTTTTGAATAAAAGAATGTGATATGAATTTTTAGGCAAAGAAGTTAATCATATCTATCGAAGAAATATTTTTGTGAGTAATTTCAAAAATAGTCAAAATTATCGTCATCCCCCATTTTTTTTACTATATTTATACTATTTATATATATATATATATATTTATATCTATTTTATTATTTTTATTATTTTATTATATATTATATATATATTTTTTAATTTTCTTATATGGAAAAAATATTAAAATATAGAGTCACGCAAAATAATCAAGAAATATTAGGAAGCACATAGAATATCAAATTGAAGCATAGTAGAGCATGTAAAACATATTTCAAGTAAGATTGAGATTCAACATGCCTAACTTAGCAATAAGGAATTGGAATCATTTTTCATCCAATGCCTTAGTGAATAAGTCGGCAAGTTGAAGCTCCGTTTTAACAAAATACATATCTATCGTGCCTTTTTCTACATGATCTTTTATAAAATGATATCGAATATCTATGTGTTTCGTGCGTGAATGATGAACAAGATTGCAAGTAATGGCTATAGCACTTTGAGAATCAATATAAATGAGAATGTTATTAAAATTAAACCCGTAATCGCGTAGTTGTGTCCGCATCCATAGAATTTGCGAGCAATAGCTGGCAGCCGCAACGTATTCCGCCTCGGCCGTCGATGTTGATACACAATTTTGTTTCTTTGAAGACCAGCAGACCAACTTTCCGCCTAAAAATTGTGCTCCGCCAGAGGTGCTTTTTCTGTCCATTCGACAACCTGCATAGTCAGCATCAGTATAACCAATAAGTCTAAAGTCAGTATTTTTAGGATACCAAAGCCCTAAGTTTGGAGTTCCTTTGAGATATCGTAGAATCCTCTTGACGACATTCATGTGGGACTCCTTTGGGTCGGCTTGAAAGTGGGCGCATAGGCAAGTTGCAAACATAATGTCGGGTCGGCTGGATGTCAGGTAGAGAAGAGATCCGATAATGCTTCGATAGGAGGTGATGTTGACAGCCTTTCCAGATGGATCGGCATCCAGTTTGCAATTAGTAGACAAAGGAGTATTCATCGGTGTGCTCTTGTCTTGATTAAATCTCTTCAGAATATCTCGGATATATTTGGTCTGACTAATGAAGATGCCATCATCGAGTTGCTTGACTTGTAATCCAAGAAAGAATTGGAGTTCTCCCATTAAGCTCATCTCGAATTTAGTCTTCATGAGATTACCAAATTTCTGACAGAGACGTTCATTCGTCGATCCGAAAATGATGTCATCAACGTAGACTTGAACGATCATCAAGTCTTTGCCTTGCCTCTTGATGAAGAGAGTCGTATCGATTGTTCCTCTGATGAAGTTGGATTTGACCAAAAATTCGCTCAGAACATCATACCAAGCACGAGGGGCTTGTTTTAGTCCATAGAGAGCTTAGTCCAATCGATAGATATGATCAGGAAGGTTCTCGTGAATCCTTCGGGTTAAGCGACGTAGACTTCTTCTTTTAATACGCCGTTAAGAAAGACAGTTTTGACGTCCATTTGATAGACTTTGAAGTCTTACTGAGCCGCGTATGCTGAAATAATTGAATGGCTTCAATACGGGCGACCGGAGCATACGTCTCGTCGTAATCAATTCCTTCTTGTTGATTGTATCCCTTAGCAACGAGTCGTGCTTTATTCCTGATTACTTCACCGTTCTCATTTTCTTGTTCTTGAAAACCCATTTAGTTCCAATTATGGTTTTGCCTTGTGGTCGAGGAACCAATGTCCAAACTTGTAGACGCTCGAACTGGTTGAGTTCATCTTGCATCGCAATTACCCAATCCGGGTCTTTAAGAGCTTCGACTACCTTATTTGGTTCGTTTTTGCTTATGAAGCATGTGAATAAACCACTTTGTGTAGACGTCCTAGTACATACACCACTTTAAGGATCACCGATAATCTGGTCAGTAGGATGAGCTCGAGTCCATTTGCGCTCATGAGGAATAACCGAAGTAGATTTGTCATTGGATTGTAGGTCGAGACATCCTGAATAAATGGGTTGATCATTCATAGTTGGGAAATTCAATTCAGATGGTGAATCGATAGGAATTTCCTCATCTGCATTTGTAGGAGCTGCAGTACTAGATGAAGATTCTGAATAAGTATATTCTCCAACATTTGTCGGATTTTGAAGAAGAGGAGTCTCAAAATGAATTTCTTCCATTGAGGGAGATGGGGCACTGCTTGGTGTTGAGTGAGACGAAGCAGGCATTTGAGACTTGTTCCGATAAAAGTGTTCAAATAGAGAATATATATCTTCATGGTCAGCGGGAATTACTTCACTTGACGTTGATGTAGAAGTTGCCGAAAGTTGTTGGCCTTGTGCCAACACGCCAGTAAGCTCGGGTTCTGAACTGTTTTGTTCAGAACCCAAATCGGTAATTTCTTGAAAGCTTACGTTGTAACTTTCAAGAATTGTACGAGAAGACTTGAGGTAGACGCGATATGATTTTGAAGTAGAGGAATATCCGACAAATATGGCTTCAAAGGCTTTGGGATCGAACTTGCTTCGATGTTCTCGATCGTTGGCCACAAAACACATGCAACCAAATACTTTGAAGAATGAGATATTCGGGATTCTTTGATTAATTAACTCATATGACGTCTTTCGAAGCGTTTGTGAATAATTGTCCTATTTTGAGTAAAACATGCCGTACTCACTGCTTCAGCCCATAGAAAGTGAGGAAGACCGAAGTATATGAGCAGTGTTCTTGCAGCTTCAACTAAAGTCCGGTTCTTTCTTTCTACGACATCATTTTGTTGTGGCATTTTTGCGGCTGAGAATTGTTGAATAATTCCAAGTGATTGATAAAAGTTGTTGAGACGCTGGTTCTTGAATTCAGTCCCATTGTCCGTTCTGATAACTTGGATTTTCTTTTGCAGGAGATTCTGAGTTGTATTCACAAAGCTTATTATCAAGTCTCCAGTCTCATCTTTAGTTCGGAGATATCTTGTCCATGTGTAGCGAGAATAGTCGTCGATAATTACTAACACATATTTTCGACCGTTGATGCTTTGTGTATGCATTGGTCCGCAAAGGTCCATGTGAAGTAATTCCAAGGGTCGAGATGTAGAAGCAACTTGCTTGATTTTGTGTGATGCTCGCTTCATTTTACCAATTTGACAAGCCGAACAGTGATGCTCTTGGTTAGATGAAATTGTTGGCAGACCGTTTGCCAACTTTTTAACACTGAGTTTGTGAAGAGCTTTTAAATTAAGATGAGACAGACGTTGATGCCATAAGCTGTTCCTCGTGATTGTTGTCTGAGAAATGAGGCAGACAAATGTCGAAGATCGAACTGTTGTCAGATTGATTGTGTAGAGATTTGATATTCGTGATCCTGTGAGAAGCTCTTGATTCTGACTATTCAAAACTGTGCACTGTTCAGCTACAAATACTACTTGAAATCCTTTGTCACAGAATTGTCCTATGCTGAACAGATTGTGCTGGAGACCTTGGACGTAAGAGACATCTTTAATTGTCAAATTTGGCAGTAAAATGTCTCCAAATTCGAGTATGGGAGCTGAGTCATTGTTGCCACGGACTTTGCCATTGTAACGATCTTGGTAGTTGCTCAACAGTTCTTGTTTTCCCGTCATGTGTGTGGAGCAACCAGAATCTAAATACCACACATGATGGATATGCATAAAAAGAATTTAGGGAGACTTAGGTACCCACTTTTGAATGGGTCCTCTCGGATTAGCAGATTTGATAATTAAGGTTTGTTCATCTTTGGTTCCTAACTTATGAGAATCCTTAGGTAACCAAACCAGAAGTAGTTGGTTTAAGTAGTACCTCTTTAGACAATTTAGCCTTGTTGGCTTGTGTTTGTCTAAGTAGTGATTTAGGAATCCATTGTGGTTGAACCTTACGTGGGAGGTTAATTTCAGCACGAACAAATGTCTGATTTGTCTTATTGCGAGAGAAAATCTTTTCTCTGGCTACTCTCCTAAGGTGTTTAGCTTAATGTACGTGTACTGGATACCTTAGGTGGGAACAAGAATGTATGGAGCTGTAAGCTTTCTTAATAGTTGGATCTTGTTTCTGACGAGACTTAAGACTTGCATTTGTTTTAGAATGATGAATATTGTTATTAGAAGTAGAGCCAATTTCAAAGTTTCTGCTTTCAAAAATAATAGGCTTTAACGCATAAGTTGAAGTAACAATACTAGAAATGGCTGTCTTCGTACGAGTGTCCATAGTTTTTGATATAGAAGAAATAGATAACAAATCATTTTTCTTCTGAAAATTTATTCTAGGCACTCTTTCCTTAGCATGCTTCACTTCTTTTACTACTCTACCTGTGGATGGAGTAGAAAAAGAGTTAGTAAAAATCTTTTTCCTTTTTGAAGCATTTAAGGATTTGTTTTCTCTCTTTACAATTTCTAAAGAAAATTTATCTTCTTTTGAAATATTTTGATAAATAATAGGAGAGTTTTTCTTAGTTTTAATCTTGTCCTTCATTAAAAATTTTTCTTTTAAAATAAGATCAGAACAAGTTTTTAAAATAGAGGAAGTTTTGAGATTGGAAATCTCCAGTAAAAGTCCGTTCTTTTCAGCTTTGCAATTCTTTCTTTCTGTTTCCGAGGAAGCGTTTAAATCAGCTATTTTTCTCATAATAGCCGGAATATAACAAAATCTAGAATTTTGAGAATGATCAAGATTATCTTCCTTGTCGTTAGAGAAATCTTCTACGGGATATAATGACTTATAATCACTAGACAAGTTGAGATATCTTGTCTTGTAACTATTATTCAAGTCGGTGTAGTCAAAAGCAATGTTAGTGTAATACCCGTAAAATTAATACGGGAATAATGCGCAATTAGCGTGAAAATTATTCTGTAATTTTCGGAAAATTATGAAGTTAATTTTCGGACAAAGCAAATTTTCGGGAAATTGAACCGAAAATAAGAAAAATACTTTTTGAGTAAAATAAATAGATATGGGCCCAAATTAATTTAAAGTAGGCCCAATAAGAGATTTTCTTAAGAGAAAGGAAACGTAACTTTCCTTTTAAAGGTTTATCTCAAAAGGTGATAAGGACAAACGAAAATATCAAACGAAAGAAAACAAACGAAGAAAAGCAGAGAAGAACTAAGCAATTTCGGCTAACTTGGAAGTGAGGTAGGTGGTTTTTAACCCCTACAAACTGTTTTTAAGTTTGATTTATTTAGTTTAACGAATTTGGATGAAAGGTCATCCGAATTCATGAATTTCGGGAGCTTTGAATGATTATGTGTTGTATTTGCTGTGTTGAGATGTTAAGTTTGAGCTCAATATATGAGTTCTGTGAATTCTTACATGTTTATGTGAAATCTGGAACGGATTCATGTGATGAAGTTCTGGAAAATATGAATTTCGATGAGATGAAGAAAGTTTCAGCTCATGAGAAATTCGCGGGTTGAAAAGAATTCGCGGGCCAAAAAGGTTCGTGAAGTGTGAGAGAGGAAAGAAAATCGCGGGCTGCGATAAAATTCGCGGGCCGAAAGATTTGTAAAGATGTGAGTGAGAAAAGAAGGTCGCGGGCCAAATTTTAAATTTCGCCAAATTTGAAAGGTTGAAATTCGGGCAGATTTTCGATAGTTCGCCGAAGTTTAGTTCGCGAATTATATTCGGGTCGCGAAAAGTTCTTCGCGGACTCAAATGGATTTTATTGTGTGAGTAAATGGGTTTTTCGCGGGTCAGAATTAATTTCGCGGGTCGACCACAGGGTGATTCCTGTGAGAGAAGTAGCGGGTCGGACTAAAGTTTCGCGGGTCAACTTGAATTTCGCGGGGTGATTCCTGTGAGTGAATTTCGGGTGACACGCGAACTAAATCAGACTTCGCAAATTCGATCAAATGACGCGCGAAATCCAAATTCGGGCAATACCGCTAACACTGTGAAGAGTCCCGAATTTTGACTCCAAATGTCGGGTTGACCATATGCTTTTAAGTCTGAAGTTGACCGAACTTCACGATTCGACCAGTCTAATTATTTTTGGACTTTTGTCTTAAATTAGGCCCAAATATTCAAATAAAATTATTTTAAGTTCATTTTATCTTTAAATCAAAGTATATTCATACTTTGACTAGAATTTTCGGGTCAACCCTTATTTTAAGATACGAGAGTATTTTGGGGTATTATTTGTAAGAAATAATACGTGATATATGTGACGAATGTGATATGCATTTCACGACATGCATAAGAGAGGTGAAGGTACCGTAATGATACGGTGACACGATATTGTGTCGAATGTGAGAAGGGTAGAGTTGCCGATTTTGGCAGTCAGGTTCAGACTCGATTATGCACTTGGTGGGAGAGGGGGTTTGCGACACCCATCTACTCGGGATTGAGCCACCCGAGGTGTAAACCACCGGATATTATTTGGCTCAGGGACGGCAGACAGATGTGAGATTCCTGTCTACCCGAACTTGTGGTATAACATTCGGGGAAAAAGCCGTCGGGTTGAGATTGTGTGCGGAAGGAGCGACCCGGCGCGGCCGGTGTGGGCTACCGCATGGTTGATGGTGTACTTTGCCATTGCGCGCGTGGGTGCCGAGTCTGACCTAGGGCCCTGTTGAGAATTGAGAATTGATAGATGAGATTTGTCGAGTGTGCATTATATTATATTGTGAGGAACCGGGATTGGGTGGAGTGCACGCACGTATTGCATGTTATGTAATCACCTACTGGGCAATAGCTCAGGGTTCTATCCTATTTTTGTTTGTAGGTAAGAATGAACCCGACACCGACTAGTGTCAGGGTTGAGATTCATGGCGAGCTGGCGGCGGTGACTCCACGGACTTTTGAGGGTGGCGCAGTACATGGGACGCGACCTGTGGAGTGGCATAGTGTTTGATATTGGGTTTGAAATTTTGGGGCTTCGGCCCAAAGTATTAATAGTAGATATTTTTGTAAACCCGATATAATACTATGTAGGTTGTTTAAATAAAAATTTTATCGGGTCTTCCGCGTGTTCTGTTGCGGGGAAATCCGCCAATTAACTTAATTAGGAAGTAGGGTCGCCACAGGTGGTATCAGAGCTTAGGCTTTAGATTCTGAAGACTGTCCATGTACTGCCACTCAAAAGCCGGGAGAACCAGCCTCGCCTGTAAGTTAAGTGTAATACTTTGATATGATTATGTGATTTCGTGGTATCTTTACCACATGGGGATCCAACTCGATCAAATTTGGTGGTTGAGAAATGTCCCGTAAGAATTGAGGGTAGAGAGTTAGATGTGAACCTAATAGTAATCCCGATGAATGATTACGATATTATATTCGGGATGGATTGGCTTTCGAAATACGGAGCCATTATTGATTGTTCAAAAAGGGTAGTTAGGTTTCGATCGCCAGAGGGAGAGGAGTTTGAATTTTCGGGAAGAAAGAATAGAAACTCAATCCCTCGGATTTCTGCTTTAAAAGCTCAGCGACTCGTAAATACGGGTTGCGAATCGTTCCTAGTTTTTGCGGTGAATGCTGAGGAATCTTCCCAGCTTAAACTTGAGGAGGTTCCGATAGTGAACGAATATTCCGATGTATTTCCCGAGGATCTTCCGGGATTACCCCCAGATCGGGAGATTAAATTTGCAATCGATCTTGTACCTGGAGCTGCCCCGATCTCTAAATCCCCGTATCGGTTAGCACCGAACGAATTACGAGAATTGAAGGAGCAATTGGAAGATTTGTTGCAGAAGGGTTTTATTCAACCCAGTTTCTCACCATGGGGAGCCCCGGTTTTATTTGTGAAGAAAAAGGACGGGTCGATGAGAATGTGTATCGATTATCGTGAACTCAACAAGATCACGATTAAGAATAAATACCCATTGCCAAGGATTGACGATTTATTCGATCAACTCCAAGGAGCAACAGTATTTTCTAAGATCGACCTGCGCTCCGGTTATCATCAGCTGAAGATCCGGGAAGCGGACATTCCAAAACCGCATTCAGTACGAGGTACGGCCACTATGAATTTTTGGTCATGCCTTTCGGATTGACGAATGCTCCGGCAGCCTTCATGGATTTGATGAACCGAGTATTCAAAAAATTGCTGGACCGATGTGTTATCGTCTTTATCGACGATATTCTCATTTATTCCAAGACAAAAGAAGAACATGAGGAACATTTGAGAGCGGTCCTAGGAATTCTTCGGGAGAAACAATTATTCGCCAAATTTAAAAAGTGCGAATTTTGGTTGGATCGAGTAATCTTTCTGGGGCATGTTATTTCGGGAAGCGGAATTTCAGTAGATCCCAGCAAGATAGAAGCTATAGAAAATTGGCCAAGACCAACCACTCCCACGGAGATAAGAAGTTTTCTCGGGCTAGCTGGGTATTATCGAAAGTTCATTAAGGACTTTTCCAGCATCGCCTCGACGCTCACCAATTTGACAAAGAAAAATGTTCCGTTCAAATGGACGGATGAATGTGAGCAAAGTTTCCAGGAATTAAAGAAAAGGCTAACAACTGCTCCAGTGTTAGCAATACCTTCGGGTACTGGAAATTTTTCTGTTTATAGTGATGCCTCTAAATATGGGTTGGGGTGTGTTTTAATGCAAAACGGGAAGGTGATCGCTTATGCCTCCCGACAATTAAAGCCATATGAGAAAAATTACCCCACTCATGATCTCGAACTCGCAGCCGTAGTGTTTGCTCTTAAAACATGGCGACACTATCTTTACGGAGAAAGATGCGAGATCTTCACGGATCACAAGAGTTTGAAGTACTTCTTCACCCAGAAGGAGTTAAATATGAGGCAAAGAAGATGGCTCGAGTTAGTCAAAGACTACGACTGTGTGATAAATTATCATCCAGGAAAAGCGAACGTAGTCGCAGATGCATTGAGCCGCAAAACTGTAAACACTGAATTACGCCAATTCGGAGTTGAAGTAATCAATTTCGGAGAGATTGAAGAAAAGTTGGCAGTGTTGACACTTAAGCCAACACTATTAGACCGAATCATTGAAGTACAAAAGAAAGATGAGTTGTACTTGAAGAAACAAAGAGAACAAGATAAAGAAGTCTCATCGGAATTTGAATTCCGAGAAGACGGGAGTTTACGATTTAAAAGTCGCTTATATGTGCCGGAAGATGAAGAGATTCGTCGAACTTTAATGACGGAGGCACATACGACAATATATTCGGTGCATCCCGGTGCAACGAAAATGTATCGTGATTTGCGACTAAATTATTGGTGGCCGGGAATGAAAAAGGATGTTGCTGCATTTGTACATAGATGCCTGACTTGTCAGCAGATCAAAGCAGAACATCAAAGACCGGCAGGAATGTTACAACCTTTGACGATTCCCGAGTGGAAGTGGGACCATATAACAATGGATTTTGTCGTCGGGTTGCCAAGAACGGTGAAAGGTTATGATGCAATTTGGGTGATTGTTGACAGACTGACTAAGTCCGCCCATTTCTTGCCTATTCACCAGACCTATCCCATGGAGAAGTTCGCTGAACTCTACATTCAAGAGATAGTGAGACTCCATGGAATTCCGATATCGATCGTATCAGATCGAGATTCAAGATTTCTGTCCCAGTTCTGGAAAAGCTTACAGAAAGCTCTGGGAACTAAATTATCATTTAGTTCAGCTTATCATCCCCAGACTGACGGACAATCGGAAAGGACGATCCAGACACTCGAAGACATGTTGAGAGCATGTGTCTTGGATTTTCAAGGGAGTTGGAGTAAATATCTCCCGTTAATAGAATTTTCATATAACAACAGCTATCAAGCAATGATCGGAATGGCGCCTTACGAAGCCTTATACGGACGTAAATGTCGATCCCCAGTTCATTGGGATGAAATCGGCGAGAAGGCGCTATTAGGTCCCGAGATGGTACGCGAAATGACTGAAGTTGTTAAGAAAATTCGGGAGAAAATGCAAACGGCCCAAAGTCGCCAGAAGAGTTATGCAGACAAGAGGCGAAGGTCGTTAGAATTTGAAGAAGGTGATAAAGTATTTTTGAAAGTATCACCTATGAAGGGTGTCAAACGGTTCGGACAAAAAGGAAAGTTGAGTCCGAGATATATAGGACCTTTCAAAATTTTGAAAAGAGTCGGTGAAGTAGCATATCAGCTAGAATTACCGACGTCGTTAGCACAAGTCCATGACGTATTCCACGTGTCTACACTGCGAAAGTATGTGTTGGACCCGTATCATGTGCTAAGAGACAAAAGACTTCACCAACAATTGAAGCCGGACTTGAGTTACGAAGAAAAGCCGGTAGAGATTCTAATGTATGAGGTGAAGCAATTACGAAATAAGAATATTCCCCTCGTGAAGGTCTTATGGCGAAACCAGATATTGGAAGAAGCCACTTGGGAGCGAGAAGACGAAATGAGAGAGAAATACCCTGAGTTGTTTCAGACAACTTAAATTTCGGGGACGAAATTTCTTTTAGGGGGGGAGGATGTAATACCCGTAAAATTAATACGGGAATAATGCGCAATTAGCGTGAAAATTATTCTGTAATTTTCGGAAAATTATGAAGTTAATTTTCGGACAAAGCGAATTTTCGGGAAATTGAACCGAAAATAAGAAAAATACTTTTGAGTAAAATAAATAGATATGGGCCCAAATTAATTTAAAGTAGGCCCAATAAGAGATTTCCTTAAGAGAAAGGAAACGTAACTTTCCTTTTAAAGGTTTATCTCAAAAGGTGATAAGGACAAACGAAAATATCAAACGAAAGAAAACAAACGAAGAAAAGCAGAGAAGAACTAAGCAATTTCGGCTAACTTGGAAGTGAGGTAGGTGGTTTTTAACCCCTACAAACTGTTTTTAAGTTTGATTTATTTAGTTTAACGAATTTGGATGAAAGGTCATCCGAATTCATGAATTTCGGGAGCTTTGAATGATTATGTGTTGTATTTGCTGTGTTGAGATGTTAAGTTTGAGCTCAATATATGAGTTCTGTGAATTCTTACATGTTTATGTGAAATCTGGAACGGATTCATGTGATGAAGTTCTGGAAAATATGAATTTCGATGAGATGAAGAAAGTTTCAGCTCATGAGAAATTCGCGGGTTGAAAAGAATTCGCGGGCCAAAAAGGTTCGTGAAGTGTGAGAGAGGAAAGAAAATCGCGGGCTGCGATAAAATTCGCGGGCCGAAAGATTTGTAAAGATGTGAGTGAGAAAAGAAGGTCGCGGGCCAAATTTTAAATTTCGCCAAATTTGAAAGGTTGAAATTCGGGCAGATTTTCGATAGTTCGCCGAAGTTTAGTTCGCGAATTATATTCGGGTCGCGAAAAGTTCTTCGCGGACTCAAATGGATTTTATTGTGTGAGTAAATGGGTTTTTCGCGGGTCAGAATTAATTTCGCGGGTCGACCACAGGGTGATTCCTGTGAGAGAAGTAGCGGGTCGGACTAAAGTTTCGCGGGTCAACTTGAATTTCGCGGGGTGATTCCTGTGAGTGAATTTCGGGTGACACGCGAACTAAATCAGACTTCGCAAATTCGATCAAATGACGCGCGAAATCCAAATTCGGGCAATACCGCTAACACTGTGAAGAGTCCCGAATTTTGACTCCAAATGTCGGGTTGACCATATGCTTTTAAGTCTGAAGTTGACCGAACTTCACGATTCGACCAGTCTAATTATTTTTGGACTTTTGTCTTAAATTAGGCCCAAATATTCAAATAAAATTATTTTAAGTTCATTTTATCTTTAAATCAAAGTATATTCATACTTTGACTAGAATTTTCGGGTCAACCCTTATTTTAAGATACGAGAGTATTTTGGGGTATTATTTGTAAGAAATAATACGTGATATATGTGACGAATGTGATATGCATTTCACGACATGCATAAGAGAGGTGAAGGTACCGTAATGATACGGTGACACGATATTGTGTCGAATGTGAGAAGGGTAGAGTTGCCGATTTTGGCAGTCAGGTTCAGACTCGATTATGCACTTGGTGGGAGAGGGGGTTTGCGACACCCATCTACTCGGGATTGAGCCACCCGAGGTGTAAACCACCGGATATTATTTGGCTCAGGGACGGCAGACAGATGTGAGATTCCTGTCTACCCGAACTTGTGGTATAACATTCGGGGAAAAAGCCGTCGGGTTGAGATTGTGTGCGGAAGGAGCGACCCGGCGCGGCCGGTGTGGGCTACCGCATGGTTGATGGTGTACTTTGCCATTGCGCGCGTGGGTGCCGAGTCTGACCTAGGGCCCTGTTGAGAATTGAGAATTGATAGATGAGATTTGTCGAGTGTGCATTATATTATATTGTGAGGAACCGGGATTGGGTGGAGTGCACGCACGTATTGCATGTTATGTAATCACCTACTGGGCAATAGCTCAGGGTTCTATCCTATTTTTTTTGTAGGTAAGAATGAACCCGACACCGACTAGTGTCAGGGTTGAGATTCATGGCGAGCTGGCGGCGGTGACTCCACGGACTTTTGAGGGTGGCGCAGTACATGGGACGCGACCTGTGGAGTGGCATAGTGTTTGATATTGGGTTTGAAATTTTGGGGCTTCGGCCCAAAGTATTAATAGTAGATATTTTTGTAAACCCGATATAATACTATGTAGGTTATTTTAAAAAAAAAAAAAAAAGAAAATTTTATCGGGTCTTCCGCGTGTTCTGTTGCGGGGAAATCCGCCAATTAACTTAATTAGGAAGTAGGGTCGCCACAGTTAGTCCTATCAGTGGCTTGTCGTTTAGATTCTTCTAAAGAATTTATATCGGAAGAATTAGTGAATGCCATTAGAGAAGTTAAACCTAATCCCATATACTTGATATCGTATAATTGTTTAACATTGACCTTTTTCAAATTACACGGATTATTAAAACCTAAGCCCTCTTTAGGATTATAAAATTCTGTATCAAGAGGTTGATTTAGAAATATCTTTTGTTCCGTTTGACCCCTTTTTATTAGAAGATCATCTAACGTTTTAATCCTTGAATAAAGTTTCTTAAGTTTGTCAGAAATTTCGTTGAAATTATTTTTAGAGATTTCTAAGTCTCTCTGACAATCGATAAGAATCGTATTAAGGTCAATAATTTTTGTCTCAGAGGTAGCTATGGTTAATTCAAGACTAGAGATTTTTTCCTTAGCGATAGATAAGAGAATTTCGTGATGAATTTTCTTATTTAATTGCTTTTGGAAATTGCTTTCGCTAAGAGCTAGTTTCTCTTCTAATTCCTTTGTTCATTTCCGCTCAATTTTCATGTTAGTGTACTTAAGCTGTAACGATTCTAACATGTTTGATAATGTGGAATTAGACAATTTTACCTCTTTGTGACGAAGAGGATGCTTTGTCTTCGTCGTCGTCAGGCCTCCTGGATGGGTCATCATTTGAAGCGTCGTCGAGGTATGCCATAAGTGCAAGATTTTCGGCTTCAGAATATGTGGTATCTTCAAGCCAATTCTCTTGTTCTGCCATCAGTGCTACTCCAGCCGCTTTCTGTTTAGTGAGTTGGAATTTTTTGGAGTAGTAGTTGGCGTCCTTTTTCTTGGGTAGCTTGCATTCCCTGGAGAAGTGTCCTACCTTTCCACAATTATAACATTTTTGTGGTTCTTTGACACTTTTTTATTCTGAGGACTCGGCCGGTCTTTCCCTTTGCTTGGAGCTAGATGTCCGAAGTCTATTGGCCGAAGACGAGGATTTATTTTTGTAAAACACATCATTTTAGAAATGAGAGCTAACTGTTTCTTGAACTCCTTCATATCAGGTTCGGAGTCCGAGTCAGATTCTTCTTCATCTTCTGAAGAACTTGGCAGCTTGATACTTTTATCCTTTCGAGATCGACTTTGCTTTCTTTCAGAGACAAGTGCTATAGAGTCGTCGATATGCTTGCCCGTTAGTTCTTTTTGGATCTCGCTTATATCTTCTTCATGTTGGGCGAGATTATCAAAGACGGCATGGATATCCATTTCGTCCAAACCCTTATTTTGTCGGATTTGAATGGATATTTTCTTCCACTCCGGTTGAAGAGAAGAAAGAAATCTGATGTTGAGCTCCATGTTGGTCTTGAATATATTTATCTTCCTCATTTCATTGAGAAGAGTTAGATATCTTTGATAGAGTTCATAAACTGATTCCTCTGTCTTGGCTTTGAAAGAGTCATAAGCTGTTAGGATATTTGCTTTCTTTGTTTTGACTCCGACTTCGGTTAGTTGCATCATCTTGTGGAGCTCGTCCCACATGGCTTTTGCACTTGATAGACTATCTATTTGCATATAAGATGTCATTCGGTATTCCTTGCATTAGGAAAGTCTTGGCTCCCAAGTCTGCTTTGGCTCTTAAACGCTCCCCCTCAGTATATTCACTAGGAACTTTAAGTCTTCTGGTTGCAGGAATATGAGGATTGTTTGTGGCATCTCCTTCTTGAATGAGCCAGAATTGAGCTGGACCTTCTTGAAGTGACGTGATCAAATTTGTGGCTTGATCTTTCGTTTCCAAGAAGTTCAAGAACCGGCTTCTCCATACCGTGTATTCGCCTCTTCGAAGAATTGGAGGCGGACGTCATTTCCAAGTAAGTAAGCATCCATTTTTGTTGATTGATAGGATCTTCGTGAAGGTTTGGAATAGTAATGAAAAATGCTTCGCAAGTGACAAACTTAGTTAGAAATATTTGATTCGTACTTTAAACAATTTCCTTTTTGAACCTATGATCCGCTCGTGAAAGAGAAATTTTTATGTTTTCGAAAATATTTGGTAATTAAAAAATTGATACTTCAAGATTTGTTAAAGAAATTTGAATTATTGATCGAAAATATTGAGTATCAAAATTGATAGTTCGGAGACAAATATTTTTCGTAAGTTTTGAAGTTCACAATTTTTTATTTCTTTTAAATGCTGTGGTCGAAATGTTTTTCGAGCAGTAAAGTTTTTCGATTTAAAAATATTAAGCTTTTTAATCGAAAAAGTTTTTCGAACGCTTAAGGATTTCGTTATATGTTTATCGAAAAATAATTTTCGGGAAAAAAAGATGATCTTATCGAAAAATATTTTGTCGAAAAACTATGTTGATAAAAAAAACTCTTTTCGAATAATTTGTGATCGAAAAATTACTAATGATCGAAAAACTTTGTTTTTAGTTTGACTCAAATTGTTGACTGTAAAATTTTTCGATGGAATATTTTTCGATCGAAAATATGTTTTGGCTGATTTTGGATCGAAAAACTTATTCGCTCGAAAAATGTATTTATATATGAACCGAAAAACTAATTATTGAAATAATGTTTTTCGAGTCTTCAATTTGAAAACACTCGAAAATAGTGTTTGTCGTCGAAAAATATCTCGGCTGCAAACTTGGTCGAAAAATATTTTTCGATCCAAGTTTTTCGATCGAAGAACAGCTAAGTTCAATGTAACAGTGAAAATTCCAGATTCAATCAAGATGTTCAATTTAGATGCTGAAATTTTGGATAATCACTCGTTTAACAGTTCTAAATATGAACAAACACAGAATCAATCACGTTTAATAGCAAAATATGTCGAGATTTAAGAAGATCAGATCGGACTCAAAACTTGATCGCAAACGTAAAAATCGATCTAAATCGAAAATCTGAATTATTATTACGTTCTAAGCGATTGAAATCAGTACGTAAATCAATCCTAACATATAATCTATTACTTAATCAGCAAAATCAACAACAAAATTTGCACAGTTAAGCATATTGATCAAAATATAAGTCACGTGAGTTTTTCGATCGAAAAATCTGGAAAATTATTTTGACCTGAAAATTGCGAATTATGTCCAAAATCAATCACAATTTTCTCTGATACCAATTGTTAGATCGTAATTAGTCAATCAACAAGCAATCTAAGCATGAATTCTCGGTATTCGAATAAGAAATCTTACGATATACGATCGTTCGAATATCCGCGTTGAAGATATTGAGAGAGGTTGTTAGCTTTTCCGAGTTTCTCGAGCGTGATCTCTCGTTTAAAATATGAATTCGATACTTGTGTTTTTCTGAATAAAAAAAACTCTTATTAACTTTGATAGTGTACGTCATATTTATACATATATCCAAGGTATAATTGTTATTAGGTCCTACACTATCAAAACTTCTAATTACTCCCCTAATTACAAGGATAATGAATAATAAAGCACAATTCTAATATTCTCTTCACCTTAGGACCTAAAAATTGGTATCAGAACAAAACGCGTTAGGATTTGAATCAAGTTACTGAAATTGTCATCGAATTTTTGTCTGAAATATCATGAATATCGCATATGGCATTTTCTCGTTTTCGGTTTGATTATTCAAATTTCACATTGATTTGCTGTTTTTAGGCTTTGATTGAGTGTTTTAAACATCTCTATGCTAAAAATCGATCGATCGAACCACTAGATTTCGTGAATTTTGAAAATCGGTCGAAATTTCTCTTTGTGTGTTCTTCGTGAAATCCATCCGATTTCTCAAAAATTCGACATATTTTGCTGTTCTATGATTTACTTGAGTGTTTTTTCTTGAAGATATAAGTGTTTTGATCCATAACCCGGACTAAATTTGAACAATTTTGTGTTTCGGATTGAAAACTATGTGTTTTTCGTTAAATTGAGTATGTTGTTGTTTTTGTTTCTTTTTCGTAAGCTATTCTCGACAATATTTTTTCGCCAAGTATTGTATTCGCAAAACTTTCTCGTACACAGAGCACTATGTATCACAAATTTTGTTCGTACATAAGTTTTTTTTTTCGTACGAAAACTTTTCTCGCAAAAGCTACAAACATCATTCGCTAAGCTCATTTCTCAAAGCACATTCGAGAACCTCATTCTTAATTGCTAAGATCTATTCGATTATAATAATAAAATGAGAAATCTTTGACCATTTAGCTTTGACCGTATGCAATCATTATAAGCTTTCTGTTACAATTATCACAAAGATCATGGCTTACGATGTATAGAGAAAGTTTCTCGAGTCTCGATAGATACATACGCAAATAAGGATTTCTCGATAAATTACGACATATCAAGAAAGTTTCTCGAGTCTCGATATATACATACGCAAATAAGGATTTCTCGATAAATTTTTTCGGCGTAGTTTTACCGAAAAACTTTTTGTCAAAATTTCTTTGCATCTAACTCATTTTAGGCAAATTTTAAGAAAATTTAGGTATATTTTTTTAAGAAGTTTTTGACATCAATATAAAACATTTCGGTATCTACCAAAAGTTTTCGATACTTATATAATTTTCGAAACTTCACTATATTTCATGACAGCACAAAAAGTTTCGATACAGAATTTTATAAAGCCAATTTTAAAATTTTATATAAAAAAAAGCTTTCAACTCTTATTCATTATATTTTTGCGGCATCATTTGGTGATAACTTTTTGCGATACAAAGTCCGTTGTGAATAGCTTTACCGAAAATTTTTCTTCTCCGCAAAACTTTTACGCAAAGTTTTATCGCAAAACTTATTATCGTAAACTATCACATATCGCAAAAGTTTACTTCACGCGAAATATTTTTTTGGTAAACCCGTAAATCTTTCTTGATATAAATTCTCGATACATATCGTAAAACTTTTTGGCATCCATTTTTCTACCGAGAAAATTTTAGCATCCTCTTTTAAACAGAACATCAATTCAAACTTTTTTCGCACCGTATACCGAAAATAATTTCCGAACTCAACTGTAGGCAAATTATAGAAAACGTTTTGGTAAATTTTCGAAGTATTGAACACCAATTTAAAATTTTTAGTACACACCTAAAATTTTCGATACTTTTAGATATTTTTTTTAAACACCAAAACTTTTCGGAACTGAAATTTTAAAGCCAATTTTTTTTTTTTTTGGATTTTTGAAAATAAAAAGTTTTCGATACTTACACTCTCATTATCAAAAGTTTTTGGTACACACAAAATTTTCGATACTTATACGTTTCGACTCCAAACTTTTCAAAACTATACTTTTCGGTCCAAAAGTTTTTGATATCTACATTTTCTCCTAAAAACTTTTAGATACCTACTCTATTATTCGAAACCTTTATTAAAACATATCAAATCCACCTTTATTAAAATTATACTTTATGTTATATTCCTGCTATTATTAAGAAAATAGCTGATTTGAACTACTCCCTAGAAACAGAAAGAAAGAATTTTGAACCAAAAATGAATGCGCTTTTATTGGAGATATCAAATCTAAAAAATTCATCTCCTTTACCTGTTTTAAACGATATTTCTAAAGCAAAATCTTCTCTTAAACAGGATAAAGCAATGCAAACGAACGTTTTTGTTCCTAAAATTGAAAAGACTTTTACTAATACTTCTACGTCAATTTTGACCGAAATTGAAATTCAAAGTAAAAGCCAAGAACTTCAAATTGCGAAGGAACAAATACAACTTAGGAAGGAGAAAGGAAAATCTACATTATTTTCAAACATTACGGATCGGAAATTTAAACAACAAAAATTTTCTTCTCATATTCCTATAAAGATATTTGTTAACGAAAAGGCTCCAAGTTCTAGCAAACAAACTTCATCGTGTGCTTCAAAGGATTTTAATAATTCTCCATTTAAGAAGCCTAGACTTGGTAATAATTTTTCTAATTCTTCTCATCATTCTAGTGTGAATTGTGTGAATCTCAACATAGGATACACGACTTATATGTTAGTGATGCTTATATATGCTCGTATCGCTACATGAAGTATCAAGTCCAAGTTCATTTTAAGAAACATCTTATGCGACTCGCTTCGGAAAAAATATTTAAATCTTCTCCGAAACACATTTTCACCAAAACTGAAATTTCTTTTCCATGTCAAATCACTCCTACATGGGTTCCTATGTCTACTATTAAGTTAGGAAATCCCACACAAATTTGGGTACCTAAACGCACATTAATGGATGATTTAGGTTCGCAATTAAATTTGATCCATCTATGCTTAACCCGTTTTCTGCTACTAATGGAGGAACCATTTTACAATGGTACCAAAGTCCCGATAATGTTTTGCAGATTCCCTCATGTATGGTATTTGACGTAGTGGCTCCACATACACGATAAAGGGAAGAGGCGTGAGCTACTACAACTACACTTCAACGAGATACATTCTAATTTGCGTATGCTGAACGAACTTTCAATATTTTAAATTTGCATACGCATACGAACTACTTTGAAAAATACCTATTATTTTTCAAAATGGTACATTTTAAATATGCATTTTCAAAACTTTAAGAGATTTTAAATTCTAAATGCATATTACACACGGAAATGATAAATACCATTTTTTTTCAAATAACATTTTTTAAATGAGCTTAATTTGAGGGGGAGCTACTCTTTTATTTTAAAGAGGAATGACTCTTATTTCTTTCAAGAGGGAGCAACAATTTTAATTTTTGAGGGGGAGTTAAAACTTTAAACGACAGAAAAAAGGGAAAGAGATTCGTAATTTTTTTTAATCTTACTTCACAACTTTCTAGAGGGAGAAACTTTATTTCGGAATCATTATTTGAGAGGGAGAAATAAAATTATAGATATAGTTTTCAATATTGAATTTTTGAAAATTCTACAGACAAAGTTTACCGATAAATTTTCTACACTTTCTCGAGAAATTTTCTCGCAAGACTTTCTCGACATACTTTTTTTATCGACAAACTTTCTCGAGACGTAATGTGAAAATTTTATCAACAAACTTTTTTCGTACATCTTTCTCGAGAAATGTTAATCGCAAATTTTATCCGAAATTTTTTTCGATGCACCTCATTCGAATCGAAATTTTTTTTTAAAGGCTTACCTATCGAGAAATTTTAGTGCAAACCTCATCCAAAATTGTTTTTCAATGCACCTCATTCGAGTCGAGAAATTTTTTTTAGGCTTACCTATCGAGAAATCTTATCACAAACCTCATCCGAAATATTTTTTCGATGCACCTCATTCGAAAATATTTCTCAATACACCTCATCCGAAAAACATTTTTCTCGATAGCTCCACTTTTCGACTCCGACCCGACAACCTCTCTCCCGCAAACCATATATATATATATAATATCATATACTTATATATATTAGTAATAAATGTACATATATAATTAAAAGAAAAAAAAGAAGACCGGTGTTTCATTTTCTCACGGGGAGCCACGTCTACTATCACCACTTCACTCGGAAGTGAGACATATTGAACTAAGTGGTAATCCGCCCCGTACCACTTTCATTGATCACATCGTGTCTAGTGTGTCCTCATTTCCTAAATTTTTATAATTTTCTAGATACACTTTTTATATACTTGGTCTTTGTGATCAAGTTAGAACATTCGTAGACATCTCAGACATGCTTCGATGATTGAAAGGAAGTCATGCCGTTGCAACATCAAAACAACAACGGTATTAGGCCATTTTCTACGAGCAACACTCCTAGAACGATGTCAACGGGAAGCCTATGTGTCCCCGGTTTCATATCGGCGGAACGCCTTCGTGGCTCCTTTGGGTTTTTACCGAATTTGATTTCCTACTAATTCTACCAACTCCATCTCCTTGTCACGACGATACAATCTTCTTGCCAACGACGATGCCCCATTTTGATACATCGCCATGACGATCTTCCCACTCGATCATCATGAGGAAGAGTAATAGTAAAGAAATGGGAGCAATACAACAACGAAATTGCAAGATTGATCGGAAATACTAAATTCTTAAGCGTCGTTGAATCAAGCAAACAACACGAGCTTCAATGACTGAAGTTGCCGCTCGTGTATGTCTCTGCAAATTTCAAATCGAATTCCCCGATCCCAACACAAGGTTGAACTAAAATAGGGGGAGTTTCGTCGCTATCAAAGGGAGAGATGGAACACAAAAGAGAAAATTATCCAAAATCCGGCAAGCGACTTCACACACCTTCCGACATTTGGAGACGAACTTCAAAAGAAAATTAGAAGAAAGATCCGATGCCGAGAAGAGTATTACAAGATATGGTGAGCTTCAAGAACTCCAAAGAAGAAAGAGATCACAAAGACAAGATAAAAGGAAGAGATTAAACAAATAATCTCGTAAAAAGGAGATTGTTAGGACTCGATGAATCTTTTCAAAACAAGACAAGATAACCTATGACCAAGCGAAGATTGAATCACAAGGGGGGATTGTTAGGACATTTTAATTGTGTTCAAATATATATGTTAATCTTAGTCTTTTAGTATAAGTAGTAGTTTGGGCTTAAATGTATTTTAGCCATAGATTATGACTTCTTAGGAAATATACCAAACTTGTTTGGTATATAATGAACCCTAGTGTGATGTATTAGGGTTAAGAATTCATTTTAATAGAAAACCGAGCTTTACAACGTGAAGAACACTCTCAAGCTTCCGAGCCAAATTCAAACGTCTTCTTCGTAAGTTTTACATTTTCTATCGAATTCTTCACCGAACATAATCGTGTTGGATATATTAGGACCTAACAATATCTTAGTTATTTTCAATGTCAAGTGCTGAGAAACCTCTTTTATTATGTTTGTGATGATCTATCTAATTGCCAAGTAAGATTATGATAGTAAGCTACAATTTTCGTATTAGATGGCTCTCTCCGATATTCACGTATTTTCTCCCTACATTTCGGTATTTTAGGCCCCAAATCAAGTACTTTATGTCACGATTTAGGTAATTTACCATCAAATTCAAGTACCTTACTTATTTTCAATGTCAAGTGTGGAATATCCTTTTTTATTATTCATACAACATTGTAGCCTGTAACTACCTCGGAGGGAATAAAACTTATTAAATTTGGATAAGAAATTCCCAACCTGTAATCAGGGTTTTAAAAATCGGACCGATCGGTTCGGGCCAGAAAGCCGTGAACCGGGTCAAAATCCGGTTCGGTCTCGATTTGGTTCAATCATTTTAATTAAAATAATAAAAAATTCGAAAATATATATTTTTCAACCCTTGGGCTTTGCTGGGCTTATTTAGGGTGGGACTGAGCCTAATATATCAGCCAAAACACATATTATTTTTTAATTTTTTTATTAACCTAAATAAATATTTCACCTCAAAATAATATTATTTTCACTTTATTTTTGAACTTTATTATTTTGTGTTACTTTTATAATTACAAAGTATTAGTTTCAATATATTTTATTATTTTTATAGGTACCGATTTTACTTTGGTTTCATTCCGGTTTTATTCCGGTTAAACTACTAAACCTTAAACCACTAAATTTTCCGGTCCGATTCGCAAATCCGATTTAACAACTTTGCTTGTAATAGTATAATGCAAACACATAATTTTCCGTTATTAAACTCGACAGAATCATTAGTAATTTTTCTACATGAGCAAAGCGCACCGGAAACCTTTTAACATAATCCAAACGACGGCATGAATTTCGTCACAGTTATAAGAAACGCATATACACGTCAACAAGTAATCTACAGCTACCTCTTATCACAAAACTAATAACATTGCAGAATAAATCGTAATTACCCCGCTAGCTCGTCGTACATTCCGACTTTACACATATGGCTTTAATATTTTTCTGCAATGTTTGACGCATGACATGGACGAGTCCAAGAGCATAATTAAGATGCATAGGTTGCGTTCAAATTTTAGCCAGATGCGGAACTGTGTTCGACCAAGAATGATGAGTTACTTCTTATTTGGGATTTTAATTTTTATTTTTCTTTTTTGGTTTTTCAGAGAAAAAAGAAGGGAGCTAAAACTAGAATTCTAGTATCAATACACAAAACCAAATTTGTAGGGACTGTTCCCTGGGGTTCTTTAAATAAATGGTCTTTGACCAAAATGTGTTTTAATAAATGGCCTCCTTGACGAATACTTTTGGTCAAATGACCTTCACTTTAATCAACGGGTTATCTTAACACTAATTCCCGCTTAATAAATAAAAAACGAAAATTATGTTAACGACATTAACTGTCATTTACACCACAACAACTACAAGCGTACATGCACGCACCGTTACATTTATGACCCTACGACAACTATACGAACGTAATAACAATATCCAGACACACAAGAGAATACTTCTTCTAGATATTCACGAAGATTTGCTGAAAGCCTCTTCCTAACATAATAGTAAGTCCTTTTTTTTTCTGGGTTTTGCTTTTTTTTTTTTACGTTATAACCATTGATTTTTTCCTACATTTTCTTGAAGTTTTCGAGAATATCTCTTATAGATATTCACGTAGATATTCACACAAGAGAAATACCTTTTCTGGATATTCACGAAAATTTTCTTGAATTTTTCGAGTGGTTGTTAAAGTAATTTGAACAAAAGTGTTTCCGTCTTGACGAATTTCATGATAATTCGGGTATGAAGTATACGCGTTCTCAATATAAGTAGCGGTTCTTTGTAGAAAAAAGGGAACTCAGCTCTATCTGAGTAACCATTACAATGCAGAGAACCCCCATTAGGTTCCTAGCAATATAACGTGTACTTAGCTAAAATAGGAGCTGAGTACCCGTATCATGCTGAGAACCGCATTGCAGATGGTCGCGAGAGTGGGTTCTCAGCAATATAACATGTACCTAGCTATGAAAATAGAACCTGAGTACCCGTATCATACTGAGAACCCACACTGTAGAAGGTCGAACAACGGGTTCTCAGCAATATAACTGGTACCTAGCTATAAAAATAAAAGTTGTGTACTCGTATCGTGATGAGAACCCGCACTGCAGAAGGACGACAACTGGTTCTCAGAAGGACGATAACTGGTACCTAGCTATAAAAATAAAAGACGTGTACTCATATCGTGCTGAGAACCCGCACTTCAGAAGGCCGACAGTGGGTTCTCAGCAATATAACAGATACCTAGCAAATAATGAGAGCTGACTACCCCTATCATGCTGAGAACTCGCGGGTTTTCAAACGGGTACCTAGCTAAAAATCAGAGCTGAGTACCCCCATCATGCTTAGAACCACACTTCAGGAGGCGACAAGTAATAAATAAATTATTACCGATATGAGAACAAACATTGCACAATGGGTTCTCAGCAGCATATCGATACCTAGATACGAATGGAGTCTGAGTACATGTAATATAGTTGGGTACCCATTTTAGGGTTTCTGTTTTCTAGGGTTTCTGGTTCCTAGTTTTCCTTATGATAGTCATATTTTCAGGTGAATGCCATGACATTAACGAACATTGTATTTAATTCGGCGGGCAATAGACAATTAGCGATGATAATGCTTCGAAATGGTGCTAACTTCGGATAGTCGATAGCAAACAATCTGAGTGGATGAGGATACTTTCCAGCTAGAACAAGTGAAGGGTCAAATCCTAGAGGTGTTGTCGTCAAGAGATAATAATATGGAATTGAATTTATCGTACATGCCTGATGTGTCGTACCCTTTTCCACGGCCCATTTATTTTATCAAAAATGATATAGGGTTACGTTCATATCATGGATTTGGTGGTCCAAAATCAAGACCAGTGCTTAATGTAGAGGTTGTCTATCGTGAACTTAACGTAATCGGACAACCTGATCACAACCAAAAGCTATTGAATTTGGACGCGATTGTGGACTTATCGCAGATTGCGATGAAAATGGAGAAATTCATCCTATTGAGATAAGTGGAGCTGAGGGGATCTGTAGTAGTCCAAGGACGTCCCCACGACAGCTTGATGATCGTGGTTGTGTTGCAAATTATACTGCTTCCGAGGACCAACATTGCGGTGAGGATAGTGCTGCAGAAGATCATTCCGAGGACGAACAAGAATGTTCTCCTTTCCGTGGAGATTATTTTGATCATTTCGAAGAGGTTAAACATGGAGTCAATAACATTGATGAGGATGATACGCATGCTTTCACTGACGGGTCAAACCTTCAAGTTGGGCAGGAATTCCCCAACAAGGAAGTTATGCATAACGAATTAATGAAAATCTCTCTCAATGGGTCTTTCCAATACTCAGTGGTAAAATCAAACACAGCCCTTTACGTAGTTCATTGCATAAACAAGCTATGTAGTTGGCGAGTAAGGGCTGCCAAGGACAAAGCATCGTCAACATTTTCCATCAGAAAGTACTGTAACACGCACACACACACACACCTGTGATGTGTCTAATCGGCGCCGAAAACATCATCAACGAAGTTCTTCATTAGTGTCTAGTATGCTGATGTAAAATTTCGATGAATTTAGACAAATTCCAAGACTTAAATCCATTGTAACGATGATGTAGAAGAGTGGTTGCGAGGTTTCATATTGGAAGGCTTGGAAAGGTATGCAGATTGCCAGAGACGCGTTTGCCGGTGATGTGGACGAATGCTTCGGTTCACTGCCACGATACTTGGAGGCTTTACGGAACGCGAACGCCGGAAGTATTACTTATTTGGAGGTTGATGAAGAAAATAGATTCAGGTACCTATTTATCAGTTATGGAGCATGTATTAGGGGGTGTATCTACATGAGGAAGGTTGTTTCTATTGATGGTACCTTTTTAATGTGAAAGTATAAAGGAGTGTTGCTCATAGCTTCGACACATGATGGTAATCGCCATCAATATCCTGTTGCGTGGGGTGTCGCAGACGGCGAGTCAACGGCTTCTTGGTCATGATTTCTTATGAGATTGCATGCTGTGGTGGGAGACACATGATGGAAGCAGTATTCGACGAGCATTCCATGGATAAAGGCGAGAAGTGGGAAGAAAAATAAAGGCACTGAAGATCTATTCTGGAAAGTGGCAAATGCCTATACTACGTTTGAGTTTGACCATTTGTACGGTATCCTAAGTGAAAAATATACGGACATCCATCTTTATTTGGAAGACGGGTGTTCTTGAGATAAGTGGAGTAGGGCATATTGCCCTAGATCCAGATACGACATCATGACTACCAATCGGTCGGAGTCAATAAAAACTGCATTGCGCCACGATAGAGAGCTTCCACTAACTGGACTGTTGGATTCGGTTCATAAGCTGACCAAGCGTTGGTGTAGTCGTCAAACCACTTCAACTGTGGCAATCAATAGTCGATCGACAAAGTTCACTCCAGTGATCAAATTGATTATGCGGAAAAATGATCGGGAATCTTTTACTTACCAGGTAACTGGGATAGGGGATTCAAAGTACTGTGTGTGTTCTCATGTCGTTAGTGAGGTTGTCGATCTTGAAACAAAATCGTGCAGTTGTCGAAGATTAGACATTGACCGTATACCTTGTCCACATGCTTTCTCTGCTTGCGGTGCAGCAGGAGTTGATATCTATTCGTTAGTAGATGGTTATTACATGCTCGATATATGGAAATTAGCATATGAAGAAAGGATATGGCCGGTGACTGAGAGACACTATAACAACGAAGGAAGTAACATTTCCGTACTTCTTCCCAGCTTAGAGCGTAGGCGTGCAAGATTAACGAAACAAAGATAGCCTTCAGTCGGTGAATTTGGAAGAAGAAGGTGACATTAATAATTATTTTAGGATCTTTAATATTTATTTTAGCGATATAATTTATGTAATATATATTCCAATTTAGAGATTTATATACACCATTTATGCATTTATGTAATATTTACATTAGGGTTTCCTGCCTTGGTCTGTTTGTAATATTTATATTAGGTTTCCTGCCTTTAGACTGTTTGTAATATTTATATTAGAGTTTCATCCAATGGACTGTTTGTACCATTTATATATACCATTTATGTATATTTATATATACCCATTCGGTTAGAATTTGTAGCTTAGTTAGAGTGAAACGATTTTACTTTTTAGACGTGAAAAAAATAAAGCTTGACAAGGACAGGGAAAGTTCTGCTCATGCTCATTTCTCGATAGATTCCGTTTTCTTTGTAGTTTAGGTTAGTGTGGTGGCGTAAAAAAAATTAATCAATACCATATATTTAAATAATGAAAATAATGTAGACTATATAACGGGTTCTCGGCTAGATGAAGATTCTCAAACAGGTTCTCTGACGAATCTTTTAATGACGAATAAATAGACCGACAGTGACTGCGAATGTCTGACATGTCCATTTTCCAAAAAATTCCGTTATCTTCGTCGCTTTTGGTAATGCCGTAAAATCAAATAATAGATGTTATATTTAAATAGGAAAAAAAAGAAAACCAAAGGGACAACTGGTAGTGTATTTGATGCGCAAATAAATAAAATAGATACGAAGTCAATCCTCTTTTTTCTTTGTACGCATTGCTCTTCACCGATTTGAGGTTTATGTATCTTCTTGAGTGTCATCGTTGACGGTTTTGGAGTTCCCCCATTCTCTTAGTGCCTATTCACGCGGTTATGTACTTTATTTGTGGTTGGTGGATGTGCAAAATAGCAATCGACTGAAATAGGCGTTAAGCGATTGGGGGAGCTTCAAGGCATTTTACAGCTGGTTTTGGGGTGAAGAGTTAGGCGTTAAGAAAAGGTAGGGTTTTAGGGTTTTTTTTCTCGTTAGTTGGGAAAACGATAACGTAGACTATATAACAGGTTCCCAACTTCATAACGGGTTCTCAGAAACGAACCAAACTCTGAGAACCCGCACAAGTCCTGAGAACCCTTGAAGTCGGATGTTGTTTGACTCTTGACAAAGGAGTCGAAAACGATTACATTAAACAACGAAAGTCACATTGACCTACATTTTACACCATCATAAAAAAATTACGCAATATAAAAAAAATAAATCGAAGATAGATGTTCCGGGCAAACACGTATCATTATATGAAGACAATAAACATGGTAACTGTTAGGTCCTAATTCATCAATCAACAAGCAATCTAACCATGAATTCTAGGTATTCGAATAAGAAATCTTACGAATTACGTTCGGTCGAATATCCGCGTTGAAGATCTTGAGAGAGGTTGTTAAATTTCCGAGATTCTCGATCGTATTCTCTCTCTTTTAAAATGTGAATTCAATGCTCGTTATTTTCTGAAAAATGAACTTGTATATTATTTTGATAGTGTACATTGTATTTATACCTATTTACATGGTATATTTACTAGTTTGTCCTACACTATCAAAACTACTAATTACGCACCTAATTACAAGGATAGTTAAATTACAAAGCACAACTTTAAATTCTCTTCAATACTTTAAATTCTCTTCAATCTCCCCCTTTGTGCTTTGATAAACGTATTTTTATACGTTTATCTCTATCATATTTAGGTCGTAACTTGGTTTATTTGAGTTATCTTGTACTTATATTAAAGATTATACATATGTTTTGATATTGAAGGAGCATAAGATAACAATCGGGACCAATCGAGAGAATATGGGGTAAAAATGACCAAGTTCACCAGAACGGCTTCACTATGCACCAACACGGCCATGTTTGATCACGCAAAAAGGATATTAAGCCTCGGCGATCCAACACGGCTCCAACCAACCAACAACACGGCCATGTTCATAGACAACACTCCACTTCAAGACAGAACACGACCGTGCTAACTTCATCATTGTTCAAGGTAAGCCTCGGCAATTTTACACGGCCTTGAGCGACACTTTACACGGCCGTGTGTGGTTCATCAGTGAAAGAGGAAGCCTCGGCAGGTTTACAAGGTTTGTTGCGTTGGTATACACGGCCGTGTTGTTATTCAGCATCGCAAACGCGGGACCTCAGACTTCTTACACGGCCGTGGCTGTCGGCGTCTTGCATATTACTTTCTATATAAGCCGCACTTCTCAACCCAGATCGTGATCTAGATCGACATAACTCACTTCCAAAAGATAAAATACACCTAAGGGACGTCTCAAGACCCATAGGAATCAATCAAAACGATTCATAGGTGCTAAAGTGAAGATCTGAAGCTCATTTTATCCAAGATCTAGCACAAAGGACACTGGATCTGCGTGGGCTCGTAAAATAGGGAAGATATATGTATTCTCTATGCTTTATTTTATATACGACTCGTAGATCTCTCTTAAACATGAGTAGCTAAGCTTCTTATGTGCTCGGGATGAGATGAACGCTAGGTAGAGTTGTCGTTTGGGCGTTATAACACTCGTGAACACGTGACATTGTTTATTTATCGTTTACGACATGGTTTCTTCGATTCAATATGTCTATGTGTTGTTTTGAAGGTCACATTTGATATGTCTATGTATTGGTGTGACGTTTGGTATACCGTTGAGGGCGAAAGCTAAAGAACGGTTAGTCCTTTCGTAAACGTTTGGAGTCGACTATAGGGCGAAAGCAAATAGTCGACCCTCGCTATAGGTAAACCAATATAAATACTCGCGACCGTTTAGGGCGACAGCAAATTCGGGAGTGAAAAGAAATTACTGCGATTTAGTCATTATCTGCGTATATACGGTAGTTTACGGCCTAGTCGACGATAGCTAGCGGGATTCGAAATCCCGAGTACATTGTTCTTTACTTGAAAAGTTACTATTAAATCTTCAGTCGTATCTTAAGTTCTTTCATCGTGTTAGTTTGAGTTGTCGTGATCTAGTTCAAACATAAAAAAATCACAAACTACTTGTTAGGCTAAATATCGAATTGATAGGCAATTACAAGTAATCAATGTTATTCCTAGTGTTCGATACTCGGATACTCGCTAAGCTATTCTACAAACGATAGGTACACTGCCTATCGCGCGTGGTGCTAGTTTAACGTATTCGTTTTAATTATTACTTGACGTATATGCACGAATCTCTATACCATATTTAAGAGCACACGCCTGCGCGATCAAGTTTTTGGCGCCGCTGCCGGGGATTAGATTGATATTAGAAAAACCCGAGTTCGGTAATTTAGCCATTTACTTATTTGTTATTTAATTCTAGTTAATCAACGTTTCTTATCTGCAACTGTCTTTTGGTTTGTGTTTCGTTACCTAGCTAACGTGGTTCGTTGCCTTTTTCAGGTACACTTATACGGTGAATGACCCGAAGCCATCCATCGTATCCACTTGTTGAAGGATCTCCAAATTTTGAGCGTACATTACGACAAAGCCTGATACAAGAAACTTCCGAAAGTCATTCGTCCGACGAATCAATTCAGCTAGTTGATTACTCTGAGGACACTGGAAGCACCTCTCACCCAGAGACGTCAGTCGATAGTTCGGGAACACCGAAGGAGATGGCAGATCAAGAAGCTAATAACGAGGAGCAATAACTGCAAGATTTGCTCAAGAACGATACACTCGGTGGTACGGAGTCGGCAATTGTCATACCACCGATCGCAATCAACAACTTTGAGCTGAAGAACTCATGGCTTCAAATGATATTCCAGACGGCTCAATTCAAAGGCAATTCTGAGGATGATCCGTACAAACACATCAAAGCATTCTTGACAATTACGGACATCATCAAAATCAATGGGGTGTCGAATGATGCAATCAAGCTTATGTTGTTTCCATTCTCTCTCAAAGATAAGGCAAAGGAGTGGTTGGAGCTATTACCACCGAAATCTATCACTAATTGGGACGAGCTGCGCGGTGCTTTTCTTGGCTACTTTTTCCCGCAATCGAAGGTTCTCAGGTTAAAGACTGAAATTTCACTCTTTCATCAGAAGGACACGGAGAATCTTTACGAAGTATGGAAGAGGTACAAAGCATTGTTGAAGAAATGCCCACAGCATGGAATGACGAAGGCAGCAACCATCAATAGATTCCATGAGGCACTCAACGATCAAACGGCTCATATGCTGGACGGTGCCGCAAATGGAGGACTTTTGAAGCTTAGTGCCACTGAAGCCTGGAATTTAATCGAAGAATATACGAGAAATAGCTTCATGCGAGGCAACACAAGAATGAGGGCGCCTGGAATGTTCGAAGTGAGCAATGATACAGCGATGAATGCTAAGTTTGATGCTCTTCAACAGCAAATGGCCACGACGCAAACTCAACTTCAGACGGTGTTAAATGCTCTTATACCAAAGGGCGCTCAACCGCAAGCGGTAAACGCTGTGATAACCCCGATGGCCGCAACACCACCTCAACAAATACCATACATACCTCACTGCGGTAATTGTGGTGCAGCTCACGAGACTTCGGAATGTCAAGCCATACCACCCTTCGAGCATGTTGACTACATGGGCAATTACCAAGGCCAGAGGAGTTTTCAACCTCGAGCACACCCTAACATGCCCTACGGCAACAAGGCCAGCAGATGCAGAGGCAGTCTGGATTCCAGCAAGGGCCACCACCGGGATTTCAATCTGGAGGATCGAGCAATCATTATCAAAATACAGCTCAAAGATCGGGATCTAATGACATGAAGGAGATGAAGGGTATGATGGAGATTCTCCTCTCGAACTTCAACAAGACCACTCATTACCAAAACACGGATGCTTCAGTACGGAAATCGGAGCAACAAGTGGGCCAAATAGCGAAACAATTAGCGGAACGACCTCAAGGTTCGCTCCCGAGCTATACTGAGACGAATCCTAGGGAACATTGCAAGGCCGTCACCTTCAAGAGCGGGAAGGAATTGCAGGAGCGAGAGCAGCCCGCGATGAAGCAGCCCATAGAAAAGGTTGATATCGAGGTCCCCAAAGAGCAAGATGTTGAGAAAATCGAAAGTGAGAAACTCGAGAAGGCTGAAGCTGAAAGAGGAACGGAGAAGGAGACCCGTCGACCACCGGTGAAGCCATATCAACCGAAGATCCCATTGGCTAGGTTGAAGAAGGATCGAGACGAGGAGCAGTTTGGAAAATTTATGGGTATGTGTAAACAAATGCATATAAACATACCGTTTGTTGAAGCTATTACGCAGATGCCTCGTTTCACGAAGTTCCTCAAGGACTTGCTCACCAACCGAAGAAAGCTTGAAGACGTTTCAACTGTGTGCCTACGAGGAGAGCGTTAAGCCATTTTACAAAGTAAAATGCCGAAGAAGCTTAAGGATCCATGGAGTTTTACTATTCTTTGTCTTATAGGAGATGTTGTTGTTGAACGTGCATTAGTCGACCTAGAAGCTAGTATAAATTTGATGCCTTATTCTATGTTTAAGAGATTAGGTTTAGGCGAGCCAAAACCCACTAGGATGAGCCTCCAATTGGCTAATAGATCCTTAAAATACCCCCGCGGTGTAATCGAGGATGTCCTAGTGAAAGTGGACAAGTTCATAATTCCCGCCGATTTCGTCATTTTGGATATGGAGGAAGATGAAAATATTCCTCTTATCTTAGGTCGACCATTCTTGGCCACTAGTTAAACCATGATAGATGTTAGAAATGGTACTTTGACCTTGACTGTTGATGGCGAGAAAGTGACTTTCAACATGGCAGATTCTATGAAAAGTCCTAGCTCACTTGACGATAAGTGTTATTACTTGGATATCTTTGAACATGATTTTATCTTTTCTGTGCAAGGTCTGTCGCAGGTTTTTGGCGGGGGCGATACACAATCATCATGATGGTGGCCACCGATGAGTGCAAAGAAGATTACGATGAGCTTGTGACGAAAGTCCACGAAAGTAAAGAGAATGACAAAGAAAAGAGCTCGATGGAAGAGCCACATGTCCTAGAGTTGAAACAATTGCCCGAACATCTCGAATATGCATTTCTAGAAGGCGAGTCGAAGCTACCAGTGATAATATCTTCAAGTCTCGACAGCAGGCAAAAAGACCAGCTGTTGAAGGTGCTGCGAGAGCACAAAAAGGCCTTAGCATGGAAAATATCCGACATTCGGGGGATTAGCCAAAGGTTCTGCACACATAAGATTCTCATGGAGGATGACTTCAAACCTGTCGCCCAACGGCAAAGGAGGCTAAACCCCAACATGAAGGATGTCGTGAAGAATGAGGTCATTAAGCTACTGGATGCGGAGTGATCTATTCAATCTCAGATAGTGCATGGGTGAGTCCCGTCCAAGTGGTTCCAAAGAAGGGAGGCATGACGGTCGTTCCCAACGAAAAGAACGAGTTGATTCTGACGAGAACCGTAACTGATGGCGTGTGTGCATCGACTACAGAAAATTGAACGATGCCACGAGAAATGATCATTTTCCTCTACCATTTATTGATCAAATGCTTGAAAAGTTATCAGGACATGCATTTTACTGTTTTCTTGATGGCCTGTCAGGTTACTTGCAGATTCCAATAGCTCCGGAGGACCAAGAGAAGACGACATTCACCTGTCCGTTTGGTACGTTTGCTTATCGACAGATGCCATTTGGTCTTTGCAATGCCCCAGCCACGTTTCAGCGATGCATGATGGCGATCTTCGATGAAATGGTGGGCGAAATCATGGAGGTGTTCATGGATGATTTCTCAGTTTTTGGTACCTCGTTCGATGCTTGTCTAATTAATCTTAAATGTGTGTTAGCACGCTGTGAAGAGACTAATCTAGCACTTAATTGGGAAAAATATCATTTCATGGTTCGAGAGGGTATAGTATTGGGACACAAGATTTCTTCTAAAGGAATCGAAGTGGATCGGGCTAAGGTAGAGAAGATAGAAAAGCGACATGTTCCCTCAAACGTGAAATCTGTTAGGAGTTTCCTAGGTCATGCAGGATTTAATTGAAGATTCATTAAAGACTTTTCGAAAATTGCACAACCTATAACTAAGCTGCTGGAAAAAGATGCTCCATTTGACTTTAATGATGAATGCGTTAATGCTTTCAATTTTCTTAAGGAAAAGTTGATCTCTGCACCTATTATGGAGATCCGCGACAAGAAAGGTGCCGAGAACGTGGTAGCAGATCACCTCTCTCGACTAGAGGAATCTGAGATACTGAACCCCGACAACAAAACGATCCACGACATGTTCCTAGAGGAACATCTATACGCCATAAAGTGGTAAATGAAGAAGTCCCGTGGTTTGCAGATTTTGCTAATTATCTTGTTGGGAGGATCCTACCAAAAGAGTACACAAGTCAACAAAAGAAAAAATTCTTTTCCGACTTGAAATACTACTTTTGGGAAGATCCTTTTCTGTTCAGGAGATGTGCAGACCAAGTCATTCGACGTTGTGTTTCTTTCCCGGAAACAATGAAGATTATCGAGCATTGCCACAGCGGACCTGCCGGAGGACACTATGCAGCCAATCGCACTGCACAAAAGGTGTTAGAATGTGGATTCTACTGGCCGACGATCTTTGAGGATGCTCATAGGTACGTTGACACGTGTGATCAATGTCAACGAGCAGGTAATATCTCAAAACGCAATGAAATGCCCCAGAACATTATTTTAGTATGCGAAGTATTTGATGTTTGTGGCATAGACTTTTTGGGCCCTTTTCCTAGCTCGTACAACAACAAGTATATTATTGTGGCTGTTGATTACGTGTCTAAGTGGGCCGAGGCCCAAGCCCTACCCACTAACGATGCGAGAGTCGTTGTTAAATTCTTACGAGCGTTGTTCTCACGGTTCGGGACATCTAAATGCATCATTAGTGATAGGGGTACTCATTTTTGTACTACCCAATTTGAACGAACCTTAGAAAAGTATGGTGTTAAGCATAGTGTCTCTACCCCCTATCATCCTCAAGCTAGTGGCCAAGTAGAGGTTGTAAATCGGGAGCTGAAACGCATCCTAGAGAAAACCATAGACGGGAACCGACGGAAATGGGCAAGTAAATTAAACGATGCACTTTGGGCTTATAGAATGGCATACAAGACACCCATAGGTACTACACCGTATAAACTAGTTTGCGGAAAGACGTGACACCTTCCCGTCGAATTAGAACATAAAGCATATTGGGCAATTAAGTCAGTAAATCTTGATTTGGTGGAGCCGGTGAAAAACGTAAGCTCCAAGTCAATGAGCTTGATGAGTGGCGTTTATCGGCATACGATAACGCAATAATGTATAAAGAGCGCTCAAAGGCTTATCATGATAAAAAGATTAAGCAACGGAGAGAATTTCGAGAAGGGGATCAAGTACTCCTCTTTAATTCTCGACATAGGCTCTTTCCCGGAAAGTTGAGATCGCGTTGTTCTGGACCATTTATTATTACTCGTGTTTTCCCATACGGTACTGTCGAGATTTATAATGATGAACAGGGAACTTTCAAGGTTAATGGCCAACGTTTGAAACACTATTTCAGAGGCGAGAATGCACCAAGTGATAACGAGATCATGTACCTCGACTTCAATCTAGGGTAAAGCGTGAAAAGGTACGTCCGGCTTACGACGTTAAAGAGACGCTTCTTGGGAGGCAACCCAGGTATTTGCATTCACGTTTACTTTACTTTATAACTTAGTTGCATTTCACGTTTATTTATCACTATCAATAATAATAACAATAATAATAATAATAATAATATTAATAATAATAAAAGGGGAGTTGAATGATAGAGATGCGAAATGAGCGTGGTGACATAACGATTACATCGATGGACATCGTGTTACAACCCGATACATAAAAGCTTTAAAGCTAAACCTTCCTTGCTTTAGTAAGTACGATTACATATTATATGCAAGTACAAAGCGTAACGACCCACGCCACAAAAGTAGCGATTGCAACCCCGAGCAAACCCAAAAGGATGAATAACTCAAGCTTGAGCCTTTCTAGACTTTCCATCCTGAAGGTTTCTTGAGGGATGTTCTCACGTTCTGCATCTTCTCCGAAATTATACATTGCGAAGCTTAAAAGATATAATCGGAGAAGATTTATATTGTGGTGTAGTAAAGCCTACAACTACACATCCTATTTATAGGCATGAGTGCAACGACATGATAAGGCATCATTAATCTCGCAATCCGATTTTTTCTTCAAAACGCCGTTTTGATTTGTGGAAAGCGGCGCCATTTTATGAACAAAATCGGATTTGCCTTTTTCGTTACAAAATCATATCCATAATCCCTATAAAAGATTTTGATGTCCCTGCGTTATGTCATACCTAACAATAGTTCCGCTCAAGTTAATGTCAGTACCATATTTACGTGCCCAACTATAGACCTACGTCAAGGTTGGCTTAACGTTGTAACGACGATAGAGCACGGTACGATGAAACTTAAGCACAACCTCTATCTAATATAAAAACGGCCGTGTTTTACATACCAACACGGCTAGAGCCAAAGAAACACGACCATGTAAGGATTGGGAGCCTCAGTTTAAAAAAAAAAACACGGTGTAAAATTTTCACAACACAGCCGTGTTCACCCACGATGATCAAGCCGCGGCTAAGGAACACGGGCTATAAGGCGACTAACACGGCCGTGTGACTTTCATAAAATTAAAAAAAAATTATTATTATCAATTTAAATTAAAAAAAATACCGCGCACTATTAAAACGGCCTACGTAGTAAAATACACGGCCGTGTAAATGTTGAGAGCCTCGGTAAAAACAAACACGGCCATGGTTCCTGCTCACACGGCCGTGTGATGATATACCTGACGATTTCAAAGCCTCGGCGGATCTACACGGCGTTCCGCACGGCCGTGTTGGGTACCATATTAAAAATTATTATTATTAAATAAAACTATAAAACCTTAAAAAAAAACCGCGCGTTTTTAACACGGCCCCGGTAGACGATTACACGGCCATGTTAGACACGAATATGACAATCGAAGAAGCCTCGCGATTTAAACACGACTTCGGTAGTGGCCTACACGGTCGTGTTTACTGCGAATTCAACATTAAAAGGGGTCGATCGAGCTCATTTGACACACACATATGCACACAACCGCGCGCTACCACATCCCACTCCCACAACGCACACGAAAATCATAGATTTCGAGTGTATTAGCTCCGGAAAGATCACCTAGAACGTAGACACACATCTCAACTTCGCGAGAAACTCAAATCTAAGCGGGAGAGTATGATTTGCTTATTAACCCTAAATTTTCAAATTTTAGGATTTCGTGAAATTCGCCTAAGTAATGTATTGATTAATGATTGTTGGGTTAAAGTTACGTTGTAGACACCTTGGGCTAACCAATTTCATCTTTTTTGTTGGTTTAATTTCACCCCTCTCTATCTATTCTATTATATTAAGCGTGTTCACCACTTATAAACCGTCTAATTTCATTTTTGATTTGGTCTGTCTAATTTGCCGTATCTCTTAACCAAAAACAATTAATAACACACGTCCAAGAGTAAAAAACCGATAGACGGTCCATTTTATTTAAATTAAAATAAAAATTGAAATCATCATAAAAACTACCCACTTAAGTGATTGATCCGTAGAGGACAGTTGCCAAACACATTGATAGTTGTGTTACTAGCCATGATCCTTAGTGGGCAGTTGCTATCGTTAATTTCAATCTCCATTTTATTCATTATGCCCTTGGGTTTCTAGAATATGTACACAGTAAGAACAAATATATTTCGCTCTCAGTATATCATTCAATATGCCCCGATCCGAGAGAAGTGATCCATTAATATGGGCATCTGCGGCAGTTGTGGAAGTGTGACGCCGTAGAATGCCACCATCTTTAATATGTCTCCCTCGAATACTCCGACCATCCTTCAGGCAAATTTCGGCGAGTCGCCCGTGGCTATGCTATGGAAGAATTCGTTACCGTGTCATCTTCGTCTTCACTAGCAGTGGAAAAAAAAATTGTTAAGGGTTTTTTTATTTTATTTTTTTTAAATATGATTGAAGTTTAATTATCCTCCTGTTGTCCGTTCGTTACCTTATTCAGTTCTAAATTAAAATATTGAATTCGAAGGTTTGATTTTTTTGCAAACATGAGAATTTGTCAGCTGTGGATTATTATAATGGCTTCTTTTGCAGTGGCGCTACCTTTCAATCGTCCCAAGGAAATTAACACATCGATGTCATTTATTGAGATAGTGGAAGAAACTAAATTTTAAATCAAGCCCTACTACGGTATCAAAATTTTAAAATTTTATAACTTTATAATTTTCGATTCTTGCAATTTTACAAATTAATATTTTTATATACTTTTCTTAGAGTTGATATTTTTAAGTTGTTGCGATGAGTATCGGACTGTTAGGAGAATTATTTCGATGATATTTTGGTTCTTTTTATGTTGTGCTTCCACCCGCCAAATTGAAGAATCGCTTCTCACCAAAGTAAGATCTTAGGGCTGCTTGTGGATTTTTTTTTATCTGAAAAATAGAACAGTTTAAATTTTGGACTACTATTTTAGATTTGTAAAAAGATATTAATTGATTTTTGACTTTTCATTCTTCATCCTCTCATGATTATTCATAACATTAGACTCATATGTATTGAAATGAGATATTTATGTCGTAAATTAATGTTCCGAACCGTATGTTGCAGGCTGTGGACGTTTAGCATTCACTACGTAAAATAGAAAATGCAAGAAATTATTTATTATAAGTGGCATAAACTGAAATCTATTTATGCCTAATATAAAGCTTGATTCTTCAAATTCAGTGTTTTTATTAGAAGAAACATATTGACAAAGATATTTCGTTGCTTTTAAAAATAATTTTTTATTTCAAGCATTCACTGATTTATTTAGATAATGTTTCGTTGCACACACATCGAGTGTGCACGGTTACTAGTATGCATTGAAGGTGTTCGATGAAATGTCAAACCCAAAATTGTTATGTTAATGCTCAAATTACAAATTTCTTATTTCATAAATGGTGTTGATTTCCGACTTGGACTTGCCTAATTCCATTTTAATGCTTGACATGCTCATATGATTTTGATTTTATATATTCATTGGAATTTGACGTGCTCGTTCAATGCTTACGAAAGTTTGGTCGAGTCGATATGGTTAATCTATTATGTTATTTCTCGAGACTCATTTTGAGTTTTGCAGGTACAATGTCTCGTATAAATCCCTCTCGTGCTAGCTCATCTCGTAACCCGAACGCTAGTCCACCACCACGCAGTCGGCGTCGAGCAAATACCGAACCAACCGAAGATTTGCTTGCGGCCATGAGAGCAACGTTACGAGAAGCTAAAGGGAATTCATGCAGACCGATCGACTTCACTGAGAGACGCTCGAGCACCTCCACATCGTCCAACAAGTCGATAACTACCTCTCCAATAGTAGTTGGGACGCCCTCTTCAGCATCGACGAAGAGGCTTACGAAGAGCTCACTCTCGAGTTCCTCACCACCTTCTCCTTTAACGAACATGCCTATAGAAACGGAGTCAAATTCCGTGCATTCAATAGGGAGAGGGTGACGGATGTCGACTCTCTTTGTGAGGCCTTGGGATGTGAAGTTCCAAGAATCCAAACGCCAATGACCCCCATCCAAATGATCACTACAAGCATGTTCTCGACAAGAAAGCCGAGAGGAACGCGCGTTGGCACGCAATGATACGCCCGTGGGGACCAAACGAAATTGCGCCCGAGTATAAAAGTACACAATCGAAGGCCTCCTCGTTGCAAGCACGGGGACTAAGGTACATTCATCGACTCTTTTCTACCTCTATCACCCCACGAGGAGAGTCCAACGGCGTCGTCACCCTCCGGGATCTCTTCTACCTTTCCCGGATGTTCAACGGGCATAAGGTCCACCTTGGGATCGCCATGGCACTCGGCTTTAGGAAGCAGTCCGAGGCACAAAAGAACGGGAAGATTGCCGTGGGACCGTTCATCACTAAGGTGGTGAAAGGTTTGGGGTATTGGTCGGCGAATGTTCCGGAAATGACGAAAGTTGGCGGGTGGAAGTCATTGAACGTCGTGATGTTGTATAGGATGAGGATGATCTCGAAGCTACCGGGATGGGTCAAGGAGAACTACTTCTATCAATGGCACGACAATTATCGCCACCACACCGACATCCCACAGCCCTTTGCCATTGAAGGTCCGATACCGGCGCCAATCGACCTCACATTCGGCGGACCTTCACACTCGGCCGGCCCTTCCTCATTCGCCCCCGGAGGATCATCGGGCGTCGACCCCTACATGAGAGCTGCAGACTGCGACTACCGTTTCAATGCCTTCCGCGAAGATATAGCCCAGCAGCGAGCTCAGGATCGACAGTACTACAAGGAGTCACGAGCTCAGGACTGACAATATTACGAGGCGGCTCGGAATGCGGATAGGGAAGAGAATGCAGCTGCTCATCGCCCCCACGAGAAGGAGCAACGAAAGCTCCAAAAGAGGTATGACCGTCAGGAGAAGGCGATGAAGAAGGTGCAAGACGCCTTGAAGTTGCTCGCGAAGTCCCGTAAGCTCGTTGACCAAGGAGATGAATCATCGTCTAACGATGATGATTCCGACAAGTCATCGCCGGAGCCCGAGTCCTAGTTTCATTTTATCTTTATGTTGTTTCTTTTAAGAACTTTACATGCTTGAATTTACTTTTCTTTAATGCATACTATCACTTGATAGACCATTACGCTTTGGTAATATTTGTTTTGACGTCTTTTTATTTCTTTCCAATTTCCACGTCAGGAAAATGTCACGAGTGAACGTCCAAACGATACCTACGTGAAGCAATATGTTGAACCCAATCAAACCATCAAGTGTGGAGAGGAGGACTTGCTGCTCAAACTCAAACAACACATCATGGTCATGGATACATCAATTCAGGGGAGTCCACGCATTTAAATAAATTCATCTTGCCATTTGTTCTTTTAATTAATACGTCGAGGGCGACGTATTTCTCAAGTGTGGGGAGGGGGAATTTATATGCGTGAACAAAATTTTTTTCTTTTAGTGTGCATGAATCATTGAGAAATGCATGTTCTTTTAGTCCTTGACAAGATTATTAGTTTCTCGTCATATAGATAATATGCATGTCAAGGAATTTTGTGAGTAATTAGGACATGCACTTCTGCTTTATTTCTTTCGACACGAATGACTTTAGTGATATTATAAAAGATCCGTACTCATGACCCATTTTGTGAGATTTTTGAGCTAATTGAGCTTTTTGCTCACTTCTTTGGTTGTGCGAGTAGTGCATATTTTATTTCTACCTTGAACTTTCATGTGTGATTCGTGTTAATACTGCTTAAGGTATTGTTGTGTGAAAATGAGGAAGGCAATAGGAAGTATGTCCATAGCCAAAGTTACTGACCACGACTGATTACCGTAGTAAGCCACTTTGAGCCTGAACCTGTTTATTTGCGAAAACCCGGAATTATAAACCACTGACTTAAGAGACAGCGAAAGTGGAAGTCGAGTGCCCAAGTGGAAAAGCGCAGCCCGGCCATCGAAAAAAAAAGAGAGAGTCTCCTTGACGATAATCTCTTGCTAAGAACTCCTCCCTCGATAATCTCTATCCCGCAAAGGGACTAAGAGAAGAGGAGCTTAGTGGCACGAGAAAAGAGGAGTAAAAAAAATATAATTATTATTATCATATGAAGAGAATTCGGATGGCAAGAGCTAGCCACGATGTATGCGGCGCGCTATCGTACAACGGCACAAGACCAACACTACCTCTTTGACTTATTCGATAAAAGTTAACTTCTCACTTGTGTCAGGTGAACCTAAACAAAACCCGGAGAAGACCTTCTGATTGATGAACTTAGCACCGAAAGTAGTAGATTTACAATCCACTCGCAAGATTTTGGTAAGGACTAAACTTTTGCATGAATTGAGTTAATTCACCGAAACATTAGCCCATACACCGAGTGATTTGAGTGAATTCCAGCGAGGTACGAGTCTTGAGTAATGTTGCTAAGAGAATTCGTGTTGTTACAAGTTAAGCATTAGTGTAGTGTTTCGAATTTCTTGCACTATTCCATTTCATGTTTTCTATCTTAAATGAGGAGTTGCAAAGAAGTTGTCTCACATTTTTGTGTCATTTCTCAGTTCTAATTTGCTTGAGCACAAGCAAAAGCTTAAGTGTGGGGAGGTTTCATAAACGTATTTTTATACGTTTATCTCTATCATATTTAGGTCATTACTTGGTTTATTTGAGTTATCTTGTACTTATATTAAAGATTATACCTATATTTTGATATTGAAGGAGCACAAGATAGCAATCGGGACCAATAGAGAGAATATGGGGCAATAATGACCAAGTTCACCAGAAACACGGCTTCACGATGCACCAACACGGTCGTGTTTGATCACGCAAAAAGGATATTAAGCCTCGGTGATCCAACATGGCTCCAACCAACCAACAACACGGCCATGTTCATAGACAACACGGCCACTTCAAGACAGAACATGGCCGTGCTAACTTCATCATTGTTCAAGGTAAGCCTCGGCAATTTTACAAGGCCTTGAGCGACACTTTACACGGCCGTGTGTGGTTCATCAGTGAAAGAGGAAGCCTCGGCAGGTTTACACGATTTGTTGCATTGGTATACACGGCCGTGTTGTTATTCAGCATCGCAAACGCGGGACCTCAGACTTCTTACACGGCCGTGGCTGTCGGTGGGTTAAGTCGTGTTGCATATTACTTTCTATTTAAGCCGCACTTCTCAACCCAGATCTGGATCTAGATCAACATAACTCACTTCCAAAAGATAAAATACACCTAAGGGACGTCTCAAGACCCATTGGAATCAATCAAAACGATTCCTAGGTACTAAAGTGAAGATCCGAAGCTCATTTTATCCAAGATCTAGCTCAAAAGACACTGGATCTGCATGGGCTCGTAAAATAGGGAAGATCTATGTGTTCTCTATGCTTTATTTTATATACGACTCGTAGATCTCTCTTAAACATGAGTAGCTAAGCTTCTTATGTGCTCGGGATGAGATGAACGCTAGGTAGAGTTGTCGTTTGGGCGTTATAACACTCGTGAACACGTGACATTGTTTATTTATCGTTTACGACATGGTTTCTTCGATTCAATATGTCTATGTGTGTTTGAAGGTCACATTTGATATGTCTATGTATTGGTGTGACGTTTGGTATACCGTTGAGGGCGAAAGCTAAAGAACGGTTAGTCCTTTCGTAAACGTTAGGAGTCGACTATAGTGCGAAAGAAAATAGTCGACCCTCGCTATAGGTAAACCAATATAAATCCTCGCGACCGTTTAGGGCGATAGCAAATTCGGGAGTGAAAAGAAATTACTGCGATTTAGTCATTATCTGTGTAGATACGGTGGTTTACGGCCTAGTCGACGATAGCTAGCGAGATTCGAAATCCCGAGCACATTCTTCTTTACTTGAAAAGTTACTATTAAATCTTCAGTCGTGTCTTAAGTTCTTTCATCGTGATAGTTTGAGTTGTCGTGATCTAGTTCAAACATAAAAAAATCACAAACTACTTGTTAGGCTAAATATCGAATTGATAGGCAATTACTAGTAATCAATGTTATTCCTCGTGTTCGATACACGGATACTCGCTAAGCTATTCTACAAACGATAGGTACACTGCCTATCGCGCGTGGTGCTAGTTTAACGTATTCGTTTTAATTATTACTTGACTTATATGCACGAATCTCTATACCATATTTAAGAGCACACGTCTGCGCGATCATGCTTGTCTTCGTTTCAACTCCTTTTATCCTTGTCGGGCGTAAAATGATTTTCGCAATCCCAATGATGTCTCGTATCTTTGAACAGCATTCCTCAACTCCAATCTCTCATTTATCGCATCCAGAAGCTCATTTAAAAAGTGGGGCCTCTTCTTCACAAAGATCTTCGAAGATTGTCTCTTCGGTAATCTCTCCCATCTTTTCTGGATGTTCTTCTCACTAATTTTAGTGTCCCGTTACAGAACTTGTGGATCTCTGACCTCATCATAGCCCTTGTCTTTCCAATGACTGGATTCCGATACGTTATGGCGAGACTATATTTCTTGAAGATGTAGTTCTCGGGAAAATTGTTGAGTGGGAAGCCCTTCATGAGCGGAGATTCCATGTTGACCTTCTTCATATTGTTCTCTATAGCAATTTAAAGGTCGTGTGCGGTGTGATATTTGATCTGCCGCACCATGAATCTCTTCAGTCCCTCGAGTCCTTCAGTCTTGATATATCCGGATTGCGTCTGGTATTTTCTCTTGCTGATACAGATGGTAGACCTCATCCGGTGGAAGAAAAGGGAGATAGCTTTCATCTATCTCCTCTCGAGTGCGGTTGCTGTCCGCTCGCTCAATAATGTAGATAGGGGTTGGGTATCTTCCGATCGTGTGCGAGACTCCGATGAGTTGGAGAATCGGTAGCTTATCCCTGAAATTTATCTTCAGTTGATCAGTTGGGATGCCACTCCGATCGGGTCCAAGATAGTTGAGCATGAATATATGCTCCATTTTCTTCTTGTCTTCCCAGTGTGAGATGCCCCGTAGATTGAGTTCGTTGAGCTTCTTTATTTTGTTTGGAGCCCTCCATATCTGCTTTCTAATGTCTTCAATAAACGGAACTTCTATTCTGACATTCTCCTATGGTGTCTCGACTCTAACCGTCCCTTTTGATAAGCGGGGAGGAGAGTCGACTCTGTGCCTAATCATCTCTGGTAGCTCTGGGAGAGCAGAACTGTAGTTTTCGCCTTCTTGAAGTTCTTCTTCTTTAAGCAGCACCAAGTCCACCGAAGCTTGTTGTAAGAAGTATCTGATGTTGGAGAGTCGAGCTTGAGCAGCTTCTACTGGTTCCCATTGCGTCATCCACTTCTCGTTTAGGATATAGTCATCTACGATCAGATGTGGATCGTAGACAACTGCTTCTGGTTAGGCTTGGGAGGGGTTGGAGGTCGGGATTGGATTTGGATTTGTAGGAGAGAGAGTTAGTGTGTGGGATATGGTGGGTGGTGTGGTTGTTTGTGGCGGGTTGTGGGTTGTGTGGTTGGTTGTGTGGTTGATGGGTTTGAGGACGATCCTCCAGCTTCATGAGTCTTTGTTTGTCCTTGACTCACTCCACGGCCGCTCCGTGTGATTCGTTGCCGTTTCTCCCCCTCATGACAATCCGGATCTTCGGGATCGTCATGTCTTCGTTTGGTGCGGGAGCTTTCTTCTCGGCACCTTGTTTGAGCTGGCGGCTCTGGTTCATCTACCAGCCTTTTGTATAGACTCTCCTCAGCGGGAGTCCTGGTCTCTAAGGTTAGGAGGCGGGAGATGAGTATATCGTGAAGCTGGGTGATCGGGATGGTATAGGGGTTTATTAGTGAAGATGATGGAGTTGAGGTGGTGAGGATGGGTTGTATTGGGGTGTGAAAGGTGGTGGTGAGGAGACGGGGGTGGTTTGGGTATCGGTAGGAGCAGCTTCGGAGACTAGTGTTTCCCGGTATCTCGTCGGGAAGTCTCTAAGGCTTGGAGTATTCGGTCCATCAGACGATCTTCTAGAGAAGATAGAGTTGTGGAAAGTGCGTCTTGTAGTCGTTGCTCCGTCACGAACAGTGATGGAGTGGGGTCAGGAAGGCGCTCCACTGTTACAACATCGGAATAGATTTCCGATGTGTCGCCTTGAGTAGGTCTTGATTGTCCGGAACGTCCTGGGACATCCGTTGTCAACCCTGAAGTCACCACTTTGATGGGTTGGCCTACTGTTGGCTCCGAAGATATCAGGGGTCCAATAGGGCTTCCACCCAATCCTTGAGATGATACAATAGGTATCACCTCTATGGGTGTTGAGACATATTCAATTGGAATCTGTGCGGTTGGCTGATCAGTTGGTGGTGGAGGTGTTTGCACAGAAGCCGGTATGTTTGAAGGCGATACAGACGGGGCCGAGAGGCGTGGTCGGCGAGAGCCCCTTCTTTGGAGTCTGTCTGCTTCGTCTGAGTCAGTGGCCTCAGGACAAATATCTCGAGGAACACATTCGGGCTCGACTGACGGTGTTTCAATCTCCTGAGCCGTGGCTTCGGGCTCCATTGTTCCCACCAGTGATTCCCTTTGAGAAGGTGTCGGTTCTGGATCCAAGGCTCGTACCATATCCTCCGTGATGGAGTTGTTTTGACAGTAGTCTTGGTATGCCTCTTCTGTTGGATCAGCTAATCGGAGCAGCTCCAATGGGATCAGCATTGGTTGGAGAGCTAGATCGGCGGCCTTCGGGTTGTGAAAAAATCGAAGGCGTGGCGGAGTGTATTCCCCAACTGGTGGTAGTCTCGGGATCTCTGGATGGAGTTCCATGTAGTGTGAGATCAGCACCGGGAACCACCGTACGTAGGGGAGAAACTTGGCCTTCGACTTGGTCTCCCGTTGATGTATCTGGTCCGGTAGATCATTCCAAGTTAGGCGGGCCACGTCATACTTCTTGAAAAAGATTCTCCGTGAAAAATGCGAAGGATGTTCCCATTCGCCTTGTCGAATCCGGAGTGTTTTGGGGAGAGACATTTGTTGATTATGCCGAACAATGTCTTCCACGGATGGGGAATGACGTTGTTTTGGAAACTCGCCAATTTGGGCAGTGGAGGCTTGTATCCCATCCGGAGCATATCCGCTACGATCTCCGCATCTGTTGGAAGTTGATCATACGTTTCGTAGTGCGGAAGATCAAGCACCATGGCTATTAGATTGCGGTTCAAAACGACGTGTCTTCTGTTTATTTGTGTTGTATATTCCACGTCGTTTCCGACTGCATGGCTCTCCATAAGTCCCCAGAATTGTTTGTAGGTAGACCATCGGTACGACGGCTGTCATCGTTAATGCTGGCCACAGTGGGTGTCCTTTAAGGATGGAGATGATGACTTCATCCGGGCACCGGAACGTTGTTAGATCCATTTGATAATTATTGTCATGAACTGGCATGAAGCTTGATGAAGGATATATATGAGGATAATTTGGAGTTGTCATATCTTTAAAGAATAACATGAAGTTCATTAGTTGATAAATTTTCATATGCGAATAAACGGGATTAAGAATGAATTTAGAGAAAATTGTACGTCTTACGGTTTATGTTCGAAAGACTTAGTGAAAATTTTTGAAAGATTTTTAAAATTAACTAAGTCTTAGAAGCGTGTTTTTATTCGAGTAACAATTTATTCGATCTTTATATTTTGCGATCGAAAATTATCTAAGTCTTGAAAAATTTTCCAACTCTTTTTCAGCGTGTTTTTATTCGAGTAACAATTTATTCGATCTTTAAATTTTGCGATCGAAAATTTTTTCTATCTTGAAAATTTTTCTAATTCTTTTTCAGCGTGTTTTTATTCAAGTAACAATTTATTCGATCGTTAAATTTTACGATCGAATAAAAATGTGTCGAATAACTCAAGTTTTCGCCGATGACTTCTACGATCGAATAAAATATTTTCGAAAACAATAGTTTTTCGCTGAGTAAGTTTTCGATCGACAAAAAATTGTCGAAAAACATAAGTTTTTCGCCGCGTAGTTTTGCGATCAAATAAAAGAATATCGAAAAACTTAAAGTTTTCGCCGCTGACTTTTGCAATTGAATAAAATATACTCGAAAAATTAATTTTTCGCCGCGTAGTTTTTCGATCGAATAAAAGAATATCGAAAACAAATGGTTTTCGACGCTGGGTTTTGCGATCGAATAAAATTGAACAAAAACTAAAGTTCTTCGACAACACTGTTTGCGACACAAACTTTTTCGATCGAAAAATTTTCAAATCAAACAGTAAACCCGTGAAACATAATCTTCGATTTCTGGGTAAATCATGAATTGATCTGGGTTCGGAATGTTCAGAGAACAGTTGCGAATAAAAATATCATGATTTTAACCCAAAAGGTCGAGTTTAAACATGTTGATTTGAAGGTTTGAAATTAGTTTCAGTCGAAAAAGTATGCATATGAAATTTCTTCAACTGTTTTCGTGAAAATGCTTGAGAATCGTATGTTTTCGAACGGAAAATGATTCGAAACTTGTTTCTACCTTTGAAATGGCCGATTTAAGGAAGAAAATCTCAGAGATAAGATGATTTTTGGATGAATATCGCCGGAGTTAGAAGCATATTTTTCAGAAGTCGAAAAGTTTTTCGATGAAAATGAGTTGCGTGTGAGTGAGTTTTTCGATCGATAAAGTAGTATTAATACTTTACGATCGTGTAAGGTAAAAATACATTGAGCCGAAAAATAAAGTTTTGGGCTTTTAGTTAAAATTCAGGTCTGATTAAACGAGAAATTAATCTTTTATAGATTTAACCCAAAAAAATTGCATAATACTCCCTGTATTTCTGAAAGAGATGAAATTTTCTCCTAATGTTGATGAAATTCAACATTTGACTCCTCGGATGAGCTCTAAATTTTCTGTGATGCTTAGAAAAAATGTTAGAAGTCATGTTTTATAAGTAAAATCATATAGGAGATAATAACAAATTCTCATATAAAACTCCCCCTCAACAATTGCACGATATAACTTTTCGGCATTTTAAGCAAATATTTAGTACAATTTGGCATATGAAAATTTACTATTTAAGAACAAGTAACGCATTTTAAACAATTTAGCATAGATTTAATAAAATTTTGCGTTTCTCAAAAAAAAAATTCGCATTTTATCAATTCTGAGCCAATACATGTATTAATGCATTTAAAATGTGCGAAAAATATTTTCAAGTTTCAAAAATATTTTTGTTTTGGGGTCAGATGGGACATTTTGAACACTATCACACAAAAATTTCTTATGACATATAAAATAATAATTTGCCATAAAATCATGTAACTAGACTTAATATTCTAAGATCATAGTATGAATCACTTCGACAACTCTCGCAAGTTTCGCTCATACCACTAAATTTATTTTTATCATGGAAATATTCAGCAGATATATCACTCATATCAACACGATAAAGTAATATCAATTAATTTGTTATCGTAGCGAATTTAATCAACTTACTAAGTGAAAAAATCATCATTTTGAATCAAAGGGACTTTGAAGGGATTTTATTTAGGCTCAGACTAAAGGGGTAGGAAATTTTGGATTAGTGAGCTAAAAAAAATCCTTCAGTTCGAGGAGCCCTTATGTGAAATTCTGTGTTGATCCTTTTTGCTTTTCTTTTCAGGATGAGTTCGTCTTCTTTACAAAACTTTGAGAGATTAGAGCTTCTTTTTGGGTCAAGACCGTGTTTCTTTCGAAGGTTCCACAGTTATGGAATTCGAACCCAAGGCCGTGCTTCTCTTCTCGTTTTCTCTATTTATAAGATCTAGATTATCGTTGGAGAAGTTCACTTCGAGGTGCTTATCTTCTAGGAGTATACGAGATTATCTAGGAGAAGTTCACAGCTAGTTTCATGTTTCTCTTCTATAATGATTGAAACATTCATCATATGCATCTCGTTTGCTCTCCCCCTCTTTTTCTTGATTGAGTAACCCCGAATCTTGTGAATAAGGTTGAAGGCTTCATTGGGTTTGATAAAGAAAAAGAATGTTGGAGAAGGCCCAAAGAGGATTTCTAGGGGAAAAATTAAAGGATTTATAATTTGGGCTAAGTGAGGAATTTCCCAATATGTCCTTATCATTTTCATGACGAAATAGTCACACAAGTAAGAATGAAGCTACGAAGTACAAACCAAAGAATAGTCATTTGAAGTGTGACACACTCAAGTAAAAAATTATTTGAGGTTCAAATTCTCTCATATATGATGTGACTTTGTGTTTAGTGAAACAAACGAAGCTCTTTGAATAAAAGAATGTGAATTTTAGATAAAGAACTAAGCATATATATCGAAGAAATATTTTTGTGAGTAATTCAAAATAGGAAAAATTATCGTCATCCCCCATTTTCTTTTATTATTATTATATTTATATACTATGAACATTTATGATAGAGTCACGCAAGATAATCAAAGAATATCAAGAAGCACATAGAATATCACATAGAAGCATGATGGAGCATGTAAAACACTTGTCAAGTAAGATTGAGATTCAACATGCCTAACTTAGCAATAAGGAATTGGAATCGTTTTTCATCCAATGCTTTAGTGAATTAATCGGCAAGTTGAAGCTCTGTTTTTACAAAATACATATCTATAGTGCCTTTTTCTACATGATCTTTTATAAAATGATAACGAATATCTGTGTGTTTCGTGCGTGAATGATGAACAGGATTGCAAGTAATGGCTATAGCACTTTGAGAATCACTGTAAATGGGAATGTTATTAAAATCAAACTCGTAATCGCGTAGTTGTGTCTGCATCCATAGAATTTGCGAGCAACAGCTGGCAGCCGCGACGTATTCCGCCTCGACCGTCGATGTTGACACACAATTTTGTTTCTTTGAGGACCAACTTTTCGCCTACAAATTGTGCTCCGCCAGACGTGCTTTTTCTGTCCATTCGACAACCTGCATAATCAGCGTCAGTATAGCCAATTAATCTAAAATCAGTATTTTTTTGGATACCATAGCCCTAAGTCGGGAGTTCCTTTTAGATAGCGTAGAATTCGCTTAATTGCTTGCATGTGGGACTTCTTTGGGTCAGCTTGAAAACGAGCACAGAGACAAGTGGCAAACATGATATCGGGGCGGCTAGACGTTAAGTAGAGAAAAGATCCGATAATGCTCCGATAGAGTGTGATGTTGACTGCCTTGCCAGACGGATCAGCATCCAATTTGCAGTTTGTTGAGATTGGATTGTCATCGGTGTGCTCTTATCTTGATTAAATCTCTTCAGAATATCTCGAATATATTTGGTTTGACTGATGAAGATTCCTTCTTCGAGTTGCTTTACTTGTAGTCCAAGAAAAAATTGGAGTTCTCCCATTAAGCTCATCTCGAATTTTGTCTTCATGAGTTCACAGAATTTCTGACAGAGACGTTCATTTGTTGAGCCGAAGATGATGTCATCAACGTAAACTTGAACGATCATCAGGTCTTTGCCTTGTCTTTTGATGAAGAGTGTCGTATTGATGGTGCCTCTTATGAAGTTGGACTTGACTAAAAATTCGCTTAGGACATCATACAAGGCACGAGGGGCTTGTTTTAGTCCATAAAGAGCTTTGTCCAATCGATAGACATGATCAGGATGATTCTCGTGCACGAAGCCATCGGGTTGAGCGACGTAGACTTCTTCTTTTAATACGCCGTTGAGAAATGCGGTTTTAACATCCATTTGATAGACTTTGAAGTCTTTATGAGCCGCGTATGCTAAAAATAGTCGAATTGCTTCGATACGTGCTACCGGAGCATACGTCTCGTCGTAATCAATTCCTTCTTGTTGATTGTATCCCTTGGCTATGAGTCGTGCTTTATTTCTGATAACTTCACCGTTTTCGTTCTTCTTATTCTTGAAAACCCATTTAGTACCAATTATTGTTTTGTCTTGCGGTCGAGGAACTAACGTCCAAACTTGTAGACGCTCGAATTGGTTGAGTTCATCTTGCATTGCTATTACCCAATCCGGGTCTTTAAAAGCTTCGGCTACCTTAATTGGTTCATTTTGGCTTAAGAAGCATGTGAATAATCCGCTTTGAGTGGACGTCCTAGTGCGTACAACATTTGAAGGATCACCGATGATTTGGTCAATAGGATGAGCTCGAGTCCATTTGCGTTCGTGAGGAATAACCGAAGTTGATCCATCATTGGTTTGTAGATCGAGACTTACTGAATTAATGGGCTTATCATTCGTAGTTGGGAAATTCAATTCGGAGGATGAATCGGAAGGAATTTCCTCATCCGCATTTGTAGGGGCTGCAGCACTAGATGAAGATTCAGAATTAGGAGAATCCGTATCATTTGTCGGAGTTTGAGGATTAGGAGTCTCAATTTGAATTTCTTCCATTGAGGAAGAAGGAGCACTGCTTGGTATAGAATGGGACGAAGCAGGCATTGAGACTCGTTCCGATAAAAATGTTCAAATAGTGAATCTAAATCTTCCAAGTCGGCGGGAATTGCTTCTCTTGAGGTAGAAGTTGTCGAAAGTTGTCGACCTTGTGCCAACACGCCTATAAGCTCGGGTTCTGAATTGTTTTGTTCAGAAGCCAATTCCGTCATTTCTTGAAAGGTGACATTGTAGCTTTCAAGAATTGTACGAGAAGACTTGAGGTAGAAGCGATATGATTTGGAAGTAGAGGAATATCCGACAAAAATGGCTTCAACGGCTTTGGGATCGAACTTGCTTCGATGCTCCTGATCGTTGGCCACAAAACACGTGCAACCAAATACTTTGAAGAATGAGATGTTCGGGATTCTTTGATTAATTATCTCATATGGCGTCTTTTCGAAGCGTTTGTGAATAATTTTTCTATTTTGAGTAAAACATGTCGTACTCACTGCTTTAGCCCATAGAAAGTGAGGGAGACCGGAGTATATGAGCATTGTTCTTGCAGCTTCAACTAAAGTCCGGTTCTTTCTTTCTACGACACCATTTTGTTGAGGCATTTTTGCTGCTGAGAATTGTTGAATAATTCCAAGTGATTGATAAAAGTTGTTGAGACGCTGGTTCTTGAATTCAGTCCCGTTGTTCGTTCTGATAACTTGGATTTTTATTTTGCAGGAGATTCTGAGTTGTATTCACAAAGCTTATTATCAAGTCTCCAGTCTCATCTTTAGTTCGGATATCTTGTCCATGTGTAGCGAGAATAGTCGTCGACAATTACTAACCCATATTTTCGACTGTTGATGTTTTGTGTACGCATTGGTCCGCAGAGGTCCATGTGAAGTAATTCCAAGGGTCGAGATGTAGAAGCAACTTGCTTGATTTTGTGTGATGCTCGCTTCATTTTACCCATTTGACAAGCCGAACAGTGATGCTCTTGGTTAGATGAAATTGTTGGCAGACCGTTTACCAACTTTTTAACAAAGAGTTTGTGAAGAGCTTTGTGATTTAGATGAGACGAGCGTTGATGCCATAAGCTGTTCCTCTTGATTGTAGTCTGTGAGATGAGGCAAACAGCTGGCGAAGGTCGAATTGTTGTCAGATTAATAGTGTAGAGATTTGATCTTCGTGATCCTGTTAGAAGTTCTTGATTCTGACTATTTAAAATTCTGCACTGATCAGCTAGAAATACCACTTGAAATCCTTTGTCGCAGAATTGTCCTATGCAGAACAGGTTGTGTTTAAGACCTTGGACATAAGAGACATCTTTAATCGTTAGATTTGGAAGTAGAATGTCTCCAAACCCGAGTATTGGAGCTGAATCATTGTTGTCAAATCGAACTTTTCCGTTGTAACGGTTTTGGTAGTTGCTCAACAGTTCTTGCTTTCCCGTCATGTGTGTGGAGCAACCAGAATCTAAATACCACACATGATGGATCTGAATAGAAAGAGGTTAGAGAGATTTAGGTACCCACTTTTGGATGGGTCCTCTCTAAATTATTGGAATGCTTAGGTACCCAAACCAACTTTGAAGTAGTTGATTTAAGTGGTACTTCTTTAGGCAACTCGGCCTTATGGGCTTGTGTTGGTTTAGGTGGTGTTTTAGGAACCCAGTGAGTTTGAACCTTACATGGGATGTTAATTTCAGCACGAGAAAGTGTCTGATTTGTCTTATTGCTTGAGAAAATCTTTTTTCTAGCTAGTCTCCTAAGGTGTTTAGCTGAATGTACTTGGACTGGGTACCTTAGATGAGGACAAGAATGTATGGAGCTATAAGCTTTCTTAAGAGCCGGATCTTGTTTCGTATGAGACTTAAGACTTGCATTTGTCTTAGAATGATGGTTTGTAATTTTTGAAGTCGATCCAATTTCAAAATTTGTGATTTCAAAATTAATAGGTTTTAATACATAAGTGGAAGCAACAACATTAAAGTTAGAAACGGCTGTCTTCTTGCGAATGTCCATAGTTTTTTATACAGAAGAAAATTTTGTAAATAAGACATTTCTATCATTTTTCTTCTGAAATTCTATCATAGGCACTCTTTCCTTTGCATGCTTCACCTCTTTTTCTACTCTACATGTGGATGGAGTAGAAAAAGAGTAAGAAAATGTCTTTTTCCTTTTTGAAGCACTTAAGGATTCTTTTCCTCCCTTTACTATTTTTAAAGAAGATTTATCTTCTTTAAAATATTTTGAAAAATAATGGAAGGTGTTTTCTTAGATGTAATCTTGTCCTTAATTAATTATTTTTCTTTCAAAGTAAAATCATGACATCATTTTAAAATTGAGGAAGTTTTGATATTAGAAATCTCCAATAAAAGCTCATTCTTTTCAGCTTTGAAATTCTCTCTTTCTGTTTCTAAGGAAGCGTTTAAATCAGCTATTTTCTTAATAGTCAGGTATATAACAGAAATTAGAATTTTGAAAATGATCATTATTTTCTTCCTTATTTTTAGAAAAATCGTCTATGAGATATAATGAATTATAGTCACTAGACAAGTTGAGATCCCTTGTCTTGTAACTATTATTCAAGTCGGTGTAGTCAAAGGGAATGTCAGTCCTATTTGTGGCTTTTCGTTTAGATTCTTCTAAGGCGTTTAAATCTGAAGAATTAGTAAAGGCCATTAGAGAAGTTAATCCTAATCTCATGTACTTGATATCATATAATTGTTTAACATTGATCTTTTTCAAGTTACAGGGATTGTTAAAACCTAAGCCTTCTTTAGGATTATAAAATTCTATATCAAGAGGTTGATTTAGAAAGATAGTTTGATCCGTTTGCCCCTTTTTGTTAGAAGATCATCTAAAGTTTTAATCCTTGAGTAAAGTTTCTTTCGTTCGTCAGAGATTTCTTTGAAATTATTTTTAGAAATTTGTATGTCTCTCTGACAATCGATAAGAATCGTATTAAGTTCATTGAATTTTGTCTCAAAGGTAGCTATTGTTAATTTAAGACTAGATATCTTTTCCTTAGCGTTAGATATGAGAATTTCTATATGAATTTTCTTATCTAATTGCTTTTGGAAATTGCTTTCGGTAAGAGCTAGTCTCTCTTCTAATTCCTTTGATCGTTTCCGCTCATTTTTCATGTTAGAATATTTAATCTGTAACGATTCTAACATGTTTAATAATGTGGAATGAGACATTGTTACCTCTTGTGATGAAGAGGATGCTTTATCGTCGTCGTCGTCAGGCCTTCTTGAAGAGTTATCGTTTAAGGCGTCTTCGAGGTATGCCATGAGAGCGAGATTTTCATTGTCAGAATCTGTGGTGTCTTCCAACCAATGCTCTTATTCGGCCATCAGTGCTACTCCAGCCTCTTTTTGTTTAGTGAGTTGGAACATTTTGGAGTAGTAGTTGGCGTCCTTTTTCTTGGGAAGTTTGCATTCTCTGGCGAAGTGCCCTATCTTACCACAATTATAGCACTTTTGCGGTTCTTTGGCGTTTTTAGATTCTGAGGACTCGGCCGGTCATTCCGTGTGCTTGGAGCTTGATGTTCGAAGTCTATTTGCCGAGGAAGAGGATTTCTTTTCGTATAACTTTTTGCTCATCATTTTAGAAATGAGAGCCAATTGTTTCTTGAACTCCTTCATATCGGGTTCGGAGTCCGATTCAGATTCGTCTTCATCTTCTGAAGAACTTGGCAACTTGATGCTTTTATCTTTGCGAGATCGACTTATTTTTCTTTTAGAAACAAGAGCTATAGAATCGTCGATCTTGCCCTTAAGTTCTTTTTGTATTTCGCTGATATCTTCTTCGTGTTGGGCGAGATTATCAAGACGGCGTGGATATCCATTTCGTCCAAATCCTTATTTTGACGGATTAGCATGGATATTTTCTTCCACTCCGGTTGAAGAGAAGAAAAAAATCGGATGTTGACCTCCATGTTGGTCTTGAAGATATCTATCTTCCTCATCTCATTAAGAAGAGTTAGATAACATTGATAGATTTCATAAACGGTTTCCTCTGCCTTGGCTTTGAATGAGTCGTAAGCGGTTAGAATATTTGCTTGCTTGGCTTTGACTCCAACTTCGGTCCGTTGCATCATCTTGTGGAGCTCGTCCCACATAGCTTTTGCACTAGATAGACTATCTATTTGCATATAGATGTCGTTAGGAATTCCTTACATTAGGAAAGTTTTGGCTCATAAATCTGCTTTTGCTCTTAATCGCTCTCCCTCTGTGTATTCACTAGGAATTTTGAGTCTTCTTGAGGCGGGAATGGGAGGATTATTGGTGGCATCGCCTTCTTGGATGAGCCAAAATTGAGCGGAACCTTCTTGAAGAGAAGCTATCAAATTTGTAGCTTGCTCTTTTGTTTCCAAGAAGTTCATGAATCGGCTTCTCCATACGGTGTATTCGCCTCTTCGTAGAATTGGAGGGCGGACGTCGTCTCGGAGCGAGTAAGCATCCATTTGTAGTTGATTGGTTGGATCTTCGTGAATGTTTGGAATTGTAATGAAAAGTGCTTCACAAGTGACAAACTTCGTTAGTAATGTTTGATTCGTACTTTAAACAATTTCCCTTTCGTACCTATTTTTCGGTTGTTAAAGAGAAATTATTTTTATTTCGAAAAATATTTGTTATGAGAATTGATACTTCCAAATTTTGCTAAAGAATTTTGATTTTAAGATAGAAAATTTTGAGTATCGTAGAAGATAATTCGGAGACAAATATTTTTCGTAAGTTTTGAAAATTACGAAATTTGATTTCTTTCAAATTAGTGTAAAATATGTGTGTGTTTGAGCAGTGACCGAAAAGTTTTTCGAACAATAAAGTTTTCGATTAAAAAAAATTCGAACCTTTGATCGAAAAATATTTTCGATTGTATAAGTTTTTCGTTGTATTAATCGAAAAATATTTTTCGAATGTAAGAGTTTTGCAGCGTAGATATCCTGTCGAAAAATAGTTAGTCGAAAAATTTGTAATCGAAAAATTAATAGTGATCGAAAAATTTTGTTAAGTTTGACTCAAAGTTTTTCGAGTGTGAGTTATTCGATCGAAATATGTTTTCGCTAAATTTTTACTCGAAAATTTAGATGATCGAAAATCTTGAGATCGAAAACTTGTTTTACTATTCCAAGTTTTTCGAGTCAAAATTAGATATTTATTTAGCGAAAACAGTATCCGTCGAAAAAAAATACGCTTTATTACGCTCGAAAAAGATATTTATATATGAATCGAAAAACTAATTATCGAAATAATGTTTTTCGAGTCTTATATTTGAGTAAAACACACGAGAACAGTGTTTGTCATCGAAAAATTTCTCGGCTGCAAACTTATTCGAGAATTAATTTTCGAGCCAAGTTTTTCGATCGAAAATCCGATCGAAGAACAACAAAGTTCAATGTGACAGTGAAATTTCCAAATTCAACCGAGATGTTCAAGTTAGGTGATGAAATTCTGGATAATCACTCGCTTCTTCGTTCTTAATATGAGCAAAGACAAGATTAACCACGTTTTACAGCAAAATATATCAAATATTACGAAAATTAAATCGAAATCAAAACTTAATCGCAAACGAAACTATCGATCTAAATCGAAAATCTGAATTAATATGTCGTTTTAAGCGATTGAAATCAGTACGTAAATCATTCCCAACATAAAATCTATCACTTAATCAGCAAGATCATCAACAAAATTCGCACACATTAAGCATATTGATCAAAATACAAGTCACACAAGTTTTTCGATCGAAAAATTTGGAAATTATTTTGATCTTAAAATTGCGAATTCAATCCAAAATCAATCATTATCTGCTCTGATACCAATTGTTAGGTCCTAATTCATCAATCATAAAGCAATCTAAGCATGAATTCTGTTGGGAAAGGTACTCGGTTTGTACCCGAGACGCAACGCCCCGGGATACGGTGCGGAATAAAATTTTTTCCGGGTTCCTTCGCAGCTCGGATCGAAAACTCTAATCACGTTGACACGTAATAGGGCAGGTCATACCCGTGAGAGATTACCTTTGAAGCGAGTGGCAGCTCCTCGTCGATTGCGTCGTCGGCCGCGGTCGTGTTGGGTATCGTCTAGATCGTCACGCCGACCTCGCAGTGTACCACGGTTTCGATTCTCCGAAGATGGCTAGAGAGAATTGATCCGTCGCTCGGGAGAGTGGTTTGCGTTTGTGCGTTTGTGTGTTTGTGTTTCGATTCTCGGGTCGAGAAATTTCGCGTCGATTCTCTTCCCGTGTCTTTTTCTTTGACGAGGGTCTCACCCTTATTTATAGTAGGGGAGGACGAAATTTTCAGCCCTAAACAAGGCTAAAATCTCGAAATATTTGTTCCTAAATATGAGAGATATTCTTGCCAAAATATCTCTCCTAATTGAATTCAAAATTCTATTAAAGGAACATACTATAAATAGAAAACTAACTAAGATATTAAAATATCTTCAAATATGGTAAATAAATTTCGAAATTTATATAAAATATAAATTCGAATTTTAGTTTTAATAAATAATATTCCAAATATTTTTATTACCATATTTGTAAATTACGAAAATACCCTTTAAGCATTTTTCGAATTTCTCGGCTTAGGGTTGAATTCCAATTCTTCCCTCATCTTTCTAAGCACTTAGCCAAGCCTAAGTCTTAAAGTTAGTTTCATATGAAGTCCGACTTCGGTCCACTTAATGACCCCGAGGCCCAATAAGGCGTGGCATAACGACCCGAGGCCCGTTAAGGCCCAAAACACAATCTCTCCTTCTCGGTACACATTGATGATCCTTTTTAAGCCCGACACTCTAGGTTCGACTCAATCGGCAAGGGAGGAATCCAAGAGTCCGGTAGGTGCCTAGCCAATCCCGCAGTACCGACAGATCCCGACTTGAGCACGAATTTCGAACTAGTCTCATTCCAGAACCTAACTATAGATTATAGTACTACGTACAAACCCTTCAGCTGTGCCCGATCGAGTGAGAGCCATGGTATTTGTCAAACTCACTAAACTCGATACTATGATAAAATGACACGAGGCAAATTACCAAACTACCCTCCATGTCTAACATGAGTTAGTTTAATACCTTGGCCAAGGATTTTGTAATTTCCCGTCGTCATTCTCATAGGACACTTGTCTCGATTACTTGCGAGACTGTGAATCCGTACTCGGCGGTCTAAGCCCGGCAATCACAAATATCCATCAAGACCGCATCTGTCCCGCTGACCCATGCAATAGCAAATCGGATCTAGCGAAACCAGTGATAGTCAAGACTTCAAAGTCAACTCCGTCAAAGCCCCTTTCGGTCTAAGGTTCAAGCAGACTACTATAGTTTTTGTCGTCGATCATTGACACTCCTTGAGTAATAAGCCATGTTTGATCGTACGACCTGCGAGTCAGTGTCCATGAAACGATTCAATCCCTTGATTCGACTCGTATCACAAGTCATGACTTCCGCTTCCAAGCGGTATATCGGCACACGATAAGTCATCTACAAATAAGCCATGATTGGTTTTCCAGCACCCAACTGAAACATAAGGCTTATGGACATTTTATGTTGAGGTTAAGAGTCCACTGGTGCCTTCCTCTCTCGTACCCATCGAGAACAGTGACTCAACTCGACACATTTGGATTTATTCATTTATTGCTTTACCCGATGCTAAGTAAAGAACTCATATAACCAATAAACGAATAATGCCTTTATTAATACGCAAAACAATGTTTGATTACATTGACAATCGAATGATAAATAAGCTAATGCCCTATACATATCCAATCCTCGTATAGCATTCGAGGGCATATCCCTAACAATCTCCCACTTGCACTCAATGTCATGCGCTGTTGTATCTAATACCCATCTTCTCGAGATGTTTGTTCAGCACTGCCTGAGATAAAGGCTTGGTGAATGGGTCAGCCACGTTGTCCGCAGTCGCAATCCTCTGGACGGCTATGTAGCCACTCTCAACGAATCCACGTAACACGTGGTATTTTCTTTCTATGTGTTTGGATTTACTGTGAGATCTTGGTTCCTTCGCTTGCGCGATTGTACCACTATTGTCGCACCACAGTGGCAGTGGTTTTTCGGCAATCGGAACCACTTGCAGTTCATCCAAGAACTTTCTCATCCAAACTCCTTCTTTAGCTGCCTCTGAGGCGGCTATGTACTCAGCCTCGCAGGTGGAATCAGCAGTTGTGCTCTTCTTGGAACTTTTCCAAGATACTGCTCCACCGTTGAGTGTAAAGACGAAACCTGAAGTGGATTTTCGGTCGTCCACGTCTGACTGGAAATCCGAATCCGTATATCCTTCCACTTCTAATTCTCCATTTCCATAGACCAGCATCATATCCTTTGTTCTTCTAAGATACTTGAGGATATTCTTGACTATTGTCCAGTGTTCTTTACCCGGGTTGGCTTGAAATCGACTGACTACGCTCACAGCGTATGCTATGTCCGGTCTCGTGCAAAGCATCGCGTACATCAAGCACCCACTGCGGATGCATAGGGGATTCATTCATCTCTTTTCTATCTGCCTCACTTTGAGGACACATAGCTTTGGAGAATGTATCCCATGCCCCATAGGTAAGAACCCTTTCTTAGAATTGTCCATGTTGTATCGTTTCAGGACCTTTTCTAAGTATAGGGCTTGGGAGAGCCCTAACATCTTATTCGTTCTATCCCTTAGACACGAATTCCTAGGATGTAGGTCGCTTCTCCCAAGTCTTTCATGGAGAATTCGGTCGAAAGCCATGCTTTCACCATCGAGAGCATCCCAATATCGTTTCCTATCAAAAGGATGTCATCGACGTACAATACGAGGAACGATATCTTGCTCCCACTGCTTTTTCTGTAGACGCATGGTTCATCTTCGTTCTTTATGAATCTGTAGCTCTTAACTACTTCATCAAACCGAAGATTCCAGCTCCTAGAGGCTTGTTTAAGTCCGTAAATTGACTTATTCAATTTGCATACTTTATGAGCATCCTTTTGTGATGTAAAACCCTTTGGCTGTTCCATATATATTTCCTCCTTGAGGTATCCATTTAGGAACGCGGTTTTCACATCCATCTGTCAGATCTCATAATCGTCATACGCTGCTATCGCAAGTAATATCCGAATGGACTTCATCATCGCAACGGGCGAAAAGGTTTCCTCATAGTCAATTCCTTCTTTTTGACTATAACCTTTCGCTGCAAGCCTAGCTTTGTATGTATCCACCAGTCCGGTATATCCAATCTTTTTCTTGAAGATCCACTTACATCCAATGGGTCTAAAACCATCGGGGAGATCAACAAGTGTCCAGACCTGATTTTCGTGCATTGAATCCATTTCGACTTGCATAGGTTCAAGCCATCTTACGGAGTCTATATCCGTCATGCCTGGTCATAGGTAGCGGGGTCGTCCCCGACGTTACCCCCCGTCGCAGCATCCCCGTGCTCGACGTGTACCATTCCATATCTCTCAGGCTTGCGAGATACTCTACCAGACCTGCGCAACTCTGATTGCGTCTTGGACTGCTTAACGGTGTCTTCTAACAGTGGAGTTTGTGAAATCGTTTCTGTCGTTTCTCCAAGAGTTACTTCACGACCCACTCCACCTTCTCGAACGAACTCTTCTTCGAGAAAGTGAGCCTGAAGGGCTACAACGATTTTCTGATCGTCGTGGAAGTAAAATTGGTATCCCATGGAATCCTCAGGATACCCGACAAAACGTCCTTTCACAGCTCTCGATTCCAATTTTTCTGTCTTGAGCTTTTTCACAAAAGCGGGGCAACACCATATTCTTATGTGGTTCAAGCTCGGCTTTCTACCAGTCCATATTTCATAAGGGATCTGGTCGACAGAACTAGAAGGGATTCGGTTTAAAACGTGCGTTGCGGTTAATAACGCATGACCCCACAGCGACAGTGGCAGGTCTGTGTAACTTAGCATTGATCGAACCTTGTCCAACAGCGTTCGATTTCTGCGTTCGGACACACCATTTAATTGTGGTGTTCCCGGCGGTGTCATCTGTGAAATGATCCCGTTCTCTTTCAAGAACTCGTCAAACTCGATACTCATGTACTCTCCACCTCGATCAGATCGAATGGCCTTTATATGATTCCCAGTTTGTTTTTCTACTAAAGACTTATATTCCTTGAACTTATCAAGGGCTTCAGACTTGTATCTCATAAGATATACCTTCCCAAATCTTGAATGATCGTCGGTGAAGGTAATAAAGTAGTGGAAATTACCTCGAGCCGCTTCCCCGAATGGCCCACAAACGTCGGTATGAATCAAAGTGAGAAGTTCTGTGGCTTTTTGGAAAGTCCCGGTAAAGGGAGACTTAGTCATCTTTCCAAGGATACACGATTCGCAAGTCGGATAAGGGTCCGAACCCAACGGCTTAATCATGCCATTTTTCTCCAACTCACGAATCTTTTGATCTCCTGCATGACCAAGTCGAAGATGCCACAATTGTCTCATATTGGTCTCTAATTTTTGTTTGTTGGCAATTGTGTTCACAGATTCAGTTTTATCTTTGACATTTAGATAATATAATCCGTTAAGTAAAGTTGCACTTCCGACGCATTTATTTCCAAAATAAATATCGCAAATATTATTAAAGCGGAACTCATATCCGTTTCCGCTCAAAACGGGAATAGAAATAATATTCTTAAGCCCTCTGGGCAATACTAAACAATCAGAAAGCAATAACTTATGTCTACTAGATAAAACAAGAGTTCTTGATCCAATGTGGGTCGCCGGCACACTATGTCCGCTTCCTACGTTGATCATGACCTCTCGATCCGCCAACCTCCTACTTCGTTCCAGACCCTGGTTTGAAACACAAATGTGAGCGCTAGCTCCTGAGTCTAGGATCCATGAAGTGGAGTACACAGTCATAGAACAATTAGTTTCTAAAACATAAAGTTCTTTACCTGAGGCGGCTAGCTTCGGGCAATCGCGCTTCCAATGGCCGAGCTCATTGCAGTGAAGGCATTTGTCCGTGGGCTTGGCGCCTTTAGACACGTTTTTCTTGGCCTTGCCTTTTGAAACTCCTCCCTTGGGCTTAATGGGCTTGTCCGACTTTTTCTTTCTAATCGACTTCCGAGTCTTATAAGTCGCAACAAGAGCCACTTCCTTTCCCTTTATCTTTTTCATCTGAGTTTGGGCCGTTGACAACTGGTTCATCAACTCAGTTAATGTCATCTCGACCCTATTCAGATTATAATTCACAATGAAGGGATTAAAGGAAGCCGGCAGTGACTGGAGCACGAGATCGTTTTGGAGCTCATTGTCCATGAGGAAGTCGAGTGCATCGAGTCTCTCGATCAAACCGATCATTTTCAGCACATGTTCTCTAACGTCGCTGCCCTCATCCATTTTGCAATGAAACAGTTGCTCTGTCAAAGAGTAGCGAGCACTTCTGGAGTGTTCACCAAAGAGCTCCTTCAAATGAAGCAAAATGGCGCCCACTTCCATTTCCGAGTGGCTTCGCTGCAACTCATTGCTCATGGATAGGAGTATATAGCCCTTGACCTTTGGCTCGTCTATTTGCCACTTGACATACGCAGCCCGGTCGTCGTCACTCGCATCAGTCCCTGGGACTTGCGGTGTAGGGGAATCGAGGACATAAGTCAAAGACTCCATACCTAGAACTATCCTGAGGTTACGGAGCCAGTCCACGTAGTTTGGTCCTACCAAACGGTTCTTTTCAAGCAGCATGTTTAAAAGATTCGTCATAGTAACTAGAAAGAAAATAACTCTGCAGAAGATAAAGATCACATAGTTAGGTTTATTCTATCATTCATCAAGCGCAAACACGGACTTTTCGTTTCGCTTGACTCCCACTATTTTTCTCGAAAATTCTATTCTCCCGATTTAAGAATTTCGGAAACTTCGTTGAGTAGTTTCATAGTGGAGTTGAGGTCCCCGACTCGATTAGACATGCCTCAGCCTTTAACGCAATATTTGGCCTGCCTAATCGATCGAAGTCGAGTTTCACTCGAACCCATCCTATGAGTATTTCAACTATCTTTGTCTCAGTCAGTGACCCTCACGGCTAACCCTGCATTTTGGGTATAACTGTCTAAGTGCAACCTAATCAACTTATGCTCTAACCGCACATTTGAATTCCGCCTTGCTGCCTTACGCTTCGTGGGGCGGAATATGCTATGGTGAGCGTCGTCAAACGAACCCGAAACGCTAATGTTAGGGCTTGATGTACGGCGCCAACTTACTCGGAACAAACCGTACAAACTCCCTAACACCAGACATCTCAAGCATGATAGAAGACAGGAACCAATTCTTTTCTCACTTAGTATTTATCAAACGGGAGAAAAAACCTTTTTCACATAAGAGCACATAAAGCATGCATATCATTTCACAAATCGACACGCATAAGTAGTAAATAAACCCTAGGAAAATAAACTACAAGGCAACACGAACGGGTTATTTATATTCTAGCCCTATTACGTGAATTATGTGTATGTGGCTTCAAAAAATCATTGGTTCTCCGTATGGGCTTTGAAGTCGACAATCGCCCTTCATCATTCGAACGGCCTCCAAGTCGTCGATCGTCCACCAAGTCATCTTCTCCCGGGGAGTCGTCAACGTCGAACAGCTTCGTGTATTCTAAACTAAGCCTAATCTAATAAAGACTTTGAAGTACAACACGGGGGATCATCAGTCCCAAACAACCCGTAAAAGACAAATACAACCCGGGGGGACGAGGCCCTTAACAAATAACCCGGAAAACCAAATAGAAATCCTAAACCCGTAAGTGTGCCTTAAATCATAATCATAACGAGCACGTTGACAATTTCATGAATTCTAACCGAAACCGACAATTTGGGCTTTAAATGGGCCAGGCTCGATAAAAAGGCCCGTTAGGGTTTTTGGGCGAAAAACCCTAGGCGGCCGTCGTGTCCCGGAGGCTGCAGTTTCGTGCGGGTACGCGGCTGTCCGCGTGCCGCTGGCACTGCCGTCAGAGGTGGCACCACCATCGGACAGCGGTGTGCCGCTGCCCGAGGCAGCAGCGCGGTGGTTCGGGTCTTCGTTGCCCGAACCCGCGGCAGCGGATATGCCGTCGCACGGCGCGGTTGCGCGTGCGGCTGTCTGCGTGTCGCAGCGTCTCGGCGGTGGTGCCTTCGACCCCGTCGAGCGGTATGGTGGTCGTGCGTTGGTAAGCGACGCATCGAGCAGCCCCACGCGCCTAGTGCGTTGGCTTTTCGATCGTCTCCCACGAGCCTCGTTTCGATTTAATCATGTTATGATTCCGATCACGAGCCCTGGCTCTGATACCACTGTTGGGAAAGGTACCCGGTTTGTACCCGAGACGCAACGCCCCGGTATACGGTGCGGAATAAAATTTTTTCCGGGTTCCTTCGCAACTCGGATCGAAAACTCTAATCACGTTGACACGTAATAGGGCAGGTCATACCCGTGAGAGATTACCTTTGAAGCGAGTGGCAGCTCCTCGTCGATTGCGTCGTCGGCCGCGGTCGTGTTGGGTATCGTCTAGATCGTCACGCCGACCTCGCAGTGTACCACGGTTTCGATTCTCCGAAGATGGCTAGAGAGAATATCCGTCGCTCGGGAGAGTGGTTTGCGTTTGTGCGTTTGTGTGTTGTGTTTCGATTCTCGGGTCGAGAAATTTCGCGTCGATTCTCTTCCCGTGTCTTTTTCTTTGACGAGGGTCTCACCCTTATTTATTGTAGGGGAGGACGAATTTTTCAGCCCTAAACAAGGCTAAAATTCGAAATATTTGTTCCTAAATATGAGAGATATTCTTGCCAAAATATCTCTCCTAATTGAATTCAAAATTCTATTAAAGAACATACTATAAATAGAAAACTAACTAAGATATTAAAATATCTTCAAATATGGTAAATAAATTTCGAAATTTATATAAAATATAAATTCGAATTTTAGTTTTAATAAATAATATTCCAAATATTTTTATTACCATATTTGTAAATTACGAAAATACCCTTTAAGGCATTTTTCGAATTTCTCGGCTTAGGGTTGAATTCCAATTCTTCCCTCAAGTCTTTCTAAGCACTTAGCCAAGCCTAAGTCTTAAAGTTAGTTTCATATGAAGTCCGACTTCGATCCACTTAATGACCCCGAGGCCCAATAAGGCGTGGCATAACGACCCGAGGCCCGATAAGGCCCAAAACGCAATCTCTCCTTCTCAGTACACATTGATGATCCTTTTTAAGCTCGACTCTCTAGGTTCGACTCAATCGGCAAGGGAGGAATCCAAGAGTCCGGTAGGTGCCTAGCCAATCTCGTAGTACCGGACAGATCTCGACTTGAGCACGAATTTCGAACTAGTCTCATTCCAGAACCTAACTATAGATTATAGTACTACGTACAAACCCTTCAGCTGTGCCCCAATCGAGTGAGAGCCATGGTATTTGTCAAACTCACTAAACTCGATACTATGATAAAATGACACGAGGCAAATTACCAAACTACCCTCCATGTCTAACATGAGTTAGTTTAATACCTTGGCCAAGGATTTTGTAATTTCCCGTCGTCATTCTCATAGGACACTTGTCTCGATTACTTGCGAGACTGTGAATCCGTACTCGGCGGTCTAAGCCCGGCAATCACAAATATCCATCAAGACCGCATCTGTCCCGCTGACCCATGCAATAGCAAATCGGATCTAGCGAAACCAGTGATAGTCAAGACTTCAAAGTCAACTCCGTCAAAGCCCCTTTCGGTCTAAGGTTCAAGCAGACTACTATAGTTTTTGTCGTCGATCATTGACACTCCTTGAGTAATAAGCCATGTTTAATCGTACGACCTGCGAGTCAGTGTCCATGAAATGATTCAATCCCTTGATTCGACTCGTATCACAAGTCATGACTTCCGCTTCCAAGCGGTATATCGGCACACGATAAGTCATCTACAAATAAGCCATGATTGGTTTTCCAGCACCCAACTGAAACATAAGGCTTATGGACATTTTATGTTGGAGGTTAAGAGTCCACTGGTGCCTTCCTCTCTCGTACCCATCGAGAACAGTGACTCAACTCGACACATTTGGATTTATTCATTTATTGCTTTACCCGATGCTAAGTAAAGAACTCATATAACCAATAAACGAATAATGCCTTTATTAATACGCAAAACAATGTTTGATTACATTGACAATCGAATGATAAATAAGCTAATGCCCTATACATATCCAATCCTCGTATAGCATTCGAGGGCATATCCCTAACAAATTCTAGGTATTCGAATAAGAAATCTTACGAATTACGTTCGGTCGAATATCCGCGTTGAAGATCTTGAGAGAGGTTGTTAAATTTCCGAGATTCTCGATCGTATTCTCTCTCGTTTAAAATGTGAATTCAATGCTCGTTATTTTTTGAAAAATGAACTTGTATATTATTTTGATAGTGAATATTGTATTTATACCTATTTACATGGTATATTTACTATTTGGTTCTACACTATTAAAACTACTAATTACGCCCATAATTACAAGGATAGTTAAATTACAAAGCACAACTTTAAATTCTCTTCAATAACTCAAAGAAATCATAAGTTGAGATGTTATGGCATATCGAGTCTCTCGACTCCGAACCCCTGAAATGCGCAAGATTGAATGTGGAAAACCTTTTCTACAAACTAAAATTAAAAAAAAAAAACTCAAGTTTAGTAACGGATTCCCAACAATATAACGGATTCTCACATACAAACGAAGCTCTGAGAATCCGCCTAACTCTTGAGAACCCCTGGAGTTACAATGAAATGATTTTATTTGATTAAGCGTGAAAAAAATAGAGCCCTGACAAAGAAAGAGAACCGTGGAGTTTCTCAGACCACAATTTTTTTTAAGCGTGAAAAAATAGAGGCCTGACAAAGACAGAGAACCTTCTGTGTTCCCATTCCCGATAGATTCCGTTTTCTTTGTCTGTCTAGGTGAGCATGCTAGCTAATACGTACCATATATTTATATATTAAAGGATAGTAGAGATAACGATAACGTAGACAATATAACGGGTTCCCAGCTTCATAACGGGTTCTCAGAAACGAACCAAACTCTGAGAACCCGCGCAAGTCCTGAGTACCCTTGAAGTCGAATGTTATTTGACTCTTGACAAAGGAAACGAAAACGATTATTTTAATCGACGAAACTCACATAGACCTACATTTTACTTTTACAATAATCAATCGACATCGTAAGAAAACTTATGCAAAATAAATAAATTAAATCGAAAATAGATGTTCCGGGCAAACACGTATCATTATATGAAGACAATAAACATGATAACTCAAAGAAATCATATGTTGAGATTTTATGACACATCGAGTCTCCCAACTCCAAACCCCTGAAATACGCAAGATTGAATGTGGAAAACCTTGTCTACAAACTAAAATTAAAAAAAGGTCAAGTTTAGTAACGGATGCCCAACAATATAACGGGTTCTCACATACGAACGAAGCTCTGAGAACCCGCCTAACTCTTGAGAACCCGTGGAGTTACAGTGAAATGATTTTATTTGGTTAAGCGTGAAAAACATAGAGCCCTGACAAAGACAGAGAACCCGTGGAGTTTCTCAGACTACAATTTTTTTTTTAAGCGTGAAAAAAATAAAGGCTTGACACAGACAGAGAACCTTATGTGTTCCCATTTCCCGATAGATTCCGTTTTCTTTGTCTGTCTAGGTGAGCGTGCTAGCTAATATGTACCATATATTTAAATATTAAAGGATAGTAGAGATAACGATAACGTAGCCAATATAACGGGTTCCCAACTTCATAACGGGTTCTCAAACACGAACCAAACTCGGGTAACCCGCACAAGTTTTGAGAACACATGAAGTCGGTGCTGTTTGACTCTTGACAAAGGAGTCGAAAATGATTATTTTAATCGAGGAAACTCACATAGACCTAAAATTTTACTCTTACAATAATCAATCGGCATCATAAGAAAACTTATGCAAAATAAAAAATTAAATCGTAGATGTTCTGGGCAAACACGTATCATTATATGAAGACAGTAAACATGGTAACTCAAAGAAATCATAAGTTAGAGATTTTATGACACATCGAGTCTCCCAACTCCGAACCCCTGAAATGCGCAAGATTGAATGTGGAAAACCTTGTCTACAAACTAAAATTAAAAAAAAGGTCAAGTTTAGTAACGGATTCCCAGCAATATAATGGGTTCTCACATACGAACGAAGCTCTGAGAACCCGCCTAACTCTTGAGACCCCGTCGGGCTACAGGAAATGATTTTATTTGATTAAGCGTGAAAAAAATAGAGCCCTGACAAGGACAGAGAACCCGTAGAGTTTCTAAGACTGTAATTTTTTTAAGCAGTAAAAAAATAAAGGCCTGACAAAGATAGAGAACCTTTTGCGTTCCCATTTCCCGATAAATTCCGTTTTCCTTGTTTGTCTTGGTGACCGTGCTAGCTAATACGTACCATATATTTAAATATCAAATGATAGTAGAGATAAGATAGACTGTATAACGGGTACCCAGCTTCATAATGGGTTCTCAGAAACAAACCAAACTCTGAGAATCCGCACAAGTCCTGAGAACCCTTGAATTTTAAGTGAAACGATTTTATTTTCTTATGCGGGAATAAATAAAAGCCTGACATCGACTATGGAAGCTCAGTGTTTCCATTTCCCGATAGATTCCGCTTTCTTTGTTTGTTTGGACGAGGGTGGAAAAATTATAAAAAATATATTGAAGGATAAAAAAATAAACAATTTAACAATTTCCCCCTATATAAAGGCACACCAAGTATTGTGTTTGATGCGTTAAATAAAATAGATATACTGTCAATCCAATTTTTTCTTTGGTGCATCTAATCATCTAAAGTGTCATATTCGAAGGTTTTGGAGCTCCCCATCCTTTTTATACCTATATTCCCTCGGTTATATTCCCTCGGTTATGTAAACAGCAACCTATATTCATAGCTGACACTAAAGACGTGTATAATGAACCGTAATAATAATGTTGTAACATTGTACCTGTACCACATGTTATCTTTATTATATGATTTTTTAATATTAATGTATATAGAGAACCATTATTATATGATTTTTTTCGATTAAGGTATACAAAGAACCTTTGATATATGTGAGTTCCCCTATGTCTTTCGCTGATAATTAAAAAAATTAGAGTAACACATACCCCACTATCTAGCCAGGCCTTGGGTGTCCATAGCTTAAGAAACCACTACTTCGTATTCATTCCTACTAAGCATTGCCGGAGTTCACCTTCTGTCATAGAGTTAATTCTCTCCTCGACCTCGCTTGATCCGTTCAGCCTAGTTTTTTATTAGCTTGATGAAAAATGAATTTCCGTCTCTTTTTGGCTCGGTAGTTGGATGTAGAGGCAAGTACGGACTCGAATTAAACTTGGACGGTTTCAATTGCATGTGTTGGACATTAGGCATCATCTGGCTAATGTCGGCAATGCCTTTTCCTTTGTCACGTGGCGGTTCATCCACAACGGGCTATCTTTGTTGCGGCTCATCCACAACGGGTCGACTTTGTTGCGGCTCATCCACCACGGGTCTTTCTTCTTCTATGGGCTGCTCCAACACGTGCCCTTATAGGTGTTCCTCCGACAATGGTTTTTCTCTCAGGGGGTCATTCGTCGGCCACTGATTTGTTCCGGTTGACCATGCACCGTATCCGCTTGAATATTGATCATATCCGCCGTGATATCGATCAGCTCCGGAGTGATATTGATCATGCATGTCTTCGTGCCGAGAAGAATAATAAAAGCCCCTCTCCAAATCGTCAACGGTTTTTGTAATGTTTCTATGGCTTGCATGACTTCAAAACTTCGACAATCATTCGTCCACTAGTCGATCATATGATGTTGGTTCCAATCATCTCTCAATGCATCGAGCTTTTGATAGACAAATTCTTGATGCGTGAGAAACCACCTGGGCGGGGACTGATCATGGTGGTATGCCGGCTCAGGGGGTTGATTATGATGGTGAGACGAGGGATCGGGTTTATTATGACAATGCACCGAGGGACGTCTCGATCGTTGACGGCGTGGACGTCTCGATCGTTCAACATGCATATCTTCGTCCGGATCTCCAGGTGTTGGCAGCAATAGCAACTGCGGGACACACGTAACACTCGCTCCTTGCTCGAGTAAGGATTTGACGTAGTCCAAGACATCATCGACTTCTTCAACTCCAAACTCTGAGTAAATGTAGTACTCGGTATGCATCTCATCCGCAGTAGGAAAAAATCATCCGAAGACGTCGAAACCACGTGCGTACTTATTGATCATCGAACCCTTCGGGGCTGCCTTGTGTTCCAAAATTTGTTTCCCAACAACAAATACGTTGAATTGTAGCATCGCGTACATCTACATCTATACGACACGCAAGTGGAGCCACGATTCCAGGTATACGTTCGAACGCAAGGATCTAAAAATTAACAATGTCCTTTTAGTTAGGGTTTATTAACAACATATTTTATTAGTATCTTGTGCTTCAATAAAGGAACATATTCAAATTACCTAAAGTGGATTTACGAATCAGCTTACGGAACAACTAATGTAGTGGCTGCCATTTTTCATTTGTCGCTCTCGGAGATCATGCTTCTTTTGCAACATATCCCTTTTCAACGAAGGCATGAGCTCATCAAAAGCCTTGGTGCCCCATGGATATTCGTTCCACACCGGCAAGTCTTCAACCAACGACATAGCCCACGTTGGCACAATGAGATCCTTCTTGGTTCGACGAGGTAGGAGGACAAACGTGGCAAAGTAGAGAAGTGCCAACTTCACCTTCTCAATGTTATATTCTCCAGTATGATTGGCAGCATATTCATCCATTCGCCTCTCCAAGTCGGATTTCTGGATTGGGTCATTTCTCGGGAAGTGGCGATTCTGGAAGCCCGTCGATGTCGCATTAAGATCGTAAAGCTGGGAGGAGGAGCACTTGAGTCCTGAGATCAAACAATACTCATTTATGGAAAACCGAAGTGACCTTTTGTTGACAACCATCCACATTTCTTTGCGATTGTTGTTGAGAGCAATCTATCGCTTCATTACAAACGAAATTAACCGGTTCGAAAGGTTCTTGAACCTCCAGCCAGCAGTGATCAAGTGGCCGAATTGTGTTGCCTCTATTTCCCGAAGCTCAATGGCGTTTAGGAATTCAATAATACAGGCAACGACTTCCACGTAGTGTGCGGTGACGACGACTTTGCACTTGAAGTCATCGCCTCATCAATTTGTAGGATCAATAGTAACTATATAAATTTCAAAAATAACATAGTCTGGTACAGACCCTTCGTTAACCTTCGCGCAAATGCGGGGTTTCTCATAACGTAAGCGAGTACTCAGATTGTGTTTTAAATCTGAGTACCAGTGTAATGCCTGAGAACCTTCGCGAGAGGGGCGGGTTCTTAGGCATTAAACTGGTACTCACCAGTGTAATGTCGGCGACCCCGCCTCCTGCGATATTGCAGGTTCTCAACGCTTAAACAGGTACACAGATTGTCGTTCAAATCTGAGTACCCCTTTTAGTGCTGAGAACCCGTTTCCAGTGTAAAGTCTGAGAACCTGCCGTTCGCGAAGGTGTAGGTTCTCAGACTTTACACTGGTACTCAAATTCGAACGACAATCTGAGTAGCCCTTTAAGCCTGAGAACCCACCCCTTCGCGAAATGCCGGTTCTCAGAACGTAAGCGAGTACTCAGATTGTATTTTAAATCTGAGTACCAGTGTAATGTCTGAGAATCTTCGCGAGAGGGGTGGGTTCTTAGGCATTAAACTGGTACTCACCAGTGTAAAGTCGGCGACATCGTAGGTTCTCAATGCTTAAATAGGTACTCAGATTGTCGTTCAAATTTGAGTACCCGTTTTAGCGCTAAGAACCCGTTTCCAGTGTAAAGTCTGAGAACCCGCCTTTCGCGAAGGGGTAGGTTCTCAGACTTTACACTGGTACTTAGATTGAACGACAATGCCTAAGTAGTTCACAGGTGTAAAGGCTGGTTCCCAGACATTACACATGTGACGTACCAGTGTAAAGTCTGAGACCCGCCCCTCACGGTGGCGCGGGATCTCAGAATTTACACTAGTACCCAGATTTGAACTACAATTTGTGCCTAAGTATATTTACCATATCAGCGGCCATTGAGTGTCTTCGAGGATTTGATAATTGGCAAAGCTTCGAACGGGTTTTCACAGAGCGGTAATTTCTTGTTTTTTTACCAGATTAAATGAAATGAGCGTCTTCGTCTTTTATTTTTCCTATTTTTCTTTTTTTGGTCGTTTAGTACTTTAGCATTCAGTTTTTGGTTAGAAGATTATGCCCATTAACCCTTTCAATGGTAATATACTTTTGTTTTATTTAGTAAGGGTAAATTTGTCTTTTTGTACTCTGGAGGCTATCTGCCTAAATCTTTTTTAAGGGAGGCCATTTAGGATTATTTAAGTAAATGGCCTTTCACTGAGTCAATTTTAAAAAAATGACCTCCATAATGTTTGAAGTCTATTCTACCCTTACTAACTCAGGGAAAAAGACGTCTTTACCCTTATTTAACCCATTCAACTACCCAAAGTAAAATTAATTAGGTTTAATCGATTCCACACAAGGGGCACGATACCCGCACACAAGGGCATGGTACAAGGGGCATGGTACCCGCACACAAGGGCATCGTACCCGCACACAAGGGGCATGGTACAAGGGGCATGGTACCCGCACACAAGGGCATGGTACCTGTACACAAGGGGCATGGTACAAGGGGCATGGTACCCGCACACAAGGGCATGGTACCCGCACACAAAGGGCATGGTACCCGCACACAAGGGGCATGGTACAAGGGGCATGGTACCCGCACACAAGGGCATGGTACCCGCACACAAAGGGCATGGTACCCGCACACAAGGGGCATGGTACCCGCACACACGGCATGGTACCCGCACACAAAGGGCATGGTACCCGCGACCAAAGGGCACGGTACCCGCACACAAGGGGCATGGTACAAGGGGCATGGTACCCGCACACAAGGGTATGGTACCCGCACACAAAGGGCATGGTACCCGCACACAAGGGGCATGGTACAAGGGGCATGGTACCCGCACACAAGGGGAATGGTACCCGCACACAAGGGCATGGTACCCGCACACAATGGGCATGGTACCCGCACACAAGGGGCATGGTACAAGGGGCATGGTACCCGCAGACAAGGGCATGGTACCCGCACACAAGGGCATGGTACCCGCACACAAAGGGCATGGTACAAGGGGCATGGTACCCGCACACAAGGGCATGGTACCCGCACACAAAGGGCATGGTACCCGCACACAAGGGGCATGGTACCCGCACACAAGGGCATGGTACCCACACACAAAGGGCATAGTACTCGCACACAAGGGCATGGTACCCGCACACAAGGGGCATGGTACAAGGGGCATGGTACCCGCACACAAGGGCATGGTACCCGCACACAAGGGGCATGGTACCCGCACACAAAGGCATGGTACCCGCACACAAGGGGCATGGTACAAGGGGCATGGTACCCGCACATAAGGGCATGGTACCCGCACACAAGGGGCATGTTACCCGCATACAAGGGCATGGTACCCGCACACAAGGGGCATGGTTCCCGCACACAAGGGCATGGTACCCGCACACAAAGGGCATGGTACCCGCACACAAGGGCATGATACCCGCACACTAAATTTCCATTTAACCAATAAATTTCCATGTCTATTACATTATACGTACCAATACAACATACAACATACCGAATTTTCATATCAATTACACATAACGACATGTACATTTTCAAGATATATATATATATATATATATATCGTAACATATATAACACATAAATTGAGGCGTACGCGTGATTGCTTTTGCCCAAAGAACACAATATTTATCGTATATTTGTCGTGACATAGAGCATCGTTGATTGCAATTATCGTGACTCATAACCACATTAAAATTGCATGACACATACAAAACCTTAAGAAGCCACTATTAATAGTCCTCTTGAGCTCTTTATTAGTAAAGCCACCGCCTAAAGCACAAGATAAGTAAAGTTTGGCATCGGCTATTGGGCTTCATTTTCTTAAATAACATATGCAAGTCTTAATATTTGTCATAGAATAATAATATATGATTCCTAAAACAACGTGATCTATATAGCCTTTGCTGTAATTTAAAAATGATACGCTATTATTATCTTTGTTATACTTCAATTGGATTTTTTTTTATAAAACTTATTCCCTTGCTCGTAAGATTAGTGTGAAGCATAAACACATTTAACGCATGATCTTTAATCATCTAACATTTACCTTCTTTTGTTCCTTCCATGTCTTTTCTCCTACTTGACCCTTTAGCCCTCTTGATCGATTAGGATACGCTAATACCGCTACACTTATATTATTACTATTATTATCACAATAATGGTAAGGAAAATTTGTCCTCCCATAATATGTTAAAAGATCAATGTCACGTAGGATCCAAGATACAAGCACAACACAGACGAGAGAATAACACAATTATCAAGACATTCGTTAAGTAACTGTTTCCTGACATAAATGCATGCAATGAGCAGCTAATCTCACAAACATAAATGTATGATCTTCAGCGCATGGATCCCGAACATGGGATCACGGTACCCGCACACAACGTAGGGGACCCGCGGATAAACGCAGGGGACCCGCGCATAAAAGCAGGGGTCCATGCGCATGGGACCGACACGTATTGCGCATGGCACCCGCACATATATCTCATTGTACCCGCACCTATATCGCATGGTACCCGCACGCAGGGGTCCCATTTTCAGGTCCGAATTCTCGTAATAACCACTGAAATATCGCTACTCTGGCTAGTACACGTGATCTAATAAATAACACATACATTTATGGGGGTAATGGACTGAAAATTCACCATTTTCGACGTTAAAAATGCAGTTTTCATGTAACGAATGCTTATTGGTAAATATGCTGAAATGCTTGCTGTTTTCTTGGTTTGAGAAGTTGTTTTCCGGCACTAAACGAAGAGAACAGCTCGCGTCGCTTTAGGTTTGTGAGAGAGGTGTGTGTGGTTACCTTTTGTTCTTTAAAATGGAGAAAATAATGCATTCATATCGATTGTAAGGTTATGGTTAAAGAGGGATATGGACTCATGTTCAGTCAGTTATTGAATCTGTACGGCGACCATTTTTTCGTTTTTTTTTTTTTTTTTTTTTTTAATGAGTTAAGTATGAGAATTTGTTAATATGGTTAACGTTTAAACAAAGTGAGGGCTATTGACCAAAAAAAATCGTCAACGAGGCCATTTTTTTAAAATTGACCCAGTCAAGGGCCATTTTTTTAAAAGGCCCATTTACCTAAATTTTTCCCCCTATCCCTATTAGTAAACTTTAGTAAGATTTTTTTATAAGTTCCCCAACAGACCACAATATCACATTCATTAACTAGACTTCTATTTTTTTTTCTAATCAATATATCTACAAATATTTTAGTTAAGATTAGAAAGATTACATCACCGGCAGTCGCCCGTATTTTTCTAACATTGTCAATAACAAAAATTGGAAAACCGACACCTTGAAAATTAAATTTTGTAAAGGAAAGTGAAAATAAATAAACTGAAGATGAAGGTGTCTGCAATTCTCCGTTGAAAATTCGCTCCCAACACACAGATCCAGGGTTTTTCCGAATCCACCCAGTCGATTCCAATTGTTCAATCGGTTTAATCCCCCTGTAGTTTCCTACAATAACGAAAGTCCCGATCAACCTTTTGTGCCACGGCTTCATTGAGATTAAAAAAACATAAAAACCATCAGAATGCCGGTGAAGACTGGAAACGCATCGATTAGGGATCGAACACATGAATTCTTGGGGATAGCGGAGAGGGTGCAGAAGTCTCGTGCCTCGCAGAATGGGCCGAGCAGCAGCGGATCGTCCAAATTAGATCGTCCAAGATCGAATGCAGCTATGCAATCGGAGTTTAATCGGAAGGCTTCTAAGATTGGGTTTGGAATTCATCAGACCTCGCAGAAGCTATCGAAGCTCGCGAAACGTGAGTTATTGTGCTGATTTAAAGACTTGATTGGGATCGGTTTTTTGAAGTAGTTTGTTGAAGCTTCCATATTGTGAATTTTTTGAAGTAGTTCAGCAAAATTCTACTAGATACTTGCCTTGGGACTTCATCTCAGTGCAGCTGAGTTTGAATTGGTTGTCAATAGAATGTCCTAAAGCACAATGAAGGATAGGCACTGTGCGTTTCCTTATTAATCCATCAGCTACGCTGAATTTATATGCACTTCATATATCTTGTAGTTGTATATATGTTATTCAAATACAAGCATATCTGAGTTTATACCCCGCAATATTGACATTATTTACTCGATTCTTTTCACTCTAGTGGCTAAGAGGACGTCAGTGTTTGACGACCCTGCTATGGAAATCCAGGAGCTAACTGCTGTCATTAAGCAGGACATAACTGCTCTTAATTCAGCTGTAGTGGATCTCCAAATTCTTTGCAATTCGCATAATGAGGGTGGAAATATATCCAGTGACACCACCACCCACTCCACCACCGTTGTTGATGATCTGAAGAACCGTTTGATGAGCACAACGAAGGAGTTCAAGGACGTTTTGACCTTGCGAACAGAGGTAAAATGTGAAATGGGATGAGTTCTATATTCCATGTATATTTCTATTATCCGTGCTGTAAAACTCAATCTGTACTTCTCTTTTTTTTTATGATTTTGCTACAGAACTTGAAGGTCCATGAAAATAGGCGACAATTGTTTTCTTCGTCTACTTCCACAAATGCTTCAAATCCTTTCATCCGACAACGTCCGTTGGCTGCAAAATCTTCTGGCAGTAGCTCGGCTGCCCCTCCCCTTCCATGGGCTAGCAATGCTGAATCTAATTCGTCACAAATCTTCCCCAAGTAAAAGGACTAAAAATTTAATTAGTACTATCCACCTAGAATTATTCCGTCACCGTATTGAACTCATACTAGTTATTGATGTGACTTGTATTCATATGATACTTTCACCTGTTTACTGGATTATACATGTGTAAGGTGTGTGTGTGTGTGTGTGTGTGTGTGCGCGCGTCTGTGTGCATACTGAATATTGATCTGATGTACATGAACTGAAAGAAAAAATGTCAACTATATTATGATTGAAAAATGTTCTTTTCGAATAAGGACTTATTTTCCGTGACCTTATATTATCTCAGGAAGCTAGCGGACGGGGAGGCTCAACCATTACTATCGCAACAACAAAATCAACAGCAGCAGCAACAAATGGTTCCGTTACAGGATAGCTACATGCAGAGCAGAGCTGAGGCTCTTCAGAATGTTGAATCAACCATTCACGAGCTGAGCAATATATTCAATCACCTGGCTACATTGGTTTCCCAGCAAGGGGAAGTCGCTATCAGGTTTATGTTACCTTCCTTTTCACTCACTGAAAACGTAGTAACCGTGTTGTGCTTTATTAGTCTGCGCTTCAATGATATAAAAGTTGCATCAGAGATCTTTTGTTATGTGTTGGTGAGGATAAGTTGAGACATATTAACCCAAGGTGGTGTTCGATTTGAAAGACTAGTATTTATTTTGAAAAGATTCATTGCACCCGTGAGGCGTTTCTCCTTTTCTTTTTGGGATAAATCTTTATACCCATTAGTGATGGATCTGCAGAATCGATGAGAACATGGAGGACACACTGGCGAACGTGGAGGGAGCTCAAGGAGCATTGCTCAAGTATCTGAACAGCATCTCATCGAACAGGTGGCTTATGATCAAGATTTTCTTTGTGTTAATTCTCTTTCTCATGATATTCTTGTTCTTTGTGGCCTAGAGAGTGCGTGAGTGTGTGTGTGTGTGTGGGTGTTGTGTGTGTGTGTGTGAGAGAGAGAGAGAGAGAGAGAGAGAGAGATGTCATCGAGAAAAATAGATATATCTCAAGTAATCTGTGCAATAATTTTAAGATGTAACGCTTGATACTTGCCTACTACTTGCTCCGTATATTTGCAAACTTGTAATTCGTTTTATGAAACTAGTAATATGTCCATCACTTTCCTTGTGTGTGTGCGTGTATTCTTTTTCTTTCTTTTGAAACGTCCGGGGTTGTCGAAGATTTTATCCCTCTCTGTTCTGGGTGCTTTTTTTTTTTTTTGTCCAAATAATTTTAGAAGGGACTAGAGAGTCCAAAATGGTAATAATTGATCATCCAAATAGATGACAGTTGACATTAGTAGAGAAACGAACAACTAAAACCCAAAAACGAGAAAAACAAAAGGCAAGCAAAACAAGAGTCAAATAGAAGGTTGCGATATAGGGCAAAAACAAGATAGGAGACATTAACAAGTCTGCCTCTGCCACAGCATCATCTCTTTCTCGGCCTATGTTGATATATATTGTGATGGTAAAAAAAAAACACTAAGCTCCTTTTTCAAATCAAACAAAAGCAAGCAAAATCCACTCTTACACAAAGATGTTGATACGCAATTCATGACATATCAACAACCGAAAGGAACAAAGAAAAAAAAAAGTGTAGAAGCTTATCAGATGAAATTTTACAAGCGGCAGCAGATAACAATGAATGGCTGATCCACAAGCAAGAGTCTGCCATAAATAAATAACATTAATTCAAAATGTTCTTTAGGTAAACCCCTCCAAAATTCATAAAAGAACAATCAATGGGAACCCCATACTCCAAACAATATCATCCAGATGTATAATTGATTCTTACTTTTCGTATCTTTTTATCGCGTGGGCTGTTGATTGTAATGGCTCTTCTCTTTCTTCTTAGCAGCAGCTGCAAGCTTGGCATTCCTAGCAGCAGCTTCATGTGCAGCAGCTCGAGCAGCAGCATCCATCTCTTTGTTGGACTTCTTCTTCTTTGAAGATGCCATCTTTTTCAGTCTCTCCTTCACATCAATGGCTGATCCAGCAGATGCAGATGCATCCTCCTCTAATTCTGCTTCAGCAGCTTTATGTTTCTCTTCACCATTGGTCACCGGCTGCTGCTGCTGCTGCTGCTGTTGCTGTTCTTGAGGAGGCTCTTTAGCATCTTCGGATGCCAATGCCATATCCTTCTTCTTCTTCTTCTTCTTCTTTGCACTTTTCGATTCAGCATTCTCCTTCTTCTCTGAGCTCTCGTCGGCTTGAACTGCCTTGCTCATATCTAAAAATTGAAAAAAAAAAGCCGAGATAATAAAAAATATCAGTGCTAACATATAGATTTGTATAAGTCACATCAGTACTATGAGTCAAATCAAATTTCATACTATTCTACAATAGAATGAAGAGACATAGTTAATTATATCTGAGGTAATTTTTGCTCAAAATATCTCAGAATTAGAGATAACAAAATAACAACAGAAAGAATGGATTATTTCATAGTAATTTAAAGGAGAAAGTTTTACCAGATGGCTGATCTTCGGTCTTTTGTTTTGGGTTGACCCCCATTTCGGCTAATATTTCATCTAGCTCGGCAAGCTCCTTCTTCCGTCTTTCTTTCTTTGAAAGCAGTAGTCTCTCTGTTTCTTTAGCAGCTGTTGACACCGCCACGTGTTGTTGCAGCTCTGGCTCAGTTTGTTGATCGACCTCCGGCTCATGATCGTGCTCCTCTTCCACATCATCGGCAAAATGGTCAAGAAGTTCATCTTCGCTCTCGCTTTCCTGCATTTTAGTAGAAATTCGAGATATTTAAGACATATAAAAGAATAACCTTTTATGCACTTTGAAAAAATTTAGTTTTCAAGAACTTTGTTTTAGAACGAAATTTTACATGTCTGGTTGAAATGTTAATATAATGTAATTGATTCTTGAAAAGCAGCATAATGAAATACAACTCAAATATACACTACACACCAAGCCCAACTCATACATCAGAAAACCCAAACTGGACACCTTGTATTCTACTAATCGGGCTCAACAAAGATAACAAGTAAAATCGAACCATCATCAATTCTTGCGAAACAATCAATCATCGAGAAAGATAACCAACCATTATATGCCCAAAAACAACTTGTACATAATCAGCCAAAGTGGAATTATGCCTAGAAGCAAATTCTTAGCCTACCTTGCATATCATAACCATACAATAAGCGTTCTAGTCAATAAAGACCAACCAAGCAATATTTTCTAACCAAAACGCAAATGTTAACTCAACGAACACAGGTAAACAAATCAAGAAGACAAAACATCAACTTAGCATCATAAACGGATAACAGCCCATAAATACATAAACATACAACGTATGAAAACATACAACTCAACAGAAAACAATCCACTCCATCAAAACCCATTCCTCGAGTCCATTTACCTCGGCGGTGTGTTCATCGCCTTTACCCTTTTCTTCCTCTTCGGAGCCACCCCACATCGCCTTTGGCGGAGCAGTGGTGGCGTAGTAATCATCGTCGTCCTCATCATCCACATCGGCCCAAGACTTGGCCGTCAAAGGCGCAGGTGCCCAAAAAACCTTCTTTTCCTCCTCCTTAACGCCAGCCCTTGATTTGGAAACCTTTGATGAAGCGCCTTTGGAAGGAACCTTGTCTGACTTTTTCTTCTTCCTCAGACTCTCCAACGCTGCGAACACATTGGTGTTGTTCCCACCTCCGGCCATCCCTCTTCCTTCCTTTCTTTTTTTTATTCACTCTTAAAGTTGGGTCGGCAAAAAACCCTAAGAGGCACAATTGAAAATCTATAAAGATACCTAGAGCTTTAAATCACCTGTAATGATATCCAATATAAAAAGCAGAAGTTGCAAAAAGAAAAAAGAAAAGAAAAAACAAACCACGAGAAACGTCGGAGGAGGAACAAGCGATCGAACGATTCTCTAATCAAATATTATCTTCGTGATTGTTTTCTATAAACACCTTCGATATATCTGCGAATTCTGGGTTGTGAATAATTTATTCCGCCGCAAAAGAAAAAAAAATCTTCTAATGGATTGCAAAGGATTTAAATGGATTAGCGGGCCGAGCAGATATGGAATCAGTTTTGGCAAGTCTTTGTGCGCGTCTGTACTCTGTGTGTATGTGTCGACTCAGTGAAACTGGTGATTGATTGTTGAAAGGTTTCTCTCTTTGTCCGTGCATAGACGGAAACAAAGCTAAGCTTACATACAATATGGCCCTGTTAACTTTATTAATAGTAAGATAAAGCTATTTAATCCATCATGATATTGTTCGCTTGCCATAAAGGTCATATATGTACAACCCATGATAAAAATTAGGCTTTTTTTTCAATAAATGGTGTTTTTTCCAAAATGTATATCAAAAATAGATTTAGTTTGAAAAGCTTTTTGAAAATAGGTATACGTGTTACCGCTCATGACGCTTTCTGGAACGCGTCTTGAGCGAATCCGCGTTTGAACCGTCTAGCATATCCGCGTTTGAACGCGTCAAGAGTCGTGACGCGGGTTGTCGAACCCTAAAATCGCCTTTTCTTTTTCCTCCTCTCCTCCCATTTCTCCATATCGCCACCTCCTCCCATTTCGTCCTGAAGCCCCAAATATCGTGTTTTTGTAGTCCGATGTTGCAATTGGAGCTGCAATTGAAAAGTATAGTGTAATGAAAGTATTTAAAAATTTTCCCCCGACGTTCCCACGATCGCCGACACCTCCCGCCGGATCCGGCCGGCCGGCAACCACGCGTGGTCGCGGCGGTGGTGGGTGGCCGTCCGCTGCGCTGATTAGGTGTTCAATATTTTTAATTCTTAGCTCGGTGGTGGTCGGCGAGGTTCCCGCCGTTACTCTCCCGTGCGCTGTGGTGATGTGAGGCCGGAATGGGGTCGGTCGAATCTGTCGTTGGCGGTCGGCCGGAAATGTCGCCGGAAGTTGGCTGGTAACTAGGCTGGTAGATCCCGACCATATGGCTCCAGGGGATTCCCAACCCGATTTTTGCGTTCCATAAAAATATTTTTGTATTGTAATATATAAATTTAATATACAGTTTAAATATTATTATATTATAAATTTGGTTTAATAATTATTATTTAAACAATGTTTAAAGATAATCTATAATAATTTTTATATTATAATATATAAATTTATAGATTTTAAATATTAGTAAAATCATAAATTGGGTATAAAATTATAAATTGGGTATAATAATTATTATTTAAAAAATGTTTAAATAATTTTTATGCTATAATATATTAACTTAGTATAGATTTTAAATATTATAATTTGTGTACAATAATTATTATTTAAACAATGTTTAAAGATAATCTAATATTTTTTTATGTATTTGCATGATGGATAAGAAAGACTTCGTTGTATGGACCAAGGGATCTGTCTCTCTTGATACAGCAACTGACCCATCGTGCGTCATATATTATTTTACAAGATGAGAGTCTAACCCATCGATACCTTTGTATGAGGTCGCTCCAGAAGTAATTGATGATGAGTACGACGGACTAGGTTTTTTCTACGACGAGAACGAAGGTCGTCTTTAAGTTAACATGACCTTCCAGAGCAAAGAACAATTAGAGACCGCGGTTAGCGATTATTCTCTCAGACATGCAAGAAGAAAAATTCGGGTGTTGAAGAGTAAAAGCTCATTGTGGCACATTACGTGTAAGCATAGTGCTAATTGCGTCTGGAGGCTACGTGCATGTCTTAAAAAGAAGAAATGTTACTGGATAATACCTAGGTATCCTGGCGAGCACACATGCTTGATGAACGAGTTTTCGGACACCCATCGTAAATTATCTCCGACGACTATTGTCGAAATGCTGGTTTCCGTCGTTAAGGCCAATCCCCAATATTTCCCGAAGGATGTTATACAAAGGATCAAGGACAAATACAACTACAAAATGTCATATATTCAAGCTTGTAGGGGTTTAAAGCATGCGATGAGGATCGTATGAGAGTTCCGTCCAACAATTGCTGAAATTCATGAAAGCTCTACAAGCAAAAAACTTGGGCACGATTGTCAGATGGAGATATATCACGGACAAGAATTGAAGTATTTTACGATATGTTTTTTGCAGCTTCAAACCTTGCATTGATGGTTTCCAGCATTGTCGAAAGGTGGTGTGTGCGGATGAAACTCATCTTTACACAAAATATAAGCATAAGATGTTGATTGCTGCAAGCCGTGATACTAACTAGAACGTTTTTACACTCGCATTCTCGATTGTTCTTAAAAAATGAAGTCTCCACCCATCTTTTCCAGGGTAATTTCTCTAACTAGCCTCTAGAAAATCCATTGCATCCTTACTTTTGGCTCTATCTTTCCCGAAAATATCCAGTCTTCATAGTAAGGCCATGACTTCTGACACATGGTCCTTGCCATCGGATCCTTGTGTAACAAGATATGATGTGGTTGATTTCATACAATCAAAGTAAGAGCTTAAATGATTGATTTATGTATACCTTCTTTTAAGTTAATAAACTAGCCCTATTCAGTCAATAATACAGTGGTACCTTCACATAGTTATCACATACTTGATCCTCTTGAACAAACGATTATCTTCATTGAACCATGCCAACCTATACTTGTGAGGCTCAAAATTAAAGGCAAAGATGCATAACACTTCTTCCAAGTAGAGAGCCACAAAGTGATGTGTGGTACTGCTCGAATGTTCGTGTTTGGTATTGCGGATGTCATGTAAAGTTCGAGAGCCTTCAAAGACCCGGTCTTGTACCCATTGTCAGATCTCCAAACATTTGCAATTATCTCCTTCAGCACATCTATCAGTGTCATTTACTCCAATGCAGTCCAACCACGCCTTGTTTTATCAGATTTTAATGTCTAGTTTTTTGAGTTTTCAGCACCTCATGGATCCATTAAACTCCTAGAAAAAAGCAACAGCTTTAACAAACAATATGATTAGCGAGCCAACAACGAAACAACGCAGATACATGGCCCACACAAATGATTCAAAAACTCAGTTTCAACAAGATGAATTACTTCGATGAAAGCTCAAAACAAACGCAAATTAATGCACCACATAAGCATAAAATATGTCCCCATAACAAGTCCAACTTCTTTTATAACATACACCAAAAGATAGATTATTTTATGCCAAAGGCAAATTAACTTATGACAAGGAAAAATGTTAGACCGAGTTTTTCCAATCGATAAGGCAGTCTAAGTCAAGTTATTCCTAAAGCTAGCCCACTCATTAGAACACCCAATATGAGTCACATGGTGTTCAACGTCGTCGACATATTCATTTTCATCCACGAAATCTGGAGTTTCCAATATATCATTTCTCTGCCAATTTTAAAGCAGACAACATGCCAATTATTATCCTATTATAAGACTTGGTTGGGAAGAGAGACGGTGACCGTTGTATAGCCCACCGTTTCTTTACCAAACCAATGGAACGATCTATCACATACCTAGCCTATCATGAATCATGTTGAAATATTCTTTGTGATTTCGTAATGCATTTTTTACGACACCCCAAGCATCCAAGTGGTATCTAACACCTCTGAACGGTGCTAGAAATCCTTCGATATTCATATAACCGCTATAACGATTAGAGAAAAAGTTAATCTTTACCGAGTATTAAATAAAAAACTATTGTCTTGTCAAAAACTACATTAAATACCTTTGGAGTGTGTTTGGTTGGGAGTTTTAGGGGGATTAGGATTAGTTTGAGTAGTGTTTGGTTAGAGAGTTTATTTAAATGTGAGATTTAGTTAATAATCCCTTAATACCACCAAAAAAACATTAAATAAAGCCACATCTCTCTTACCTTTATTTAATCTCTCCTTTTTGGATCAATTTATCTCTTATTTCTTATTTTTTTTATAATGCCTTTTCTTAGAATGAATTGCCAATCATTCATCGCCTTTACTCTCTCTCTATATATATATGTGTGTTTATTTCCTCTTTCTCTCGAGCATGTTTGTTGACGATGATTAGGCATCGCCATGAGTCCAAGTATCACCACCGGCCGCCGTCCACGACTAAAAGCAAGAAGGTGCCAAGACACATCATCCAAATCGTATGAGTTAAAGTTCAGGATGTTCCTCAATGGCCTGCCAACTGCCGCCTCTGCGCATCGATGCAAGACTTCCCTCAGTTCTCATTTTTTGTCTCTGTTTGAGAATTTGCTGAAGTCATTCTTGGAGTTGATCGAGGAGATAAATGGGGGCGAAGGTTGTCCTCACGTCAACTGTATCGTGAGCGGCGACGTGATGAGCTTCACCCCGATGCTTCTGAGAAGCTGATCGGACGTATAGCGCCTATGTACCCTTCAAAGGTTGAGGGCTTGCCAACTTGATTGCAATGTGGAAATAGGGAAAAAGTTGGTGTTATTGTTGAGTTTGATTTAGCAAAAATTGGTACGAACCGTGCAAATGAAAAGTAAAAAAACCCTATATCATATTTTTTAATTTAAATCAAGGGTATTTGTAATTGTTTTTAACTAAATCTAATACAATTTAATCCATGTACCAAACATATCGTACATCATTATTTAATCTCGATAACCAAACACCCAACAAATTCATATCCTTCATTATATAGACACAACTAAAATTAATACAAACTAAATTCATCTGTCAACCAAACAGAGTTCTGGGGATTTTTACCCTCGTGAACGACTAATAGCATCACGAACTACACGTGAGTAGTGGTTGATCCCTCCCACCCTGCTAGAAATATGTTTGTTTCATATGAAGCCTCAAGAATATTGACAGATATTTCTCCCTTCCGAATGCGGTAGCGGGCCTTTTCATGCTAGCAGACAGTAACTTTCACATGTGTACCGCCCAATGCCCCTAAGCAACCCTACATCTTAATTCATACAAGATTAATTATTTACACTTCTACAACATTACAACACATAAATGATGGTTTAAGTACCCATCCCTCACCCATCTCCATCTTTGTTCTATATTTTCAACCTCAACAGGATTCGGTGGCAATATAAGAATCTGATGTAACTTTAGCACGTCATTCAATACTTCATAGAAGCAATTCCTGGCTGTCTGGCCAGACTTGCTGAATTTTGTTACACACGATTTTTGTTTGGTGTGCAAGGACTAAGAGGAAGTCTTATCACGAATTGTGGAGTACCTCGAATGTTTGAGACCACCAACATTTTCTAACAGGTAGAGAAGAGATGCAAATGCATTTGTGTTCTTTCTAAGGTGGTTGATGGATGCCACGCCACTAATTTTGACTACCTCCTTCGGTATTGGATTTGTTTTGTTAATCTATTACCCATCTTATATCTAATCGGGTACTTGCGTTTTTCGTGTTATTGTCCATCGTCGGTGAGGAATACTTTCGCAAACAGGAAAACACAATAATGATTGAACTAAAGTTGCATGGAGAATACTCAATAGCTCCTTATTTCTCCGGGATATGTGAGCCATGTGTCTCTACGATAATAATTGAAAGAGACGATTGGGTTAGGTACTTGATAATACGAAAAATTAAGATGACAATAGTTGACCTAAGAATTGAAAATACGGAGAATAGATAAAAACCCCAATGTTGCAAAATCAAAGAAACAAAATTGTTGCTGGTTTGGTTAATTTCATACGGCCGAGTTACCTTTTTCGACGAAGAAATAAATGACCATAACCAAGCATATGATCAATGTATACAAGTATCACCAAAAGATAGAATCTTGAACCTAGTAATACACAGTAACTCTATAGAATAACGATTTAGACAAGCCAATGAGAAAAAATAAATTTTCATATATGAGACTAGAATATTTTTCCGAAATATGCTAAAAAAATAATGAGATAAAGACCTACACTCACTTGAGGTGTTTTGGCCTAGAGAAGGATTTTCGGTCGATTGCATGGAAGCCTTCGTCTGCGAGCAGAGTGGTGGAGTAAAGAAGGGAACTACAACAAATGAATTAGGGTTCGAATGTGGTTTATACCATGGTTTGAAAACCGGTTTTTTGAACTGGATCGGAAAAAAATTTAGTAGTTTGAGGTTTAGTGGTTTAACCGGAATAAAACCGACGTAAAATATGTGCTATATATATAATAAAATATATTTTATGAATAATTTAATTACATAAAATGTGTAAGGGGGTTACAAAGTAACTGTAAAATGGGGTGTCAAGAATTAAAATTTATAAATTGAGGGTTAAAAATTAATTAAAATAAAATTTATTGGGAGATAAAAAATTAATTCAAAAAAGAGATATAAAAAATTAATTTAAAATAAAATCTAAAAATATCACTAATAAGGGTTTGAATCCATAACCTTGGAAATGTAACTCTAAAAGACTAACCACTAGGCCACCACAACATATGTGAACTTATACTTATCTATTTTCATATTAATAGTATTTTCAGGTTTTTTCCTTTTCCTTTTAAATTAAAGATGAACCGGACCGGACCCGAACTGAATTTCCGATCGGTTCACGGTTTTTCCAGTCGTACGATTTTCAAAACCATGGTTTATACATAGCAGGGGCAAAATAGTAATAGTCAACTAAGCTGGGTATTTGGAAAATGTAAATTGTAAGATAAATTAATAAGGGGAGGTCCATTTGGGATATATATAAAATGAAAGCCCGTATAACGAGTGGGGGCTTTCTTTGTTTTCATGGGCCTCATTTAATTGAATCAAACATAAGGAAAAAGGTTGTTAATAGTCTTCTAAACCATTTTTGAGGTTTATCGTTGGAACCGGGTCTAAGACCATCTTCGGACGAAAAACTCATTTTCATACTCAAACTCATTTTCAAACTCAAAATGCAGTAATTCTTCTCCAACCATTAAACCAATTTTCAAACCCAAAAAAATATTTTCAAAATATTCTCTTTCACACTAACTTTTACAACTTTTCAATACTATCCATATATTTTACAACTTTATAAATTAAACTACGAATATTTTTAAAATTTGATTTTAGTATTATGCACGGATTTAATTCACGTGAGCAACATACCCTGAAAATATGGTATTCCTCTTCACTTTCAACAGTATATCCGAGAGTACGAGACGAGAAGGCACAACTGTAAATGAGCTTCCATCTTCCTTGAACCTGATCGAGGTTCGATTATAGATTTGCGGGACCTGCAAGCGATTCAAGCTCCATTGCATTCAAGTCATCCTCACTCACCGCGTTCCGAAACAACATTTTACAGCTCAACATAATGGTGTATTTGTGTGCAAGAAGTTCTATGTTTTGATTAGTTAGACCATCTCCAACCGAAAAACTCATTCTCATACTCAAACTCATTCTCAAACTCAAAATGCAGTAATTTTTCTCCAACTATTAAACCAATTCTCAAACCCAAAAGAATATTTTCAGAATATTCTATTTCACACTAACTTTTACAACTTTTCAATATTACCTATATATTTTACAACGTTATAAATTAAACTACGAATATTTTTTAAAATTCAATTTTAGTATTACGCACGGATTTATCGCGTGACGAACATACCCTAAAAATATGGTATTCCCCTTCACTTTCAACAGCATATCCGAGAGTACGAGACGAGAAGGCACAACTGTAAATGAGCTTCCACCTTCCTTGAAGCTGATCGAGGTTCGATAATAGATTTACGGGACTTACAAGCGATTCAAGCTCCATTGCAATCAAGTCATCCTCACTGACCGCGGTGCCTCTATTTTATTCCGAAACAGCATTCTACAGCTCAACAGAATGGTGTATTTGGGTGCAAGAAGTTCTATGATTTGATTAGTTACAAAGAGAACTAATAAAACAAGCAAAAGCCCATACAACAACGTTATTGTCCATATATTCAAACCAGCAACATAGATTCACTTTTAGCTTTCTCGACCAGAGATTTTCTTTCGCTGCTACGTGATTGGGTCGAGACGAAGACGTGCGTATAAAAGTCTTTGGGTGAAGATAAGAATATTAACTTAAGAGGGTCTTTTTTATAATAGTTTAAAACTTTTAAGTTCATGAACAGTACAAACACAAATATGCGTTTGTAGCTGAGAGAAATTTACATAATCCTAATTTTGGTTTGGGTTTGCGTGTCCGTTGAAGTGGTTTTTGCTGATTGGGTCTGAGAATGCATGTCCGCTGGAGTTGCTCTTACAAAGAGAACTAATATAACAAGCAAAAGCCCATACAACAACGTTATTGTCCACAGATTCAAACCAGCAACATAGATTCACTCTCAGCGTTCTCGAGCAGATATTGTCTTTCACTGCTACGCGATTGGATGGAGACGAAGACGTGTGTATAAAAGTCATTTGGGTGAAAATAAGAATATTAACTTAAGAGGGTCTTTTTTATAATAGTTTAAAATTTTTAAGTTCATGAACAGTACAAACGCAAATATGCGTTTGTAGCTGAGAGAAATTCACATAATCCTATTTTTGGTTTGGGTTTGCGTGTCCGTTGGAGTGGTTTTTGCTGATTGGGTCTGAGAATGCGTGTCCGCTGGAGTTGCTCTTACAAAGAGAACTAATATAACAAGCAAAAGCCCATACAACAACGTTATTGTCCACAGATTCAAACCAGCAACATAGATTCACTCTCAGCGTTCTCGAGCAGATATTGTCTTTCACTGCTACGCGATTGGATGGAGACGAAGGCGTGTGTATAAAAGTCATTTGGGTGAAAATAAGAATATTAACTTAAGAGGGTCTTTTTTATAATAGTTTAAAATTTTTAAGTTCATGAACAGTACAAACGCAAATATGCGTTTGTAGCTGAGAGAAATTCACATAATCCTATTTTTGGTTTGGGTTTGCGTGTCCGTTGGAGTGGTTTTTGCTGATTGGGTCTGAGAATGCGTGTCCGCTGGAGTTGCTCTTACAAAGAGAACTAATAGAACAAGCAAAAGCCCATACAACAACGTTATTGTCCATAGATTTAAACCAGCAACATAGATTCACTTTCAGCATTCTCGACCAGATATTTTCTTTCGCTGCTACGTGATTGGGTGGAGACGAAGACGTGTGTATAAAAGTCATTTGGATGAAGATAAGAATATTAACTTAAGAGGGTCTTTTTTATAATAGTTTAAAATTTTTAAGTTCATGAACAGTACAAACGCAATTGCATTTGTAGCTGAGAGAAATTCACATAATCCTATTTTTGGTTTGGGTTTGGGTGTCCGTTGGAGTGGTTTTTGCTGATTGGGTCCGAGAATGCGTGCCCGCTGGAGTTGCTCTAAGCTTATATACAATTTATTATCTATCAAATTTATTATCGTTTATGTTTCTTACAAATTTAGTACCTGTCAATTTGATGTTCTGTCAAATTAAATTGTAATGATTATTTTGCTTAATATTATCACTAATTACTATTTTACCCTTAGTGCTATTACTAATTAAAAGTTAATAAATAAAATCTGGATACTGTTAAAAACAAATATGATATATATATATATATATATATATACTATTTAAAATTATTTATCTCATATGATTTATTTCTTAATATCAATATTTTTTTGGACATGCATATAATGTGCATGAATTACTAGTTCCAATAATTATACATCCACCCTCCCACAACTCCTTGAGTGGGGGTATACCTCATGAGTATCGTTGTCATGTGTATTTGGGACGTATCGATTTGGCATCGAGGATTAGTCTCGCGACTGGAGTGTATGGCACAATTCAGCCTCCGCCAGGTCTGTGGGAACAAGCCCACGCCGGTATTTAGGGGCTAGCTCATAATCAGACTAAGTGGGATACCCAGAGACAAATAAGAAAATTATACATCCACCACTCAATTTTTTCTTGTATACCAATAAAAATTCTTAATTTTCTTTTTCTTTCAATATATATATATATATATATACTAATATATAATAAGCATGTAAAATTAAATAAAAATTTTATTTGTTAAACATCTTACATTAAAAATAATTATAATAATATAAATAATATATTTATTCATTAAAGCACACGCAATAATTGTACTTAAAATACTAGTAGTAGATATAAAAGGTGAGGATAAGGTTATATACAGTTACTCAATTAACTCGTATGCAATGTGTAAATTCTTACCATTTTACCTTTTTTTTGTTTGTTCCAATAATATCTAAAAATCATTTTTTTTTTGCACTTAAAAATAGTAATTGAGATTATGAGCACACATGTGCAAAAATACTTGTACCATATATCATTATTCATTCTAAAGTAATTACTTTGGTATGTCATGTAAAAGTATCATTTTATCCTTTATTTTATTTATTTAAATTATATCGTTACAAATCAACCTCTCTTTTTGGACACTCAAAAACTAAAAATTAAAATTAAATTATAATTTTATGCAAGCTTAATTATTTTTTTAGTCTAGTATATTTTGTAGAATGGCATTTAAGGACATAAAAATTAAGGAGTGGTAATTCGAGAACAATTAACACAGGAAACCTAAATTTAGTTTGAATTTAACACACGTGAGTCGTACTTGACAATTAAAGTGAGAGGAGATCATATGGGGTGTTAATTTTGACGGAAGTTTTTCCGATGCCACATCGAATTTTTCCTCAAATTAATTGTCAAGTACATATAACATGTTAATCTCGGGCTGAAATTAGGTTTTTGTCGTTACTCAAATTGCTTCAATTCGCCATAAATGCGTGATTTGGACTCAATTTTTTCGTACATCACGTAGTATTTTTCCCAAATTAATTATCATGTGTGTCTCACGTGTGTATTTCAGACGGAAATTAGTTTTGTTTCACGTGTGTATTTCCCCAAACACTTGAGAGATTTTTGTTTCCTTCTCTGAATGAGTACCGTTTTTATCCGTTACTCGTAGTGTATTTCGGTCCTCACTCGTTTCTCTCAATCTTAGTAGTAGCGCGGAAATAATTACTACTTACCTATGAGTGTGTGAGTGTTTGTGTTTGTTTGTAAACAATGCACAAATATTGTTTTTGGAAGTCCAGAGTGTTAATGAACTCCTACGTCTCCCCTTCTTCCCTCAAGGAAGGTACTCTTAGAAGTATGGTTTACTTTACACAAGTATAACCTTCAACGATGTCTAGCTTACACTTCCATACTAACAACTGCTTTTTACAGTCGTTGATTACAGATATTCCACATAAATAGCGAACACAACTAAATCTAAATTTTGCTCTTGTTTTCGTTTTCGCTCGCTTATGACATGTCTTTAATCTCGTCCGACTCTTCAGATATTTATACTACTCGCATCTTGAAACTAGCCGTTGTGTCTTGAGCGTTTGACTGGCCTTAGCAACATTAACTTCATTTCCCGTTTTCGGTTCTGTTGCGCCCAGTGTCTGCTCTGTGTCTGAGTAATGACTTTTGCCACTTTGGGTAATTGACTCTCTCAGTTCCAGTTCTCACTGCAGCATTGCATTTAATGCTCCTCTGTCGCCTGTTGTCCTTTTAGTCCAAGCTTCGACTTCTTATCCTCCTTGCTCCGGTACTCGCCCTTGCCTCCTATCTTCACCTTTGCTTCCGATCTTCGCACTAGCTTCCGGTACACAGTTCAATCACCAAAACTTAGATAATATATCAATTTTCTCCTTTTTGGTGATTGACAAAACCTCCACTAAACAACCATTTTCAAGTCTCACCCCTTCTTCTCGCTTCCCTTAGTGAGTTAGGTCATCTATGTTGCGTCAATGCACGTCCATAAGCAGCTGTCTTGATGTCGTGCAGACGTATGAGCTCCAAGAGTTGGTTTGAGGTGAGGTTTGCCGCTATATCCCTTAGCACCCTTGTTGGGTAGATATACTCACAAGGTCCAGCTCGAGCCTCGATTCTTCTTACGGCCCAAGGAATCACTAAGGCAATAGCTTTTGCCCTAGCCTCATCGCCCTTGGTGCTTGGCGCCTGAATTATCGGGTCGACAATTATCCATGAGGTTCTGACTCTCTTAGTTGTGAGTATCTGAGCAGAGTCCGGTACTGTTCTTGTTGTGTCAGCGTCAGAAACCGTCTTTTTGGATGTGGCGATAGCAGCGGCCTTCCCCTTTTCTTCCCCCTTTTTGGCAATCACGGCTCCAGTATTGTCTTGTGTGGACAGATGTTCCACAACTGCGGCTAGTTGAGCTGTGATCACCTTCACCTCCTGGGATAGACTCTCTTTGACTTCTGAAAGCCCGACAGTGAGTTTTGCCTGGCTTGCAACGATGGCATCCATGCGCTGCAGCAGTATCCCATGGTCATTATTGGCATCCTGAAGCTGGCATCTCATATTGGTGAGTTTTCTATCGGTGCGTCGCACGTAAATCATGCTTCGGGATCCAGTGGCACCAACATCTCGTACCGATCTGCACTTGGAAGATGTGGGAGTAGGAGTTGGTTGTCTGGGCGTCATGACCTTCTTCGCATTAGTTTCCGCGACACCAGTACCCGATTCTTCATGTTGTGGTTGCGGGGATGAGCGCGTGGGTTGGACAGGGTCGGGGATCGCAGCCTCTTGTTGGGGAAACGGAGAGGGGTTCTGTTGCACTGTGGAGGTGCATATTCCTCAGCAACAACTTGAAGGACAATTTGTTGTTTTGGAACCTGCGGAGTCCTTGGTGGGGACCGAGCTAACTCCGGTGCCTCTAGCAGAAGTGGAGTTGGGCTTTCTGCTTCATTGGCAGGACTAGAAGGTCTCTGCAGGACTTCAGGCATGATGGCAAGGACCGAAGTTGGCGCCTCAGTAACGTCTACGGGCGACATGCCAACTTTGGGGCTGAAAATCGGAGTTTGAGAAGTTTCGATGCGTTCGATCCTGAAGGTGTTGAGAGCCATGGAGTTAAGAAGTCCCCGTGCGTTAAGCTCCTCACGAATGGCTCCCAGACGTGAGTCAATTCCCACCTTGTTAGCACGAACTCGCTTGAGAACCTTGACTTGGCGGCGGCATCTTTGGAGTTGGGGTCGTAGTGTGACTCCCGATTGTTAAGGATGTTGGTCACTTGTTGATGACGCAGTTGTACTTCTAGCAGTTCTCGTCCTTGGATTAGAGATGAGATGGACTATAATCCTAAATTCAATGGCAATCGTTGTATGATAGCTTGGGAGAACTGGATTTCTTCTTGCCTTTGCCTCCACCTTGTTTCTTCTTCTTGGTGGAGGCATCCGCTGGTTTCCTGATGACAACGGGCATGTCCGCCACTTTCTACAACTTCTTCTTGGGTGGAGGTGGTGGCAAATATTGTGCTTCTGCGCATTCGGTCCTGACAGATGGAGATTTTGTCTCATGGGCCAGTACTGTATGTAGTCGCAGTCAGTGACTTCTTCATCTATGCCTTCTTTTTGGCATGCTTGGCTAGTGCGGAGGTTTAGGCAACATTCTTTTTCTTTGAAGGTTGCTGTGTTGGGTCTGCTGGGACTATGGCCAGGGCCTGTGGAGCCGCTCTCTTGGTCCCTTTTGTTAGCTCAGGCAGGACCACCTCCGGTACTGAGTGGAGGCCGATGATTCTTTCATCGGAGAGAGGATGACATCATGCAATCCCCGAGAATTTATCCCCACTTTTCTTATTTATGAGCATGTGGGTGACTTGGGGACCGAAATTTTTGAGACCCGGTTCTTGGTCCTCACAATGTCTTTAAGGGCTTCAAAGATAATCGACCCCAATCAACATCGATGTGGGTCAGGATGGTCACCATGGCGTCGATCTTCTCGCTCGTTAACATTTCGAACCCCCAGCCTTTTCCAGTAGCCCTTTGGCCACATGTCATGAAGAAGACGGTATATGAGCTTCAATACCTGTTTTCTTGTCAGAGTCCTTGAAGTCGGTTTCGTTGAGGGACATGTAAATCTTCAAGTCATCCCTAACATCTGCCACCACTTCCCGAAGCTTCGTAGTACCGGAGGTTGGTAGGTCAAATGTTTCGACGAACCAATCCTTGGTAATCTCGACGTGGTTCGTTCTGACGATTGACACCAAGGAGTTGGATGATGGATGGCTCTCGCATAGAACTCATGCACATCATCTGTGAAGATCTCCCGCTCGTTGTCGAGAAAGGTCGCGAGATCGGAGTCCAAAATGCAGGTGGCCATTTGACGGACCTGTCGTCTTTCGACTGCAACAGCTCCATAACGTCGACCTTGATGGCGACGCGCATGAACTCCATAGTATTCAGGGATGCAGCGTCAGTTGAAGAAGATGATTTAGTGGCCATTGAGTTCGATTTTCTGGAAAAGGTTTGAAGATTTGAAGATTTGGGATTTGGGAAGTTGAAGGGTTTTAGAGGTTTTTTAGAAATTAGGGTTTGCAATTTGATAACGTGATGGAAAAAGTGAAGGGTCGCGTCCTTAAGTAGAGAATATGGACGGGATAACGTGATTTTTTGCATTTAATGATATGTCAGAGTGATTTGACTAGTCTTGCAAAATTCCTCGGACTGGCGGCGTCAGAGTAACACAACCTTTTCAACTTAAGGAAAACGACTTCGGTTTTCTACTTTGAATCACTTTAGTAGATTTCTCGAAAATATTCAAAGTCTTTTGATTCAAAGACATGTTGCTCATTAGTCAGTGCTCTCTTAGTACCGAAATCCCCCCTTAGGCTAGCTAGGGACCATTTCGGTTCTTTATTAGTAGACGATTTCCGCTACGCACATACTTGAGTTTTGTTGTTTCATGCATCTAAGTGCTGGTGGGGTCTAATAGCCCCAGCGCATTTATGATGGTGAGGAACTTGGCTTCAGGTTGTGGCTTGGTGAAGATTTCTGCACTTGTTGCTCTGTTCGTACATGTTCTAAACGAACATTCTTCTTGAGCACGTGATCACGAATGAAGTGATGCCTTATTTCAATGTGCTTCGTTCTTGAGTGGAGTACCGGATTGTCTGATATCGCGATGGCGTTAGTGTTAGCACAAAATATGGGAGTATTTGATTCTCGAATCCCGTAATCCTCAAGTTGATGTTGGATCCAAAGAATTTGTGAGAAACAGCTCCCAGCAGCGAGGTACTTAACTTTTGTTGTTGGGGTGGCAATAGAAGTTTGTTTCTTGCTAAACCACGAGATTGACCGATCTCCAAGAAATTGGCACGTTCCACTTGTGCTTCTTCCATCTAGCTTGCACCCGGCATAATCAGCATTTGTAGGGACAACGAGGAATCCTTAGGATACATTATTCCTACATTTGTAGTGCCTTTAAGATATTTAAAAATTCCATTAGCGGCAATGTAGTGACTCTGCCTGAGGTCAGCTTGAAATCTAGCGCAAAGGCATACACTATACATAATGTCGGGTCTGTTGGCTGTAAGGTATAACAGTGATCCGATTAGCCCCCGGTACTTGGTTATTTCTACCTTAGTATCAGTTTCATCTTGATCTAGTTTGATAGATGAACTCATAGGGGTCGTGGCCGGAGAACAATCTTCAAGCCCAAACGTTTTTAGAAGATCTAAAGTGTATTTATGTTGGCCAATGCAGATCCCTTGAGTCATTTGCTTCACCTGCAACCCAAGAAAGAAGTTGAGTTCTCCTAGCATGCTCAATGAAAATTTCTCATGCATGAGTTTTGATACTTTTTTGCACATCTTGGGGTCTGTTGATCCAAATATTATGTCATCGACATATATCTGTACTAGCACTAGTGTTCTCCCTTAGTAAACCGGAACAAGGTCTTGTCTACTACTCCAACAATGAAGCCATGGTTCACGAGGAACCCTGATAGCTTCTCATACCACGCTCTAAGTGCTTGTTTAAACCATAGAGAGCCTTCTTGAGTTTATAGACATGGTTTGGATTTTCATGCCTTTCAAACCCTGGAGGTTGAGCAACATACACTTCTTCTGATAGTACGCCATTTATGAATGCACTTTTTACATCCATTTGATATACCTTGAAGTCTTTGAAGGCGTCGTTGAAGAGAATATTAGAATTGTGCTTTATTATTTCATTATCCTTGTAATTAGGGGCGTAATTAGAAGTTTTGATAGTGTAGGACTTAAGAGTAATTATACCTTAGATATAAGTATAAATATGATGTACACTATCAAAGTTAATAAGAGTTTTATTATTCAGAAAACACAAGTATCGAATTCATATTTTAAAACGAGAGATCACGCTCGAGAAACTCGGAAAAGCTAACAACCTCTCTCAAGATCTTCAACGCGGATATTCGACCGATCGTATATCGTAAGATTTCTTATTGAAATACCGAGAATTCATGCTTAGATTGCTTGTTGATGGACGAATTAGGACCTAACAATTGGTATCATAGCTAATCGTGATTGATTTTGGACAGAATTCGCAATTTTCAGATCAAAATAATTTCCCAGATTTTTCGATCGAAAAACTCACGTGACTTATATTTTGATCAATATGCTTAATTGTGCGAATTTTGTTGTTGATTTTGCTGATTAAGTGATAGATTATATGTTAGGATTGATTTACGTACTGATCTCAATCGCTTGGAACATCATATTAATTAAGATTTTCGATTTAGATCGATTTTTTCGTTTGCGATCAAGTTTTGAGTCCGATCTGATTTTCTTAAATCTCGATATATTTTGCTATTAAACGTGGTTGATTCTGTGTTTGTTCATATTTAGAACTATTAAACGAGTGATTATCTAGAATTTCAGCACCTAAATTGAACATCTCGGTTGAATCTGGAATTTTCACTGTTACATTGAACTTGGCTGTTCTTCGATCGAAAAACTTGGATCGAAAATTATTTTTCGACCAAATTTGCAGCCGAGAAATTTTTCGACGACAAACACTATTCTCGAGTGTTTTACTCAAATTTAAGACTCGAAAAACATTATTTCAAGAATTAGTCTTTTGATTCATATATAAATACATTTCTCGAGCGAATAAATTTTTCGATCCAAAATTAGCCAAAACATATTTTCGATCGAAAAATATTCCATCGAAAAATTTTACAGTCAACAGTTTGAGTCAAAATAAAAATAAAGTTTTTCAATCACTAGTAATTTTTCGATCACAAGTTATTCGATAAGAGTTTTTGTGATTAACATAGTTTTTCGACAAAATATTTTTCGATAAGATCATCTTTTCAACATTTTTTTCCCGAAAAATATTTTTCGATACACATATAACTAAATCCTTAAACGTTCGAAAAACTTTCTTGATTAAAAAGCTTAATATTTTTCAAATCGAAAAACTTTACTGCTCGCTAAACATTTCTACCACAACATTTAAAGGAACTAAAAAATTGTGAACTTCAATACTTACGAAAAATATTTGTCTCCGAACTATCAATTTTGATACTCAATATTTTCGATGAATAATTCAAATTTCTTTAACAAATCTTGAAGTATCAACTTTTAATTACCAAATATTTTTGAAAACATAACAATTTCTCTTTCACGACGGGATCATAGGTTCAAAAAGGAAATTGTTTAAAGTACGAATCAAATATTTGTAACTAAGTTTGTCACTTGTGAAGCATTTTTCATTACTATTCCAAACCTTCACGAAGATCCTATCAATCAACAAAAATGGATGCTTACTCACTTGGAAATGACGTCCGCCCTCTAATTCTTCGAAGAGGCGAATACACGGTATGGAGAAGCCGGTTCTTGAACTTCTTGGAAACGAAAGATCAAGCCATAAATTTGATCGCGTCACTTCAAGAAGGTCCAGCTCAATTCTGGCGCATCCAGGAAGGAGATGCCACAAACAATCCTCCTATTCCTGCAACCAGAAGACTTAAAGTTCCTGGTGAATATACTGAGGGGGGGCGTTTAAGAGCCAAAGCAGACTTGGGAGCCAAGACTTTCCTGATGCAAGGAATACCGAATGACATCTATATGCAAATAGATAGTCTATCGAGTGCAAAAGCTATGTGGGATGAGCTCCACAAGATGATGCAACGAACCGAAGTCGGAGTCAAAGCAAAGAAAACAAATATCCTAACAGCTTATGACTCTTTCAAAGCCAAGACAGAGGAATCAGTTTATGAACTATATCAAAGATATCTAACTCTTCTCAATGAAATGAGGAAGATAGATATATTCAAGACCAACATGGAGGTCAACATCAGATTTCTTTCTTCTCTTCAACCGGAGTGGAAGAAAATATCCATTCAAATCCGACAAAATAAGGATTTGGACGAAATGGATATCCACGCCGTCTTTGATAATCTCGCCCAACATGAAGAAGATATAAGCGAGATCCAAAAAGAACTAAAGGGCAAAGTCGATCTCGAAAGGATAAAAGTATCAAGCTGCCAAGTTCCTCAGAAGATGAAGAAGAATCTGACTCGGACTCCGAACCTGATATGAAGGAGTTCAAGAAACAGTTAGCTCTCATTTCTAAAATGATGAGTAAAAAGTTTTACAAAAAGAAATCCTTGTCTTCGGCCAATAGACTTTGGACATCTAGCTCCAAGCAAAGGGAAAGACCGGCCGAGTCCTCAGAATAAAAAAGTGTCAAAGAACAACAAAAATGTTCTAATTGTGGAAAGGTAGGACACTTCTCCAGGGAATGCAAGCTACCCAAGAAAAAGGACGCCAACTACTACTCCAAAAAATTCCAACTCACTAAACAGAAAGAGGCTGGACCGATGGCAGAACAAGAGCATTGGCTGGAAGATACCACAGATTCTAAAGACGAAAATCTTGCACTTATGGCATACCTCGACGACGCTTCAAATGATGACCCATCAAGGAGGCCTGGCAACGACGACGACAAAGCATCATCTCGTCACAAGAGGTACAATTATCTAATTCCACATTATCAAACATGTTAGAATTGTTACAGCTTAAGTACACTAACATGAAAATTGAGCGGAAACGAACAAAGGAATTAGAAGAGAAACTAGGTCTTAGCGAAAGCAATTTCCAAAAGCAATTAGATAAGAAAATTCATCTCGAAATTCTCTTATCTAACGCTAAGGAAAAAAACTCTAGTCTTGAATTAACCATAGCTACCTCTGAGACACAAATTAGTGACCTTAATACGATTCTTATCGATTGTCAGAGAGACTTAGAAATCTCTAAAAATAATTTCAAAGAAATTTCTGACGAACGTAAGAAACTTTTTTCTAGGATTAAAACGTTAGATGATCTTCTAATAAAAAGAGGTCAAACGGATCAAACGATATTTCTAAATCAACCTCTTGATACAGAATTTTATAATCCTAAAGAGGGCTTAGGTTTTAATAATCCCTGTAATTTGAAAAAGGTCAATGTTAGACAATTATACGATATCAAGTATATGGGATTAGATTTAACTTCTCTAATGGCATTCACTAATTCTTCCGAAATAAATGCTTTAGAAGAATCTAAACGACAAGCCACTGATAGGACTAACATTGCTTTTGACTACACCGACTTGAATAATAGTTACAAGACAAGAGATCTCAACTTGTCTAGTGATTATAAGTCATTATATCCCGTAGAAGATTTCTCTAACGACAAGGAAGATAATCATGATCATTCTCAAAATTCTAATTTCTGTTATATTCCGGCTATTATTAGAAAAATAGCTGATTTAAACGCTTCCTTGGAAACAGAAAGAAAGAATTTCAAAGCTGAAAAGAACGGACTTTTACTGGAGATTTCCAATCTCAAAACTTCCTCTATTTTAAAAACTTGTCATGATCTTATTTTAAAAAAAAAAAAATTTAATGAAGGACAAGATTAAAACTAAGAAAAACTCTCCTATTATTTTTCAAAATACTTCAAAAGAAGATAAATCTTCTTTAGAAATTGTAAAGAGAGAAAACAAATCCTTAAATGCTTCAAAAAGGAAAAAGATTTTTACTAAGTCTTTTTCTACTCCATCCACAGGTAGAGTAGTAAAAGAGGTGAAGCATGCTAAGGAAAGAGTGCCTAGAATAAATTTTCAGAAGAAAAATGATTTGTTATCTATTTCTTCTATATCAAAAACTATGAACACTCGTACGAAGACAACCATTTCTAGTATTGTTAGTTCAACTTATGCGTTAAAGCCTATTATTTTTGAAAGCACAAACTTTGAAATTGGCTCTACTTCTAATAACAATATTCATCATTCTAAAACAAATGCAAGTCTTAAGTCTCGTCAGAAACAAGATCCAACTATTAAGAAAGCTTATAGCTCCATACATTCTTGTTCTCACCCAAGGTATCCAGTACACGACATTCAGCTAAACACCTTAGGAGACTAGCCAGAGAAAAGATTTTCTCCAACAATAAGACAAATAAGACATTTGTTCGTGCTGAAATTAACCTCCCATGTAAGGTTCAACCACAATGGATTCCTAAATCACCACCTAAGCAAACACAAGCCAACAAGGCTAAATTGTCTAAAGAGGTACTACTTAAACCAACTACTTCTAAGTTGGTTTGGGTACCTAAGCATTCTCATAAATTAGGAACCAAAGATGAACAAACCTTGACTATCAAATCTGCTAATCCAAGATGACCCATTCAAAAGTGGGTACCTAAGTCTCCCTAAATTCTTTCTGTGCAGATCCATCATGTGTGGTATTTAGATTCTAGTTGCTCCACACACATGACGGGACAACAAGAACTGTTGAGCAACTACCAAGATCGTTACAATGGTAAAGTCCGATTTGACAACAATGACTCAGCTCCCATACTCGGATTTGGAGACATTTTACTGCCAAATTTGACGATTAAAGATGTCTCTTACGTCCAAGGTCTCCAGCACAATCTGTTCAGCATAGGACACTTCTGTGACAAAGGATTTCAAGTAGTATTTCTAGCTTAACAGTGCAGAGTTTTGAATTGTCAGAATCAAGAGCTTCTCACAGGATCACGAACATCAAATCTCTACACAATCAATCTGACAACAGTTCGACCTTCGACAGTTGTCTGCCTCATTTCTCAGACAACAATCAAGAGGAACAGCTTATGGCATCAACGTCTGTCTCATCTAAATTTAAAAGCTCTTCACAAACTCAGTGTTAAAAAGTTGGTAAACGGTCTGCCAACAATTTCATCTAACCAAGAGCATCACTGTTCGGCTTGTCAAATGGGTAAAATGAAGCGAGCATCACACAAAATCAAGCAAGTTGCTTCTACATCTCGACCCTTGGAATTACTTCACATGGACCTCTGCGGACCAATGCGTACACAAAACATCAACAGTCGAAAATATGGGTTAGTAATTGTCGACGACTATTCTCGCTACACATGGACAAGATATCCGAACTAAAGATGAGACTGGAGACTTGATAATAAGCTTTGTGAATACAACTCAGAATCTCCTGCAAAATAAAAATCCAAGTTATCAGAACGAACAACGGGACTGAATTCAAGAACCAGCGTCTCAACAACTTTTATCAATCACTTGGAATTATTCAACAATTCTCAGCCGCAAAAATACCACAACAAAATGGTGTCGTAGAAAGAAAGAACCGGACTTTAGTTGAAGCTGCAAGAACAATGCTCATATTCTGCGGTCTTCCTCACTTTCTATGGGCTAAGCGAAGGTACACGGCATAATTGAAAATTTCAAACAATTACTAAAAACTATGACGTCGCATAGTCAATAACAAATGTGCTCCTCGCAATATCATCGTCCATTACATTTTGATTATTTTCAAGTTTCTTCCTTTATTTTTTCCACTGAGGTAGCCTCTGAACAACCACCTGCAATTAAAACATAATCAAGGAGTAACATTCATCAGCAGCAATATGATCTACCAACTCCTTAACTAATGCAGACTTCCCTTTATTTAGCAATAATTGAAAAGTTGAACTATCGTTGCCATTTTTTTATATATCTTTCTACATCATTCTTAGTTTACGGATTATCTGCAATTAAGGAAGAGCATGCGATAAGTCACTGTTTGAAAGTTAACTAATCGGCTCATTAGTTGTTTTGTTAATTTTTTGATTAAAAAAATCGAGCTTAATGGTTAAGCTGAGTTCGTCGAATAAACGAGCTCAAGCCTAATTATTTGTTGTCATCAAGCTTGAGCTCTAAAATAAATGACTCATTGATTGGAGCTCAAGCGGAGGCTAATAATTTTCTAACTCATAGCTCAGAAAATTAATCAGAGGCATCCATACAATTTAATTAAATACCTTTCCAGAGTTGTCTTTATTTCCCACTATTGTTTGGCAAGCCAACCTCCAAGACTCCGGTTTCTGAAATAGGAGGAGAATATATGCAAATTTAAATCATAGAATATCAATAACTTTAAATGGAAAATATAAAAGTTGTTCAGGGATAACACTCGTATGTTACGAGGAATATAAGCAGAACTAAGATAATACCTTCTTAAGATATTTAAGCTCCGTATTTGTCCTTTCATTCAAGAGATCATTTCCGTGTATGATCTGCAAAGTGAGATTCAGGTATATTTAAATTTGCATATATTCTAGATCATTCTAAAATTAATTGTAACTTGGAAGAGCATCTTCTAGGTATATGCTGAGGGGAAAGGATTTTTAGTATCCCAGACACGATAAAATCCCAGCAAAATAAAAACTTTGGATGATTAAGCAGTCAAATTTTTGGTCATTATATTTAATAAATGAAAAATAGTCCCAACTTAATTATTGGCTACGATTTGTTATGGGGATAAAACTCAGTTTGGTCCCCCATGTTTGCTTTATAAACCAATTTTGTGCTCAATGTTTCAATTGGACCAATTTAATCTCCCGTGTTTCAGAAATGAACCAATTTGGTCTAAACTTGACGGAAACAGTCAATTTTAACAGAAAATCGACATGTGGCATCATCACAACGCGCCATGTATCTCACGGTTAATGATTTTCCGTCTAAATTGACGGTTTCTGTCAAGTTGGGACCAAATTGGTTCATCTCCGAAACATGAGGGACTAAGTTGGTCCAATTGAAATATCGAAGACTAAATTGATTTATAAGGCAAACATTAGGGACCAAAATGGGTATATTCCCATTTTTTATTTGATAAATATGTTTTATAATTATATAGGGTGATTCAAAATCGAAATCAAAATATAATATGTGACTTAGTGTATAATATATCCGTAAGATCTCAATACTTATGTTTTAAAACAAAAAGGCATACGCATAAATTTAGAAAATCTAACAATGTCTTATAAAAATTAAACTGTGGTCGCTCGATTTGGTACAGCAATGTCAAATACTAAAGATGGGTTGGTCTCGATACAAACATGTACGTTGAGAAACTAATTACAAAATTATGCTCAACCTTATTATAGGATCATTCACCAAGACATTGCAACCTATGATCACATAGTATAATAAAATGATCCATTACATTTATCACTACAAGATTTATAAATCTTACCTCAACAATGCAAGTCCCACAAGTTCCACCGCCGCCGCAGTTCATTACTTTGCCCTGTTTAAAGAGATGGAAATTATAACATTATGCCCAAAAGAACATAAATAACTTTAAACAAAAAAGATAGCCATACATATGCTGCATAAAGTTCAATCTTGTTATCCAACATTATGTTCCGTAGCAGTTTCTCTCCACTCATTGCTTTGGCTCTATTCACTGCATCACCGGGCTTAGGCTGTCGTAACAAAGATATAATAATTGCTGCAATAATCACTAAAAATAGTTATATAAGAAGTTAAACAATGAGCGAAATATATGTCAGCATACCCCGATGAACTCTAGCTCTATTTCGGGTTGGGACTGTGGAGTGCCGGTGGTGGTCTCCTGTGAAGCACCGGGAAGAGATGCAAAAACGGGTCTTCTCCTAAACGAGCTCCGGCGAGTGGAGAATTCCGGTGGTAGGAGTGAGAAATTAGTCGTGGAGGCCATATCAGTTGTGTAAGTTATTGTTACAGAGCGACGTGGAAAAACGTGGCGAGAGTTTTTGGCAGTTATTTCACGCTAATTTCTTCGGCCAACGATGAGGTTACGTGGCACCTCTTTCTTTTTCTTTTTCATTAATATTAATGAAAAGTTGTGGTTCTGAATTATTTGAATTTATCTTTAATTGCAAAATCATCCTCCTCATTTGAAATCCACTGCGAAATCATCCTTCTCTTCTAGTAGGTTTGTCAAGGATGTTCAAAATCTCGTTCCCCCAGGGGATACGCCCAAACGAGGCGGACAATTTTCAATTTTCTATCATGTGCAGCATGAGTGGAGAAATCTTGCACCGTTAGTCCCCGATACTTGGTTATTTCTACATTAGTACTGGTTTCATCTTTGTCTAGTTTGGTAGATGAACTCATGGGTGTTGCGGCCGACGAACAGTCTTCAATCCCAAATTTCTTGAGAAGGTCTAAGGTATTTTTTAGTTGCCTGATGAAGATCCCATGATTCATTAGCTTCACTTGCAGCCCTAGAAAGAAATTGAGCTCTCCCAACATGCTCATTTCAAATTTGTCCTTCATGAATTTTGATACTCTTTTGTACAACATGGGATTTGTTGATCCAAATATTATGTCATCGACATATATTTGTACTAGTAATAGATGTTCTTCCTAGTGAACCAGAACAGGGTCTTGTCCACTGCTTCAACAATGAAACCATGATTCACCTGAAATCCTGACAATGTCTCATACCATGCTCTATGTGCTTGTTTTAAGCCGTAGAGGGTCTTCCTCTGTTTGTAGACATGTTTTGGCTTTTCATGATTTTTAAATCTTGGAGGTTGAGCGACATATACTTCTTCAGATAGTACGCCGTTGATGAATGCACTTTTTACATCCATTTGGTACACCTTGACGTCTTTGAAGGCATCATACGCTAGAAAGATCCTTATGGCTTCGAGTCTGGCTACCGGCGCGAAGGTCTCATCATAGTCAATGCCTTCTTCTTGTCGAAAACCTTGGGCAACTAATCTTGTCTTGTTCCTCATGACTAGGCCATCCTCATTTACTTTGTTTTGAATACCTATTTTGTCCGAATCACTGTCTGAGAGAGTCGCAGTACCAAGATCCATATTCCGTTCATTCAAATTGATTCAACTCTTCTTGCATGGCAGCGATCCAGCTGTCGTCCTTGAGTGCATCTTCAATCTAAGTGGGTTGCGCTTGTGAAATGAAAGCATAACTAAAAAGATTTTGAATCGATTTTCTAGTCCTCATATGTGCTTTAGGATCTCATATAATCAACTTGGGGGGATGATTAAGTTTGGTTCGATTCCAGTTAATACATTCCCCCTGAGCACTTTCTCCTTCTAAAATTTCCTGTTCGGTACCGGCATTTTTCGGTACTAGGTTTGGGTATCCTTCAGTGGCTATTGGGTCTGGTACTACGTCAACCTCTAATTTTTCATTTTCATGGTTGGGTACCGTTTCTGTCATAGTACCGAGGTCATCGATCCCGTGCTCAGTTCTATCGATACCTTCTTGTCCTTGAATCGGATTATCTATTCTTTCTTCGTCACTTGAGTCATCCAAATCTGCTTTTTCCAGCATCTCACTTTGATGATTTATATTTGTTGGAGAGCTGTCTTCTTCTTGAGATTCCTCGAACTCTTCATAAGCAGATTCTTCAATAGACAGTGACTTGCAGTTGAAACTCTGTAAGCCTTGCTCACGGCAGAGTACCCAACGAAGAATCCCTTATCTTCTAGGCTTTCAAATGCGGAGAGATGACTTCAATTTTAGATGTACGAAGCATCGGCTTCCGAAGGTCTTGAAGTATCCAACTGAGGGAACATTTCCGGTCCAGATCTCGTAAGGAATTACAAGATTCTTGCATATTATTGAGCGGTTCCGGGTGTAACAAGTTGTGTTCACTGCCTCTGCCCAAAACTTTTGAGAAATGTCAGCATCTGCTAGCATAGTCCTTGCCGCTTCTTTTAACGTGCAATTTCTTCGCTCAACAACTTCATTCTGTTGTGGTGTCATGGAGGAAGATAACTCATGGAGAATGTCATGGTTCTCAAGATAATCGTTAGTGGAATTTAAACATTCGGTACCCCTATCACTCCTGATTATGTTGTCATTGCAGCTCTGCACATTTTGTAATCTTTTGAATAATTTGATCAACAAAAAGTGTTGTTTGATCTTTTGTCCTAAGGAAGAACACCAAAGTGTACCTCGAGTAATCATACGAGGATGTATTTGGATCCACCTAGACTTGGTACCGCATAGGACCGAAAATGTCCATATGTAGCAAGTCTAGGCAGTGGCTAAAGGTTGTCCTTCCTCTACTTTTGAAGGTTGATCTTACTTGCGTGCCAAGTTGACAGGCTGTACATATATTTTCTTTAGAATAACTTAGTTTGGATAACCCATATACTAAGTTATTCAAGCTTAGCCTAGATATTGTTTTGAAGTTTAGATGGTTCAATCTTTTGTGCCATAACCAACTTCTTGAGCTCTCGGCTACTAGACATGTTGGCTCTGGCACTAATTGTTCACCCAATCTGATTGTATAGGTTTCGTTGGTTCTCCAGCCAACGAGGAACGTTTTTCCTGAAGGATTAATGACTTTGCATCTATCATTCTTTAAGTCGCAAATAATCCATTATCTCATAATTGACTTATGCTTATTACGTTGTAGTGTAGATTTTTCACAAGACATATGTTGTCTAGCGTGAAATTTTCATAGACAAGCTTGCCCTTTCCTATAACTTTACCTTTGCCATTATCATCAAACGTGACAGTCTGGCTAGTGCAAGGTTTGATGTCGGTGAGAAACCTCTAGTTCCCAGTCATGTGCTTGCAGCAACCAATGTCCAAGTACCTGTAAGACTTGTTGACTTTATTCTTGTAGATCTGTAGAAAGTAGGGTTACGGTACCCAACATTTGTCTTGGTCCTTGAGCTAGTAAGTTTTTGGGTACCCATATTTTGATGACCCTGAATTGTCTCCCGGTGTTTGGGTCTATGAGTACTTTGGATCGAGGGTTCCCCCTACATTGGTGCTTAGGCTTCCAATGGTTGGGTTTAACTTTGTGTGGGCGCTTGGCTTGAGTATCGGAACTTCCTTGGCACCGGTTTTGATACCCAAGGTTATTCTTACCCGGTTCCTTAGGGATGACTTCTTTTGGAGCTCTAGGCCTAGGCTTCCAACTGGATGAATATCCCAATGACTTCGGAATATTTTGGGAAGTTCCTTGTGCTTGCGTGTGTGTGGGTCCTTGGGAACTTGGTTTGTAGCCAAGTCCAAATCTACTTCTAACCTCAGTCGGTGAGTACCGAGGTTCAGCTACCTCCTCTGTGTTGGTGGGTTTGACAAACTTAATTGGGATTTTGGCAGGGCTATGAAGTGTATTCTAGCCGTCGCTGGGATTTTTCACCCTGTAACTCCTCAAGTTTCTTTGAGGATTCTGTCCAAGATGGAAACATCTTATCGAAATCCAAGGTTTTGAGTGTCAATTTTCTAGAGTCCTCTTTAAGGATCTCGTTCTCAGCCCTAAGTGATATCACCTTTCCTTAAGCTTTGGCAATGACATCACTTTCAGCAGCACCGGTGACTACTGGGATCGTTGGTATTCCTTTGTCATCTAATGAAGAGCTTGTACTAGATCTTCACGTGAAAATTCAGGATGGAAAAAGTCAAATACCTTATCATGGTCGACAACGGCAGTAAGACATTCGATCTTGTTGTCGCTCGACTCTTCCTCTGATTCTGACTTTTCTGAATCAGTTTGTGTCCATTTTGTCTTCTTGTCCTCTGCATGATGACCTAACCTTTTTGTCTGAACTTTTTTCTGTCTGCTTCTTTGCCCATGTCGTTTCTGGGCTTCTTGCAACGGAGAGCGCACGTGCTGATAACATGTTATAAATATTATAGTTGTTAACTAAGGTTATATTTATATTAGAGAGAGTATTAGAGATATAAACAACTACTTTTCATTCAATACTTTTAATATATTTTTACACAACCTAAATCACCTAGTTATACGCAAATATCTCAAATTGCATCCACAAAATAAAATATTACATCAAGCACCCAAAAATCACATCTACTATTCTAATCAATAAAATAATCAAAACTTTTTCAATCTTCACTATTAGATTAACAACCATTCTTTTACTTAAAAAGTAAATGTAATGTGACCATGCCCAAAAGAGAATTAGGGCAACCCACTTTGTTGATTTGCTTATTTAATCAGTTTCTTTATATTTCATATTATTACACGAGTATTGGTTATTAGAACATGGTTATTAGAACATGTGTAGTGGATGGTAGAATGCGCCACCGAAATGCCAGTTCGAGGATTAAAGAAATAAGAGTTATGACATGTAATATTCAGATTCACATTACTGTAATCGAATAATTAAATTGAATAAATCAATATCGAATTTCTGTGTTTTCGATGTAAGGCATATCACACAACTATTTAGGCATTCAATAAGAAAGATAAATAAATATACCTAAAACACGTTCCAGCATATGCCATGAGCTGTTTTTTACTGTCCATGAATCTGTCAAATGACATAATTCGGATGGTGCAATTGGTGGAGCGATTCTGACAAGAGGAAAGTTCAGTGACGTTCGTGAGATAAATTTTGTTGTCCGAAGTCCGAAAGTGGCCAGGGATCCGTGATCTGAGGGCTCTAAACCTCGCTCTTCTCGCAAAGCAAGCATGGCAGATTATCAAGCACCCTGAAAGTCTGCTTAGTGGAATCACGATACTTCCCAAATGGCACTTTTCCACAAGCAACTTTGGGGTCTAGTCCATCCTCGAGATGGAGAGGTATTTTTTCTAGGAGAGGTTATTGAGAGGTGTATGAGATAACAAATTAGATGTGGAGCTGATATTAGAATTTGAAAGGACCAGTTGTTACCGAGACTGTCTACCTTTCGGGTTATATCTCCAAGACACGCGGTTATGGCTGACTCTAGGGTAAGTGAATTGAGGTATATGGGTCAGATAGATGGAATGAAATGCGACTTCCCTCCATTATACTACGATTAAAGTTGACATGATCGTCGGTTTGCCGCTGAGTTTCATTTCGACCTACGATGTTATGATCTGACACTACTCTAAAAGATGGGAAGTACTCAGTCAAATCGGATTACCACATCACTGTCTCGTTGTATGGGAGATGTCTCGGTTACTAATAAGGGACGAGTTTATTCAATATGCTAGGCAATTTGAAGGAGTCGAAACAAATGGGTGATGAAGAAGCTGTGTTACAACCCTGGATAATCCTTTCAATGGCTAGAGAGGTTTTATATGATATCAAGGATCAGCCGGTGTCTGTTTTGGGTAAGAAGTCTCCACGTCTCGATCATGTATAGATACCGCACAAGTCATGTTGTTAAGATAATATTTGACGGGGCAATCCATACCCAAACACACGGGGCCTTTGATGGAATCATTGCAAGGGATGCTAGTGGGGTCATGTTAGGATGACAGATTTGATTCTTCATCGTTTGTCAGGATCCCGAATTGATCGAAACTTTGGCAGCACGGGATGTCTATCTATCTCGCGATTACTAGGAATTGGAAGGATGTGGTCATACAAGGCAACAATGTTGCTGTTGTGGGGCAACTCTGTGACACAAGTGCACCTCATCGGCTAAGCTCAGACGTATTCCCCATTGTGTAGAATTTTGCTCTTTCTTTTCATTTATTCGATTCTCTTTCGTTAGATGCTCCGGTAATACTTGTGTTCATTATCTTGCTAAGTGCTTGGGTTATGACGGAGAGGGCTATTCTCCGCCAACTCAAAGTTTAGCAAATGTTGTACTCAATGATAGTCGATATGGAATTGCCCGTTAAAAAAAGGCATTAGTGGGATAGTTATTGTTATACCTGCTTGTATATATTTATGGTGATGAGTAAGTAGTAATATTTATAACGAATAATCTACAAACTATTCTACGTTCAATAGGCAAGTGCACCTATCGAAAGTCATATAGAAGCGCGGAATATTCGAGTATCGAACCCAAAAGAACTATTCAATTAAGAAAATTGTTGTTTAAATATTTTAGTGAAAAACATTGATTCGTTGTACGAAAACGTAAATAACAAATTAAATTAAAATTACGAAATAAACGATAAAAAACGACTTTATGAAAACAAGCGTTTTTGAGACTTTGAATACCCTAGCTCGATCGAAATTGCTAAACATACCCTTACGAAGATTTTACTATTATTAGACCGTGAGAATTCCTAAATCATGCGTATGAATTCATGTAACCGGACGTAACTTTCATAATCACATAAACACGCGAACAACTAATCCTAAAAAATTAATAGCCGGGCAAGCTTCCCTCACTATAATTCATAGAAACGCATTAACACACACTGAATTCCACTATTAGTTTTAATCTAATTCGGCGGGGTAGTTTGTTAGGTCCTTATCTATCAACTAACGATCAATCTAAGCATGAATTCTAGATATTCGAATGATAAATCTTACAAATTACCTTCGGTCGAATATCTTCTTTGAAGATCTTGAGAGAGAGTGTTTTTCGATTGCTTCTCTCTCTTAGAATGTGAATTCAATTCTTGTGATTTTTCCGAAAAATGAACTTGTATATTTCTCGACAGTGTACATTGTATTTATACCTATTTACATGGTATATTTACTATTTAGTCCTACACTATCAAAACTACTAATTACGCCACTAATTACAAGGATAACAAAATAACAAAGCACAATTCTATGTCTCTTCAATCTCCCCCTTTGTGCTTGTCTTCGTTTCAGCTCCATTTATCTTTGTCGGGCGTAGAATGATTTCCATAATCCCAATGCTGTTTTGTAATGTCGAACAACATTCCTCAGCTCCAACCTCTCATTAATAGCATCCAGAAGCTCAGTTAATAGTGGGGCCTCTTCTTCACCAAGATCCTCGAAGATCGTCTCTTCAGTGATCTCTCCCAATCTTTTTTGGATGTTCTTCCTCACTAGCTTCAACGTTCCGTAACAGAACTTGTGGATTTCTGTCTTCATCATAGCTCTCGTCTTTCCAACGACTGGATTCCGATAAGTTATGACGAGGCCAGGTTTCTTGAATATGTAGTTCTCGGGAAAATTGTTGAGTGGGAAGCCCTTCATGAGCGAAGACTCCATGTTGACCTTCTTCATATTGTTCTCTATAACAATTTGAAGGTCGTGTGCGGTGTGATACTTGGTCTGCCGCACCATGAATCTTTTCAATCCCTCGAGTCCTTCATTCTTGATTTATCCGGAGGGCGTCTGATATTTTCTTTTGTATCTGATACAAACGGTAGACCTCATCCGGTGGAAGGAAGGGAAGATAGGTTTCATCTATCTCTTCTCGAGTGCGGTTGCTGTCCGCTCGCTCAAGATTGGGGTAGGGAAGCTTCCAATCGAATGCAAAACCCCCACGGGATGGAGGATTGGTGGCTTGTCCTTGAAGTTTTTCTCCAGTTGATCCGTTGGGATGCCACTTTGATCTGGACAAAGATAGTTGAGCATGAAGATATGCTCCATTTTCTTCCTATCTTTCCAATGTGAGATACCCCGTAGGTTTAGTTCGTTGAGCTTCTTTATCCGGTTACTAGCCCTCCATACCTGCTTTCTAACATCTTCAATGAAAGGGACTTCAATTCTGATATTCTCCCACGGCGTCTCGACTCTGATTGTCCCTTTTGATAAGCGGGGAGGAGAGTCGACTCTGCGCCTGATCATTTCTAGTAGTTTTGGGAGAGCAGAATTGTAGTTCTCGCCTTCTTGAAGTTCTTCATCTTCCAGCAACACTAAGTCCACCGAAGCTTGTTGTAAGAAGTATCCGACGTTGGAGAGTCGAGCTTGAGCAGCTTCCTCTGGTTCTCATTGCGTCATCCACTTCTCGTTTAAAATATAATCATCTACGATCAGATGTGGATCGTAGACGACTGCTTCTGGTTGGGCTTGGAGGAGGTTAGAGGTCGGGATTGGATTTGGATTTGTAGGAGAGGGAGGTAGTGTGTGGGATATGGTGGGAGATGTAGTTGTTTGTTGGCGGGTTGTGAGTTGTGTAGTTTGTGGGTTTGATGATGATCCTCTAGCTTCTTGAGTCGTTGTTGTTTGCTCTCGACTCACACCACGGCCGCTTCGTCTGGTTCGTTGCCTTTTCTCCCCCTCATGATGATCCGGATCATCGGGATCCGGATCGTCATGTCTTCTTTTGGTGCGGGAGCTTACTTCTCGGCACCTTGTTTGAGCGGGCGGCTCGGGTTCATCTATCAGCCTTTTATATACTCTCCGCAGCGGGGGTCCTGGTCCCTAAGGCGAGGAGTCGAGAGATGAGAATGTCATGAAGCTGGGTGATCGGGATTGTATAGGGGTTGATGAGTGAAGGTGATGGAGTTGGAGTGGTGACGGTGGGTTGGGTAGGGGTGTGTATGGTGGTGGTAAGAGGTGGTGAGGAGACGGGAGTGGTTTGAGCTTCTGACGGAGCGACCTCGGAGACCGGTGCTTTCCCGGTATCCTTCGGGAGGTCTCAATGATCTGGAGCAGTCTGTCCATCATGCGATCTTCGAGAGAAGAAATGGCTGTGGACAAAGCTTCTTGTAAGCGTTGCTCCGTCACAATCATCGGTGGAGTGGGGCTAGGGAGGCGCTCCACTGTCACAACATCGGAAAAGATTTCCGATGTGCCACCTTGAACAGGTCTTGAGATTTCGGAACGTCCGGGGACATTCGTTAACAACCCTGAAGTCACCACTTCAATAGGTTGGCCTATTGTTTGCTCCGAAGATATCGGGGGTCCTATAGGGCTTCCATTCAATCCTTGAGATGATACGGTAGGTATCACCTCTATGGGTGTTGAGACAGATTCTGGTTGAATCTGTACGGTTGGTTGATCCGTTGGTGGTTGAGGAGTTGTCACTGAAGCCGGTAGTACTAAAGGGGACACAGACGGGGCCGAGATTTGCTGTCCGTGAGAGCCCCTTCTTTGGAGTCTATATTCGTCATCCGATTCAGTGGCATCTTGAGATACATCGTGAGGAACACCTTCAGGCTCGACGGCCGGTGTCTCTCTATCTCCTGAGCCGTGACTTCGGGCTCGGTTTTTTCCACCAAAGATGCCCTTTGAGAAGGCGTCGGAGCTTGATCCAAGGCCTGTACCATCTCCTCCGTGATGGAGTTATTTTGACAGTAGTCTTGGTAGGCCTCGTCCGTTGGATCAGCTAGTCTGAGCAGCTCCAGTGGGATCAGCATCGGTTGGAGCGCTAGGTCGGCTGCCTTCGGGTTGTGAAAGAAGCGAAGGCGAGGTAAATTGTATCCTCCAACCGGTGGTAGTCTCGGGATATCTGGATGAACGTCCATAAAGTGTGAGATCAGCACCGGGAACCACCGTACATATGGGAGGTACTTGGCCTTCGACTTGGTCTCCCTTTGACGTATCTGGTCCGCTAGATCATTCCATATCAGTTGGACCACGTCATATTTCTTTGAGAAAACCACTCCATGGAAGATTCGAAGGATATTCCCGTTTGCCTTATCGAAGCCGGAGTGTTTTGGGGAGAGGCATTTATTGATTATGTCGAACAACGTCCTCCACGGATGTGGGATCCAGCTGTTTTGAAAATTCGCCAGTTTGGTCAGCGGGGGTTTGTATCCCATCCAGAGCATATCTTCCACGATCTCCGCGTCCGTTGGAAGTTGATCATAGTTGTCGTAGTGTGGGAGATCGAGCACCATGGCCATAAGATTTTTGGTCAGGGCGACATGTCTTGTATTGATCTTCGTCATGTATTCCACGCTATCGCCGTGGACGAGACTCTGCATACTTCCCCAGAATTACTGGAGATAGACCATTGGTACGGTGGACGTCATGGTCAAAGCTGGCCATAGAGGGTGTCCTTTGAGGATGGAGATGATAACTTCATCCGGACACCGAAATATAGCAAGGTCCAGCTGGTAGTTGTTATCATGGACCGTCATGTAACTTCCAGAAGGATATATGTTTGGGTAATTTGGAGTTGCCATTTCTGTAAAGAATGAAATAAAATGTTATCGAAAACAATAGTTTTTCGCTGAGTAATTTTGCGATCGAATAAAAAGTTGTCGAAAACCTAAGTTTTTCGCCGCGTAGTTTTGCGATCGAATAAAATAATATCGAAAAACTTAAAGTTTACGCCGCTTATTTTTACGATCGAATTAAATTTAATCGAAAAATTAAATTTTCGCCGCGAAGTTTTACGATCGAATTAAAATATATCGAAATCAAAAGGTTTTCGATGCTGAGTTTTGCGATCGAATAAAACTTAACGAAAACTAAAGTTTTTCGACGACACTGTTTGCGATTTGAACTTTTTCGATCGAAAAATTTCAAATTAAACAGTAAACGCTTAACACGTAAATGTCGATTTCTGGGTAAATCATGAGTTAATCTTGATTCCGTTCCGAAAACGGTTGCTAATCCAAATATCATGATTTTAACCCAAACAGTCGAGTTTAAACACGTTCATTTGAGAGTTTAAAATCCTTTTTAGTCGAAAAAGTATCAAAATGAAATTTCTTCAAATATTTTTGAGAAACTGTTTGTGAATCGTTTGTTTTTAACCGGAAAGTGATTCGAAACGTGTTTCTACCTTCGAAATCGGCGAGTTATATGAAAAATTTTCTGAAGATTGAGATGTTGTGATGAAATCGCCGAAGGAAGTTCTAAGTTTGTTTTCGGAAGTCGAAAAGTTTTTTGAGTGAAATAAGTTGCGTGTGAGTGAATTTTTCGATCGATAAAGTGATATTAATACTTTACGATCGGGTAAGGTAAAAATACATTGGGCCGAAAAAAAATATTTTGGGCTTTCGTTAAAATTCAGGTCTCATTAAACTAAAACTTAATCTTTCATGAATTAACCCAAAAGTAAATTGCATAATTCTCCCTGTATTTCTGAAAGAAATGTAATTATCTCCCAATGTTGATGAAATTCAACACTTGACTCCTCGGATGAGCACGAATTTTTCTGTGATGCTTAGAAAAAAATATTAGATGTCAAATTTTACAAGTAAATCATATAGGAGATAAGAACAAATTCTCATGTAAAACTCCCCCTCAACAATTGCATGATTGAACTTTTCGTCATCTAAGTACATATTTAGTACTTATATTTACTATTTAAGTACAAGTAATGCATTTTAAGCAATTCAGCATAGATTCATTAAAATTTTGCGTTTTTCAAAAACATTTCGCATTTTATCAATTTTGAACCAATGCATGTACTAATGCATTTAAAATGTGCGAACAATATTTCCAAAAGAAATTTCAAAAATATTTTTGTTTTGGGGTCAGATGGGACATTTTGAACATTATCACGCAAAAATTTCTCATGACATATAAAATAATAATTTGGCGTCAAATCATGTAACTTTGAGAGATTAGAACTCTTTTTGGGTCGAGACCATGTTCCTTTCGAAAGTTCCACAGTTTTGGAGTTCGAACCCAAGACCGTGCTTCTCTTCTCGTTTTCTCTATTTATAAGATCTAGATTATCGTTGGAGAAGTTCACTTCGAGGTGTTTCTCTTCAAGGAGTATACGAGATTATCTAGGAGAAGTTCACAGCGAGATCCGTGTTTCTCTTCTGTAATGATTGAGACTTGTATCTCTTTATCTCCCCCTCTTTTTCTTGATTGAGCAACCCCGAAGCTTTGGAAATAATGTTGAGGGCTTGATCATGTTTCATAAGAAAAAGAATGTCGGAGAAGGCTCAAAGTGGATATCTAGAGGTAAAAGTAAAGGATTTATAATTTGGGCTTAGTGAGGAATTTCCTAAGTTGCTCTTATCATTTTCATGACAAACTAACACAAAAGCAAGAATGAAGCTATGAAGTACAAACCAAAAGATAGTCATTTGAAGTGTGACACACTAAAAAAATATGAGGCTCAAATTCTCACATATATGATGTGACTTTTTGTTTAGTGAAACAAACTAGACTATTTGAATAAGAGAAAGCACATGGATTTTTTGACAAAGTATTTAATCATATATCAAACAAATATTTTTGTGAGTTTTTCAAAATAGACAAAATTATCGTCATCCCCCATTTTTTTTAATTTTGTTATTATTATTATTATTATATTTATATACTATTTTATTTTTATTTTTCTTTGTATAAAAAATTTGGGATAGAGTCACGCGAGATAATCAAAGAATATCAAGAAGCACATAGAATATCACATAGAAGCATAATAGAGCATGTAAAACACTTTTCAAGTAAGATTTAGATTCAACATGCATATCTTAGCAATAAGGAATTGAAATCGTTTTTCATCCAATGTCTTAGTAAATAAGTCGGCAAGTTGAAGCTCTATTTTTACAAAATACATATCTATAGTGACTTTTTCTACATTATTTTTTATAAAATGATAGCGAATATCTATGTCTTTTGTGCGTGAATGGTGAAGAGGATTGCAAGTAATGGCAATAGCACTTTGAGAATCACTGTAAATGGGAATGTTATTAAATTCAAACCCGTAATCGCGTAGTTGTGTCCGCATCCATAGAACTTGTGAGCAACAGCTGGCAGCCGTGACGTACTCCTCCTCGGCCGTCGGGGTTGACACGCAATTTTGCTTCTTTGAGGACCAGCAGACCAACTTTTCGCCTAAAAATTGTGCTCCGCCAGATGTGCTTTTTCTGTTCATTCGACAACCTGCATAATCAGCGTCAGTATAGCCAATTAATCTAAAATCAGTATCTTTAGGATACCATAGCCCTAAGTTGGGAGTTCCTTTGAGATAGCGTAGAATTCGCTTGACTGCATGCATGTGGGACTCCTTTGGGTTAGCTTGATAACGAGCACAGAGACACGTGGAGAACATGATGTCGGGTCGGCTGGACGTCAAGTAAAGAAGAGATCCGATAATGATCCGATAGGTTGTGATGTTGACTGCCTTGCCAGACGGATCAGCATCCACTTTGAAGTTTGTTGATATGGGAGTATTCATCGGTGTGCTCTTGTCTTGATTAAATCTCTTCAAAATATCTCGGATATATTTGGTTTGACTGATAAAGATTCCATCTTCGAGTTTCTTTACTTGTAGTCCAAGAAAGAATTGGAGTTCTCTCATTAAGCTCATCTCGAATTCGGTCTTCATGAGTTCACCAAATTTCTGACAGAGATGTTCATTCGTCGAGCCGAAAATGATGTCATCAACGTAAACTTGAACGATCATCAGATCTTTGCCTTGTCTTTTGATGAAGAGTGTCGTGTCGATGATGCCTCTTATGAAGTTGGACTTGACTAAAAATTCGCTTAGGACATCATACCAAGCACGAGGGGCTTGTTTTAGTCCATAAAGAGCTTTGGCCAAACGATAGACATGATCGGGATGATTCTCGTGCACGAACCCATCGGGTTGAGCGGGACTTCTTGTTTTAACACACCATTGAGAAAGGCCCTTTAACATCCATTTGATAGACTTTGAAGTCTCTATGAGTCGCGTATGCTAGAAATATTCGAATTGCTTCGATACGTGCAACCGGAGCATACGTCTCGTTGTAGTCTATTCCTTCTTGTTGATTGTACCCCTTGGCTACGAGTCGTACTTTATTCCTGATTACTTCACCGTTCTCGTTCTTCTTAATCTTGAAAACCCATTTAGTTCCAATTATTGTTTTGCCTTGCGGTCGAGGAACTAATGTCCAAACTCGTAGATGCTCGAATTAGTTAAGTTCATCATGCATCGCGATTACCCAATTCGGGTCTTTAAGAGCTTCAGCTACCTTACTTGGTTCGTTTTGGCTTAAGAAGCATATGAATAAGCCGCTTTGTGTGGACGTCCTAGTGCGTACTCCACTTGAAGGATCACCGATGATTTGGTTAATAGGATGAGCTCGAGTCCATTTGCGCTCATGAGGAATAACCGAAGTAGATCCTTCGTTGGTTTGTAGATCGAGACATCCTGAATTGATGGGCTGAACATTCGTAGTTGGGAAATTCAATTCTGAGGTTGAATTAGAAGGAATTTCCTCATCTGCATTTGTAGGAGCTGCAGCACTAGTTGAAGATTCAGAATTAAGAGAATCCGTAACATTTGTTGGAGTTAGAGGATTAGGAGTCTCAATTTGAATTTCTTCCATTGAGGGAAAAGGAGCACTGCTTGGTATAGAATGAGACAAAGCAGACATTTGAGACTCGTTCCGATAAAAATGTTCAAATAGAAAGTCCAAATCTTCTAGGTCTGCGGGAATTGCTTCACTTGACTTTGAGGTAGAAGTTGTCGAAAGTTGTTGACTTTGTGCCAACATGCCTATAATCTCCGGTTCTGAACTGTTTTGTTCAGAAGCCAATTCGGTCACTTCTTGAAAAGTGACGTTGTAGCTTTCCAAGATAGTACGCAAAGACTTGATATAGACACGGTATGCTTTAGAAGTGGATGGGTATCCAACGAATACGACTTCAAATGCTTTAGGGTCGAACTTGCTTCGATGCCCCCTATCGTTGGCCACAAAGCATTTACACCCGAATACTTTGAAGAAAGAGATATTCGGAATCCTTTTATCTCATACGGCGTCTTTCAAAGCGTTTGTGAATAATCGTCCGATTTTGCGTAAAGCATGCGGTACTCACTGCTTCAGCCCATAGAAAGTGAGGGAGACCGGAATGGATCAACATTGTTCTTGCAGCTTCAACTAGAGTCCGGTTCTTCCGTTCTACGACGCCATTTTATTGAGGCATTTTAGCGGCTGAGAATTGTTGAATAATTCCGAGTGACTGTTAGTAATTGCGGAGGCGTTGATTCTTGAATTTAGTTCCGTTATCAGTCCGGATTACTTGGATTTTCTTTTGCAGGAGATTCGGAGTCGTATTCACAAAGCTGATTATCAAGTCTTCAGTCTCATCTTTTGTCCGGAGATATCTTGTCCATGTGTAGCGAGAATAATCATCGGCAATTACTAACACGTATTTACGACCGTTAATACTCTGTGTACGCATTGGTCCACAGAGGTCCATGTGAATTAATTTTAAGGGTCGAGATGTAGAAGCAATTTGCTTGAGTTTGTGTGATGCTCGCTTCATTTTACCCATTTGACAAGCCGAATAATTATGCTCTTGATGTATGGAAATCGTTGGTAGTCCGTGTACCAACTTGTTGATAGAGAGTTTGTGAAGAGCATTGAGGTTTAGATGAGACAAACGTTGATGACATAAGTTGTTCCTCTTGATTGTTGTTTGTGAGATGAGGCAAACAGCTATCGAAGGTCGAACTGTTATCAGATTGATGGTGTAAAGATTAGATCTTCAAGATCCTGTTAGAAGTTCTTGATCTTGACTATTGAATATTCTGCAATGATCAGCTATAAACACCTCTTGAAATCCTTTTTCACAGAATTGTCCTATGCTGAACAGATTGTGTTTCAGACCTTGGACGTAAGAGACATCTTTAATCGTTAGATTTTGCAGTAGAATATCTCCAAAGCCAAGTATTGGAGCTGAGTCGTTACCAAATATGACTTTTCCATTGTAACGGTCTTGGTAGTTGCTCAACAGTTCTTGATTTCCCGTCATGTGTGTGGAGCAACCAGAATCTAAATACCATACATGATGGATCTGCATAAACTTTTTAAAGAGACTTAGGTACCCACTTAGTAATGGGTCCTCTCGGATTAGCAGATTTGGTAAGTAAGATTTGTTCATTTTTGGTTCCTAAACCATTTATGCTTTTAGGTACCCAAACCAACTTGATATTAGTTGGTTTAAGTGGTACCTCTTTAGGAAATTTGGCCTTTTGGGCTCGTGTTGGCCTAGATGGTGTCTTAGGAACCCATTGAGGTTGAACCTTTCATGGGAGGTTAATTTCAGCGCGAACAAATGTCTTATTAGTCTTAGTGCATGAGAAAATCTTTTCTCTAGCTAGTCTCTTAAGGTGTTTGGCTGAGTGTACTTTGACCAGATACCTTAAATGAGGATAAGAATGTATCGAGCTATAAGCTTTCTTTATAACCGGATCTTGTTTCCTTCGAGAATTACGATTTGCGTTTGTCTTAGAATGATGGTTTAATTTTTAGAAGTAGAGCCGATTTCAAAATTTGTGCTTTCAAAATTAATAGGCTTTAACTCACATGTAGAAGCAACAATATTAAAATTAGAAACAACTATCTTCTTACGAGTGTCCATAGTTTTTGATACAGAAGAAAATTGTGAAAATAAATATTTTCTATCACTTTTCTTTTGAAATTCTATCCTATGTACTCTTTCCTTTGCATGCTTCACCTCTTTTTCTACTCTACCTGTGGATGGAGTAGAAAAAGAGTTAGATAAATCTTTTTCCTTTTTAAAGCATTTAAAGACTCTTTTCCTCCCTTTACGGTTTTTAAAGAAGATTTATCTTCTTTTAAAATATTTTGTAAAATAATGAGAGGTGTTGTCTTAGATTTGATCATGTCCTTATTTAATGATTTTTCTTTTAAAGTAAAATCAGGACATGATTTTAAAATTGAGGAAGTTTTGAGATTAGAAATCTCAAATAAAAGCTCATTCTTTTCAGTTTTGTAATTCTCTCTTTCTGTTTCTAAGGAAGCGTTTAAATTAGCTATTTTCTTACTAATAGCAGGTATATAATAGAAAGTAGAATTTTGAAAATGATCAATATTTTCTTCCTTAACTTTAGGAAAATCTTCCAAAGGATATATTGAATTATAGTCACTAGACAGGTTAATTTCCCGTGTCTTGTAACTGTTATTCAATTCGGTGAGTCAAAGGGGATATCAGTCCTATTAGTGACTTTTCGTTTAGATTCTTCTAAGGCATTTAATTTAGAAGAGTTAGTAAAGGCCATTAGAGAAGTTAATCCTAATCCCATATACTTGATATCATATAATTGTTTGACATTGACCTTTTTTTAAGTTACATGGATTGTTAAAACCTAAGCCTTCTTTAGGATTATAAAATTCTATATCAAGAGGTTGATTTAGAAATATAGTCTAATCCGTTTGCCCCCTTTTCGTTAGAAGATCGTCTAAAGTTTTAATCCTAGAGTAAAGCTTCTTATGTTCGTCAGAGATTTCCTTAAAATTATTTCTAGAAATTTCTAAATCTCTATGACAATCGCTAAGAGTCTTACTAAGGTCATTTATTTTTATCTCGGAGGTAACTATCCTAGATCCAAGACTAGTTATGGTTTCTTTAGCACTAGGTAAGAGAATATCTAAGTGAATAGTTCAATTGGTTTTGAAATTTATTTTCACTAAGGGGCTAGTCTTTCTTCTAATTCCTTTTTGCTCTTCCGCTCCTTCTTCATGCTAGAATACTTAATTTTTAGAGATTCTAACATGTTTAATAATGTAGAATTAGGCATCATTACCTCTTGTGATGATGTGGATGCTTTTTCTTCATCATCTGACCTACATGATGAATTATCGTTTGAGGCGTTGTCAAGGTACGCCATTAGAGCAAGATTTTCGTCTTCATAATCTGTGGTATCTTCGAGCCAATGCTCTTGTTCCGCCATCAATGCTACTCCAAACTCTTTTTGTTTAGTTAGTTGGAATTTTTTGGAGTAGTAGTTGGCATCCTTTTTCTTGGAAAGTTTGCATTCTCTGGCGAAGTGTCCTATCTTACCACAAATATAGCACTTTTGTGGTTCTTTGGCGTTTTTAGATTCTGATAACTCGGACGGACTTTCCTTGTGCCTATGATGTCCGAAGTCTATTTGCCGAAGAGGAGGATTTTTTTTATTAAAGTTTTTGCTCATCATCTTAGTAATGAGAGCCAATTGTTTCTTGAACTCCTTCATGTCTGGCTCAGAGTCTGATTCGGAATCATCTTCATCTTCTGAAGATCTTGGCAATTTGATGCTTTTATCCTTGCGAGATCGACTTGTTTTTCTTTCAGAGACTAGAGCTATAGAGTCTTTCGATCTGCTTGCCCTTAAGTTCTTTTTGTATATCGCTTATATCTTCTACGTGTCGAGCGAGATTATCAAAGATGGCGTGGATATCCATTTCGTTCAAATCCCTGTTTTGATGGATTTGCATGGATATTTTCTTCCACTCCGGTTGAAGAGAAGAGAGAAATCGGACGTTGACCTCCATGTTGGTCTTGAAAATTTCTATCTTTCTCATCTAGTTGAGAAGAGTTAGATAACGTTGATAAGAGTTCATAAACGTTTTCCTCTGACTTTGCTTTGAATGAGTCATATTCCGTGAGAATATTGGCTTTCTTGGCTTTGACTCCGACTTCGGTTCTTTGCATCATTTTGTGGAGTTCATCCCACATAGTTTTTGCACTAGATAGACTATCTATTTGCATATAGATGTCGTTAGGAATTCCTTGCATTAGGAGAGTTTTGGCTCCTAAATCCGCTTTTGCTCTTAATCGCTCCCCCTCGGTGTATTCACTAGGAATTTTGACTCTTCTAAAGGCGGGAATGGAAGGATTATTGGTGGCATCGCCTTCGTGGATGAGCCAAAATTGAGCGGGACCTTCTTGAAGAGAAGCTATCAAATTTGTAGCTTGCTCTTTTGTTTCCAAGATGTTCATGAATCGACTTCTCCATACGGTGTATTCGCCTCTTCGTAGGATTGGAGGGCTAACGTCGTTTCCGAGTGAGTAAGCATCCATTTGTAGTTGATTGGTAGGATCTTCGTGAAAGTTTTGAATCGAAATGGTAAAAGTGCTTCACAAGTGACAAACTTCATTAGTAATGTTTGTTACGTATTTTAAGCAATTTCCCTTTCGTACCTATTTTTGTTTGTTAAAGAGAAATTGTTTTGATTTCGAAAAAAATATTTGATATGATAATTGATACTTAAAAATTTTGCTAAAAAATTTTGATTTTAAGATCTAAAATTTTGAGTATTGTAGAAGATAATTCGGAGACAAATATTTTTCGTAAGTTTTGAAAATTTTGAATTTTGATTTCTTTCAAAATAGTGTAAAATGTGTGTGTGTTTGAACAGTAATCCAAAATTTTTTCGAGCAATAAAGTTTTCGAAAAAAAAATTTCGAACCTATAATCGAAAATGATAATCGAATGTATAAGTTTTTCGTTGTATTTATTGAAAATTATTTTTCGAACGTAAGAGTTTTTCATAGTAAATATCTAGTCGAAAAATAGTTTGTCGAATAATTGTTGATCGCAAAAACCTTTATCGAAAAAAATTTGTAATCGAAAAATTATAAGTGATCGAAAAATCTTTCGTTAAGTTTGACTCAAATCGTTGACTAAAAGTTTTTCGAGTGTGAATTATTCGATCGTAATATGTTTTCGCTAAATTTTTACTCGAAGATTTAGATGATCGAAAATCTTGAGATCGAAAAACTTGTTTTACTATTATAAGTTTTTCTTGTCAAAATTAGATATTTATTTAGCGAAAACAGTATCCGTCGAAAAAACAATATGCTTTATTACGCTCGAAAAAGATATTTATATATGAATCGAAAACTAATTATCACAATAATGTTTTTCGAGTCTTATATTTGAGTAAAACACACAAGAACAGTGTTTGTCATAATTTTCTCAGCTGCAAACTTATTCGAATAATAATTTTCGAGCCAAGTTTTTCGATCAAAAAACCGATCGAAGTACATCAAAGTTCAATGTAACAGTGAACATTCCAGATTCAACAAAAAAGATGTTCAAGTTAGGTGCTGAAATTCTGGATAATCACTCGTTTCTTAGTTCTGAATATGAACAAACACAAGATTAACCACGTTTTACTCCAATATATATCGATTATGAAGAAAATCAATTCGTAATCAAAACTTTCTCACAAACTCAAATATAGATCTAAATCGAAAATCTGAATTAAGACATTCTAAGCGATTGAAATCAGTACATAAATCATTCCTAACATATAATCTATCACTTAATCAGCAAGATCATCAACAAAATTCACAAACATTAAGCACATTGATCAAAATCTATTTCACGTGAGTTTTTCGATCGAAAAATCTGGAAATTTTTTTTGATCTTATAATCGCGAATTCAATCCAAAAGCGATCACGCTGCTCTGATACCGATTGTTAGGTCCTTATCTATCAACTAACGATCAATCTAAGCATGAATTCTAGATATTCGAATGATAAACCTTACAAATTACCTTCGGTAGAATATGTTCTTTGAAGATCTTGAGAGAGAGTGTTTTTCGATTGCTTTTCTCTCTCTTAGAATGTGAATTCAATGCTTGTGATTTTTCCGAAAAATAACTTGTATATTTCTCGATAGTGTACATTGTATTTATACCTATTTACATAGTATATTTACTATTTAGTCCTACACTATCAAAACTACTAATTACGCCCCTAATTACAAGGATAACAAAATAACAAAGCACAATTCTAATGTCTCTTCATAGTTCAACTTATTTCTAGCGTTGAATTTTATTTTATTTGCTTATGAGAGGTCTAATCGTTTGTACCTCTTTCAAGTGTAGCTTACGATTTCCCGGAATTTATCTTAAATTACAGACATAATTAAGACAAATAAATGACTATGATTACATAGACATAACCGAAACCGAACATAATTCGTAAACGAATAATAATATTAATAAAAAATGACGATAAAATATTCAATCTATAGGTTCAATCTAGTTAGGGTTCATCTAATCTCGAATACAACGGGATTTAGCTACTCATGTGAAAAGAAACAACAACGAAGAACGAAAATAGCGATAGAGAAAACATAATCTCCTCGAAATTCGGCTCCAGGTTGATCTCCACGTTCTTTGCTTGATTGATCTTACAAATCCCCTTTTTCTCTCATCTAGAAATCACCAAAAGGGTGTTTCTAGGGTTCTATTTCGTTTTTTCTCCCCATATTTTCGTTCTTTAGGGTTGGTATTTACACTTGGCATGATATCTCCGCTTAATGGGCCAAAATCCGAAAGATTTAGCTTAAGTCGGCAGTTTTCACGGGCTCGTAAGTATTCTTCACGGCCGTGAAGGAGTCGGGGTCGGATTCTACACTTTCTGATATTTCTTCACGGCTTGTCCTCAATTGTTCACGTCCATGACGAATTCCACCTTGATGAATAGAGGTTGTTGCTTCTTCCTCACGGCATATACTCCATTTTTCATGGTCACGAAAAAATTTCAGTAACTACATCTAGCTTCCTGCTGCTTCTTCACAGCTTCTACTCTATTTTTCATGACCACGAAAAAGTTCCAGCAACTAAATTTGCTCATTTTTGTCATTTTTTGTTCGGTTTATTTCCATTATCGTCTTGAAGTTCTACGAAAAGTAAACACGAGTAAACACACTAATAATCATACAAAACGACTCTAATATCCCGAGAATGACTTAATTATAATAGAGATAAACGTACGAAAATACGTTTATCAAACCTCCCCACACTTTAGCGTTTGCTTGTCCTCAAGCAAATAAAAATTATAAGACATGGAAAGATAATTCAAATCCAGAACTTATCATTCAAAAATGGAAACATGTATGGAAGTAATGCAAGTAAAGTAGAAAAAACACACTTGAGGCCAACGACTAACTACACGACCTCCTTAACGATACTAATAAAGACTCGTACCTCACAAGGATTCACTCAAACCACTCAATGTATAGGTTAATATACCGAGGAAGTCACTCGGTTCATGCAATAATCTACTCTCTACCATAAGCTTGAAGCGAATCGTATATCTACTACTCTCGGTGATAAGATGTGAATCAAAAGTCTTTTCCGGGTTATGTAGAGCTCGAATGACTATATTAGAGAGTTAAATTCTAAATATCGTAGCGGTCATGTCGGTGTCGTGCCATTGTTCGATAGCTGGCCTCATAACATCGTGTATAACTCTAGCTGCCTTGAAATCTTTTCACCACTTTTGTTTTCGATCCATCAACCATTGGTAGCCCTTCTTCTCTCAATTATTTTTGAAGCACGAGAGATTATCGAAGGAAGGGTTCTTAGCATCTTCTCCACGTATTTAAGCTCCTCTCTCTCGTCGTTAAGCTTCTCTTCTCTTAGTCCCTTTACGGGCAAGAGATTATCGATGGAGGAGTTGTTAACCACATATTATGGTTAAGGAGTTTTTTAAATATACAACGGTCGGGCTACACTTTGCCACTCAACCTCCACTTCATCTATTAATCGGGTTAGATAATATCTGAAGCCTTCTCAGGTCAGTGGCTTATAATTCTCGTGTTTTCTCAAATAAAAGGCCAGGCTCAAAGTGGTTAACTACGGTGATCAGTCTTGTCGGGAACTTTGGCTATGGACTTCATTCCTAGTGCATTCCTCATTTTCACACGATCTCACCTCAAGTAGTTTCAACACGTGTCACGCAAGCAAGTTCTAGAGCGAAATAGACTAAGCACTACACGCACAACCAAATCAATGAGCAAAAAGCTCGTCGACTAAAAAATCTCACAAAAGTAAGGTTATGTGTACGAATCCTTCTAGCATCACTAAGTTAATCATGCAAGAAGACATTAACCGCTCATGTGTAATGCTAGATACTTACACAAATTCCTAACATGAAATCAATCTTTTATAAGAAGAAACTAAATTCGAAGGAAGAAAAAATATTCCATGCCATAATTCGACTTAATCTTTGAGATCTTGCTATTAAACCACGATAGACCAAACAAATCACGCACACAAGTAACATGCTTGCACAAATTTTGTAGAATTTTCCCCTCCCTACACTTGACATTTACGTTGTCCTCAATGTATCAAATATTTTTCATAAAGAAAGAAGAAAGAAAAGAGTTTAGCGAACTTTCGTGAATAGTTTGAGGGCATGCTTTGTAGATGATTCCCCTTAAGTTCCACTCGAGATTAGATTCCTTTTGATACCTTAAAAAAATAATATATTAGGACTGAAAATAATAAAATGAATAAAAATATAATAGATAAAACGAAAATATAAAGCATGGGTTGCCTCCCAAGTAGCACTTTCTTTAATGTCTTTTAGCCAGACATAGTTCAGAAGATTTTATTTCCAAGTCATGTCAAGGAAGTGGACCATCTCTCGCCCGAGTGCCTCGACGTCATCTCTCGCCCGAGTGCCTCGACGTCACCGCCATAGTAATGCTTGAGACGATGTTCGTTCACCTTGAAAGTTCCTCGATCCGGATTTGTGATCTCGACGGTACCGTAAGGAAATACTCGAGATACCTTAAAGGAGCCAGACCATCTTGACTTTAATTTCCCTGGAAATAGGCTTAGCCGAGAGTTATAGAGTAAGACTTGGTTGCCCTCGTGAAATTCCCGTCGCTGGATTTTTCGAACATGATACATCTTCGTGCGCTCCTTTTGGATTCTCGTGTGAGACGCCATTCATCGAGCTCGTTGATCAGAAAATTCCTCTTATTGCCTACAAGATTCATATCAAAATTTAGTGACTTTAAAGCCCAATACGCCTTATGTTCTAGCTCGACGGGTAAATGATAAGATATTCCGTAAACTTGTCGATAAGGCGTAGATCCTATAGGAGTCTTATAAGCTGTCATATATGCCCATAAAGCATCGTTCAACTTGTTCGGCCAATATTTTTGGTGGTGCTCCACGGTCTTTTCTAGTATCTGCTTCAACTCCCGATTCACGACTTCCACTTGGCCACTAGCTTGAGGGTGGTACGGAGTGGTAGCAATGTGCTTAACGCCGCATTTCTCGAGCGTCCTAGAAAATTAAGTGTTACAAAAGTGTGTACCCTTATCGCTAATTATGCAACGAGGTAAAGCGAATCGTGAAAACAACGTTTTTAAGAACTTAACGACTACCTTAGCATCATTAGTGGACATCACTTGGGCCTCTACCCATTTAGGTAATCGACAACAACTAGGATATATCGATAAGTGAAATACGTCGGAAATGGACCCATAAAATCAATGCCCCAAACATCGAAAACTTCACATACAAGAATAAAATTTTGAGGCATTTGATTGCGTTTAGAAATATTACCTGTTTGGTGGCACCTATCACACATCTTTACATACCCTTGAGCATCCTTGAAGATCTTGGGCCAATAGAAACCACATTCGAGTACCTTTTGGGCTATTCGATTTCCTCCATAGTGGCAATGCTCTAAGATCTTGATCACCTCGGGGAATGATACGCATCGCCGGATCACCCTATCGGCGCAAGTCTTAAACAAGTATGGATCATCCCAAAAATAATACCTCAAGTCCGAAAAAAATTTCTTCTTTTGTTGGCTTGTGTATTCTTTTGGTATGATCCTCGCCATAAGATAATTAGCAATATCGGCATACCAAGGGATATCATCGTTTACCTCACGTATAACATAAAGATGCTCGTCGAGGAAGTGGTCTTTGATGGTATCCTCGTTCGTCTTCTCGTGGTGCGATTCCTCCAATTTTGATAAGTGATCGACATCGAGAATTTCCGCCCCCTTTTGGTCTCGAATCTCCACGTCGAATTCATGAAGTAGTAGGATCCATCGAATCAGTCTCCGCTTTGCATCGGGTTTGACGAGGAGGTGCTTGATGACTGAATGATACGTGTAGACGATGACTTTGGAAAGGATAAGGTAGGTGCGAAACTTGTCCAGCACAAACACGACCGCAAGCAACTCCTTCTCGATGGTTGTGTAATTTGCTTGTGCCTCGTTCAGAGTTTTGCTCGCATAGTATATCGGCTGGAAGTGCTTGTCTCGTCGCTGCCCCAAAACTGTACCTACTGCAAAATCACTAGCATCGCACATTAGTTCAAATTGTAGGTCTCAATCGGGAGCTACCACGATAGGAAAATTAATAAGCTTATCCTTAAGTATAGAGAAAGCGTTTATGCAATCGGATGTAAACGCATAAGGCACATCTTTCTCAAGTAAACGAGTCAAAGGTCTAGCAATCTTAGAGAACTCCTTAATAAATCTACGATAAAAACTCGCACGTCCTAAGAAACTTCTAGTAGCCTTTACAGACGAGGGTGGAGGTAAACGTTCGATAGTTTCAATCTTAGCTCTATGTACCTCAGTCCCTCGAGATAAAATCTTTTGACCTAACACAATCCCCTCTTTGACCATAAAATGGCATTTCTCCCAATTCAAAAAAAGATTCGTGTCCTCGCATCGCTTAAGCACAACCTTTAATTTAGAAAGACATACCTCGAACAAATTACCAAAAACCGATAAATCATCCATGAATACCTCCATTATGTCTCCTACTAGCTTGTCGAAGATGGCCATCATACAACGCTGAAAAGTGGTCGGAGCGTTGCAGAACCCGAAAGGCATTTGTCGGTATGCAAAGGTCCCGAACGGGCATGTAAACGTAGTCTTTGCTTGATCCTCGGGCACGACGGGAATATGCAAATATCCCGAAAGACCATCAAAAAAACAATAAAAGTTATGACTGGATAAATGTTCAAGCATTTGATCAATAAAGGGTCAAGGGAAGTGATCTTTCCGTGTCGCATCGTTCAACTTTAGATAGTCGATGCAAATGCGCTACCCTGTGACGGTCCTCGTCGGAATTAATTCGTTCTTCTCATTGGGCACAACAGTCATTCCTACCTTCTTCGGCACTACTTGAACCGGGTCACCCACTGGCTATCCGAGATCGGATATATGACACCCGCATCGAGCAACTTAATCACCTAGGCCTTCACGACTTCCTTCATATTCGGATTTAAACGCCTTTGGGGTTGCACCCCCGACTTGAACTCGTCCTCCATAAGTACCTTATGCATGCAAAAGCTTGGGCTAATTCCTATTATGTCTGAAAACTTCCATGCAAGCGCCTTCTTATGCTCCCTTAGCACGTACAATAGCATACTTTTCTACTCCTTTACTGGATCCGCAGCCACGATCACGGGTAACTTCGAACCTTCTTCTGAGAATGCATACTCCAATTGACCAGGTAGTTTCTTGAGTTTGAGCGTCGGCGGTTCCTCGATCGAACTTTTCTCCCTTTCTTCCTTGTTGCTCGTCTCCAACTCGACGGTTGGTTCTTCTTCATCATTGTCTTCTACGCTTAATTGAGCAACTGTGTTGCTAAAAGTACTCGATAGGACAACATCGGTTTCTTCTAATTCTTTCGTTAATGCGAGCAAGGTGGCCTGTGAAAGCCCCTGCAAAGATAAAAAATTATCCCAATTAATAGCATCCATGTAATAACATTTATCATCAAGCTCTTCGGTATTATTCATAGATTCAGTCGTATCAAAGGTCACTTTCTCGCTATCTATAGTCAATGTCAATGTTCCATTACGAACATCGACCATCGTTCCCCCGATAGCGAGAAATGGCCTACCTAAAATTAGATATTTTCATCCTCCTCCATGTCAAGAATAAAAAAATCAACGGGAATTATAAATGTATCAACTTTCACGAGCACATCCTCTACTATACCCCTAGGATACGTGACAGATCTATCGATTAACTGTATGCTCATCCTAGTTGGTTTGGGCTCACCTAAACCTAGTCTCGTAAACATAGGATAAGGCATCAAATTGATACTAGCACCTAAATCGGCAAATGCCTTATACTAATTTCCTATAAGACAAGGTATAGCAAACTCCGTGGATTTTTTAGCTTTTTCATAATTTTGCTCTATAGGATGGTTGAGCACTCCACTCGAAGACAAACAGTGGAAACATCTTCAAGCTTACGCATGTTCGTCACCATCACTTTAACGAAATTTGTCGAACCGGGCATCTATGCAAGAGCCTCGACAAGTGGTAAGTTAATATGTAATTGCTTGAAAATAGACAAAAATTACCAAATTGGTCGTCTACTATGTCCTTCTTGAGCCTATATGGGTACGGGATCTTTGGTTGGTACTCCTTGATAGGAGGCTTGGCTACGAATTCGTTCTCCTTGTCGGCCTTCTCGTCCTCGACAGTCGCCTTCTCAATTTCAGCGCTCTTCTTTGGCTTCGGTACCTCGTCGAGCTCTCGTCAGTTACGAAGCATCACCGCCTTGATATAGTGCTCCTTCGGATTGGTCTCGGTGTAACTCGGCAATGAACCCGGAGGACATTGTGCGATTGTCACAGCTATGTGTCCAACTCGCTTCTCCAAGTTTCTTAGTGACGCTTTGGTGTTTTGCAACCGAACTTCTTGACTATCCAAGCAAGATCTGAGCTTCCCCATCAATTTACCAAACATTCCTTCAAGCTTGTCCATGCGAGCATTCGGGGCAGCCTCAGGGTTCCCGCCTTGGAATCCTTGCGATCTCTATTGCTGAAATCCCGGAGGGGCTTGTTGTTGATTTCCGTAGGCCAGGTTCGGATGTACACGATTCGAGACATAATTCCCCATACCTTCATAGTTCCCCATATAATCGACTTTCTCCGTTGGGATGGTTTTCGGACATTGGGATGCGTCATGCCCTCCACTGCAAGTAGTGCATGGCGGGATATACGTCGGGTATGACTGGGAGAGTGCAACAGTGGGAGTCATTGAGGCAGCCTATAGTTGTACAACATTAATGGTTGGCTTTGCCGCAAGAGTGGGTTAGAGTGCATTCATCAACATCGTCACTTAAAGTCCATTCGTCGTGACTTGTTGTTGAAGTGCGTCGAACTTGGTGTTGATCACAGTGGTCTCGCTAACGTCGTACACTCCCGGTGGCTTGCCTCTGTTACTCGAAATCCCTCATCGAAAACTATTTGAGCTGTAGTTTTGACTCCACCCCCTATCACACTAAGTGGCATAGACCTCCATTGCACGCCCCATCTAGCAATTGCACGATGTGATCATTCAACGATTCGTGGAATCTCTGAATCTGCTAGCTCTTCGTCATCCTGTGCTGAGGGAACCGGTTCAAGAGTGTCTTGAACCGTTTCCATACATCGTACAAGTTCTCCCCGTCCTTTTGATTGAACGAGGTAAGGTCCATCTTCAATTTCAGCGCCTTCGATGGTGGGAAGTAGTGGGTGATGAATGTAGAGTGCATCTCATCCCAAGTGGTGATAGATCCTTCAGGTAGTAGATTGTACCACTCCTTGGCGTTACCCCTCAAAGAGAATGGGAAGAGATGAAGTCGAATGGCCTCGGCGCTGGCACCTTGCACTCTTATTGTATCTGTGAGGGAAATAAAATCTCTAATATGTCTGTAAGCATCCTCTTCAGCGAGTCCGTCGTACTAAGCATTTGTCAAAAACATTTGAAGCCAATGATGCTTGAGCTCAAAGTTGTTGGGAACTTGAGGAAGAGTAATGCTGAACCGATTGTGCCCACTGCGTTATTTCTCCACATCTTCCGCTCTCTTTCGACTAGTGGCATTTTGTTATTATTTTGATTAGCCATCTCGATTATGCCTTCAGTGTTCTCTGCGATATTTTGGTTCTTTTTCTTCCAGTTGCATCTAACACTTTGTTAGGTCCTGTTTCATCAATCAACAAACAATCTAAGCACGAATTCTAGGTATTCGAGTAAGAAATCTTACGATATACGATTGGTCGAATATCCGCTTTGAAGATCTTGAGAGGTTGTTAGATGTTTCCTTGTTTCTCGAGCCTTTCCTCTCGTTTAAAATATGAATTCGAAACTTTTATTTACTCAATAATGAATCGTTATTTACATTGATAGTGAACATCATATTTATACCTATATTTAAGGTATAATTACTCTTAAGTCCTACACTATCAATATTTCTAATTACGCCCCTAATTACAAGGATAATGAAATAATAAATCACAATTCTAATATACTCTTCAATCTCCCCCTTTGTGCTTATTGTCGTTTCAACTCCTTTTATCCTTGTTGGGCATAAAAAGACTTCCTCAGTCCCAATGCTGTCTCGTAGCGTCGAACAGCATTCCTCAACTCCAGTCTTTCATTTATGGCATCTAAAAGCTCGTTCAGAAGTGGAGCCTCTTCTTCACAAAGATCTTCGAAGATTGTTTCTTCGGTGATCTCTCCCAATCTCTATAGAATGTTCTTCTTCACCAACTTAAGCGTCCCGTCGCAGAATTTATGAACTTCTGACTTCATCATAGCCCTTGTCTTTCCAATGACTGGATTAAGATAGGTTATGGCGAGGCCAGGGGTCTTGAAAATGTAGTTCTCGGGAAAGTTGTTAAGGGGGAAGCCCTTCATAAGCGGAGATTCCATGTTGACCTTCTTCATGTTGTTATCTATTGCAATTTGAAGGTCGTGTGCGGTGTGGTATTTGATCTGTCGCACCACGAATCTTTTCAGCCCCTCGAGTCCTTCAGTCTTGATGTGTCCCGATTGTGTCTTGTACTTTATCTTGTACATTTGATATATTTGGTAGACTTCATCCGGTGGAAGGAATGGGAGATAACTTTCGTCTATCCCTTCTCGAGTACGGTTGTTGTCCGCTCGCTCAATTATGTAGATAGGAGTTGGATATCTCCGATCGTATGAGAGACTCCGACGAGTTGGAGAATCAGTGGCTTGTTCTTGAAGTTTTTCTTCAGTTGATCAGCTGGAATGCCACTACGATCGGGTCAGAGATAGTTGAGTTCGTTGCTGTTGGAAAAGGTACCCGGTTTGTACCCGAGACACAACGCCCCGGGATACGGTGCGGAGTAAAATTTTTTCCGGGTTCCTTCGCAGCTCGGATCGAAAACTCTAATCACGTTGACACGTAATAGGGCGGGTCATACCCGTGAGAGATTACCTTTGAAGGGAGTGGCAGCTCCTCGTCGATTGCGTCGTCGGCCGCGGTCGTGTTGGGTATCGTCTAGATCGTCACGCCAACCTCGCAGTGTACCACGGTTTCGATTCTCCGAAGATGGCTAGAGAGAATTGATCCGTCGCTCGGGAGAGTGGTTTGCATTTGTGAGTTCATGTTTCGATTCTCGGGTCGAGAAATTTCGCATCGATTCTCTTCCCGTGTCTTTTTTTTACGAGGGTCTCACCCTTATTTATAGTAGGGGAGGACGAAATTTTCAGCCCTAAACAAGGCTAAAATCTCGAAATATTTGTTCCTAAATATGAGAGATATCTAATTGAATTCAAAATTCTATTAAAGGAACATACTATAAATAGAAAACTAACTAAGATATTAAAATATCTTCAAATATGGTAAATAATTTTCGAAATTTATATAAAATATAAATTCGAATTTTAGTTTTAATAAATAATATTCCACATATTTTTATTACCATATTTGTAAATTATGAAAATACCCTTTAAGGCATTTTTCGAATTTCTCGGCTTAGGGTTGAATTCCAATTCTTCCCTCAAGTCTTTCTAAGCACTTAGCCAAGCCTAAGACTTAAAGTTAGTTTCATATGAAGTCCGACTTCGGTCCACTTAATGACCCCGAGGCCCAATAAGGCGTGGCATAACGACCCGAGGCCCGTTAAGGCCCAAAACACAATCTCTCCTTCTCGGTACACATTGATGATCCTTTTTAAGCCCGACTCTCTAGGTTCGACTCAATCGGCAAGGGAGGAATCCAAGAGTCCGGTAGGTGCCTAGCCAATCCCGCAGTACCGGACAGATCCCGACTTGAGCACGAATTTCGAACTAGTCTTATTCCAGAACCTAACTATAGATTATAGTACTACGTACAAACCCTTCAGCTGTGTCCCGATCGAGTGAGAGCCATGGTATTTGTCAAACTCACTAAACTCGATACTACGATAAAATGACACGAGGCAAATTACCAAACTACCCTCCATGTCTAACATGAGTTAGTTTAATACCTTGGCCAAGGATTTTGTAATTTCCCGCCGTCATTCTCATAGGACACTTGTCTCGATTACTTGCGAGACTGTGAATCCGTACTCGGCGGTCTAAGCCCGGCAATCACAAATATCCATCAAGACCGCATCTGTCCCGCTGACCCATGCAATAGCAAATCGGATCTAGCAAAACCAGTGATAGTCAAGACTTCAAAGTCAACTCCGTCAAAGCCCCTTTCGGTCTAAGGTTCAAGCAGACTACTATAGTTTTTGTCGTCGATCATTGACACTCCTTGAGTAATAAGCCATGTTTGATCGTACGACCTGCGAGTCAGTGTCCATGAAACGATTCAATCCCTTGATTCGACTCGTATCACAAGTCATGACTTCCGCTTCCAAGCGGTATATCGGCACACGGTAAGTCATCGACAAATAAGCCATGATTGGTTTTCCAGCACCCAACTGAAACCTAAGGCTTATGGACATTTTATGTTCGAGGTTAAGAGTCCACTGGTGCCTTCCTCTCTCGTACCCATCGAGAACAGTGACTCAACTCGACACATTTGGATTTATTCATTTATTGCTTTACCCGATGCTAAGTAAAGAACTCATATAACCAATAAACCAATAATGCCTTTATTAATACGCAAAACAATGTTTGATTACATTATCTAATTCGAATTTATATTTTATATAAATTTCGAAATTTATTTACCATATTTGAAGATATTTTAATATCTTAGTTAGTTTTCTATTTATAGTATGTTCATTTAATAGAATTTTGAATTCAATTAGGAGAGATATTTTTGGAAGAATATCTCTCATATTTAAGAACAAATATTTCGAGATTTTAGCCTTGTTTAGGGCTGAAAATTTCGTCCTCCCCTACTATAAATAAGGGTGAGACCCTCGTCAAAGAAAAGACACGGGAAATGACAAGGGAAGAGAATCGACGGGAAATTTCTCGACCCGAGAATCGAAACACGAACACACAAACGCAAACCACTCTCCCGAGCGACGGATCAATTCTCTCTAGCCATCTTCGAAGAATCGAAACCGTGGTACACTGCGAGGTCGGCGTGACGATCTAGACGATACCCAACACGACCGCGGCCGACGACGCAATCGACGAGGAGCTGCCACTCGCTTCAAAGGTAATCTCTCACGGGTATGACCCGCCCTATTACGTGTCAACATGATTAGAGTTTTCGATCCGAGCTGCGAAGGAACCCGGAAAAAATTTTATTCCGCACCGTATCCCGGGGCGTTGCGTCTCGGGTACAAACTAGGTACCTTTCCCAACAGTGGTATCAGAGCCAGGGCTCGTGATCGGAATCATAACATGATTAAATCGAAACGAGGCTCGTGGGAGACGATCGAAAAACCAAAGCACTAGGCGCGTGGGGCTGCTCGATGCGTCGCTTGCCAACCCACGACCACCATACCGCTCGACGGGGTCGAAGGCACCACCGCCGAGACGCTGCGACACGCAGACAGCCGCACGCGCAACCGCGCCGTGCGACGGCGTATCCGCTGCCGCGGGTTCGGGCAACGAAGACCCGAACCACCGCGAGGCAGCGGCACACCGCTGTCCGATGGTGGTGCCACCACTGACGGCAGCGCCAGCGGCGCGCGGACAGCCGCGTACCCGCACGAAACTGCAGCCTCCGGGACACGATGGCCGCCTAGGGTTTTCCGCCCAAAAACCCTAACGGGCCTTTTTATCGGGCCTGGCCCATATAAGGCCCAAATTGTCGGTTTCGTTTAGAATTCATGAAATTGTCAACGTGCTCGTTATGATTATGATTTAAGGCACACTTACGGGTTTAGGATTTCTATTTTGTTTTCCGGGTTATTTGTTAAGGGCCTCGTCCCCCCGGGTTGTATTTGTCTTTTACGGGTTGTTTGGGACTGATGATCCCCCGGTGTTGTACTTCAAAGTCTTTATTAGATTAGGCTTAGTTTAGAATACACGAAGCTGTTCGACGGTTGACGACTCCCCGGGAGAAGATGACTTGGTGGACGATCGACGACTTGGAGGCCGCTCGAATGATGAAGGGCGATTGTCGACTTCAAAGCCCATACGAAGAACCGATGATTTTTTGAAGCCACATACACATAATTCACGTAATAGGGCTAGAATATAAATAACCCGTCGTGTTGCCTTGTAGTTTATTTTCCTAGGGTTTATTTACTACTTACGTGCGTGTCGATTTGTGAAATGATATGCATGCTTTATGTGCTCTTATGTGAAAAAGGTTTTTTCTCCCGTTTGATAAATACTAAGTGAGAAAAGGAATTGGGTTCCTATCTTCTATCATGCTTGAGATGTCTAGTGTTAGGGAGTTTGTACGGTTTGTTCCGAGTAAGTTGGCGTCGTACATCAAGCCCTAACATTAGCGTTTTGGGTTCGTTTGACGACTCTCACCATAGCATATTCCGCCCCACGAAGCGTAAGGCAGCAAGGCGGAATTCAAATGTGCGGTTAGAGTATAAGTTGATTAGGTTGCACTTAGACAGTTATACCCAAAATGCAGGGTTAGCCGTGAGGGTCACTGACTGAGACAAAGATAGTTGAAATACTCATAGGATGGGTTCGAGTGAAACTCGACTTCGATCGATTAGGCAGGCCAAATATTGCGTTAAAGGCTGAGGCATGTCTAATCTAGTCGGGGACCTCAACTCCACTGTGAAACTACTCAACGAAGTTTCCGAAATTCTTAAATCGGGAGAATAGAATTTTCGAGAAAAATAGTGGGAGTCAAGCGAAACGAAAAGTCCGTGTTTGCGCTTGATGAATGATAAAATAAACCTAACTATGTGATCTTTATCTTCTCTAGAGTTATTTTCTTTCTAGTTACTATGACGAATCTTTTAAACATGCTGCTTGAAAAGAACCGTTTGGTAGGACCAAACTACGTAGACTGGCTCCGTAACCTCAGGATAGTTCTAGGTTATGGAGTCTTTGACTTATGTCCTCGATTCCCCTACACCGCAAGTCCCAGGGACTGATGCGAGTGACGACGACCGGGCTGCGTATGTCAAGTGGCAAATAGACGAGCCAAAGGTCAAGGGCTATATACTCCTATCCATGAGCAATGAGTTGCAGCGAAGCCACTCGGAAATGGAAGTGGGCGCCATTTTGCTTCATTTGAAGGAGCTCTTTGGTGAACACTCCAGGAGTGCTCGCTACTTTTGACAGAGCAACTGTTTCATTGCAAAATGGATGAGGGCAGCGACGTTAGGAACATGTGCTGAAAATGATCGGTTTGATCGAGAGACTCGATGCACTCGACTTCCTCATGGACAATGAGCTCCAAAACGATCTCGTGCTCAGTCACTGCCGGCTTCCTTTAATCCTTTCATTGTGAATTATAATCTGAATAGGGTCGAGATGACATTAACTGAGTTGATGAACCAGTTGTCAACGGCCCAAACTCAGATGAAAAAAAATAAAGGGAAAGGAAGTGGCTCTTATTGCGACTTATAAGACTCGGAAGTCGATTAGAAAGAAAAAGTCGGACAAGCCCATTAAGCCCAAGGGAGGAGTTTCAAAAGGCAAGGCAAAGAAAAACGTGTCTAAAGACGCCAAGCCCACGGACAAATGCCTTCACTGCAATGAGCTCGGCCATTGGAAGCGCGATTGCCCGAAGCTAGCCGCCTCAGGTAAAGAACTTTATGTTTTAGAAACTAATTGTTCTATGACTATGTACTCCACTTCATGGATCCTAGACTCAGGAGCTAGCGCTCACATTTGTGTTTCAAACCAGGGTCTGGAACGAAGTAGGAGGTTGGCGGATCGAGAGGTCATGATCAACGTAGGAAGCGGACATAGTGTGCCAGCGACCCACATTGGATCAAGAACTCTTGTTTTATCTAGTAGACATAAGTTATTGCTTTCTGATTGTTTAGTATTGCCCAGAGGGCTTAAGAATATTATTTCTATTCCCGTTTTGAGCGGAAACGGATACGAGTTCCGCTTTAGTAATAATATTTGCGATATTTATTTTGGAAATAAATGCGTCGGAAGTGCAACTTTACTTAACGGATTATATTATCTAAATGTCAAAGATAAAACTGAATCTGTGAACACAATTACCAACAAACGAAAATTAGAGACCAATATGAGACAATTGTGGCATCTTCGACATTGTCATGAGGGAGATCAAAAGATTCGTGAGTTGGAGAAAAATGGCATGATTAAGCCGTTGGGTTCGGACCCTTATCCGACTTGCGAATCGTGTATCCTTGGAAAGATGACTAAATCTCCCTTTACCGGGACTTTCCAAAAAGCCACAGAACTTCTCACTTTGATTCATACAGACGTTTGTGGGCCATTCGAGGAAGCGGCTCGAGGTAATTTCCACTACTTTATTACCTTCACCGACGATCATTCAAGATTTGGGAAGGTATATCTTATGAGATACAAGTCAGAAGCCCTTGATAAGTTCAAGGAATATAAGGCTTTAGTAGAAAAACAAACTGGGAATCATATAAAGGCCATTCGATCTGAACGAGGTGGCGAGTACATGAGTCTCGAGTTTGACGAGTTCTTGAAAGAGAACGGGATCATTTCACAGATGACACCGCCAGGAACACCACAATTAAATGGTGTGTCCGAAAGCAGAAATCGAACGCTGTTGGACAAGGTTCGATCAATGCTAAGTTACACAGACCTGCCATTGTCGCTGTGGGGTCATGCGTTATTAACCGCAACGCACGTTTTAAACCGAATCCTTTCTAGTTCTGTCGACCAGATCCCTTATGAAATATGGACTGGTAGAAAGCCGAGCTTGAACCACATAAGAATATGGGGTTGCCCCGCTTTTGTGAAAAAGCTCAAGACAAAAAAATTGGAATTAAGAGCTGTGAAAGGACGTTTTGTCGGGTATCCTGAGGATTCCATGGGATACCAATTTTACTTCCACGACGATCAGAAAATCGTTTAGCCCTTCAGGCTCACTTTCTCGAAGAAGAGTTCGTTCGAGAAGGTGGAGTGGGTCGTGAAGTAACTCTTGGAGAAACGACATAAACGATTTCACAAACTCCAGTGTTAGAAGACACCGTAGAGCAGTCCAAGACGCAATCAGAGTTGCACAGGTCTGGTAGAGTATATCTCGCCAGCCTGAGAGATATGGAATGGTACACGTCGAGCACGGGGATGCTGCGACGGGGGGTAACGTCGGGGACGACCCCGCTACCTATGACCAGGTAATGACGGATATAGACTCCGTAAGATGGCTTGAAGCTATGCAAGTCGAAATGGATTCAATGCACGAAAATCAGGTCTGGACACTTGTTGATCTCCCCGATGGTTTTAGACCCATTGGGTGTAAGTGGATCTTCAAGAAAAAGATTGGATCAGACTGACTGGTGGATACATACAAAGCTAGGCTTGTAGCGAAAGGTTATAGTCAAAAAGAAGGAATTGACTATGAGGAAACCTTTTCGCCCGTTGCGATGATGAAGTCCATTCGGATATTACTTGCGATAGCAGCGTATAACGATTATGAGATCTGGCAGATGTATGTGAAAACCGCATTCTTAAATGGATACCTCAAGGAGGAAATATATATGGAACAACCAAAGGGTTTTACATTACAAAAGGATGCTCATAAAGTATGCAAATTGAATAAGTCAATTTACGGACTTAAACAAGCCTCTAGGAGCTGGAATCTTCGGTTTGATGAAGTAGTTAAGAGCTACAGATTCATAAAGAACGAAGATGAACCATGCGTCTAAAGAAAAAGCAGTGGGAGCAAGATATCGTTCCTCGTATTGTACGTCGATGACATCCTTTTGATAGGAAACGATATTGGGATGCTCTCGATGGTGAAAGCATGGCTTTCGACCGAATTCTCCATGAAAGACTTGGGAGAAGCGACCTACATCCTAGGAATTCGTATCTATAAGGATAGAACGAATAAGATGTTAGGGCTCTCCCAAGCCCTGTACTTAGAAAAGGTCCTGAAACGATTTAACATGGACAATTCTAAGAAAGGGTTCTTACCTATAGGGCATGGGATACATCTCTCCAAAGCTATGTGTCCTCAAAGTGAGGCAGATAGAAATGAGATGAATGGAATCCCCTATGCATCCGCAGTGGGTAGCTTGATGTACGCGATGTTTTGCACGCGACCGGACATAGCATACGCTGTGAGCGTAGTCAGTCGATTTCAAGCCAACCCGGGTAAAGAACAATGGACAGCAGTCAAGAATATCCTCAAGTATCTTAGAAGAACAAACGATATGATGATGTTGGCCTATGGAAATGGAGAATTAGAAGTGGAAGGATATACGGATTCCGATTTCCAGTCAGACGTGGACGACCGAAAATCCACTTCAGGTTTCGTCTTTACACTCAATGGTGGAGCAGTATCTTGGAAAAGTTCCAAGCAGAGCACAACTGCTGATTCCACCTGCGAGGCTGAGTACATAGTCGCCTCAGAGACAGCTAAAGAAGGAGTTTGGCTGAAAAAGTTCTTGGAAGAACTGCAAGTGGTTCCGATTGCCGAAAAACCACTGCCACTGTGGTGCGACAATAGTGGTGCAATCGCGCAAGCGAAGGAAACAAGATCTCACAGTAAATCCAAACACATAGAAAGAAAATACCACGTGTTACGTGGATTCGTTGAGAGTGGCTACATAGCCGTCCAGAAGATTGCGACTGCGGACAACGTGGCCGACCCATTCACCAAGCCTTTATCTCAGGGAGTGCTGAACAAACATCTCGAGAAGATGGGTATTAGATACAACAGCGCATGGCATTGAGTGCAAGTGGGAGATTTTTAGGGATATGCCCTCGAATGCTATACGAGGATTGGATATGTATAGGGCATTAGCTTATTTATCATTCGATTGTCAATGTAATCAAACATTATTTTGCGTATTAATAAAGGCATTATTCGTTTATTGATTATATGAGTTCTTTACTTAGCATCGGGTAAAGCAATAAATGAATAAATCCAAATGTGGCGAGTTGAGTCACTGTTCTCGATGGGTACGAGAGAAGAAGGCACCAGTGGACTCTTAACCTCGAACATAAAATGTCCATAAGCCTTAGGTTTCAGTTGGGTGCTGGAAAACCAATCATGGCTTATTTGTCGATGACTTACCGTGTGCCGATATACCGCTTGGAAGCGGAAGTCATGACTTGTGATACGAGTCGAATCAAGGGATTGAATCGTTTCATGGACACTGACTCGCAAGTCGTACGATCAAACATGGCTTATTACTCAAGGAGTGTCAATGATCGACGACAAAACTATAGTAGTCTGCTTGAACCTTAGACCGAAAGGGGCTTTGACGGAGTTGACTTTGAAGTCTTGACTATCACTGGTTTCGCTAGATCCGATTTGCTATTGCATGGGTCAGCGGGACAGGTGCGGTCTTGATGGATATTTGTGATTGTCGGGCTTAGACCGCCGAGTACGGATTCACAGTCTCGCAAGTAATCGAGACAAGTGTCCTATGAGAATGACGACGGGAAATTAGAAAATCCTTGGCCAAGGTATTAAACTAACTCATGTTAGACATGGAGGGTAGTTTGGTAATTTGCCTCGTGTCATTTTATCATAGTATCGAGTTTAGTGAGTTTGACAAATATCATGGCTCTCACTCGATCGGGACACAGCTGAAGGGTTTGTACGTAATACTATAATCTATAGTTAGGTTTTGGAATGAGACTAGTTTGAAATTCGTGCTCAAGTCGGGATCTGTCCGGTACTGCGGGATTGGCTAGGCACCTACCGGACTCTTGGATTCCTCCCTTGCCGATTGAGTCGAACCTAGAGAGTCGGGCTTAAAAAGGATCATCAATGTGTACCGAGAAGGAGAGATTGTGTTTTGGGCCTTAACGGGCCTCGGGTCATTATGCCACGCCTTATTGGGCCTCGGGGTCATTAAGTGGACCGAAATCGGACTTCATATGAAACTAACTTTAAGACTTAGGCTTGGCTAAGTGCTTAGAAAGACTTGATGGAAGAATTGGAATTCAACCTGAAGCCGAGAAATTCGAAAAAATGCCTTAAAGGGTATTTTCGTAATTTACAAATATGGTAATAAAAAATATTTGGAATATTATTTATTAAAACTAAAATTCGAATTTATATTTTATATAAATTTCGAAATTTATTTACCATATTTGAAGATATTTTAATATCTTAGTTAGTTTTCTATTTATAGTATGTTCATTTAATAGAATTTTGAATTCAATTAGGAGAGATATTTTGGGAAGAATATCTCTCATATTTAAGAACAAATATTTCGAGATTTTAGCCTTGTTTAGGGCTGAAAATTTCGTCCTCCCCTACTATAAATAAGGGTGAGACCCTCGTCAAAGAAAAGACACGTGAAATGACAAGGGAAGAGAAACGACGGGAAATTTCTCGACCCGAGAATCGGAACACGAACACACAAACGCAAACCACTCTCCCGAGCGACGGATCAATTCTCTCTAGCCATCTTCGGAGAATTGAAACAGTGGTACACTGCGAGGTCGGCGTGACGATCTAGACGATACCCAACACGACCGCGGCCGACGACGCAATCGACGAGGAGCTGCCACTCGCTTCAAAGGTAATCTCTCACGGGTATGACCCGCCCTATTACGTGTCAATGTGATTAGAGTTTTCGATCCGACCTGCGAAGGAACCCGGAAAAAATTTTATTCCGCACCGTATCCCGGGGCGTTGCGTCTCGGGTACAAACCGGGTACCTTTCCCAACACCTCCTACTTCGTTCCAGACCCTGGTTTGAAACACAAATGTGAGCGCTAGCTCCTAAGTCTAGGATCCATGAAGTGGAGTACACAGTCATAGAACAATTAGTTTCTAAAACATAAAGTTCTTTACCCGAGGCGGCTAGCATCGGGCAATCGCGCTTCCAATGGCCGAACTCATTGCAGTGAAGGCATTTGTCCGTGGGCTTGGCGCCTTATAGACACGTTTTTCTTGGCCTTGCCTTTTGAAACTCCTCCCTTGGGCTTAATGGGCTTGTCCGACTTGTTCTTTCTAATCGACTTCCGAGTCTTATAAGTCGCAACAAGAGCCACTTCCTTTCCCTTTATCTTTTTCATCTGAGTTTGGGCCGTTGACAACTGGTTCATCAACTCAGTTAATGTCATCTCGACCCTATTCAGATTATAATTCATAATGAAGGGATTAAAGGAAGCCGGCAGTGACTGTAGCACGAGATCGTTTTGGAGCTCATTGTCCATGAGGAAGTCGAGTGCATCGAGTCTCTCGATCAAACCGATCATTTTCAGCACATGTTCTCTAACGTCGCTGCCCTCATCCATTTTGCAATGAAACAGTTGCTCTGCCAAAGAGTAGCGAGCACTTCTGGAGTGTTCAACAAAGAGCTCCTTCAAATGAAGCAAAATGGCGCCCACTTCTATTTCTGAGTGGCTTCGCTGCAACTCATTGCTCATGGATAGGAGTATATAGCCCTTGTCCTTTGGCTCGTCTATTTGCCACTTGACATACGCAGCCCGGTCGTCGTCACTCAGATCAGTCCCTGGGACTTGCGGTGTAGGGGAATCGAGGACATAAGTCAAAGACTCCATACCTAAAACTATCCTGAGGTTACGGAGCCAGTCCACGTAGTTTGGTCCTACCAAACGGTTCTTTTCAAGCAGCATGTTTAAAAGATTCGTCATAGTAACTAGAAAGAAAATAACTCTGCAGAAGAAAAAGATCACATAGTTATGTTTATTCTATCATTCATCAAGCGCAAACACGGACTTTTCGTTTCGCTTGACTCCCACTATTTTTCTCGAAAATTCTATTCTCCCGATTTAAGAATTTCGGAAACTTCGTTGACTGGTTTCATAGTGGAGTTGAGGTCCCCGACTCGATTAGACATGCCTCAGCCTTTAACGCAATATTTGGCGTGCCTAATCGATCGAAGTCGAGTTTCACTCGAACCCATCCTATGAGTATTTCAACTATCTTTGTCTCAGTCAGTGACCCTCACGGCTAACCCTGCATTTTGGGTATAACTGTCTAAGTGCAACCTAATCAACTTATGCTCTAACCGCACATTTGAATTCCGCCTTGCTGCCTTACGCTTCGTGGGGTGAACTATGCTATGGTGAGCGTCGTCAAACGAACCCGAAACGCTAATGTTAGGGCTTGATGTACGGCGCCAACTTACTCGGAACAAACCGTACAAACTCCCTAACACCAGACATCTCAAGCATGATAGAAGACAGGAACCCAATTCATTTTCTCACTTAGTATTCATCAAACGGGAGAAAAAACCTTTTTCACATAAGAGCACATAAAGCATGCATATCATTTCACAAATCGACACGCACGTAAGTAGTAAATAAACCCTAGGAAAATAAACTACAAGGCAACACGAACGGGTTATTTATAATCTAGCCCTATTACGTGAATTATGTGTATGTGGCTTCAAAAAATCATCGGTTCTCCGTATGGGCTTTGAAGTCGACAATCGCCCTTCATCATTCGAACGGCCTCCAAGTCGTCGATCGTCCACCAAGTCATCTTCTCCCGGGGAGTCGTCAACCGTCGAACAGCTTCGTGTATTCTAAACTAAGCCTAATCTAATAAAGACTTTGAAGTACAACACGGGGGGATCATCAGTCCCAAACAACCCGTAAAAGACAAATACAACCCGGGGGACGAGGCCCTTAACAAATAACCCGGAAAACCAAATAGAAATCCTAAACCCGTAAGTCTGCCTTAAATCATAATCATAACGAGCACGTTGACAATTTCATGAATTCTAACCGAAACCGACAATTTGGGCCTTAAATGGGCCAGGCCCGATAAAAAGGCCCGTTAGGGTTTTTGGGCGAAAAACCCTAGGCGGCCGTCGTGTCCGGAGGCTGCAGTTTCGTGCGGGTACGCGGCTGTCCGCGCGGTTGCGCGGTTGTTCGCGCGCCGCTGGCGCTGCCGTCAGAGGTGGCACCACCATCGGACAGCGGTGTGCCGCTGCCCGAGGCAGCGGCACGGTGGTTCGGGTCTTCGTTGCCCGAACCTGCGGCAGCGGATACGCCATCGCACGGCGCGGTTGCGCGTGCGGCTCTGCGGCTGTCTGCATGTCGCAGCGTCTCGGCGGTGGAGCCTTCGACCCCGTCGAGCGGTATGGTGGTCGTGGGTTGGCAAGCGACGCATCGAGCAGCCCCACGCGCCTAGTGCGTTGGCTTTTCGATCGTGTCCCACGAGCCTCGTTTCGATTTAATCATGTTATGATTCGGATCACGAGCCCTGGCTCTGATACCACTGTTGGGAAATGTACCCGGTTTGTACCCGAGACGCAACGCCCCGGGATACGGTGCGGAATAAAATTTTTTCCAAGTAGAACGCCTTGTTAAACAAGTTGAATGCCTTGTTCACCAAGTATAATGCCTTGCTGAACAACTCGAATGCCTTGTTGAACAAGAAGAATACCTTGTATGCCTGGTTCACCAATTCGAATGCCCTTTCAAACAAGTAGATTGCATTGTTGAACAAGTCGAATGCCCTTTTAAACAAGTAGAATGCCTTGTTCAACAAGTAAAATGCCTTATCGATCAACTAAAATGCCTTGTAGACCAAGTCATATTCCTTGTTGAACAAGTTGAATGCCTTGTTGACCAAGTAGATTTTGGGAAAGGTACCCGGTTTGTACCCGAGACGCAACGCCCCGGCATACGGTGCGGAATAAAATTTTTTCCGGGTTCCTTCGCAGCTCGGATCGAAAACTCTAATCACGTTGACACGTAATAGGGCGGGTCATACCCGTGAGAGATTACCTTTGAAGCGAGTGGCATCTCCTCGTCGATTGCGTCGTCGGCCGCGGTCATGTTGGGTATCGTCTAGATCGTCACGCCGACTTCGCAGTGTACCACGGTTTCGATTCTCCGAAGATGGCTAGAGAGAATTGATCCGTCGCTCGGGAGAGTGGTTTGCGTTTGTGTGCTCGTGTTTCGATTCTCGGGTCGAGAAATTTCGCGTCGATTCTCTTCCCGTTGTTTTTTTCTTTGACGATGGTCTCACCCTTATTTATAGTAGGGGAGGACGAAATTTTCAGCCCTAAACAAGGCTAAAATCTCGAAATATTTGTTCCTAAATATGAGAGATATTCTTGCCAAAATATCTCTCCTAATTGAATTCAAAATTCTATTAAAGGAACATACTATAAATAGAAAACTAACTAAGATATTAAAATATCTTCAAATATGGTAAATAAATTTCGAAATTTATATAAAATATAAATTCGAATTTAGTTTTAATAAATAATATTCCAAATATTTTTATTACCATATTTGTAAATTACGAAAATACCCTTTAAGGCATTTTTCGAATTTCTCGGCTTAGGGTTGAATTCCAATTCTTTCCTCAAGTCTTTCTAAGCACTTAGCCAAGCCTAAGTCTTAAAGTTAGTTTCATATGAAGTCCGACTTCGGTCCACTTAATGACCCCGAGGCCCAATAAGGCGTGGCATAACGACCCGAGGCCCGTTAAGGCCCAAAACACAATCTCTCCTTCTCGGTACACATTGATGATCCTTTTTAAGCCCGACTCTCTAGGTTCGACTCAATCGGCAAGGGAGGAATCCAAGAGTCCGGTAGTTGCCTAGCCAATCCCGCAGTACCGGACAGATCCCGACTTGAGCACGAATTTCGAACTAGTCTCATTCCAGAACCTAACTATAGATTATAGTACTACGTAAAAACCTTTCAGTTGTGTCCCGATCGAGTGAGAGCCATGGTATTTGTCAAACTCACTAAACTCGATACTATGATAAAATGACACAAGGCAAATTACCAAACTACCCTCCATGTCTAACATGAGTTAGTTTAATACCTTGGCCAAGGATTTTGTAATTTCCCGTCGTCATTCTGATAGGACACTTGTCTCGATTACTTGCGAGACTGTGAATCCGTACTCGGCGGTCTAAGCCCGGCAATCACAAATATCCATCAAGACCGCATCTGTCCCGCTGACCCATGCAATAGGAAATCGGATCTAGCGAAACCAGTGATAGTCAAGACTTCAAAGTCAACTCCGTCAAAGCCCCTTTCGGTCTAAGGTTCAAGCAGACTACTATAGTTTTTGTCGTCGATCATTGACACTCCTTGAGTAATAAGCCATGTTGATCGTACGACCTGCGAGTCAGTGTCCATGAAACGATTCAATCCCTTGATTCGACTAGTATAACAAGTCATGACTTCGGCTTCCAAGCGGTATATCGGCACACGATAAGTCATCTACAAATAAGCCATGATTGGTTTTCCAGCACCCAACTGAAACCTAAGGCTTATGGCCATTTTATGTTCGAGGTTAAGAGTCCACTAGTGCCTTCCTCTCTCGTACCCATCGAGAACAGTGACTCAACTCGACACATTTGGATTTATTCATTTATTGCTTTACCCGATGCTAAGTAAAGAACTCATATAACCAATAAACGAATAATACCTTTATTAATACGCAAAACAATGTTTGATTACATTGACAATCGAATGATAAATAAGCTAATGCCCTATACATATCCAATCCTCGTATAGCATTCGAGGGCATATCCCTAACAGTTTCCACTTCAAGTTGAGTTCGTTGAGTTTCTTGATCTTGTTTGGAGCCCTCCAAATCTGCTTTCTTATGTCTTCAATGAAGGGGACTTTAATTCTGACATTCTCCCATGGTGTCTCGACTCTAACTGTCCCTTTTGATAGACGGGGAGCAGAGTCGACTCTGAGTCTTATCACTTCGGGTAGCTCTGGGAGAGCAGAACTGTAGTCCTCGCCTTCTTGAATTTCTTCTTCTTCAAGCAGTACCAAGTCCACTGAAGCTTGTTGAAGGAAGTATCTGACATTGGAGAGTCGAGCTTGAGCAGCTTCTTCTGGTTCCCATTCCGTCGTCCACTTCTCGTTTAGTATGTAGTCATCTACGATCAAATGTGGATCGTAGGTAACAACTTCTTGATGAACTTGGGGAAGGTTTGAGGTTGGGATAGGATTTGGATTTGTAGGAAAGAGGGTTAGTGTTTGGGATATGGTGGGAGGTGTGGTTGTTTGTTGGCGGGTTTGAGGTTGAGGTTGTGTGGTTGTTGGGTGTGAGGACGATCCTCCATCTTCTTGAGTCTTTGTCTGACTCAATCCACGGCTGCTCCTTGTTGTTCGTTGCCGTTTCTCCCCCTCATGACGATCCGGATCATCGGGATCGTCATGTCTACGTTTGGAGCGGGAGCTTTCTTCACGGCACGTTGTTTGTGCTGACAGCTCTGGTTCATCTATTAATCTTCGGTAGAGACTTTCTTCTGCGGGAGTTCTTATCTCCAATGCGAGAAGGCGCGAGATGAGGATACCGTAAAGCTGAGTGATCGGAATGGTATATGGGTTGATAAGTGAGGGTGAGGGAGTTGGGGTGGTGAGGATTGGTTGTAGTGTGGTGTGTGGAGTGGTGGTAGGAAGTGGTGAGGAGACAGGTGTGGTTTGTGTGTCGGTGGGAGCAGCTTCAGAGACTGGTGGTTTCCCGGTGTCTCTTCGGGAAGTATCGTGAGCATGGAGCATTCGGTCCATCAGACGGTCTTCTAGTGAAGATAGGGCTGGTGCTTCTTGTAGTCTGTGCTCCGTCACGAACATCGGTGGAGTGGGGCCAGGGAGGCGCTCCACTGTCACAACATCGGAGTAGATTTCCGATGTGCCGCCTATCGTATGTCTTGAGGATCCGGTACGTCCAAGGACATCCATTGACAACCCTGAAGTCACCACTTCAGAGGGTTGGCCTATTGTTGGCTCCGAAGATATCGGGGGTCCAATAGGGCTTCCACCCAATCCTTGAGATGATACGATGGGTATCACCTCTATAGGTGTTGAGACAGATTCAATTTGAATCTGTTCAGTGGGCTGATCACCCGGTAATGGAAGTGTGGGCTCCGAAGCTTGTATAGGTGAAGACACTGTAGACGGGGCCGAGATTTGTTGTCGGCGAGGGCCCCTTCGTTGGAGTCTGTGTGCATCATCGGAGTCGGTTGCCTCAGGAGAGATATCATGAGCGACACCTTCGGGTTCAATCTCATGAGGTGTGGCTTCGAGCTCGGATGATGTTACTTCCCTTTGAGAAGGCGCCGACGCTGGATCCATGGCACGTACCATCGCCTCCGTGATGGAGTTGTTTTGGCAGTAAGCTTGCTAGGCCTCATCAGTTGGATCAGCTAAACGGAGCAGCTCCAATGGGATCAGCATGGATTGGAGTGCTAGATCGGCGGCCTTCGAGTTGTGAAAGAATCGAAGGCGTGGCGGGATGTAGTCCGCGATCGGTGGAAGTTTCAGGATCTCTGCGTGGACTTCCATGAAATGCGCGATCATTACCGGAAACCACCGTACATAAGGAAGGGATCGGGCCTTCGACTTCGTCTCCCTCTGACGCATTTGGTCGGCGAGATCGTTCCAGATCAGCTGAGCCACGTCATATTTCTTGGAGAAGACCACTCCGTGAAAAATATGCAGAATGTTGCCATTTGCTTTATCGAATCCGGAGTGTTTTGGTGAGAGGCATTTGTTGATGATGCCGAACAGAGTCTTCCATGGATGAGGGATTCCGCTATTTTGAAAGTTGGCCAGTTTATTTAGCGGCGGTTTATATCCCATCCTGAGCATGTCTTCTACGATCTCCGCGTCCGTAGGTAATTGGTCGTATTCGTCATAGTGCGGGAGATCGAGCACCATGGCCATTAAGTTTTTCGTCAGGGCGATGTGTCTTGTATTGAGCTTAGTCATATATTCCACGCTATCGACGTTGACGAAGCTCTGCATGCATCCCCAGAACTGCTCGAGATAGACCATCGGTATGGTGGCCGTCATTGTCAGAGCTGGCCATAAGGGGTGTCCTTTGAGTATGGATAGGATGACGTCATCCGGACACCAAAATGTTGTTAAATCCAGTTGGAAGTTGTTGTCTTGGACTGTCATATAACTTCCAGAAGGACAGATATGAGGATAGTTGGGAGTTGCCATATCTGCAAAAATAATATGAGATTCATTAGTTGATCAAGTTTTATGAATGAATAAATTTGATTAATATGAATGTAAAGGATAATTGTACATTGAAAAACTTATCGCGAAAGACTTGGTGAAATTTTGAAAAATTTGTAGACTTAACTAAGTCTTAGAAGCGTGTTTTTATTTGAAATAACAGTTTATTCGATTTTATAATATTTGCGATCGAAAATTTGTCTAAGTCTTGAAAATTTTTCTAAGTCTTTCGCAACGTGTTTTTATTCGAGTAAAAATTTATTCGATTGACAAGTTTTGCGATCGAATAAAATTGTGTCGAATAATTTGCGTTTTTACTGATGACTTCTACTATCGAATAAAAAGTTAATGAAAATAATGGTTTTTCGCTGATTAGGTTTTCGATCGAGAAAAGAGAAAGGTCGAATAACTTAAGTTTTTTCACCGCTTAGTTTTGCGATCAAATAAAATCGAGAAAATAAGTTTTTCTCCGCGTAGTTTTGCGATCGAATAAAATAAATTTAAAAAAATAAGTTTTTCGCCGCGTAGTTTTGCGAACGAATAAAATAAATTCGAAAAACAAAAGTTTTTCGACGCTGAGTTTTGCGATCGAATTAAATTTTAACGAAAACTAAAGTTCTTCGATGACACTGTTTGCGACTCAAACATTCTCGATCGAAAATTTTCAAATCAAACAATAAATACGTAAAACATAATTTTCGATTTCTGGGTAAATCATGGGTGTATATGGGTTCGAAACGGACAGAAAACAGTGCCGAATCCGAATATCATGATTTTAACCCAAGAGATTGAGTGTAAACACTTTGATTTGAAGGTCGAAAAATCAGTTTTCGTCGGAAAAAATAAACATGAACTTTCTATAGAAATTTTTTCGTGAAAATGCTCGATAAGTAGATGTTTTTTAACAGAAGACGAATCGGAACATGTTTCTACCTTCGAAATCCGCACGTTTAAGCCAAAAAAATTTCGAAATGATGAAGTTGGATTGAAATGCCGAAGTCGGTTCGAAGCTTTTTCTTAGAAGATGAATGAGTTTTTCAAGTGATAAAGTGATATTAATACTTTACGATGGGGTAAAGTAAAAATTCTTTTTGGGCCGAAAGTAAAAAAAATATTCTTGGGCTTTAGGTAAAAATAGGTCGAAAATAAAATTTATGAATTAACCCAAAAATAATTTGTATAATACTCCCTGTGTTTCCGAAAATGAGGAAATTATCTCCAGATGTTGATGAAATTCATCATTTGACTCCTCCGATGAGCTCTAAATTTTCTGCGAGACTTAATAAATTGTTAGAATTCAAGTTTCTACGAATGTAGAACATAATAACAAATTCTCATATAAAAAACTCCCCCTCAACAATTGCATGAATAAACTTTTCAGTACCTACAAATATTTTCGGTACATATGAAAATTTCCGATTCAAGTACAATTAACGCATTCTAAGCAATTCAGCATATTTTATGAAAATATTGCGTTTTTCAAGAATAATTTCGCATTTTATCAAGTCTGAGCCAATGCATGTAATAATGCATTTAAAAATGTGCGAATAAAATAGAAAATAAGAAAAATAAAATAAAATAAAATATAATATACTAAAAATAATAATTTTTGTTTCGTGGTAAGATTTATTTATTTTAAATTTTTATCACACAAAAATTTCCAAGATATATATAACAATAATTTGCTATAAATTCAAATAACTAAATTAGTATTCTAAGAGCATAGTATGAATCACTTTGACAACTCTCGCATGTTTCGCTCATATCACTCAATTTATTTTTATCAAGGAGATTTTTAGTAGATATATCACTCTTATTATCACAACAAAATTATATCTATTAATTTGTTAACGTAGTATTTTTAATCAACTTTCCAAGTGAGAGTTCGCCATTTTGAATCAAAGGGACTTTTAAGGGATTATTTTTAGGCTCTGACTAAGGGGTAGGAATTTTGGGTTAGTGAGCTTAAAAATTCTTCTCTTCCGGGGGCTCTTTTTGTGAGATTTTATTCTGAGCCTTTTGCTTTTCCTTTCTGAAGTAATCTCTTTTCAGTGATTTGAGAGATAAGATCTTCTTTGATTTTGGGTCGAGACTGTGTTCCTTTAGAAAGTTTCACAGTTATGGAGTTCGAACCCAAGTTTGTGCTTCTCTTATCGTTTTCTCTACATAAGATCTAGATTATCATTGGTGAAGTTCACTTCGAGGTGCTTCACTTCTAGGAGTATACGAGATTATCTAGGAGAAGTTCACAGTGAGATCAGTGTTTCTCTTCTATAATGATTGAGAAATGCGGGATGTGCATCACTTTAGCTCTCCCCCTCTTTTGCTTGATTGAGTAACCCCGAATCGTTTGAATAATGTTGAAGGCTTAGCCGGGTGTGTTTGACAAAGAAAAAAATATTGGAGAAGGCTCAAAGGGGATATCTAGAGGAAAAAATAATGGATTTATAATTTAGGTCAAGCGAGGTATTTCCTAATATGCCCTTATCATTTTCATGACAAACTAAACACAAAAACAAGATTGAGGATACGAAGTACAAATCAAAAGATAGTCATTTGAAGTGTGACACTCAAAAAAAATATTGAGGTTCAAATTCTTCATATGTAAGATGTGGCTTTGTGTCTAGTGAATCATACAAAGTTCTTTTGAATAAAATAATGTTATATTAAATTTCAGGCAAAGAATTTAACTATATATTTTGAAGAAATATTTTTGTGAGTGATTTCAAAAATGGTCAAAATCATCGTCATCCCCCATTTTTTTTGATAATATTTATATATATGTATTAATATATATATTTATTTAATAAAAAATAAAATATATTTATATATATATATAAAATGTATATATAATTTTTTTTATTTTAATAAAAAAAACTTTAAAAGACAGAGTCACGCATAATAATCAAGAAATATTAAGAAGCACATAGAATGTTAGATTGAAGCATAGTAGAGCATGTAAAACATATTTCAAGTAAAATTGAGATTCAACATGCCTAACTTAGCAATAAGGAATTGAAATCGTTTTTCATCAATGCCTTAGTGAATAAGTCGGCAAGTGGAAGCTCCGTTTTAACAAAATACATATGTATCGTGCCTTTTTCTACATGATCTTTTATAAACTGATATCGTATGTCTATCGGTTTCGTGCGTGAATGATGAACAGGATTGCAAGTAATGGTTATAGCACTTTGAGAATCACTATAAATGGGAATGTTATTGAAATCAAACCCGTAATCGCGTAGTTGTGTCCGCATCCAGAGAATTTGCGAGCAACAGCTGGCAGCCGCAACGTATTCCGCCTCGGCCGTCGATGTTGATACACAATTTTGTTTCTTTGAAGACCAGCAGACCAACTTTTCGCCTAAAAATTGTGCTCTGCCAGACGTGCTTTTTCTGTCCATTCGACAACCTGCATTGTCAGCATCAGTGTAGCCAATTAGTCGAAAGTCAGTATTTTTAGGATACCAAAGCCCTAAGGTTGGAGTTCCTTTGAGATATCGTAGAATCCTCTTGACAGCATTCATGTGGGATTTCTTTGGGTCGGCTTGAAAGTGGGCGCATAGGCAAGTTGCAAACATAATGTCAGGTCGACTTGATGTCAAGTAGAGAAGAGATCCGATAATGCTTCGATAGGTGGTGATGTTGACAGCCTTTCCAGACGGATCAGCGTCCAGTTTGCAATTAGTAGACATAGGAGTGTTCATCGGTGTGCTCTTGTCTTGATTAAATCTCTTCAGAGTATCTCGGATATATTTGGTCTGACTGATGAAGATTCCATCATCGAGTTGCTTGACTTGTAAACCAAGAAAGAATTGGAGTTCTCCCATTAAGCTCATCTCGAATTTTGTCTTCATGAGATTACCAAATTTCTTACAGAGTCGTTCATTCGTCGATCCGAAGATGATGTCGTCAACGTAAACTTGAACAATCATCAAGTCTTTGCCTTGCCTTTTGATGAAGAGGGTAGTATCGATTGTTCCTCTGATGAAGTTGGATTTGACCAAAAATTCGCTCAGAACATCATACCAAGCACGAGGGGCTTGTTTTAGTCCATAGAGAGCTTAGCTTTGTCCAATCGATAGACATGATCAGGAAGGTTCTCGTGTATGAATCCTTCGGGTTGAGCAACGTAGACTTCTTCTTTTAATACGCCGTTGAGAAAGGCAGTTTTGACGTCCATTAGATAGACTTTGAAGTCTTTGTGAGCCGTGTATGCTAGGAACAAGCGAATAGCTTCATTTTTATTGTTATTGAAAACCCATTTTGTTCCAATTATGGTTTTGCCTTGAGGTCGAGGAACCAATGTCCAAACTTGTAGACGCTCGAACTGGTTGAGTTCATCCTGCATTGCAATTACCTAATTCGGGTCTTTGAGAGCTTCGGCCACCTTATTTGGTTCATTTTGGCTTAGAAAGCATGTGAATAAACCGCTTTGTGTAGACGTCCTAGTACGTACACCACTTGAAGGATCACCAATAATCTGATCAGTAGGGTGAGCTTGAGTCTATTTGCATTCGTGAGGAATAACTGAAGTAGATTCGTCATTGGATTGGAGATGGAGATATTCTGAATTAATGGGTTGATCATTCAGAGCTGGGAAATTCAATTCAGATGTTGAGTCGATAGGAATTTCCTCATTTGTATTTGTAGGAACTGTAATACTAGATGAAGATTCTGAATAAGTAGATTCTCCAACATTTGTCGGATTTTAAAGAAGAGGAGTCTCATTATTAATTTCTTCCATTGATGGAGATGGGGCACTGCTTGGTGTTGAGTGAGACGAAGCAGGCATTTGAGACTTGTTCCGATAAAAGTGTTCGAATCGAGAATCTAAATCTTCATGGTCAGCAGGAATTGCTTCATTTGATGTTGATGTAGACGTTGCCGAGAGTTGTTGACCTTGTGCCAATACGCCAATAAGCTCGGGTTCTGAACTGTTTTGTTCAGAAGTCAAATCCGTCATTTCTTAAAAGGTGACGTTGTAGCTTTCAAGAATTGTAAGAAGACTTGAGGTAGATGCGATATGATTTTGAAGTAGAGGAATATCCGACAAAAATGGCTTCAAAGGCTTTGGGATCGAACTTGCTTCGATGCTCCCGATCGTTGGCCACAAAACACTTGCAACCAAATACTTTGAAGAATGAGATATTCGGAATTCTTGTATTAATTAGCTCATATGGCGTTTTCTCGAAGCGTTTGTGAATAATTGTCCTATTTTGAGTAAAACAAGAATATATGGAGCTATAAGCTTTCTTAATAGTTGGATCTTGTTTCTGACGAGACTTAAGACTTGCATTTGTTTTAGAATGATGATAGTTTTTAGAAGTAGAGCCATTTTCAAAGTTTGTGCTTTAAAAAATAATAGGTTTTAATGCATAATTTGAAGTAATTGACCTATTTTGAGTAAAACATGATGTACTCACTGCTTCAGCCCATAGAAAGTGAGGAAGACCGGAGAATATGAGCATAGTTCTTGCAGCTTCAAGTAAAGTCCGGTTCTTTCTTTCTACGACACCATTTTGTTGTCGCGTTTTTGCGGCTGAGAATTGTTGAATAATTCCAAGTGATTGATAAAAGTTGCTGAGACGCTGATTCTTGAATTTTGTCCCGTTGTCCGTTCTGATTACTTGGATTTTCTTTTGCAGGAGATTCTGAGTTGTATTCACAAAGCTTATTATCAAGTCTCCAGTCTCATCCTTAGTTCGGAGATATCTTGTCCATGTGTAGCGAGAATAATCGTCGACAATTACTAACACATATCTACGACCGTTGATGCTTTGTGTACGCATTGGTCCGCAGAGATCCATGTGCAGTAATTCTAAGGGTCGAGATGTAGAAGCAACTTGCTTGATTTTGTGTGATGCTCGCTTCATTTTTCCCATTTGACAATCCGAACAGTGATGCTCTTGATTAGATGAAATTGTTGGCAGACCGTTAACCAATTTTTTAACACTGAGTTTGTGAAGAGCTTTTAAGTTTAGATGAGACAGACGTTGATGCCATAAGCTGTTCCTCTTTATTGTTGTCTGAGAGATGAGGCAGACAGTTGTCGAAGGTCGAACTGTCAAATTGATTGTGTATAGGTTAGATCTTCGTCATCCTGTGAGAAGTTCTTGATTCTGACGATTCAAAACTCTGCACTGTTCAGCTAGAAATACTACTTGAAATCCTCTGTCACATAAGTGTCCTATGCTGAACAGATTGTGCTGGAGACCTTGGACGTAAGAGATATCTTTAATCGTCAAATTTGGCAGTAAAATGTCTCCAAATCCGAGTATGGGAGCTGAGTCATTGTTGCCAAATCGGACTTTGCCATTGTAACGATCTTGGTAGTTGCTCAACAGTTCTTGTTTTCCCGTCATGTGTGTGGAGCAACCAGAATCTAAATACCACACATGATGGATCTGCATAGAAAGAAATTAGGGAGACTTAGGTACCCACTTTTGAATGGGTCCTCTCGGATTAACAGATTTGATAAGTAAGGTTTGTTCATCTTTGGTTCCTAACTTATGAGAATGCTTAGGTACCCAAACCAACTTAGAAGTAGTTGGTTTAAGTAGTACCTCTTTAGACAATTTAGCCTTATTGGCTTGAGTTTGCCTAGGTGGTGACTTAGGAATCCATTGTGGTTGAACCTTATAAGGGAGATAATTTCAGCACGAATAAATGTCTGATTTGTCTTATTGCTGGAGAAAATATTTTCTCTGGCTAGTCTCCTAAGGTGTTTAGCTGAATGTACGTGTACCGGATACCTTAGGTGAGAACAAGAATGTATGGAGCTATAAGCTTTCTTAATAGTTGGATCTTGTTTCTGACGAGACTTAAGACTTGCATTTGTTTTAGAATGATGATAGTTTTTAGAAGTAGAGCCATTTTCAAAGTTTGTGCTTTAAAAAATAATAGGTTTTAATGCATAATTTGAAGTAATTGTCCTATTTTGAGTAAAACATGATGTACTCACTGCTTCAGCCCATAGAAAGTGAGGAAGACCGGAGTAAATGAGCATAGTTCTTGCAGCTTCAAGTAAAGTCCGGTTCTTTCTTTCTACGACACCATTTTGTTGTGGCGTTTTTGCGGCTGAGAATTGTTGAATAATTCCAAGTGATTGATAAAAGTTGCTGAGACGCTGATTCTTGAATTTTGTCCCGTTGTCCGTTCTGATTACTTGGATTTTCTTTTGCAGGAGATTCTGAGTTGTATTCACAAAGCTTATTATCAAGTCTCCAGTCTCATCCTTAGTTCGGAGATATCTTGTCCATGTGTAGCGAGAATAATCGTCGACAATTACTAACACATATCTACGACCGTTGATGCTTTGTGTACGCATTGGTCCGCAGAGATCCATGTGCAGTAATTCTAAGGGTCGAGATGTAGAAGCAACTTGCTTGATTTTGTGTGATGCTCGCTTCATTTTTCCCATTTGACAATCCGAACAGTGATGCTCTTGATTAGATGAAATTGTTGGCAGACCGTTAACCAATTTTTTAACACTGAGTTTGTGAAGAGCTTTTAAGTTTAGATGAGACAGACGTTGATGCCATAAGCTGTTCCTCTTTATTGTTGTCTGAGAGATGAGGCAGACAGTTGTCGAAGGTCGAACTGTCAAATTGATTGTGTATAGGTTAGATCTTCGTCATCCTGTGAGTTCTTGATTCTGACGATTCAAAACTCTGCACTGTTCAGCTAGAAATACTACTTGAAATCCTCTGTCACATAAGTGTCCTATGCTGAACAGATTGTGCTGGAGACCTTGGACGTAAGAGATATCTTTAATCGTCAAATTTGGCAGTAAAATGTCTCCAAATCCGAGTATGGGAGCTGAGTCATTGTTGCCAAATCGGACTTTGCCATTGTAACGATCTTGGTAGTTGCTCAACAGTTCTTGTTTTCCCGTCATGTGTGTGGAGCAACTAGAATCTAAATACCACACATGATGGATCTGCATAGAAAGAAATTAGGGAGACTTAGGTACCCACTTTTGAATGGGTCCTCTCGGATTAGTATATTCGATAAGTAAGATTTGTTCATTTTTTGTTCCTAAATTATTGAAATGCTTAGGTACCCAAACCAACTTAGAAGTAGTTGGTTTAAGTAGTACCTCTTTAGATAATTTAGCCTTATTGGCTTGTTTTTGCCTAGGTGGTGATTTAGGAATCCATTGTGGTTGAACCTTACAAGGGAGGTTAATTTCAGCACGAACAAATGTCTGATTTGTCTTATTGCTGGAGAAAATCTTTTCTTTGGCTAGTCTCCTAAGGTGTTTAGCTGAATGTACGTGGACTGGATACCTTAGGTGAGAACAAGAATGTATAGAGCTATAAGCTTTCTTAATGGCTGGGTCTTGTTTCTTATGAGACTTAAGACTTGCATTTGTTTTAGAATGAATATTGTTTTTAGAAGTAGAGCCAATTTCAAAGTTTGTACTTTAAAAAATAATAGGCTTTACCGCATAATTTGAATTAACAATACTAGAAATAGCTATCTTCGGACGAGTGTCCATAGTTTTTAACATAGAAGAAATAGATAACAAATCAGTTTTCTTCTGAAAATTTATTCTAGGCACTCTTTCCTTAGCATGCTTCACCTCTTTTACTACTCTAGCTGTGGATGGAGTAATAAAGAGTTAGTAAAAATCGTTTTCCTTTTTGAAGCATTTAAGGATTCGTTTTCTCTCTTTATAATTTCTAAAGAAGATTTATCTTCTTTTGAAATATTTTGAAAAATAATAGGAGAGTTTTTCTTAGCTTTAATCTTATCCTTCATTAAAGATTTTTCTTTTAAAATAATATCAGGACAAGTTTTTAAAATAGAGAAAGTTTTTAGATTGGAAATCTCCAATAAAAGTTCGTTCTTTTCAACTTTGAAATTCTTTCTTTCTGTTTCAAGGAGGCGTGTAAAATAGCTATTTTTCTAATAATAGCTGGAATGTAACAGAAATTAGAATTTTGAGAATGATCAATTTTTTCTTCCTTATTTTCTAAAAATCTTCTAGGGGATATAATGAAGTATAATCACTAGACAAGGTAAGAACTCTTGTCTTGTAACTATTATTCAAGTCGGTGTAGTCAAAAGAAATGTCAGTCCTATCAGTGGCTTGTCGTTTAGATTCTTCTAAAGCATTTATTTCGGAGGAATTAGTAAATGCCATTAAAGAAGTTAATCCTAATCACATATACTTGATATCGTAAAATTGTCTAACATTGACCTTTTTCAAGTTATAGGGATTGTTAAAACCTAAGCCCTCTTTAGGATTATAAAATTCTGTATCAAGAGGTTGATTTAGAAATATAGTTTGATCCGTTTGACCCCTTTTTATTAGAAGATCATCTAACGTTTTAATCCTTGAATAAAGTTTCTTACGTTCGTCAGAAATTTCTTTGAAATTATTTTTAGAAATTTCTAAGTCTCTCTGACAATCGATAAGAATCGTATTAAGTTCAATAATTTTTGTCTCAGAGGTAGCTATGGTTAATTCATGACTAGAGATTTTTTCCTAAGGGTTAGATAAGAGAATTTCGAGATGAATTTTCTTATCTAATTGCTTTTGGAAATTGCTTTCGCTAAGAGCTAGTTTCTCTTCTAATTCCTTTGTTCGTTTCCGCTCAATTTTCATGTTAGTGTACTTAAGCTATAACGATTCTAACATGTTTAATAACGTGGAGCTAGACAATTGTACCTCTTGTGACGAAGAGGATGCTTTGTCGTCGTCGTCGTCAGGCCTCCTGGATGGGTAATCATTTGAAGCGTCGTCGAGGTATGCCATTAGTGCAAGATTTTCGTCTTCAGAATCTGTGGTATCCTCCAGCCAATGTTCTTGTTCAGCCATCAATGCTACTCCAGCCTCTTTCTGTTTAGTGAGTTGGAATTTTTTGGAGTAGTAGTTGGCATCCTTTTTCTTGGGTAGTTTGCATTCTCTGGAGAAGTGTCCTACCTTTCCACAGTTATAGCATTATTGTGGTTCTTTGACACTTTTGGATTCTGAGGACTCGGCCGGTCTTTCCCTTTGCTTGGAGCTAGATGTCCGAAGTCTATTGGCAGAAGACGATGATTTCTTTTTGTAAAAGTTTTTACTCATCATTTTAGAAATGAGAGCTAACTGTTTCTTGAACTCCTTCATATCAGGTTTGGAGTCCGAGTCAGATTCTTCTTCACCTTCTGAAGAACTTGGCAGCTTGATACTTTTATCCTTTCGAGATCGACTCTGCTTTTTTTCAGAGATAAGTGCTATAGAGGTCGATCTGCTTGCCCTTTAGTTCTTTTTAAATCTCGCTTATATCTTCTTCATGTTGGGCGAGATTGTCAAAGATAGTGTGGATATCCATTTCGTCCAGATCCTTATTTTGTCGGATTTAAATGGATATTTTCTTCCACTCCGGTTGAAGAGAAGAAAGAAATCTGATGTTGACATCCATGTTGGTCTTGATATATCAATCTTCCTCATTTCATTGAGAAGGTTTAGATATCTTTGATAGAGTTCATAGACTTCCCCCGTCTTGGCTTTGAAAGAGTCATAAGCAGTTAGGATGTTTGCTTTCTTTGCTTTGACTCCAACTTCAATTCGTTGCATCATCTTGTGGAGCTCGTCCCACATGGCTTTTGCACTCGATAGACTATCTATTTGCATATAGATGTCATTCGGTATTCCTTGCATTAGGAAAGTCTTGGCTTCCAAGTCTGCTTTGGCTCTTAAACGCTCCCCCTCGGTATATTCACCAGGGACTTTAAGTCTTCTGGTTGCAGGAATAGGAGGATTGTTTGTGGCATCTCCTTCTTGGATGAGCCAGAATTGAGCTGGACCTTCTTGAAGTGACGCGATCATATTTGAGGCTTGATCTTTCGTTTCCAAGAACTTCAAGAACCGGCTTCTCCATACCGTGTATTCGCCTCTTCGAAGAATTGGAGGGCGGACGTCATTTCCAAGTGAGTAAGCATCCATTTTTGTTGATTGGTAGGATCTTCGTGAAGGTTTGGAATAGTAATGAAAAATGCTTCACAAGTGACAAACTTAGTTAGAAATATTTGATTCGCACTTAAACAATTTTCTTTTTGAACCTATGATCCGGTCGTGAAAGAGAAATTGTTATGTTTTTTAAAATCGGAGTCAAATATTTTTCGTAAGTTTTGAAGTTCAAAATTTTTTATTTCTTTTAAAAATGATGTGGTCGAAACGTTTTCGAGCAGTAAAGTTTTTCGATTTAAAAATATTATGCTTTTTAATCGAAAAAGTTTTTCGAACGTTTAAGAATTTAGTTATTTGTTTATCGAAGAATATTTTTCGGAAATTGTTGAAAAGATGATCTTATCGAAAAATATTTTGTCGAAAAACTATGTTGATCGCAAAAACTCTTATCGAATAACTTGTGATCGAAAAATTACTAGTGATCGAAAAACTTTGTTTTTAGTTTGACTCAAAATTGTTGATTGTAAAAAATTTTCGAGGGAATATTTTTCGATCGAAAATATGTTTTGGCTAATTATGGATCGAAAAACTTATTCGCTCGAAAAATATATTCATATGTACCGAAAATCTAATTATTGAAATAATGTTTTTTAAGTCTTAAATTTGAGTATAACACTCGAAAATAGTGTTTGTGGTCGAAAAAATTTATCGGCTGCAAACTTGGTCGAAAAATATTTTTCGATTCAAGTTTTTCGATCGAAGAACTTGATCGAAGAACAATAAAGATCAATGTAACAGTGAAAATTTCAGATTTAATCGAAATGTTCAATTTAGTCGCTGAAATTCTGGATAATCACTCGTTTAACAGTTCTAAATATGATCAAACACAGAATCAACCAAGTTTAATAGTAAAATATATCGAGATTTAAGACAATAAGATTGAACTCAAAACTTGATCGCAAACTTAAAAATCAATATAGATTAAAATTTTGAATTATAATTACGTTCTAAGCGATTGAAATTAGTACGTAAATCAATCCTAACATATAATCTATCACTTATTCAGCAATATCAATAGAAAAATTCGCACAATTAAGAATATCAATCAAAATATAAGTCACGTTAGTTTTTCGATCGAAAAATCTGGAAAATTATTTTGATCTGAAAATTGCGAATTCTGTCCAAAATAAATCACGATTTGCTCTGATACCAATTGTTACATCCTGTTTCATCAATCAACAAACAATCTAAGCACGAATTCTAGGTATTCGAGTAAGAAATCTTACGATATACGATTGGTCGAATATCTGCTTTGAAGATCTTGAGAGGTTGTTAGATGTTTCCTTGTTTCTCGAGCGTTTCCTCTCGTTTAAAATATGAATTCGAAACTTTTATTTACTCAATAATGAATCGTTATTTACATTGATAGTGTACATCATATTTATACCTATATTTAAGGTATAATTACTCTTAAGCCCTACACTATCAATATTTCTAATTACGCCCCTAATTACAAGGATAATGAAATAATAAAGCACAATTCTAATATACTCTTCAAACTTCAATCTCCGGGTCAACTTCATTTATTGGTGTGAGGATTTACGGGCCATGCACTAAAGCCCACGTACCTGGACCAAGAGAAAGACAAGTAAGCTTAGATAGTGGAAATAAATAAATATTAATAATAATGATAATAATAATAATAATAGTAACAATAAATATAGTTATAATAACTAACTAAAGTGTTCCTAATTTCTATAGTTCCACGGCAACGGCGCCAAAAACTAGTGTGCAAGTAATAATATTTATATAACGAATAATCTACAAACTATTCTACGCTCAATATATGCAAGTGCACTGATCGAAAGTAGTATAGAAGCGGTGAATATTCGAGTATCCAACCAAAAGGAACTATGCAAATAAGAAAACCGTTGTTTAAATATTCTAGTGAAAAAGATTGATTTGTTGTACGAAAACGTAAATAATAAATTCAATTAAAATTACGAAATAAACGATAAAGATGACTTTATGAAAACAAGCGTATTTGAGACTTTGAATCCCCCTAGCTCGATCGAAAGTGCTAAACAAACCCTTGCGAATGTTTTACTAATTATTAGACCGTGAGAATTCCTAAAACATGCGTACGAATTCATGTAACCGGACGTAAATTTCCTAATCACATCAACACGCGAACAACTAATCCTACAAAATTAATAGTCGGGCAAGCTTCCCTCACTATAATTCATAGAATCGCATTAACACGCGATGAGTTCCACTATTAGATTTGAGTCTAATCCGGCGGGGTAGTTCAACCTATTTCTAGCGTTGAATTTTATTTCGTTCGCTTACGAGAGGTCTAATCGTTCACACCTCTTTCGAGCGTAGCTTACGATTTTCCAAAATTTATCTTAAATTACATAGACATAATTAAGACAAATAAATGACTCTGATTACATAGACATAACTGAAACCGCACATAGTTCGTAAACGGATTATAATATTAATAAAAACGACGATAAAATATTCAAAACATAGGTTCAATCTCGCTAGGGTTCATCTAATCTTAAGTACAACGGGATTTAGCTACTCATGTAAAAAGAAAGAACAACGAAGAACGAAAATAACGATAGAGAAAACATAATCTCTCCTACAATTCGGCTCTGGGTTGATCTCCGCGTTCTTCGCTTGATTGATTTTACAAATCCCCTTTTTCTCGCGTCTATAAAGCACCAAAAGGGTGTTTCTACGGTTCTTTTTCGTTTTGTCTCCCCACTTTTTCGTCCTTTAGGGTTGATATTTGTACTTGGAATGATATCTCCGCTTAATTGGCCGAAATCCGCAAGATTTAGCTTAAGTCGACATTTTTCACGGCCTCATAAGTATTCTTCACGGCCGTGAAAGAGTCGGGGTCGGATTCTACACTTTCTGATATTTCTTCACGGCTTGTCCTCGATTGTTCACGGCCATGACGAATTCCAACTTGATGAATGGAGGTTGTTGCTTCTTCTTCACGGCCTATACTCCATTTTTCATGGTCAAGAAAAACTTCCAGCAACTACATATAGCTTCATACTGCTTCTTCACAGCTTCTACTCTATTTTTCATGGCCAAGAAAAGTTCTCGCCACTAAATTTGCTCATTTTTGTCCGTTTTGTTCTAATTATTTCCATCATCGCCTTGAAGTTCTACAAAAATGTAAACATGAGTAAACACACAAATAATCATACAAACGACTCTAATATTCCCGAGAATAACTTAATTATATTAGAGATAAATGTACGGAAATACGTTTATAGTCCCCACAATTAAACGTTTGATTGTCCTCAAAAATAGGTTAACACGTCATCTGAGGTGACGCGTTTTGAACGCGTCACGAGCATTATCGCGTGTTGAGCGCTTCAAGAGCGCTGATGCGTTCACGTCGAACCTTAAAACCCCTCCTCTTCTTTCTTCCTTAACTTTTTTCTTCTTCATTTTTCTCCCCCGATGTCGCTAGCGTGAGATTTAAGTTCGGTATGTTTCTGCCCAAAATTTCATTTGTCGTAGGTGGTAATTGAAATGCCAGTGCAAAGTATTAAATTCTGTAGTAATTGTTTTTTTTAATTAGATCGAACTCGCCGCCGGAATCCGTCAGTGCGGAAACTCTGGCCGCCGAGTGCAGAGATGCATACCGTTCGGTGAATCTGCGGTGGTGGCCGATCGGTCGCCGTAGTTTTTTTGAAATGTTTTTTTAGCTCGGTAGGTAGTGGTTGGTGCTGCGGCGCACAGTATTGTGGGCGCTGCCGGCGGATGGTCGCTCCGGTGTGGGCTGGCTGGGATTAGGCCAGCCAGAAATTGGGCTGCTGGTATTAGGGCGGCCGGAAATTGGCCCGTATTCGACCGGCCCTTCCGCGACCTAGCGCGATTCCCGATCACGATTTTTTATTTTGAAAACGACTTACTATATTATAATATATAAGTTGGGTTGATAAACATTTTTAAAAATAATTTTTATTATAATTTCAGGATGGGCGAGACTTCATTGTATGGTCCGAGGGATCCGTCTCTGTTGACACATGCCCATCGTTCGACATATATTTTTCGGAACGAGAGTATTGGATGCCGTCGTTCGAATAAAGGGGCTTAAAATGCCTTTATAAGGTAAGCTGGCGGATCCGAGGGTGCTGCATATTGTGTGCTAACGAAGCTGCACCCGACGAGATTTTATGGCATATACACATGTACGTCAAATAAGCTTGACCCGCACCACGGCACTGGTCGAGCGATGGCGTAGCGAGAGACACACATTCCATCTGATGGTAGGAGAAGCCACATTGATGCTTTTTGATGTCGGGACTTTGTGGCACTTACCAGTCTGAGAGAAAATCTGAGCGGAGTTTCATATTCAGGAGCAAATCTGAATGAGCCGACTATTGCATCAGATGATGGGTTTTTCCCCGAATGATGAGCACTTCGATAGTCCTTCGAAGATGAATATCACGGCGTTGAGTAATAGGCTGATGACAAATCCAGTTACCGATGACGAAGTCGACAACATGTGGTTATGCGCTTCACCAACACCATAGTTTATTATCTCAATCAAACCCTCGCATATGAAGAATTCATATCGAACAACCATCATACTTTTCATTCACAATTCGACAAAGCAGGTCTATCAAATGTCGTACCAAAGTGTGTACCCAATCCTCTTTCGAACCAAATTCTCGCGATGTTCCTAATGAGCCAACGAATGAGCCGGAGGTAAGCGACTCCGAAGTGGATGATGTTGGCGGCGAACTAGAAGATCTACCGAATCCGGTTGACGATGAAGAGGATGACAACGTTGAAGAAGATGCAGACATAGGTCCCAATTCGACACACACAGCGAGAACTACTTCCATCCTTTGCCTTTCTATCGAGAAGTAACATGCGATGACAATTTATCTTTCAGACATACAAGAAGAGAATTTACTGAGAACGAAGGTCGTCTTGAAATTAACATTATCATCCATAGCAAAGTACATTTACAAACCGCAATTAGCAGGATGCCGAAGGATGTGATATAAAGAATCAAGGATAAATATAGCTACAACATTTTGTATATTCAAGCTTGGAGTGGTATAAAGCGTGTGATGAAGATCATGTGGTATATGGGGGAGTTTTGTCCAACAAATTTCGGGCTTCATGAAATCTCTGCAAGCACAGAACTCGAGCACGATCGTGAGATGGAGACATATCACAGATAACTGTCAAAATATTTTACAGTATGTTTTCTGGTGCTTTAAACCGAGCATAGATGGTGCTTGACATAGAGAGGTGGTGTGTGTGGATGAAACTCATCTCAACACAAAATATAAGCATAAGATGTTGATTGTTAAAAGCATTGATGCTAACCAACACATCTTTTCAATTGCCTTCTCAATTATTGATGAAGAAACCTGTGAATCTTGGTTATGATTTTTATACTTGCCGAATATTCACGTGTTGAAAGATGAAGAAGTTTGTTTAATTTTCGATCACCATCACTGGGTTAAATCTGTTGTAGAAAGATTGCATGACAGATAACCATTTAAAGGTGTTCATCGTTCTTGCCTTGGACAAGTAATATAAAAACCAACAACTAAAGACCCATGTCGTCGAGCGGGAATGACGCATACGATGCAGAAATTCGAAAGGACAATGGAAAAAATCAAGTAGATCAACGAACTGACAACTGCTAATGACAATTCTAGCTGAAAAGTGGACGTTCGTACACGATGGCGTCCGTCGCTGCGGTTCAATGACTACAAATATATCATATGTTTTGTTGAATGAAGTCTTAAAAGGAGCGCAATGCATGCCAGACACTCACAATTTTCAGTTCGCTTTCCATCGTACTATTGCGTATTTTCATGACAGGTACCCATAGGCATGCCATGGGATAGAGCATGACGATACTGCATGGTCACTCTATGCCACTAGGAAGTACTGTAAATGGAACGAAGAGTCAAGAATGTTTACATTGAGAGAGTTTCATTGTGCAACAAGATCTGCCGAGGTCTACACCCTATGTAAGTGGAAGGAGAACTACTACGTGCGTAGTCGTGCTGAGTGATTGTCCTTGCTCATGCGCTAAGTGGGATATGTTCAAGATATCATGTCCGCACGCACAAGCACCTTGTCGGAGCTTTGGGCTTAGTAGTACATATTATGTCGTTACGTATTACAATAAAGAAGCTTAATTCAAAACTTATGAGGGCCGCTTTGTTCCTTTGGACGACGACCGTTATTGGGAGGATGCGGATTTCGAACTATTTCACAATGTTTTTACTTCATAACACTAATGATGATTACCTATCAATCCTAAAGACATTTGACGTTTAAACGGTGGTTACATATAGAGGTGGTACCGGTTCTGGCCCGATTTCGGTCCACCAATCGGATGGCTTACCGGTTCCGATTTTGCTTAAGGTTCCCACCCTATTTTGGGTGATCAGACTGGCATCGCCTTGTTAACCAGTGGTGTCGGCCGGTTATGGGTCGGTTCCGGGCTAGTTTCAGTTCCCGTTCAACCGTTTTTTTCTTTTATTTTAAATGAAGAACTAGAAAAATAAAAAAATTCCCAAACTTTATTATTATTATTATTATTATTGTTATTGTTATATGTGAAGAAAAACAATTAAACTTGTAACACGTGCCCCAAAGCTAGCATTGCAGAATTCTCGGTTGCATTTTTGAAAACCTCAAGTAATGAAACCAACAAACTCATAACTTTCCAATCACTAGCTTCTAATCAGATATCAGTGTCGGGTCCGATTGCGTGACTATTCCAAAACGTTATATACAACGCCGATCACTTGGACGAATTGCTTCCAATATCAAGCGAGACATCGTTCACGTAAGGATTTCCCTGTCATCTTAATTTTTTTACGACAGGCCCCAGAGCATCGTCGAAAGCGCGCGTGACCATAAGTTAATTATGTGACAAGCGTGCCTAACATGAAGTAGCCGTCCATTTAAGGGTAGCATTAAACGGCCTCGGAGTATCACAATCGTTGCATTATTAGCGGTTGCATTGTCCAAGGTGATTTACATAATATTTTCTTGAATCTCATATTTATTTACGACATTCAAGACATGCAACGCTATTATTTGTCATATGTTCCATAAATGAAGGGGATCCAGCATAAGAATTCTCTTTTGCAATGCCCACCGGTCATAACTAGATAAGAGTTCGACGCGACTTTTATCCAAATATCGATAGTCCAACTTATCCTACACGATAAGCTGGACAAATGAAACATTAAGTTCGCTTGATATTCATGACAAGTTTTTAGCATATACTTCCCAAGTGTCTTACGACTTACGTTATGCAATTTGGGTTGTATCGTACGTGTGAATTCGATAAACCCTTCACTTTCCGCGATGCAAAAAGGTTCTTCACAATTTAAAACAAATCCAACTCTTGCTTTTTAAAAAAAAATCCCTAGTTATAACAAAATTTTGACTCGTTGCGCTTATTTATTGTTGTCTAGGTTTGGTAACTATCGACTCTAACGTTTTCTCGTCCAATTTATCAAACCCGTAAGATGTTTCTTCATTGAACCCATCCACCTTGATTCGGGGTGATACCAATATGGTAAAGTTGACGACACATTTTACAATATGTTGTTCCAACTGTGGGGATATTTAATTCGAAATCAAAGAAATTATATCCCTTACACCGTCATTCGTGTTTCTTGACGACGACGCCATGTTAGTAATGTAATGTAAAAATAATCGTGAGCGGTGGTATAAAAGTGTATGAGAGGGAGTAGGCATAATAATCTTAAGATGAATAATGGATGATTGATGAATATTATTCAAGAGACTTTGAGAGTATTTGTGAGAGAATGAGACAATTTGGTGTTAAGAAATGTTGAATTTGAGGGTTAAATAGCGATAACCACTTTTGGTCCCTAAAGTTCTTCATACGGGCGTTTTCGGTCCCCCTATGTTCTGCGGATCCACCTCTAGTCCCCGTTCTTTTTATTTTTGAATTGATTTGGTCCTTGTTAACTTTTCCATAGCTTTTTTACGAAAGCGGCACACGACACTTATTTGACCTCCCCATTTTGGCTATGTGCATTCTTGGTCCCTCCATGTTTTGATTTTGAACCGTTTTGGTCCCTCGATTTACCTAATCGTTGTTCGGACGGAGTTTCAGGCGTGATACGCTAATGATATCTTTTTAGTCGACTTACAAAACCCCGTTTTCATATCCCAACTCAAGAAAAGATGGACACGTCGACTTAAACGCTCAGAATATATCATTATCATATTTACTAGTTGGTTCGGATATACCTTAGCTCTCCCGAGATCTTTCATTTACGCCAAAGAAGATGAGTTCTGAGCATTTATGTCGATTAAAATGAAATCATGTGTGTTTTGCATTAAATTACGTCCAAAACTGATGATTAATCTAACCAGTGGACTAAAACGGTCTAAAATCGGAACACGGGGGACTAAAACGGCCTAAATCGGGGGGACAAAAAAATGTGCAAACCGAAATATTGGGCCGGTAATTTGCGTGTCACGTGCCGTTTCCGTCCAAAACTAACGAAAAAATTAACGGGGACCAAATCGCTTCAAAATTAAAAGAACGAGAACTAAAGTGGATCCGCGGAACATATGAGACCAACAAACGCACGTATGCCAAATTTATGGACTAAAAGTGGTTATCGCCCTTAAATAGAGGTTAATTTGTAAAAAAATTGCATATTGGTCCAAAAGGACCAAAATAAAAGAAAATAGAAACATAACGGCTATATAGTCGATATGTGTCAAACGGCTAATTAGCCGATATTCAACGACTACAATAGCCCTTGGTTTTATCCAACGGCTAGTTTTATATTTAATTTTTTCCAGTTTTCCGGTTAAATAATAGGGTAGCGGAACGGCCCATCATAATTGAGTTTGTTCCGGTTCTCGGAGTCCGGTTCCGGGTCGAACCGGCTCATTGCCTACCTCTGGTTACATATATAAAAAATATGATTGGGGCAGCGAATGCGATGGAGTAACACAGCAGCGAAATATTTGAGCAGCGGATCCGATAGAATAACATCTATACTTTTATATTAATTGCGAGCACAAATTAAAAACCGCTAGATTTTGGTGTATCAATCTCAATAACTGCTACCTTTTGGTGTATCCATTTGCACATTTTAATATAAATGCAACCAAATAAAAATAGTAGAAACCGTCCATCACACACGTATGGTAAGCTTCGGTTATTGCCTTGATCTTGGGATCTTCTATTCTTGAAATTGATTCTCGATTGATTTGGTCTTCAACACTCCCCCTCAAGTTGGAATCGAATATATTAATGAGGCCCAACGTGCTAGAGATATTCTCGAAGCTACGGTGATCGAGTGCCTTGGTGAATATGTCAGCCAATTGTTTTTTCGCTTCTGACAAATTGTGTCTCTATTGTCCCTTCTTGAACCTTCTGTCTGATGAAGTGATAGTCAATTTCGATGTGTATTGTACGTTCATGGAAAGCTGCATTCATGGCAATGTGTCATGCGGCTTGATTATCGCAGAATAGCTGCATCGGTCTCTTATGGTCGATATGCAAGTCATTCAGTATTAGTTTGATCCATACTAGTTCGCTTGATGCTGATGCCATGGCTCGATACTTCGCTTCTGCGCTTGATCTGGCTACTACTCTCTGTTTTTTGCTCTTCCAAGTAACGAGATTTTCGCCTATGAACATGCAGTAGCCTGTAGTTGATCTACGATCAAAGATGCCTGCCCAGTCTGCATCACTATATCCCGATATCTCGAGTGAAGAGTTCTTCTTCATCCATATCCCACGCCCTTGTGTTCCCTTCAAGTATCATAGGATTCGGTCGATTGCCTTGAAGTGAGTCGACCTAAGGGCCTGCATGAATTGACTAACAACACTAACAGCATATGAAATATCAGGCCGAGTGGCAGTGAGATATGTAAGTTTTCCAACCAGTCGTTGGAACCGTTCGAGGTTCTTTTCTGGTTGTCCATCTTCATGATTAAGTTTTTTATTGGATTCCATTGGTGTCTTTGTTGGTTTAGACGCAAGTTTACCGGTTTCTTTGAGAAGGTCTAATGTATACTTTCTTTGAGAAAGGAATAAGCCTTTTTTGGAGTGGACTATTTCAATCCCTAAAAAGTATTTGAGTGGTCCTAAATCTTTAATATCAAATTGTTGTTTGAGATAGTTTTTTACCCTTGTAATTTCGTCGTAGTTGTCTCGTGTAATTATAATGTCGTCTACATATATTAGAATTATGATTATGTTTTGATTTTCTCTTTTAATGAATAACGATGAATCTGCCATGCTTTTGTGAAAATTGTATTTTGATAGTGCATGACTTACTTTTGCGTACCATGCTCTTGGTGATTGTTTGAGTCCGTAAATTGATTTGTTAGTTTGCATGCTAATTGTGAGTTAGTTTCGAGTTTATGACCTCGCGGTAATTTCATGTATATTTCTTCCTCCAAACCACCTTGTAGGAATGCATTTTGTAAATCCATATGAGTTAGACTCCAAGCAGAGTTTACAACTATTGATCAGAGGATTCTAACTGTGTTCATTTTTGCTATTGGCGCAAATGTTTCTTGATAATCGACGCCGGTAGGTTTGTGTAAAACCTTTAGCCACCAGTCTGGCTTTGTATCGTTCTATAGATCCATCACTGTTATGTTTGATTTTGTATACCCATTTACATCCAACAGGTTTTTTGTTTTTTGGTAGTTGGACAATGTCCCACGTGTGATTTTTTTCTAAAGTTTTTAGTTCTTCAATCATAGCTCTTCGCCAGATAGGTTGATTTTTTGCTTCTTGAAATTCGAAATGTTCTTGTTCTTATGATATTTTTAGTCAGGTATGTCAAGTATTGTAGTGATATTTTGTTATAAGATATATAGTCTTGTATCGGGTATGATACTTGATTTGTTATAAAATCCCTTAGATTTGAGGGTTGTCTAGTTTGTCTTTTAGATCTTCGAATTATTTGTGGTTCATCTCCCCCTGAAGTAGACTATGTTGCTTCATGTGCTACTGCTCCGCCGGAGACCACCACCGGACTCCTCCGGATGCCCTATGCCCACGGACGCACCAGGCACGACTGCAAGCCATCGGAAATTACCGCAATCGCGTGCCAAAGTTTCGCCGGCGAAGAAAACCTTAACTTGCGGCCATGCAAAAATCGGGTAAATCAACATGGATTCTGCGAAATTGACAGCACCCACGCCTTCTGCCTAGCGGCTCAGCCTTTCTTCTCCCATGTCCAACCATCGTCGAAACCAAATCTGTATAGATTTGCGCGAAGAACACGTAACGAGGCGACAACACCGGGCTGCGACGTTCGGATATTTGAGGCCGAACTACCACCACCTCAGCCCTCGCGCCTGGGAGACGTCCGCGGTGGTCACCCAGCCGAGCTCCGGTGCGTCCCTGCCGAAAACTGCACGTCGGGAGTCGGTTGTAAGTTTCTAAAGTTTTGGGGTCGACTTGACATATTTATTTTATGTGAGGCTGATGTTATTTCGCTTAGGAGCGACTATGGTTAAATATGAGATCTGGGGGGTTAAATTGAAATTTAGAAAAGTTTGGTTTATTACAATTAATTATCTAGGGTTTGCAGATGGGCTTTTAGTCTGTTGGATTGCTGGAGTAAAAAGAATGGGCTGGTAGAAATAGTTTTAATGGGCTAAATTGTTCATATGGGCTGAAATTAATTTTATTACTAAAATTGGTATTATATTAGTGGGCTGCTAAAATTAATTAAATTGGGCTGCTAAAATTAATTATTCTTGGACTGCGATAATTAAAATATTGTAGGCTACAGGAAAAAATTTATTGGGCATAAATTAATCTTGTGGGATGAATAGTGGTCTGTTACGGAGGTATCATGACCATAGAGCTCAGCCAGTAGTTCTGGCGGCATACTCACCTTTGAATAGGGGGAGGTGCGAGCTCTAGTGATTTTCAATTTGGAAACTCAGTAGCAAGCCCTCATAATCTCCTAACCTACGTCAGTCGCTATTAAATATAAACGACTATTAAATATCGTCAACGTAAACGACTACCTCAATAAATGAGTTAGATTCCTTAATCAGAAGGCCACGATCATGAGCGGATTGAGAGGATCCATTAAGTTGCAATTGTCGAGTGAGCTTGGCATTCCACTGCCTCGAAGCTCGCTTCAACCCACATAGTGACCGCTTGAGTTTGCAAACATGGTGAGGTTGGGCCTTGACATAACCATCAGGGACACACATATATACTTCCTCCTCTAAGAACCCTTGAAGAAATGCGCTATAAATGTCCAATTGGTGCAAGGACTAATCATGAGCAGTGGCTAAGGCAAGCAATATTCTAACAGTAACCACGCAAGCAACCGGAGAGAAACTGTCAAAAAATTCTTCTTCCCCACTTGATTGTAGTCCTTTGCAATCAATCGTACCTTGTATCTATCCAAGGACCCATCGAGATGGTATTGCACCTTATACACCCACTTGTTCCCAATTGCTCGTTTGCCTTTAGGCAATTATACCAACTCCCAAGTTTCATTATCCTACAAGGCCTGGAGTTCTGCATTCATGGCCCTGATCCAGTGCGGATCATTCTTTGCATCAACATATGAACTTGGAACCTTAACATTGTCCAGCTAAGCCAAAAAAGACACACGATCTGAAGAAGGGGATTGATTGAAAATAAAAGGAAAAGCTGGTGGTGTGTATTTGGTTGCAACAGCGCGCTTGAGTTGGTGCTGGAGAGATAAATTCATGGCTGATGGCACAATGTTCAGGACATAATCTTTCATCCAAGGAAGAGCATGGGAAGTTCTGATGCTTTTTATGCGGTTAATGGGAGAATTATGGGATGAGGAGGCATTAAGTGGCTGAGAATTTGTGGGTTGCTAAGGACTATTGCCAAATGCTTGTTCTTGAGAATAATAAGTGTTTGAGAGTAGTGGAGTATTATGCAGATTCGAGGATGGTTCAGCAGAATGAAAAGACGAATCTGAAGAGTCTGAATTGGATGGTGCAATAGGTGTTGGGGGCAATGCAGGCATGCATATGATATGTAACATCCATCAAGTATCAGAAGTCAAATCATAAGATTGAGAGACTTCGTTAAAAATCATGTTTTTAAATGGAAATTCTGATTCAGGAAAGTAGACATCCCTGGACACAAAAATATGATTTGTGGTAAGATCATATAGTTTATAACCCTTTTGACCGCGAGGACACACTATGAAAGTACATTTGTAGGCTCGAGGAGCAAATTTTTCCTTATGAGGTAAGAGTGTTAGGTGCAAAACAGAGGCACCCAAACACTCTAAGATGTGCTAAGATAGTGGTTTATTGTAAAGAGTTTCAAAGCGAGTTTTCATCTTGAGAACTGCTGAAGGTATGCGGTTTATCAAATAAGTAGCTGTAAGAATAGATTCTCTCCAAAACGTTTTAGGGCTTACTCTCACACCGGCACATGCTTGCTGGATTACAGGTTGGCTTGCTAAGACGCAATAAATTAGAAACATCTTTCTCTCGTTCCGATGTCTACTCAGCGAAAGACTAGCTCTTATCTTTCGATCCAGACTGAAGCAGCTAACTAAAAGCCTTTCTTCTTGTTGGGAAAATCGGGAGAAGTTACATCATCGACATCGAGCTGGAAATTTGATCAAGAAGCTATTAGAAAAGACTTAGCTAGAATAATTATCGTCGATGAGCTACCATTCAAGTTCGTGGAAAATGAAGGATTTTGGAAATTCCTAACATTGTCTTGTCCCCAATTCTTTGTGCCATCAAGAACAACCATCAGGAGAGATTGATACAAGCTTTACTTTGAATAGAAGGAGAAGTTAAAGAATTTTTTCAAAACAAGTGGAAAATAATCTCAATCACCACGGATACATGGACTTCAAATCAACGAATGAATTATTTATGCTTGACCGGTCATTATATTGATAATGACTGGAAGTTACACAAAATGATTCTCAATTTCATTCCATGTCCATCACACAAAGGTGAGGAGGTTGGGTTGTTGATTGAGAAATGCTTGCTTGATTGGGGGATTGACAAGATCTTTAAGATTACGGTTGATAATGCTTCCTCAAATGATACAACAGTAAATTATTTGAAGAGAAGATTTGTTAGTTGGAAGACGGCTATATGTGGTGGGAAGTATCTACATGTGAGATGTGTGGCTCACATTGTGAATATTATTGTCAAAGATGGATTTAAAGAAGCGAACCAGTCCGTCGAGCGTGTTCGTACGGTAATCAGATACGTGAGACATTCACCATCTAGATCGAGGAAATTTAATGAGTTTGCCGTTGAAGAAAAAACTGAGAGTAAAAAGTGCTTATGTCTAGATGTTCCAACTAGATGGAATTCGGTGTTTAAGATGCTTGAGACAGCTCTGATTTTTCAAGGAGTTTTCAATATGTACAACATATCTGATGTTGATTTCCGTGCTGATTTTATGCTCGATGAAGTTAATGGAAAGATAGGTATGCCACATAAAAATGATTGGGTTGTCGTTGATCGATTGGTGAAAGTGCTGCATCATTTCTATGACCTCGCTCTTCGCGTTTCAAGTTAGATATTCATTAATTTTGAACACATTTTGTTATGAGATTGATGATATTGAATATTTGTTAAACTCTTCGAATTCCAGGGTCCTTATACGTTACGTCGAACACATTATTTGATGAAATTGCAGAAATTAATGACTTGCTAAGAGAATGGAGTGTGAGTCACGATGATGCTTTAGTTGATATGGCGAGAGGTTGAGCAAAGTTTAACAAGTATTGGGGAAACCTGGATAAATTTAATGTGTTGTTGTTGGTGGCCCTTTTGCTTGATCCTCGACATAAGTTTGAGTATCTTCAATATGTACTCAAAAATATGTATGGGACTGAACAAGGAGAGGAGATGATAACTAAGGCAAAGGAAACCCTTATGAAATGTTTGAGTATAAAAAACTATATTCTTCAGGTCTCAAGGAAGTAGAAACACAAAATCCAATCTAGAGAACGATACCGAGGCTGAAAGAAGGATAACAAAAGGTCATCGAAAGAGATTTTTACAAATGATGCATGAAAGTGGACGCTTCGATCAATCCGAGGTGGATGTGTATCTAAGTGAACATATAGAGAAAGATGTTCAAGAGTTTGATATCATGGAATGGTGGAAAATGATTGCCCCGAGATTTCCTATTTTATCGAGGTTGACTCGTGATGTACTTGTTATGCCTATAACTACGGTGGGCTCTGAGTCTACCTTTAGCACTAGGGGTCGAATTATTGATGACTTTAGAGCTTCTTTGACTCCTAAAATGGCACATACGTTAATTGGTTGTCAAGATTGGCTTTGTACGGCGCCATTCAAGACCGTGGAAGAAGACTATGAATCGCCAAAAAAAATTGAAAGTGGTATACTATTTTGTTTTTGTTTTCACTATGTTTATCATATAATGTCTATCTAACATTGTGTATTTTGTTTTACATCGTATGTGAATATAGATATGTGCTCAAACGTGGCGTGGAATCGAACATTATCGGCCTTTGAGGATTTTCACAAGCTCGGTCAAGAGTCCATTTTGAAGAACTTTATGATAAATTTTATGTGTTTTGGATGTTATGTTGGATGGTTGATCTGTTGTTTGATGCAACTTAATCGTTTTGGATGGTTATTTTCTTTGCTCAGGCATCTGTTGGTTGAAATGCATTTTGCTGAATGTAATTCGTTTTTGCTATGTTTTATTGCAAATTTTGGTTATTTCGGTAAAAACCGATTTTACCAAAATTTCGGTTATTTCAGTTAACCAAATTTTCTGTCCGGTTCCTAACGGTTTGGTACGTACCGAATGAACAGTACTACCTGTAAAATACACTTGTGTTTGCCGCTCAACAACTTCATTTTCTTGCGGCGTGTAAACACGAGATTTTTTAGGGATGATACCTAACTGACATAAAAGTGTTTAGCATCCAGAACTCAAGGATTCTGATCCATTATCAGATCTTAAAATCTTGACCTTGACTGCAAATTGATTTTCTACCATTTTAAAGAATCTTTCCAACGTAGGCACGGTTTGTACTTTGTTGTTCATGAGAAAAGTCCATGTGGCACTAGTGAAATCATCCACTTTTGTGAAAAAATAATGTGCCCCTCTAAGTGTCTGTTGAGCAATTTGGACCCCATATGTGATCATGCAACAATTCACAGGCTTTTGAAGATTGAATTTCACTCAAAGGGAATTGATTTCTACATTGTTTTGAAAGAGGGCAAACATCACAAGCTGTTTTATTCATGAGTCCAGAGAATGGTAACATCAAAGTTTGAAGTACTAGACTAATGGATGTCTGAATCACATATTCCATGTGTTGTAAGTTGTACGAGAAACAGAATTCAGAAAATGATGTGAAGCAGCACCTGAAAGACAAAGTTTCACGGAAGGGTGATCAATATGTTTGAGAAGAAATTGTTGTATGGTTGCTTGTTTGAACTATTGCCTCGTGAGTGTGTACAACACGTCCTTTATCTCTCGAATAGCACCCAAATCCTTATGGGTTAGGTCCTGAAGTAAAAAAATAGTAGAAAATAGGCAAACTACATTACAAAGTGGCTAGTTTATGAATGGAGATCAAGTTAAATATGAAGGCTGAGACATAAAGGCAATCCATTAGAATTAAAGTGTTCGTTAATCTCATATCACTAATGCTGTGAACATCTACTTGTTGCCATCCGGAAGATAAATCGGGGTAGGACAAGAAATAGGCTTAAATTGCTTAATAGTGAAGAATTGGAGATCATGTGTCTTGTTGCCCCAGTGTCCAAAGTAAAAAGTTCCTTACTCATGGCATGCATCGAATTATGAGTGAAATGGTTCGCCACACCTGCGAAATTCAGGTAGTGAGCATTATTAACCTTTTCAGCATTACGTTGCCCCTGGAGCATCCTTTTAAAATCTTCCTGCATAATCTTCATGTTGTTGATCAGGCAATTGAGCTTATCTAGATCCACACCACTCTTGCTTTCTTCATTGAATGGGTGTGTCTGCAACATTAGCAAAGGTCTTGTGGCTGCTCTTTAGAGGTCGCTTTTCTTTCCACCACTCTCGATAGCCGACACTCTTGAAACAACCCTCCTTCAAATGCATGTTTATCCCGCAAAAATTACACTTTAATCCTTTCTTTGCGGCCTTGTCTTTGCGTAACTCATATTTTCGGTAGTTTGAATTTCCTTTTTGATTCTTCTTATACCCTACCCTATTGCAGCAATCATAGTACTGTGTTCTACATGATCATACATCATCTCACAGTTTGGTGCCTCTCAACAGTGATTAACATAATATGGCCATTGCGAACATCTGGCCATGGTTCTGACGCCAAAATCTGGTTCCTGACACCTTCATAGGACTCATTGACTCTCATCAGAAACTGCTTCAGTTTGTTCCTCTCTCCTTTCTTCGATTCCTTCTCGCACACACATTTCCCACACATACATTTCTCATCAGGATTAAATGACTCAACTCATCCCCGAGTCATCTGAGTTTGTCAAAATAAACAGTTAAGCTCGAATTGCCCTGCGAACTCAACTTGTGGTCCGCTGCTTGCTATCCCATAGATCATTCGCTAAATTGGCCAAACTAAATGCGTCAATTAACTTTGGCGCCAGCGAATTCGAAATCCAGGAGACGACTGTATCATTAACCCTAGTCCACTACGCGAGGTTCGTATCACCTTCAGGCGGCTTATCTATTGTTCCTTCGATAAATACGACCTTTTTCTTCGTGCTCAACGCACGCTTCATTGCGTGACTCCATGAAATGTAGTTTGTCTTCGTCAATCGACTTCAGATGATGTTCATCCCCAAATTATCAGATGGAAGTAGCGTCAGCACGTTCGTATAACCTCCATAGCTGGCGATCTCTGTTGAAATTCTCTCAGATCTCTCGTCTGTCGAAATTCTCTCAGATCTATCTTCCTCCATCGATTTTGTCGAATGCTTGAATCGGAGACAGATAACAACTCAATGTTGACGTTGCGGCATGAAAGCCTGCTTGATACCATGAACAAACAACTCAATTTGAACTTGCGATCGAGAGTCTATGTGTTCGAGTGATTTTGCAGAGGTGAATGAAATGATGTAATTTTTTATTGATGAAGAAAAAACTGCGTATAATGTCTTATATATACAAAAATATCTACCAAATAATGAAGTAACAAAATACAACTGTACACAAACAAATATCTACAAATGACACTTAATAATGTGAGTTTGAGACTCCTTCAATACTGTCCTCCCCCCTCAATGTATTCCATCACATAACAAAACACCCTTTGTGACATCATCATGATCGTTTTTCTTTAAGCCTGTGAAGCTTGCCCCACACCCAACTCAGTTAATAGTTCCCACTCTAGACTAGAATCTCTCCAAATCAAATGCTCTCTTCTGAGTCAATAACTGCTGCAATACAGATTAAGAAAGAACGAGAGGCTGAGGCATCTTAATCGCACGGATATTTAAGCACATTAAGAGAGCAATGACTTCGAGCGATGCTTCGGCTGGAAACAGAAGGCCAAAGATAATCTTGGAACCACATGTTCATTCAAGAAGATTGTTAGAGAAGGGAGGCTTCTACATGATGTATTGATTTAACGGAGGAGGATGCATCGATGAAGGTGTATCCCAGCCGATCACCATGATTCTCCTCGTCTGGAATTGTCGTGGATTGGGTGGTCCAAACCATCAATTAGGACGAATGGTCCAAACCTATCATCCAAAAATTAGGTAAAATTATAATTATAGTCCACTAAGTATACATGTTTTCGTTTTTGGGTCACTATGTTCGATAATTGAAAAGTAGGTCACTAACTTTGTATGTCAAAATAAATTTGGATCGCCCTTTCAATTTTGGGTCACTTAGTATATGTGTTTTCAATTTTGGGTCACTAAGTATTCACGTTTTAAGTTTTTGGGTCGCTATGTTTACAAGGTTAGTGACTCATTTTTGCATGCATAAAAACATAATGACTCAAAATCGAAACCATGTATACTTAGTGACCCCAAACTGAATGGGTGACCCAAATTTGTTTTGATATACTAAGTTAGTGACCTACTTTTACAATTATCGAACATAGTGATCCAAAAACGAAAACATGTATACTTAGTAACCTAAAATTATAATTTTCCCCAAAAATTATTTTTATTATTGAGACTAAGCGCGGAGGACGGCGAAGAGAGGTGGTTCAGCGACGACTTAATATGTTCAGGGTGGGGATCGACGTTCGAGGTCGAAAAGGGGGTCTTGCTCTTCTGTGGAATAAGGACCTTGATGTTACTCTCAACTCCTTTTCGGACTTCCACATTGATGTTAATATAAAGATATCGGGATCGAGTCTCTTGCGGATCATGGGTTTTCACGGTGACCCTAACACGCAAGCGAGGAAACACAGTTGGAAACTTCTATCTCGTCTAAGTGAAAATGGTCCAAGGGCTTGGATTTGTGCAGGGGACTTCGACAAGATATTAGTGGCTACGGAAAAACGCGGTGGTCGACCTCGTTCCCTTTGGCAGATTAATGCATTTCGGGAGGCCTTGATAAAAGCTATTGACTTGGATTTCATGGGCGATCAATTTACATGGTCAAATACGACAGCTGACCCGACCTGCATACAAGAACGTCTTGACAAGGCGTGTGGTACTAAGGAGTGGTTAGACATTTTTCCTAATACGATGGTGCGTCATTGCTCGACGTTAACCTCAGACCATCATGCCTTAGCTATAGTGACGAACCCCAGGCCATCCCCACCATAGTCACAACAACGATTGTTTCGATTTGAGGCAAGATGGACCTGTGAGGAAATGTGCGAAAAAATCCTACGTGATATTTGACCTCGACGGCGGGCTCGAACGCCAGTGATGTCTTCGAAATTTTGGAGCAGACATGACGGCTGTGGTTACCGATTATTTCGAGGAGCTCTAATCTCCATCGTTCGATGATATCAATCTTGCCACCCGGACAAATACCCCTCGTGTTTCTAAAGAGTTGAATGATACGCTCCTCAGACAATACACCTCAATCGACGTCCAAATAGCATTGTACGATATGAGCCCTCTAAAATCACTGGGTCCTGATGGCTTCTCTCCTATTTTTTATCAAAAATATTGGGACCTGGTTAGCGATCAGGTCTGTACTTATATTCTAGATTTCTTGAACAAGGGTATCTCGTCACCTACCTTGCATGACACTCATATTGTATTGATTATGAAGTGCTCATCCCCAGAATCCCTTACTCAGTTCCGATCCATTAGCATGAGCAACGTGCATTACTAATCGGTTGAAACCATTCATGTATTCCCTAATTTCTGAAGCTCAATCTGCTTTTATTCCTCACCGATTGATAATCGACATATTCTTACTGCATATGAGATTAACCACGCTATCAAGCAGATGAAGGGTGGATGGGAGGGATACATGTCCGTTAAACTGGATATGAGTAAGGCTTACGACAACATGGAATGGAATTTTCTTGAGAGAGTTCTTTGTAAGTTTGGTTTCCGCTTTGATATTGTTGAACATGTGTTGTGTGTCTTTGGTGAATTACTCTTTCATTCTTAATTGGAATTGTTTTGGTAGGATTATGCCTCAGGGGGCTTCGTCAAGGAGACCCCCTTTCGCCGGATTCGTTCCTTTTTTGTGTAGATGCTCTAGTAATCTTCTTTTAGCTGCCCTTAACAATAATGAGGTGATGGACACAATGCTTTGGTCGTGCGCGCTGCACAATCCCGCCCTGGCCGAGCCACCCCTTGGCGTAAGCTTTTCTCAGTTGCCGCCGTCGTGCGCCCATGCACCGCCGTACTTGGCTGGATCATTGCCGGACAACCGCCCGTCGCCATCATGAGCTTGGCCGCCCATGCCACCTCGTCAAGTGTCGCCCGCTTGTGTCGGGCATGTGGCATGGCCACGTGTCCTGCCTAGGCACGCCGCGCGCCCAAGTGCTGCACATGTCCTGCGCGACTTGGGGCGAGACATCAGGCCGCGCGCGCACGCTGTCGCGTACTTCCGTGCGTGTTATCGCCCGATGTCGTGCGTGTTGTCGCCAGCGTTGCGCGCGCGTGTGCCTGACCTGTCCCGATGCCGCGCACGCTGTCCCACGCGTGTGTTAGGGATATGCCCTCGAATGCTATACGAGGATTGGATATGTATAGGGCATTAGCTTATTTATCATTTGATTGCCAATGTAATCAAACATTGTTTTGCGTATTAATAAAGGCATTATTCGTTTATTGGTTATATGAGTTCTTTACTTAGCATCGGGTAAAACAATAAATGAATAAATCCAAATGTGTCGAGTTGAGTCACTGTTCTCGATGGGTACGAGAGAGGAAGGCACCAGTGGACTCTTAACCTCGAACATAAAATGTCCATAAGCCTTAGGTTTCAGTTGGGTGCTGGAAAACCAATCATGACTTATTTGTAGATGACTTATCGTGTGCCGATATACCGCTTAGAAGCGGAAGTCATGACTTGTGATACGAGTCGAATCAAGGGATTGAATCGTTTCATGGACACTGACTCGCAGGTCGTACGATCAAACATGGCTTATTACTCAAGGAGTGTCAATGATCGACGACAAAAACTATAGTAGTCTGCTTGAACCTTAGACCGAAAGGGGCTTTGACGGAGTTGACTTTGAAGTCTTGACTATCACTGGTTTCGCTAGATCCGATTTGCTATTGCATGGGTCAGCGGGACAGATGCGGTCTTGATGGATATTTGTGATTGCCGGGCTTAGACCGCCGAGTACGGATTCACAGTCTCGCAAGTAATCGAGACAAGTGTCCTATGAGAATGACGACGGGAAATTACAAAATCCTTGGCCAAGGTATTAAACTAACTCATGTTAGACATGGAGGGTAGTTTGGTAATTTGCCTCGTGTCATTTTATCATAATATCGAGTTTAGTGAGTTTGACAAATACCATGGCTCTCACTCGATCGGGACACAGCTGAAGGGTTTGTACGTAGTACTATAATCTATAGTTAGGCTCTGGAATGAGACTAGTTCGAAATTCGTGCTCAAGTCGAGATCTGTACGGTACTGCGGGATTGGCTAGGCACCTACCGGACTCTTGGATTCCTCCCTTGCCGATTGAGTCGAACCTAGAGAGTCGGGCTTAAAAAGGATCATCAATGTGTACCGAGAAGGAGAGATTGTGTTTTGGGCTTTAACGGGCCTCGGGTCGTTATGCCACGCCCTCGGGGTCATTAAGTGGACCGAAGTCGGACTTCATATGAAACTAAATTTAAGTCTGAAGCTTGGCTAAGGGGAAGAATTGGAATTCAACCCTAAGCCGAGAAATTCGAAAAATGCCTTAAAGGGTATTTTCGTAATTTACAAATATGGTAATAAAAATATTTGGAATATTATTTATTAAAACTAAAATTCGAATTTATATTTTATAGAAATTTCGAAATTTATTTACCATATTTGAAGATATTTTAATATCTTAGTTAGTTTTCTATTTATAGTATGTTCCTTTAATAGAATTTTGAATTCAATTAGGAGAGATATTTTGGCATGAATATCTCTCATATTTAGGAACAAATATTTCGAGATTTTAGCCTTGTTTAGGGCTGAAAATTTCGTCCTCCCCTACTATAAATAAGGGTGAGACCCTCGTCAAAGAAAAGAGACACGGGAAATGACACGGGAAGAGAATCGATGCGAAATTTCTCGACCCGAGAATCGAGACACGAACACATAAACGCAAACCACTCTCCCGAGCGACGGATCAATTCTCTCTAGCCATCTTCGGAGAATCGAAACCGTGGTACACTGCGAGGTCGGCGTGACGATCTAGACGATACCCAACACAACCGCGGCCGACGACGCAATCGACGAGGAGCTGCCACTCGCTTCAAACGTAATCTCTCATGGGTATGACCCGCCCTATTACGTGTCAACGTGATTAGAGTTTTCGATCCGAGCTGCGAAGGAACCCGGAAAAAATTTTATTTCGCACCGTATCCCGGGGCGTTGCGTCTCGGGTACAAACTGGGTACATTTCCCAACAGTGGTATCAGAGCCAGGGCTCGTGATCGGAATCATAACATGATTAAATCGAAACGAGGCTCGTGGGAGACGATCGAAAAGCCAACGCACTAGGCGCGTGGGGCTGCTCGATGCGTCGCTTGCCAACTCACGACCACCATACCGCTCGACGGGGTCGAAGGCACCACCGCCGAGACGCTGCGACACGCAAACAGCCGCAAGAACAACCCCGCCGTGCGACGGCGTATCCGCTGCCGCGGGTTCGGGCAAATTCAAGAAGTGCGAGTTTTGGCTTGAACAAGTGGCTTTCTTGGGGCACGTTATTTCGGGAAATGGAATTTCGGTGGACCCTAGCAAAATCGAAGCTGTAAATAATTGGCCACGTCCGACTACTCCTACTGAGGTTCGAAGCTTCTTAAGACTCGCTGGATATTACCGTAAATTTATCGCGGATTTCTCTAGCATTGCTTCGACCCTGACGAACCTGACCAGGAAGAACGTTCCATTTATATGGACTGATTCTTGTGAGCAGAGTTTCCAGGAGCTGAAACGACGACTTACCTCAGCGCCAGTCCTGACTATTCCTTCGGGGACTGGTGGATTCACTGTTTATAGCGATGCCTCGAAGAATGGTTTGGGATGCGTGCTGATGCAAAACGGGAAGGTAATTGCATATGCTTCTCGCCAATTGAAGGAATACGATAAGAATTATCCCACGCATGACCTGGAACTTGCCGCAGTGGTGTTCGCCCTGAAAATCTGGAGGCACTATCTGTATGGTGAACGGTGTGAAATCTACACCGATCATAAAAGCCTGAAATATTTTTTTACACAGAAAGAACTAAATATGCGACAGCGACGTTGGCTAGAATTGGTGAAGGACTACGACTGCGTAATCAACTACCATCCGGGCAAGGCAAACGTTGTCGCCGACGCTCTAAGTAGGAAAGTCGTGAATACCGAGCTACAGCAACTGGAAGTGGAGGTGATCAATCTTGGCGAAGTCGAAATGAAGATGACGACTTTAACACTTCAACCCACGTTGCTGGAACGAATTAAGCATGCTCAAGAAACGGACGAACTATATCTAAAGGTGAAAAACGAACTCGCGAAAGAAGTGCCATCCGATTTCAAGGTCCGAGAGGACGGGAGCCTACGCTTTAAAAATCGTTTGTACGTGCCTATTGACGAAGAGCTGCGAAGGACAATAATGACGGAAGTGCATGCTACGGTCTACTCTGTACACCCCGGTGCGACAAAGATGTATCGGGATTTGCGAACTAATTATTGGTGGCCAGGGATGAAACGAGACGTGGCGACATTTGTAAGTAAATGTCTAACTTGTCAACAGGTGAAAGCTGAACATCAAAGGCCGGCAGGAATGTTACAACCATTATCAATTCCCGAGTGGAAGTGGGATCATATCACAATGGATTTTGTCGTGGGCCTGCCGAAAACTCTTAAGGGCCACGACGCCGTTTGGGTAATTATTGATCGGTTAACCAAATCGGCTCATTTTCTGCCGATCAGCTCGACCTTTACCATAGAACGATATGCCGAACTATATATTCAGGAGATAGTTCGACTTCACGGTATTCCATCTTCGATTGTCTCGGATCGGGATTCGAGATTTCTGTCTAAATTCTGGATGAGTCTACAAAAAGCGATGGGTACTAAACTTTCATTCAGTACAGCCTATCATCCTCAGACAGATGGACAATCGGAGAGAACGATCCAAACTCTCGAGGACATGTTGCGGGCGTGTGTTCTGGACTTCAAAGGGAACTGGAGCAGATATCTTCCGTTGATTGAGTTCGCCTACAACAACAGCTATCATGCCACGATCGGGATGGCGCCGTACGAAGCCTTATATGGACGTAAATGCCGATCCCCAGTGCATTGGAATGAAGTTGGCGAAGGAGCGATTTTAGGACCCGACCTGGTTCGAGAAACAACCGAGGCGATAGCAAAAATACGGGAGCGAATGCGAACGGCTCAGAGTCGACAAAAGAGCTACGCCGATAAGAGACGAGGGCCATTGGAGTTTGCGGAAGGAGATCAAGTGTTTTTGAAGATATCACCCATGAAGGGTGTAAAGAGGTTTGGACAAAAAGGGAAGTTGAGTCCGAGATATATCGGACCTTTTCGAATACTAAAAAGAGTTGGCAAAGTTGCATATCAGCTGGAGCTACCAACATCATTGGCACAAGTACATGACGTCTTCCACGTGTCGACATTGCGAAAGTACGTTTCCGATCCGAGTCATGTACTGAGAGACGAGAATCTTCACCTCCAACTTAAGCCGGATTTGAGTTATGAGGAGCAACCCGTGGAGATTTTGGCGCGAGAAACCAAACGATTACGAAACAAGACCATTCCCCTCGTAAAAATGTTGTGGCGGAGTCAATCAGTTGAGGAAGCCACTTGGGAACGAGAAGATGATATGAGAGATCGTTATCCCGAGTTATTCCATTTGGAGTAATTTCGGGGACGAAATTCGTTTAAGGGGGGGAGGATGTAATACCCGTTAAAATTTAATCGGGATTTATCTAAGTTATTAAGACGTAAAATAAGTAGTAATTTTCGAAAAGGAGCTTAAATAATTATTTTGGAAGGGAGCCAAAAATTTAAGGACCAAAATTAAAAATTAGAAAACTTTTGGGTAAGGAAAAATAATTATAATAAAGGGACTAAGAAGTGATAAGGAATCAAGTTAGGATTTTAAGTGCAATAAACAAACTTCAATGATTGTAGCTTAATCATTAATGTGAATGATTGTAGCTTAATCATTAATAAGTCACCTTTAGATAAATATTTATATATATATATATATATATGTACCTCCTAAGCATAAAAAAAGATATAACTCAATCAAACACCTTAATAAAAAAAAAGAAGAGAAGGACGTGAGAAAGGAGAGAAAAGAAAGGGAAGTAAAGAAAGGAGGAAAGAAAGAAGAGAAAAAGAAAGTAAGGAAGAAAGGCCAAAGAAGTCCAAAGCGATTTCGCGTGCGAGGATCCGAAATTAGTCGAAACATTAGCTAATCTTCGGAGGAAAGGTAGGTGAAACGCACCTACAATACGCAAACGCGAGGTTCATATAATTATGCGTGTGATTTGGAGTATTTATATGTGATAAGTTCATGTTAGAATCAAATGAGAACATAGGTTGCATAGAAAATTTCGGAACGGGTCGAAACAAGCACGGCGTGCGCTTTGGTCGCGCGCGCCCTGCAGCTGCCGCACGCGTACGTTGCGCTGCGGCAGCACAGCGCGCACAGCACAGCGCGCGCACGCTGATCTACAGCAGCTGCAGCCCGCACAGCCGCAGCCCACACCGCACCGCGCGCGCCCGCTGCGCTGCGGCAGCACGCCCAGCGCCGTGGCTACGGCAGCCCAGCGCGCACAGCGCCGCGCGCGCACGCTGATCTACAGCAGCTGCAGCCCGCACAGCTGCAGCCCGCACAGCAGCCCGCACCGGACCGCGCGCGCACGCTGCGCTGCGGCAGCACGCCCAGCGCCGTGGTTACGGCAGCACAGTGCGCGCAGCACCGCACTCGCACCCCGTGAACGTACGCGCACCCCACGCTCGGCGTCCCACGCCATGTAGGGCCGGCGCAAAGGCAATCAGGCCAGCGCTGCGGACGCCAGCGCCGCGCACTATGGCCGGCATGCGCCCTTTTTCGACTACACGGGTTTCTCGAGCAAGCGTGCGGACACCTCGCGCTTAAGTGCGGGTTTTCCTCACGGGCGAGGCCGAATTTCTTGTTTGTATGTGTGTGCTTGCCTAAAGGCGTGGATCTCCAATTACATGGGACCTTTACTTTTTGAAACATAGCATGTTCCTTATATCTTACATATTTTTTTTTATGTGCACGCCATATGCATTTCATGATAGTCTGAGAGGTGATAACCGGGTTGATACGGTGGCACTTTACAATGCCGATAAGCGGGGTAGATTTTTGCCGATATTGGCGGTCGAGTCGTTTGTAGAGTTGAAGGTTGGTATTAGTACACCTAGCAGCGTGACTTGATAGGGGGCGACCTGGGGTACCCTATCAGTGTGTGTATTGTCGAGACAGAACTGACTAGCAGGGGGCGACCCGGGGTACCCTGTTGGCATGTGACTGTCCGATTGGCGGAAGGGGCGACCTAGCAGGAGGATGCTCCGGGAGTACACTACTAGCGTGGGCACCGCCGGAGCCGGAGGGGACTCGGAAAGGAGCGACCTGTGTTGACAGCGTAGGCTATCCGGGGGCGGACTCCTGGCTCGGGATTTGATTTATTGATTTTGGTATGCGCGCGAAGTGGCTATACCGACCTTGGGCCCTGATTTATATTTGTTAGGAAGCGAGATGAGAGTCGAGCGTGCATTTATTGGGAGATGAGTTGGGATGGGACTTGAGCGCATATTGCATTCATGCATGTTTTACCTACTGGGCAATTGCTCATTTGTTTGCGTGTTGTAGGTATGACTGAGCCCGACATCGATGAACGTCGCGGTTGAGATGGGCTGGCGGCGGTGACTCCATGGGCTTTCGAGAGCGGAGCGGTACATGGATGAAGACCTGTGGAGCGTTGTTATGCTATTTTGACTTTTGGAAACGCTATCCCTTTTTACGATGTTTTAAAATATTTGTGTGAAATACTTTTGTTTTAAAAAAATAAAATAAAATAATATGTTTTTTTTTAAAAATGGGTTTTTCCTCGGCTTTCGTTGCGAAAAATCCGCCACTAATTATATTTAGAAAATGAGGGTCGTCTCAGGTGGTATCAGAGCGAGGTTATAAGATTCTGTAGACTGTCCATGTACTGCTGCTCGGAAGCCTGGAGAACTAGCCCTGCCTGTAAGTTTTAAAGTTTTGAGTAATTATGTAGTTTAGTGACGTGTTTGCGTGCTTTAAATAATTGTAGATATTCCTGATAAAATGTCGAGGGGTCGTAGAGAATATATTGGCGAATCTAGCCGTAGGACTGAATCGGAGTCCCCACCGAACGAACGAGACGCTACTATACTTAGGCTAACCGAGCTGATCCAACGCCAGTTGGATCAGATCAATGAGCTCATTCATCGACAGAGCTCGTCGGAGAATCATAAATCCCCACCGTGTGAACGAGTTGAAATTATTGGCGATCGTTTTCGTAAACTAAACCCCCCGACTTTTGAGGATGCTACCGACCCTGCTATGGCAGAGGACTGGCTGCGCACGCTAGACGATATGTTCCTTTATAGCCGAGTACCGGAGGAAGAGAAGGTCCTATGTGCGGTTTTCATGCTTCGAGGGGATGCCCGATTTTGGTGGGACACCGTCAAGATTTTGGAGGACCCTACTACAATGACGTGGGAGAGATTCAAGGAGCTCTTTCGAGGCAAGTACTTCACGGCCACGGGGCGGGCATTGCGCATGAACGAGTTTATCAACCTGAAACAAGGAGGGATGACCGTCGCGGAATATATCCGCAAATTTGAGCAATTGTCAAGGTTTGCGCCACATATGGTGTTGACTGACGAACTAAAGATCGAGCGCTTCATGGAGGGCCTCAAACCCGAGGTCTATCGCGATGTTAGCATGGCAGGAATTCACGAAATATCTTATGCTCGGGTTGCGGAACGAGCCATTATGGCTGAATTAGCCGAAGCAAGGATTGCAAAGGCGCACGAGGCGAAAAGAAGGGTGGAAAACCAACCAGGAGGCGACAAGAAGCGTCAGTTTTCTGAAAGAGGGCCTAATCATCCGGAAAACCGCCAGGGACAACAAAAATGGCGACCGCGACCTAATCAAGGACCGGCGAACGTCCCCGTTAGACCTCCGAACCTTGCTCCACAATGCCAGAATTGTTGGCGACTTCATTTGGGTAATTGCTGCGGCCCTAGAGCCAGACCGGTGATCCAATGTTTCCGATGCGGGAAGCCGGGACATTTTGCCCGAGAGTGTCAGGCGAAGATTACTGCGAATCCTACCCCAGCAACGGTGCGACCACTGCCGGTTCCAGCTCGAGTTTTCACGCTCACTAACGAGGAAGCGGAGGCTAACCCAGCGGTGATTACGGGTACGTTAACAATTTATTACGTACCCACCTCTGTCTTGATTGACTCTGGAGCGACGCACTCGTTTGTGTCGGCAAATTATGTGATGAAGGTGGGGATATCTCCTACCTTATCCGAGTGTAGTTTTGTAGTGACCTTCCCACACGGGGATCCGGCACGAACCAACCAAGTGTTGGAAGAATGTTCGGTGATTATTGAAGGTAAAATCTTAAAGCCAGGTTGATCGTTATCCCGATGAACGACTACGACATCATTTTCGGGATGGATTGGCTCTCTAAGTATGGTGCGCTGATAGATTGTTACCGGAAAATAGTTGAATTTCATTTACCTCACGGGGATGTCTTTGTTTTCTCGGGGAAGGCCACTCGAAGCAAAATTTCCCGACTTGCTACTTTAAATGCCGATGAGACCTCTCCACCTAATCTCCCTGAGGTGCCTGTGGTGAATGAATTTTCCGATGTATTTCCCGATGATCTTCCGGGTTTACCGTCTGATCGGGAAATCCAGTTTACCATTGATCTTATTCCGGGGGCAGCCCCGATTTCTAAAGCCCCCTATCGTTTGACGCCTAACGAATTGCGAGAATTGAAGGAACAACTGGATGAACTACTACAAAAGGCGTTTATCCAACCGAGTTTCTCGCCATGGGGAGCTCCAGTTCTATTCGTAAAGAAGAAGGACGGGTCGATGAGATTGTGCATCGATTATCGTGAATTAAATAAAATTACGATCAAGAATAAATACCCTTTGCCGCGAATCGATGACCTGTTCGATCAATTGCAAGGAGCTACGGTTTTCTCAAAAATTGATTTGCGTTCGGGGTATCATCAACTTAAAATCCGAGAAGCAGATGTTCCGAAGACGGCATTCAGCACACGGTACGGCCATTACGAATTCTTGGTTATGCCGTTTGGATTGACGAATGCGCCTGCTGCTTTCATGGATCTAATGAACCGGGTATTCAAAGAATTCCTAGACCAGTTTGTTATCGTCTTTATTGATGATATTCTTGTTTATTCTAAGAACCGAGAGGAGCACGAAGGACACCTCAGAGCGGTCTTAGGAATATTGCGGGAGAAGAAGCTATTCGCCAAATTCAAGAAGTGCGAGTTTTGGCTTGAACAAGTGGCTTTCTTAGGGCACGTTATTTCGGGAAATGGAATTTCGGTGGACCATAGCAAAATTGAAGCTGTAAATAATTGGCCACGTCCGACTACTCCTACTGAGGTTCGAAGCTTCTTAGGACTCGCTGGATATTACCGTAAATTTATCGCGGATTTCTCTAGCATTGCTTCGACCCTGACGAACCTGACCAGGAAGAACGTTCCATTTATATGGACTGATTCTTGTGAGCAGAGTTTCCAGGAGCTGAAACGACGACTTACCTCAGCGCCAGTCCTGACTATTCCTTCGGGGACTGGTGGATTCACTGTTTATAGCGATGCCTCGAAGAATGGTTTGGGATGCGTGCTGATGCAAAACGGGAAGGTAATTGCATATGCTTCTCGCCAATTGAAGGAATACGATAAGAATTATCCCACGCATGACCTGGAACTTGCCGCAGTGGTGTTCGCCCTGAAAATCTGGAGGCACTATCTGTATGGTGAACGGTGTGAAATCTACACCGATCATAAAAGCCTGAAATATTTTTTTACACAGAAAGAACTAAATATGCGACAGCGACGTTGGCTAGAATTGGTGAAGGACTACGACTGCATAATCAACTACCATCCGGGCAAGGCAAACGTTGTCGCCGACGCTCTAAGTAGGAAAGTCGTGAATACCGAGCTACAGCAACTGGAAGTGGAGGTGATCAATCTTGGCGAAGTCGAAATGAAGATGACGACTTTAACACTTCAACCCACGTTGCTGGAACGAATTAAGCATGCTCAAGAAACGGACGAACTATATCTAAAGGTGAAAAACGAACTCGCGAAAGAAGTGCCATCCGATTTCAAGGTCCGAGAGGACGGGAGCCTACGCTTTAAAAATCGTTTGTACGTGCCTATTGACGAAGAGCTGCGAAGGACAATAATGACGGAAGTGCATGCTACGGTCTACTCTGTACACCCCGGTGCGACAAAGATGTATCGGGATTTGCGAACTAATTATTGGTGGCCAGGGATGAAACGAGACGTGGCGACATTTGTAAGTAAATGTCTAACTTGTCAACAGGTGAAAGCTGAACATCAAAGGCCGGCAGGAATGTTACAACCATTATCAATTCCCGAGTGGAAGTGGGATCATATCACAATGGATTTTGTCGTGGGCCTGCCGAAAACTCTTAAGGGCCACGACGCCGTTTGGGTAATTATTGATCGGTTAACCAAATCGGCTCATTTTCTGCCGATCAGCTCGACCTTTACCATAGAACGATATGCCGAACTATATATTCAGGAGATAGTTCGACTTCACGGTATTCCATCTTCGATTGTCTCGGATCGGGATTCGAGATTTCTGTCTAAATTCTGGATGAGTCTACAAAAAGCGATGGGTACTAAACTTTCATTCAGTACAGCCTATCATCCTCAGACAGATGGACAATCGGAGAGAACGATCCAAACTCTCGAGGACATGTTGCGGGCGTGTGTTCTGGACTTCAAAGGGAACTGGAGCAGATATCTTCCGTTGATTGAGTTCGCCTACAACAACAGCTATCATGCCACGATCGGGATGGCGCCGTACGAAGCCTTATATGGACGTAAATGCCGATCCCCAGTGCATTGGAATGAAGTTGGCGAAGGAGCGATTTTAGGACCCGACCTGGTTCGAGAAACAACCGAGGCGATAGCAAAAATACGGGAGCGAATGCGAACGGCTCAGAGTCGACAAAAGAGCTACGCCGATAAGAGACGAGGCCATTGGAGTTTGCGGAAGGAGATCAAGTGTTTTTGAAGATATCACCCATGAAGGGTGTAAAGAGGTTTGGACAAAAAGGGAAGTTGAGTCCGAGATATATCGGACCTTTTCGAATACTAAAAAGAGTTGGCAAAGTTGCATATCAGCTGGAGCTACCAACATCATTGGCACAAGTACATGACGTCTTCCACGTGTCGACATTGCGAAAGTACGTTTCCGATCCGAGTCATGTACTGAGAGACGAGAATCTTCACCTCCAACTTAAGCCGGATTTGAGTTATGAGGAGCAACCCGTGGAGATTTTGGCGCGAGAAACCAAACGATTACGAAACAAGACCATTCCCCTCGTAAAAATGTTGTGGCGGAGTCAATCAGTTGAGGAAGCCACTTGGGAACGAGAAGATGATATGAGAGATCGTTATCCCGAGTTATTCCATTTGGAGTAATTTCGGGGACGAAATTCGTTTAAGGGGGGGAGGATGTAATACCCGTTAAAATTTAATCGGGATTTATCTAAGTTATTAAGACGTAAAATAAGTAGTAATTTTCGAAAAGGAGCTTAAATAATTATTTTGGAAGGGAGCCAAAAATTTAAGGACCAAAATTAAAAATTAGAAAACTTTTGGGTAAGGAAAAATAATTATAATAAAGGGACTAAGAAGTGATAAGGAATCAAGTTAGGATTTTAAGTGTAATAAACAAACTTCAATGATTGTAGCTTAATCATTAATGTGAATGATTGTAGCTTAATCATTAATAAGTCACCTTTAGATAAATATTTTATATATATATATATATATATATATGTACCTCCTAAGCATAAAAAAAGATATAACTCAATCAAACACCTTAATAAAAAAAAAAGAAGAGAAGGACGTGAGAAAGGAGAGAAAAGAAAGGGAAGTAAAGAAAGGAGGAAAGAAAGAAGAGAAAAAGAAAGTAAGGAAGAAAGGCCAAAGAAGTCCAAAGCGATTTCGCGTGCGAGGATCCGAAATTAGTCGAAACATTAGCTAATCTTCGGAGGAAAGGTAGGTGAAACGCACCTACAATACGCAAACGCGAGGTTCATATAATTATGCGTGTGATTTGGAGTATTTATATGTGATAAGTTCATGTTAGAATCAAATGAGAACATAGGTTGCATAGAAAATTTCGGAACGGGTCGAAACAAGCACGGCGTGCGCTTTGGTCGCGCGCGCCCTGCAGCTGCCGCACGCGTACGTTGCGCTGCGGCAGCACAGCGCGCACAGCACAGCGCGCGCACGCTGATCTACAGCAGCTGCAGCCCGCACAGCCGCAGCCCACACCGCACCGCGCGCGCCCGCTGCGCTGCGGCAGCACGCCCAGCGCCGTGGCTACGGCAGCCCAGCGCGCACAGCGCGCGCGCGCACGCTGATCTACAGCAGCTGCAGCCCGCACAGCTGCAGCCCGCACAGCAGCCCGCACCGGACCGCGCGCGCACGCTGCGCTGCGGCAGCACGCCCAGCGCCGTGGTTACGGCAGCACAGTGCGCGCAGCACCGCACTCGCACCCCGTGAACGTACGCGCACCCCACGCTCGGCGTCCCACGCCATGTAGGGCCGGCGCAAAGGCAATCAGGCCAGCGCTGCGGACGCCAGCGCCGCGCACTATGGCCGGCATGCGCCCTTTTTCGACTACACGGGTTTCTCGAGCAAGCGTGCGGACACCTCGCGCTTAAGTGCGGGTTTTCCTCACGGGCGAGGCCGAATTTCTTGTTTGTATGTGTGTGCTTGCCTAAAGGCGTGGATCTCCAATTACATGGGACCTTTACTTTTTGAAACATGCATGTTCCTTATATCTTACATATTTTTTTTTATGTGCACGCCATATGCATTTCATGATAGTCTGAGAGGTGATAACCGGGTTGATACGGTGGCACTTTACAATGCCGATAAGCGGGGTAGATTTTTGCCGATATTGGCGGTCGAGTCGTTTGTAGAGTTGAAGGTTGGTATTAGTACACCTAGCAGCGTGACTTGATAGGGGGCGACCTGGGGTACCCTATCAGTGTGTGTATTGTCGAGACAGAACTGACTAGCAGGGGGCGACCCGGGGTACCCTGTTGGCATGTGACTGTCCGATTGGCGGAAGGGGCGACCTAGCAGGAGGATGCTCCGGGAGTACACTACTAGCGTGGGCACCGCCGGAGCCGGAGGGGACTCGGAAAGGAGCGACCTGTGTTGACAGCGTAGGCTATCCGGGGGCGGACTCCTGGCTCGGGATTTGATTTATTGATTTTGGTATGCGCGCGAAGTGGCTATACCGACCTTGGGCCCTGATTTATATTTGTTAGGAAGCGAGATGAGAGTCGAGCGTGCATTTATTGGGAGATGAGTTGGGATGGGACTTGAGCGCATATTGCATTCATGCATGTTTTACCTACTGGGCAATTGCTCATTTGTTTGCGTGTTGTAGGTATGACTGAGCCCGACATCGATGAACGTCGCGGTTGAGATGGGCTGGCGGCGGTGACTCCATGGGCTTTCGAGAGCGGAGCGGTACATGGATGAAGACCTGTGGAGCGTTGTTATGCTATTTTGACTTTTGGAAACGCTATCCCTTTTTACGATGTTTTAAAATATTTGTGTGAAATACTTTTGTTTTAAAAAAAAATAAATAAAATAATATGTTTTTTTTTAAAAAATGGGTTTTTCGTCGGCTTTCATTGCGAAAAATCCGCCACTAATTATATTTAGAAAATGAGGGTCGTCTCAGGTGGTATCAGAGCGAGGTTATAAGATTCTGTAGACTGTCCATGTACTGCTGCTCGGAAGCCTGGAGAACTAGCCCTGCCTGTAAGTTTTAAAGTTTTGAGTAATTATGTAGTTTAGTGACGTGTTTGCGTGCTTTAAATAATTGTAGATATTCCTGATAAAATGCCGAGGGGTCGTAGAGAATATATTGGCGAATCTAGCCGTAGGACTGAATCGGAGTCCCCACCGAACGAACGATACGCTACTATACTTAGGCTAACCGAGCTGATCCAACGCCAGTTGGATCAGATCAATGAGCTCATTCATCGACAGAGCTCGTCGGAGAATCATAAATCCCCACCGTGTGAACGAGTTGAAATTATTGGCGATCGTTTTCGTAAACTAAACCCCCCGACTTTTGAGGATGCTACCGACCCTGCTATGGCAGAGGACTGGCTGCGCACGCTAGACGATATGTTCCTTTATAGCCGAGTACCGGAGGAAGAGAAGGTCCTATGTGCGGTTTTCATGCTTCGAGGGGATGCCCGATTTTGGTGGGACACCGTCAAGATTTTGGAGGACCCTACTACAATGACGTGGGAGAGATTCAAGGAGCTCTTTCGAGGCAAGTACTTCACGGCCACGGGGCGGGCATTGCGCATGAACGAGTTTAGAAAATGAGGGTCGTCACAGTGGTGCCACCTCTGACGGCAGCGCCAGCGGCGCGCGGACAGCCGCGTACCCGCACGAAACTGCAGCCTCCGGGACACGACGGCCGCCTAGGGTTTTTCGCCCAAAAACCCTAACGGGCCTTTTTATCGGGCCTGGCCCATTTAAGGCCCAAATTGTCGGTTTCGGTTAGAATTCATGAAATTGTCAACGTGCTCGTTATGATTATGATTTAAGGCACACTTACGGGTTTAGGATTTCTATTTGGTTTTCCGGGTTATTTGTTAAGGGCCTCGTCCCCGTATTTGTCTTTTACGGGTTGTTTGGGACTGATGATCCCCCCGTGTTGTACTTCAAAGTCTTTATTAGATTAGGCTTAGTTTAAAATACACGAAGCTGTTCGACGGTTGACGACTCCCCGGGAGAAGATGACTTGGTGGACGATCGACGACTTGGAAGCCGTTCGAATGATGAAGGGCGATTGTCGACTTCAAAGCCCATACGGAGAACCGATGATTTTTTGAAGCCACATACACATAATTCACGTAATAGGGCTAGAATATAAATAACCCGTTCGTGTTGCCTTGTAGTTTATTTTCCTAGGGTTTATTTACTACTTACGTGCGTGTCGATTTGTGAAATGATATGCATGCTTTATGTGCTCTTATGTGAAAAAGGTTTTTTTCTCCCGTTTGATAAATACTAAGTGAGAAAAGGAATTGGGTTCCTGTCTTCTATCATGCTTGAGATGTCTGGTGTTAGGTTGTACGGTTTGTTCCAAGTAAGTTGGCGCCGTACATCAAGCCCTAACATTAGCGTTTCGGGTTCGTTTGACGACGCTCATCATAGCATATTCCGCCCCACGAAGCGTAAGGCAGCAAGGCGGAATTCAAATGTGCGGTTAGAGCATAAGTTGATTAGGTTGCACTTAGACAGTTATACCCAAAATGCAGGGTTAGCCGTGAGGGTCACTGACTGAGACAAAGATAGTTGAAATACTCATAGGATGGGTTCGAGTGAAACTCGACTTCGACACGTGACATATTTCCATCCAAATTGACGAAAAATTTAACGGAGGACCAATTTGGTTCATAATCGATAACATCGGTGACTAAATTGGTCTACGGCAAACATCGGGGCTAAATTGGTCCATGATGCAAACATCGGGGACCATTTTGAGTATTCTTTCCACATATTAACATTCCAAATTTAAACATACCAAAGTACTTAGAAGATTCACCTTGTTGAACAGAAGATCATGGAGAATGTCCAAACACATAAAGGGATTTTACTACTTGTACCGTAGAATTAGATAAAAGGAAGCCTCGACCAGCTTCCGAGCATACACTACAAAAAAATTGGAAGCTAGTGACTACATACATATATATATATATATGTTGCGGTCGGCTTTACCGACTACAATTTTACCTTTTCTGGCTAACACAAAATTAGTCGGCGTTTCTACGTTTACCAACTAAAACAGTTCTATTTACCAACTACAAGTGTAGTCGGTAACGACCTGTGGGTTCCGCATCATTATCAGCGAATCAATGCTTTGTTTCTCCAGTGGCGCCTTCACCCAAAGGGTTCCTCTGCTCTGAGATTTCATAGTAGACGGGCGCCACTTTTGAGACATATGGGCCGACGCCAGCAAACGTTGGTTGGCAGCAACCAATTCGCATTTGCAGAAAACTCCCACTGTCGATTACGAACGGTTGCGAGTAGAAGTTTTCTTCTTTTAATAATGATGGGCTCGAACATTTCTAGCCCATAATTATTAATGTCATACAAGCCCATAGAACTGTCAAGATATGCGCGAACTGCATCGCCACCACCGACAACTTCCGTGAAGATCCCTGACGTGTTTGGAGGGAAATCAACTGCGGGCTTTAGCGAGAATGGTACATCACCATTCGTGTCTTCCTCTGAAAAAGTCACGTCTCTTCAGGTCGGAATTGCGACGACGAGCAAAAATCATGTCTTTTAGTTGCTCTGCATATATCTTCTTTCTTTCACGAAGAACAATGAGCGGTTTTTTGAAATATTTTATTTCATGCACGTTCACGTTGGAAAATACTTCTCTAAGAGCATCTCCACCCAATGCGCATCCCTCAACGCAAACACCTAGTCCAACCGAGACCCAATCTAAAACGCAAAATGGGAATTGGACAGTTTTCTCTTCACCAGCCACTTCTTCATGGGAACTCTTCGACAACTTCCAATTTTGCAGAATCAAGTTTATTTGACGGGATTTTTGTTCCCTGCCCATCGGCAAATTAAGATGATGTTAAGCAAGGTGGGGTTGATAGTTAAAGAACTAAAATTTCAGAATGCGATTTCTTAAATGACTCACCTTGGGGAAAATTAGGAATAATTGAAATTTGGGAAAAATATTCTTTATATTATTGTAAGAAAGGGAACTTGAGATGTGATCCGCGTTGTTGATAATACGAGTCAATATGTGTTTAACAAAGGTTCGAAAGTTTGTGATAAAAAAAATTAAATAGGTGGGGTAGTCTGTTAAGTTATAAAATATGTGGGTAGTATTGAAAAGTTGTAATATCAGTGTAGAAGAGAATATTACAGAAATAATCTTTTGAGTTTGAGAATGAGTTTAATGGTTGGCGAAGAATAACTGCATTTTGAGTTTGAGAATGAGTTTTTTGTTGGAGATGGTCTTCTAGATACGACTTCTATAACTTCGGAATCGCAACACTACGACTTGACTAAGCTTTCCGACGAACTGCTCGAAACTCGAGAATTTCTTGCACTATGATCCTAGCACGTGATATCTAATATGTTGTAAATGCATGGACTAGATTGAACGAGAATTCCAATGTTGTGGGGTCTCTATTTGTAGATATAAGGACCATATCCAAGGGTCATTAAGTACAAAAGGTACATCTCTTCAAGAGAAAACACATTTTCAATTGTACCTTTTGGAATTAATCTATGCATCATTTCAAATGTATCATTTAGATTAATATTTCGTTCACTCTTCCTAACAGATTTCGCTCGCTTTTGTTATTCATGTTCACTGTTGCAAGTTTGCTGCCATTCGTTGCCCGACGTTGTCCTTCGCTTGTTCTGTGTCATAGTTATGTAGTCTTCGACTGGATTTGCTCCATGGCTGCCAAAGCTCCTTCAATTGGTGTATTCTCCCTCATCGATCTTCTATGTTCTTGTGCTTGCATGGGACTAAGTAATTCAGGCATAGATTTTTGACAAATCCTTGGTATTTTTCATGGCAGTGTGATGTTTGCTTCGTATCTTTCAGGTACTGTAACGAGAACTTTTTCGACAATCATTGAATCAGTAAATTCATATCCAAAAAGTCTCACCTTATTTGCAATCGACATCAGTTTGTCGGAATACTCCTTGATCGTCTGAGAATCCTCCATTCTTTGAAGTTCGAATTCTCTTATAAGATTCAAGATGTGCATTCCTTTGATTCGTTCTATCGCCTTCATATTCCTTCTTGTCACATATCTCTTTTGTGGATTTTAGAGACATAATCAGAATGATATAGTGGATGTACTGCAATAAACAAGCATGTCTTCGCCTTTGATTTTCTTGTCTTCTTTTCTTAGTGCGCTTTTAGTTGAGCCATCGTGGGATTGTTGGCAAGTCCGAGATCTTCATAATATGCTTCCATTGTTTCCCAGAGATCGAGAGCCTCCATATATGTTTCATGTGTCTTGCCCAGTGCTGGTAGTTTTTTGCCATCGAATACCGCCGGAGCAATCGTCGAGAAATTTTTCTCGGCTTCCATGATACTCGTAAATTCACAGGGTCCCGTAAGATGGTAGCTCTGATACCATTTGTTGGTTTTTTATTTTACAGCAACAACGTACAAATGGAACGACAGAGGTGAGGGGAAGATTTTACTTGCGTGAAAACCATTCTAAACGAAACAAGACCTTACATAAAATATAGTTTAGAAAGAAAACTGCCAACTACGTTAATGCTTATCTCTAATTAACCATAAAGCAGTCGTGCCTTCTAAATATCAAATGTACAGTCCTAAACAGTTTCTAACAGTGGCAAACGTGTACCTTTAAAACATCCAAGTCTTCTTCCGAAAGCTTTGCATCGGCGGGAGTAAAGAAACATAGCCTCCATTAAAAGTATAATTAGAGCATCTCCGATGTGTACTTTATTTTAGTGTTTTACACTAAAATAGAGTAAACAACTTCTCCAACGGATACTCTATTTTAACATTATTATAAAGCATGCAAACATTGATACTCTATATTGAGAGTAACTCTTTTTGTCAACTCTAAAATAGAGTTTTCATTTTTATATTTGATGGATGCTGAAGTTTTGGTGATTGAGAAAGAACCGAAACCGTCGGTACCGAAACCACAACTGAGAACTGGATACCACCTGGAGCAAGCCAGTACCGGAGTAACGACAAGGCACCTTCCAAGGAGGGACAAGGTGCAGAAAGCAGACAGAAGCATTGAATGCAAGGCAAGGTTGCGCTGAGTATTGAAGCAAAGCAGAAGACTTACCCAAAGAGACAAAAGCGGTACCCAGACGCAGAGTCAACATTGAGAGCAGCAGTACCCAAAAGAGGCAAAGAAGTAAATGTTGCGAGAGCGGGCTCAGGCATTCAAATTGCAATGGCTACTTCAGGAGCGCGAAGTGTAAAAGGCCAAAGAACCTCAAGACGTAGAGCATCGATCACTAATTTCTTTGACTCTTTGTACGAAAGAAAAGCTCTAATCTTACGTTCTTAAGTGGTCATATATTCAAGTGTTCCTTGTAAGCAACGGACTTTAAAAAACTGTTGTAGTTAGAAGGTGTAGGTTGTACTTTAAGTAAACCATGCTTCTAATGATGCGTTCTTGAGGGAAGAAGGGGAGACGTAGGAGTTCATTAACACTCTAAACTTCCATAAACAACTTCGGTGTCAAACACAAAACACACAAATGTACACTATTCGGTACTCAGCAGTGATATCTTCTGCATCACTGATTGATTGTTTAAGTGTCAGAAGCTAAAATACACATAGTACCGAAACATTTCGGTACTAAGAGTTAAACACTTAGAAAAATTGTGTAGTGTTCATTCAGCCCCCCCCCCCCCCCCGACCCCCCCTAAACACTACCTAGTACCGACCCGATCCTGTCAAATGGTATCAGAGCAGGTTTACTTCAATCACACAATGTGTACCTACAGCAAGATGCCGATGTTCATCAGGGAGAACTTCCTGGAATGAAAGATAAGAATGGAGTCGCACTTGTCCGCACAAAATGAGAACATGTGGAACGTTGTCACTGATGGACCACCCACTCTCCTCAAAATTAATCCAACGCATGCCAGTGATCCCACACAACCTCAACAGGACAGTGGACCTCGACAAAATTGGCCAAGGATACAATGTTCAAGACCTTGGACACTGGAACTTTCAGACAAGTGATGTTGTGTAAAACAGCAGGAGAAGTCTGGCGAAAGCTCTGCCAGATCTTTGAAGGGAATGAGCAAACCAGAGAAAATAAACTCGTGGTGGCTATTCAAAAATACGACTCGATCAAGATGAAGGTCGGAGAAACTATGACAGAGTTTGAAGACCGCTTCACCACCATAATCAATGACCTCTCTGCACTTGGGAGGTCAATCGAGAACAGAGACATGGCCATAAAAGTCATGAAGACGCTCCCTAGGGAATGGGACGTTAAGACAATGGTCATGAGGGAGGTTAAAGATCTAAGCAAACTGCAGTTGCATGATCTTTTCGCCGGCCTGAAGGCGTACGAATTCGAGCTACAAACTCGAATGGAAGAAGTTACGCCGATGCCACTAGTAAAAGCTCTAGGGGAAGCAGAAAGCACCTCAAAGTCCGCCGAGGAAATGAGCGAAGAGGCGATGACACTCTTCATCAAAAAATTCGGGCAATTCATGAAGAGAAATCAGCCCACTTACTCACCGCAATCGGGTAAGAAAAATACTAAAGATGATTCCAACAATAACGCTTGTTTTAATTGTGGTGGGAAAGGCCATTTCATTGCCGACTGCAAGAAGCCCAGAAATGATAAAGGCAAGGAGGAAATCAAAAGAAGGTTTCACCGGAAATCGAAGGCTCTCGTAGCTGAGGAGAACAAGAAATGGGCAGAGACATACTCTGATGACTCATAGTCAGAAGGAGAATCGAGCGACGAGGAAGTCGAGTGCCTGATGGCAGATATCGACTAATGTGTGGTATTTGATTTCTCACAACTCGAGTTTACTCGTGAAGATCTGTTACAAGACTTACATGAAATGACTAAGGAGTATCATAAACTTGTTACTCGAAAGAAAGTAGCACCAGAACCGGAAATAATGCTTACCGTTTCCACCAATGAAGAACTCACTAACGCTAAAGCTGATGTGATATCTCTGAGAGCCGAAAATGAGTCTCTCAGAGAGAACTCTACCAAAACAAAACCCAATTTTCTAGACTTCCACAAGATGTCTGAATCTCGGTCTAAGTCGTCAAGGAAACTCGAGACCTTGCAAGGTCTATCAAAAAATCCTAGTGACAAGACGGGTCTGGGATATAGCCCAGAGCCTCTGAACCACATTCCCTCAACTTCTAAATTCGTCAAGTTCGTAAAATCCTCAGAACTGATAGAGAAGACCGAATTTCGGTACCCATCCAATGAGAGACAGAGCAGATATGGACTAGGATATAAACCCAGATCCCAGAACTCTGCATCAGCGATTCCCCAACCAAGACAGTGGGAATCCATGGGGAAAAGTCTAGTGCCTGAAACTTGGGGAAGGATAGACAGAAAACCTCAACAATAGGCTACTGAGTACCGGTACCGGTTTCAGAGAAACTTCGGTACTCAGTACGAACTTCAGAAATCTAGACCTAATAACTCACCCAGGTAGGGGGAAGACTCTACCTAGGGTACTCGTGGATCCTGGCACATGACAATGCTTCAAGGTGATCCAAATTTGGATACCCAAACACTTACTAGCATATGGACCCAAACAAAAGATGGGTACCATAAACCCACTCATTGCAGGTATATGCTAACGGGATCTGCAAGTCCTGTTGGTACTTGGACAGGGGTTGCTGCAAGCACATGACGGGGAACCGAGAACTACTCTCCGACATAAAACCGTGCACAAGCCAAACACTTACGTTCGGAGACAATGGGAAAGGTAAAGTCATAGGTAAGGGTAAGCTTACATATGGTCACTTCATACTAGATAACATAAGCCTTGTGAAGAATCTACACTACAACCTAATTAGCATAAGTCAATTAAGCGACATCGGATACGTGTGTGATTTCAAAAAAATGATATATGCGAAGTCATCGACCCTTCACGAAAAAGGGTACTCATTGGTTGGAGAACCAACGACACTTACATAGTAAGATGGAAAGAACAATCTGTGACAAAGCAAACCTGCTTGTTAGTTGAAAGCTCTAAAAGTTGGATGTGGCACAAAAGATTGAACCATCTAAATTTTAAAACGATATCCAAACTACGCTCTAATGATTTGGTTCACGGATTACCAAAAGTGCATTAATTCAAGGAAAGGACATGCACTGCTTGTCAACTTGGCAAGAAAGTCAGATCTACGTTCAAAAGAAAATGGAAGACAGCGTCTAAGCGCTGCCTAGACCTACTATATATGAATCTGTTTGGTCCTATACCAGTACCCAGCTTAAGAGGAGCCAAGTACACTCTAGTTGTCATAGATGACTTCTCACGATATACGTGGGTACTGTTCCTAAGATCTAAGGATCAAACCCATTCTATGTTGATCAAATTACTGAAAAGAGTTTAGAATGAGCAAAGCTCTAAGATCAACACTATAAGAAGTGATCGCGGTACTGAATTTTTAAATTCTATACTTAACACCTATCTTGAGGACCATGGCATCCGCGATGAGTTATCTGCTTCCAGGACACCACAGCAGAACGGAGTTGCGGAACGAAGGAATCGCACACTAAACGAAGCAGCTAGGACCATGCTAGCTGATGCTGAATCTCTCAGAAGTTATGGGCGGAAGCAGTCAATACCGCATGCTACACCCAGAACCGATCGATGTTCTGCAAGAGCCTAGGGAAGACTCCGTACGAAATCGGGACAAGGAACGTCCCCTCATTACGTTACTTTAAGACTTTTGGGAGCCGATGTTATATTCACCTAAACCGGAGTCATCTGTCAGCGTTCGAAAATAGAGCCGATAAAGGAATATTTGTGGGATATTATGCCGTAAGTAAGACTTACAGAGTATTCAACAACAAGACGCTATCTATTGAAGAATCCGCTCATGTCATCTTCGAGGAATCTCAAGAAGAGGACAGTTCGCCAACAAATATCAATCGTTTTAGTAAGCTCTTGGAAAATGCACACTTAGAGGAATCCAGTGATGAGGAAGATCAGGGTCCGAAAAACTAAATGAGGAACACAGAGGGATGCTGACCGGGGCTATAGAAAACTCGCAAGAACAGAGTACCGAATCACCTCCGGTACGCAGTCTCGAAGTGTCACTGGAAAGCCCAACACCCATCTCAAATGAACTGAACGTAATACCGGAAGAATCCGGTACTAATCCCACGAATATGGGAGATGCACCATGTGAGGGGGAATGCATTAAGTGGAACAGGACCAAGCTTAATCACCCCTCGGATCTAATCATAGGTGACCCCAAGGCACCAATAACGACTCGACGATCACTCCAAAATCTCTTCAGTTATGCATTTATATCCCAATCACAACCTATGAAGATTGATGAGGCGTTAAAGGATGATAGCTGGGTTGCTGCTATGCAAGAGGAACTGAATCAATTTGAAAGGAATGAAGTTTGGACATTAGTCCCTCGCCCCAGACAAACGTTAATCAATACCAATTGGGTTTTCAAAAATAAGGTCAATGAAGATGGTCTTGTTATGAGAAACAAGGCTAAATTAGTCGCTCAAGGATTCAGGCAAGAAGAAAGCATCGACTACGATGAAACTTTTGCCCCGACGGCCAGGCTAGAGGCCATAAGGATATTTCTAGCTTACGCAGCTTACAAGGACTTCAAGATATATCAGATGGACGTCAAGAGCGCTTTTCTAAATGGAGTTCTGTCTGAAGAAGTCTATGTAGCTCAACCACCTGGCTTTGAAGATCATGAGAAACCGGACAAGCTCAAGAAAACTCTTTATGGTCTAAAACAAGCACCCATAGCTTGGTATGAGACCCTTACAAGGTTTCTTGTTGATCACATTTTTACCATAGGAGTTATCGACAAAACCCTCTTTCGATTTACCAAAGGGGAGCACTTCCTACTGGTGCAAATCTATTTGGATGACGTAATATTCGGCTCCACGGACCCTAAGCATTGTAAAAAAGTGTCGAAACTCATGCAAGACAAGTTCGAAATGAGTGTGTTGGGAAAACTGAATTTCTTTTTAGGGCTTTAAGTCAAGCAGATGAGTCAAGGAATCTTTATAAGTCACCTAAAGTACACTTTGGACCTATTAAAGAAATTTGGACTTGAAGATTGTTCACCAGCAGCAACTCCCATGAGCTCTTCAATTAAGCTCGACAGAGACGAATCTGGTGCTACAATAGAAACAACCAAGTATCAAGGACTGATTGGGTCCTTGTTGTATCTAACAGCAAGCAGACCAAACATCATGTACAGTGTATGTCTCTGCGCTCGTTTCAATCGGATCCAAGACAGAGTCACTACATAGCTGTCAAACGCATTCTAAAGTATCTCAAGGGTACAACCAATGTAAGACTGTGGTACCCTAAGGATTCCTCCTTCTCATTGAATGGGTACACAGATTCTTGTTATGCCGGTTGCAAATTGGATAGAAAGAGCACAAGTGGCACATGTCAGTTCCTTGGAGACAGACTGATCTCTTGGTTCAGCAAGAAACAGACCTCCATTGTCACGTCAACCGCTGAAGCCCAATATTTAGCTACTGGTACTTGTTGCTCACAAATACTGTGGATCCAGCATCAACTCAAAGATTATGGGATAAGCGAGTCAAAGACACCCATATATTGCGATAACACAAGTGTTATCGCTATATCACATAATCCAGTACTCCACTCAAGGACTAAACACATTGAGATCAGACAATTTCATCCGAGATCATGTGATCAAAAAGGATGTTCGCTTGGAGCATGTACGAACTGAACATCAAGTTGCTGACATATTCACCAAGCCACTCCCTGAAGCCAAGTTCGTTATTTTCATAAACGCCCTTGGTTTACTTGATTTATCCAGCAACTAACTGCTGAACTATTTTGCTTGTGCCTGAGTACCGGAGAAAAGAGGACAAGAGAAAATTTACATAGGTAGTACCGATTCAGGGGGAACTTTGGGTACCCATCAAGGGAGAATACTCATCCGACAGCCACTCAATACCGAAAACAAGATTGTGGAACTGGTTTAGTTTTCCATAAATGAGGATAACATGGTCTGAGACACAGGCCGATCAGTCCGAGGAATTTTGTCAGAGTAGTCAAATCGTCTGACAGCATTAAATGATGTCGCATCACTTTATCCCGCCCATTTATCTCTACTTATATGCATGAAACATCACACTTATCATTTACGATTCTCAAATCTCAAACCCTAACTCTCAAACTCTCTCCAATCTCAAACCCTAATCTTCAAATCTTCAAACACATTCCCAGAAAATCATAAATGGCCGCTCAAACTTCAACCTCTTCCACTCAAAATCCCTCAGAATTTATGAGGGTGGCCGTGAAGGTCGATGTCGTGAAACTCATGAGTTCCAGCAACGGCGAAGTCCATCAAATCTTCACAACGTGTATTATGGAGGCCGGCCTGGCAACTTTTCTGGACAGCGAACGTGAAATCTTCACAGATCACGTTCGCGAATTCATCAACAACGTCGTTTTCTCCTCATAAATAAGGATCTTCAATCGCGTTCAGAACCACGACATCGAAGTCACTAGGGAGTGGTTCGTCGAAGTCAATAAGTTATCATAGTTAAACGTATGATTTGATTAGTCACTCAAAGGTCATGCGTTTCATTTACAAACCGCAACCCACGAAAGGTCATCGTAGATTATATGTATAAACCCATATCACATGAACGAGAGGGGCACACGAGATTCATCATCACAACATCATTTTCGAAATGTGCTCATAGCAAAAGAAAAGTTCTTGCTAATTCCTTTTCTGTGTATCATTTATTTCAGGGTTAGTCTCTACTAGCGAAGAGATAATTCTGGTGTCATAAATCAAACGGTGGACTCAATTAGAGGGGAGACATTTGGATCCCTACGGCGAGTGCCCGAGATCGTTTGTACCTACGGCGAACGTACAAAGACAGTGGTAGCTACATACCGGGAATTGATTCCCCCTCACTCATCGCTAAAGAAGCTAAGGAGTAGATATATTCCAAAACCCTAACTATGCGAAATTCGTACCACATACGTGATTTTGAAATGGTGTCGATCCGTGTACTCGTTAGATGAACCGACGGGGTTGCATTTATATGATAAATGCACATTTTTCGTTTCGAACATTCCACTGCGCATCGCCCCGAGCGGCCTAGCGAACCCACCACTTCGTTCTCTTGATTTGGGGTGCTTTTACAACTCTCCAAAAAAGCCTATTTATAGGCTACACGTACACATGCAAGAAGCCAAACTACTAAATATCATTCTATACGTCAGTGTATTTAACTTCTTTCGTTTCCTTGCTCTCTTGCTGTTGGGAAGAAAGCATTATTAATGCTTATTGGTTGTAGGATTGTGGCTGGACCCCAACGTGGCCGGAGTATCTTCGAGTGCGAAAATGCTTTCGATCGAGGTGGTCTAATCCGAATTAGATGGCACCATATTTTCTTGGGTCTTATTTCGTTTTTATTTCAAAATATGATAGACGCGAAATAGTAAATATATATCAAATATTCAACCAATACTGGCAATAGGAACAACACAATTTAGAAATCAAGATTGAATGTTGATAACCACTTATTTAAATCACTTTTAAAAGTATGCCAAACCAAAACGGGTCATCCAATTTCCACTTTCGATCACTCACTACTTTTGTTGTCAACTACGACTGCCTTTTCGTGATCATCGCCACCCTTATTTTCAGCAACAACGTCCTCTTTAGCATCATCATCACTCTTCTTGAACAGCTTATGCTTCATATGCTGCGCGAAAGTCCGAGGCGGAAACAAAGGGGGGCTGCCCTCGCCAATTGTCTCGGGCAAAGGCTTCAACACGATTTTCTCCTTAGGCGGTTCGCAGAAAACCGCCCAAGAAACCCTAACTTTCTCCTTATTCACTAAGCCCCTATGAAGCACACTCTTATACTTCCCATTACTCAATATCTCAATGGTGTCGCCAATATGCAAGATTATAGACTCGGGCACGCACGAGGCAGTGACCCACTCGTCCTCGTGAAGGACTTGCAGCCCGGGGACCATGTTGTGGAGGATGAACGTGAGGGCGCTCACGTCTGTATGGGCCTCGACTCCTAGGGCTAGCTCGGGCTGAGGGCATTTCGGGTAGTAATTGATCTTCATTTGGAGGGTAAGTTCGTCTTTTCCTCCAACCTCTTTCTCAAGGCGGTCTTGGTCGAGCCCCAGGCCTACCGAGAGGGCCGAGAGGATCTTCGTCGTGAGTTCTCTCACTTCTTTTGCATACTCGGTTGTTGCGGGCCTAGAAAATATTATAAGCATTAATAATATATTTGTGACATGGATTCAACATGAGAATGGTGTTTTTGGTCGCCAATGTTTGGGCATGGACGTTTTTGAAATGCCGCTTTCACTCCTCAATTTACCGACTTTGGGCCATTTCGAGCGACTGATCCATTTAATCATTAGTTTGGACGGAATAATGGGCCGAATCGGGCCAGCTCGATTTTTGTGGCCCAAAGAACGGGAATCAAAACGTCCCGACCCGTAAATTAATAAGTAATCAAAACGGCCCAAAATCGGTAATATTGGGAACCTCGGAACACAAGGGACTAAAAACACCGATACATTGGACCAAAAATGACATTCGCGTAGAATTCAACCCAAATCAAAATAATGCATATATCGAACTCACGTATAATCATGTGGAACCTTGGGCCAAATAGACATGTCCCTCTTCTCCTCGGGATACACGCAGTGGAAGAAGTAATCCTCCCACTCCAAAATCCCGCCGGCGTTGTTCGCCAATTTACTTCCGTACCCCTGAACGTTCCCGCTCGCCTGATCATTCGCGTACTTCTCCTTCTCCTCCACGGGAAGATCGAAGAACTCGGTGCCGGCTTTCTTGACTCGATTTATCAACTCTTTGGGTATTCCGTGGTTGATAAGATGCATAACACCCCATTTGACGGCTGCGATCTTCAACTCCTCAATGCCCTTTTTTCGCGTCTCTTCGTCGTCTGAGCTTATGCTTGATGAGTCGATGACGGGCAAATCATGGCCGTTGATATTTTTTGCATTGCTTTCTTCTGAGAATACGTCGCTAATGCTTTGAAGTTCTTCTTTCGTCCTTATGTACTCTTTCGGGATCGCTTTGATTCCGCTGTTAGACAGTAGTTCAACACGGGCCGGGCTTGGAGATGCGGCAGAAACCATTCTTGTTTTTAATTTTTTTTTATGTTTAATTGATGTGTGTTGCTTGGATTATGTTTTTCGTTTTGAATATATATAAGAGGGGAAATTTGTGGTGAGAGAAGCATATTGCTTGATTGGCAGGTGTTGCTTGAATGGGGAGTAGAGCCACGCGTTTAGGGTTTGTACTTCCCATATGGGTAGCGTTGTGCCTTGTCAAATATGTTAGTTAACGATTACTTGGCCCAATTTTATTTTACTGGTATTTATTTTATCTGATATCTTGAAGTATAATCTGACATTCATGCGATTTCGTGACAGGTGGCGTTTCCGAAGAGTGTTTGAAGCTCATGAGATCTCAAATGGAGGTCTATGTAAACTCTTTAACTAGCATTGTTTGTGTGAACTTCAAATAGTACACGCATACCATGTGGATTCGCCTCAGATTTACTTCTGAAAGTGCGGGGAGCGCGGCGGGGCGCGAGGTCCCGATAAATTTGATATAGAAATAGCTAAGTTAAAAGTAAACTTAAATGTTGACCCTAATGTTGAAACAACATTCGGGATCAGAATATTTTTGCACAGCGGAAAATTTAAACTTAGCAGTAAAAATGATGGAGACGCGGTTTTAAATACGCAGCAAGTTAAATAACTTGCTACGCGCCTTCAGGGCAAAATTCCACTACAAAGAATGGATTACAAAAAGTCGAACTATCAAAAGATAGTAAAAACAACCTAGTAAAGAATCTATTACTCTCCTAATCTTCACACAGATAACCTACGATCTATGTGAAGGTAAAACACTAGGTCGAATATATGTAGAGATCTCTCTCGTTTTCTTTTACTCGTTCGCCACTCTAGATGTGCATCTTTCATCACTCTAGATGTGCGTCATTCGTCGTCTCTTGTCCGTTAAGTATGAGATCGAAGTTCCTCTTTATATAGATGTGTAACCAACAACTACTCCGATGGTCGTGCTATATTTTCGTGGTAATTGTTGTTTGACTCGTTCAATCTCTATTTTAAATAAATTCGTCTCCTCCTTTTTAGCTCCAACTAACTCCACTTTATTTGATTCTATTTGAATAAGTCCAGCTCGTAAATAACTCCTGCATACACGTAAATAAAGCCACAATAATAGGGTAAACGATTTTTGGTTTTGAAAGACAAAATCAAGGATGAACCAAGTCTGAGTCAAACAATGTTGACTCAAATATTGATTCCACATCGTCAATGTCAACAATGTCAACATTAACAATCTCCTCCTTTTTGTCTTTCCTCCCAAAAATCGTGCAGTGATAAATCCAAGTTTATGTAATAAGGTTTTCGGTATGAAAGACAAAATCGGAAATGGACTAATGTCTGAGCCAATGTTGACTCGGGTGTTGGCTCCACATTGTCAATGTAAACACTAACAATCTCCCCCTTTTTGTCTTTCTTCCCAAAACATGTGCAGAGTTAAATTCACAAAACTCCCCCGAAAATCATTAAGACAATATGAACAAAACATGCTTATCATTAGATAAGAATAACCATATGGACTAGTCTGATTAAGTCTTAACTAAACCTGCAAGAAAGAAAAATTAGAGAAACCAAAAAATAGATAAGAAAATCTAAAAAATAAGAGAATCATATGATTCTTCTTCAGCGGTTTCCTTCTTTAGCTTAAGCATCATCTCCCTCACCAACAGCAGTTGCATCAGTCATCCCGGATTCTTCTTCTGCACCATCTAAATCTCTACCCTTTTTGGGTAGAAAGGAAACTCCTAAGAGTCTCTCTTTGTGCAACTAATGAAGCAATTATATCATCCAGATACTTGATATGACGTTCCAGGACTAATGTTGGAGCACATGATGAACCAACATATGGTTCAGCATTTTGAGCTCCTACCTAGGGCAGATCCACAAATTTGTGTAGCCCCGTCAAACTGCTATTTTAGATTGTTATTTTAAATAGCACAGTGTAAAGTGTGGTGAGTTCGAAAGAGGTGAGTTCGCCATTTATGGATAATGAAAGAAAGCTCGAGAAATTTGTGATTTGCAGAGATAGATTTTGAAAATATGAAATAGAGTAGTGCGAATTAGGAGATATCAAGTGAGCATAAAAGTAGGTAAATGCAAAAATGTAGTATTAGTCGAAAGTTTTTGCAGCAACAGTAACTAGTTTTCTACTTGGAAAATAGCACAAATAAAGAGTTTAAATGAAAACTAACGGTTAGGACATGATGAACCGCGAGCTCCTAGTGGGGGTTTCTGATTTTCTCTTAAATCATCATGAGAGATATAGATACTAGACCCGACTGACTAACTATATAAAAATATGTGTATATATATATATGTATAAATATAAAATATCGCATGATCAAAATGATTAGTCACATATGTTGCTCAACATTTGATCCAGCTTTCTCAAACGATTTCCTTCATTTTCTGTTTAACACCCCAGAACTCAATTTTCTTTCATTTTCTGCCATTTTCTCACATTTATTATAGATATGAAATATTGCGCATTGCTCTTTATTGATTTCCTTTTCATCAAGGTTCAGCTTTTTGCACGCAAAGAATACATCGTCATCGCGAATGCCGTGTATCTAAGGATTCTTAATATTTTGAACCTGTATCTTGAAAAAGGATCATGAGCAAACCTTGTGCTAGTGAGCGGGTCATTTCAGAAAACGGTCTAGGTGAGTCAAATCATTTCAGGAGTTATCTGAGAGAAATTTAGACCAAAAATCGAAACAGTAACAACCATATTTGACATATGCAAATGTTGATCCAGATATTGGACCAACATTTACTAACACTGACACAGACATATAGACTTCTTAAGGCTTGAAAACCTTTCAAAGTCTAACGCTTTAGTGAAAATATCCGCTAACTGATTCTTAGTATCTATATGATCTATTTTCACTAACTCTTTTTCTACTATATCTCTCAAAAAATGATGTCTAATGTCTATATGCTTAGTCCTAGAGTGCTGAATAGGATTTTTCGAAATATTTATAGCACTCAAATTATCACAATACATCAGCACAGTTTCACTCTCTAACCCATAATCACTCAACATACTCTTAAGCCATATGAGTTGTGTACAACAGCTGCCTGCTACCACATACTTAGATTCGGCCGTAGAGAGAGAAACACAATTTTGCTTTTTACTAAACCAAGACACTAGATTATTACCTAAGAAGAAACACCCATCACTTGTGCTCTTGCGATCATCTTCGTCACCTGCCCAGTCAGCATCACTAAAACCAACTAAATTTGTGTAAGTGTCCTTGGAAAACCATAAACCGAGACTGAAAGAACCACCAACATACTTTAAAATTCTTTTAACAGCATCTAAATGCGAAATTTTTGGCTCGGCCTGATATCTCGCACATACACAAACACTATACATAAGATCTGGTCTAGTCGCAGTTAGATATAACAAGCTTCCAATCATGGAACGGTATAATGTTGGATCAACATTTTCCCCAACATTATCTTTACTTACCTTTTGCGTAGATCCCATAGGAGTTTTCATTACCTTTGCATTTTCTTGCCCGAATTTCTTCACAGTATTCTTCGCATACTTTTCCTGAGACATAACTATGCCATCCTTGTCTTGTTTCACCTGTAGACCTAAGAAGAATGTTAGTTCACCGATCATACTCATCTCAAATGTGGAATTCATGGCTTGGATAAAATCATCCGACATAGATCGAGATGTTGATCCGAAGACTATATCATCAACATAAATTTGAGAGATTAACACTTCATTACCAACTCTTTTTATGAAAAGAGTTCTATCGGCTTCGCCTCTAACAAAATCAAAGTCTAAGAGAAACGAAGTAAGTCTATCATACCAAGCTCGAGGAGCTTGCTTTAAACCATAAAGAGCTTTTTGTAACTTATACACATGATCAGCATGGTAAGGATCTTCGAAACCTTTAGGTTGGTCAACATAAATTTCTTTATCGATAAAGCCATTTAAGAACACACCCTTAACATCCATCTGATTTAGGGTAATGTTGAGCCAACATGCAATAGCAAGTAAGAGTCTTATAGATTCTAACCTTGCTACGGGGGCAAAGGTTTCATCAAAGTCCATACCCTCAACTTGGGTATAGCCTTGGGCAACTAACCGAGCTTTATTCCTAATAACATTTCCTACTCATCAGATTTGGTTTTGAAAATCCACTTTGTACCAATGACGTTACCGTCGCTTGGTCGTGGAACCAAAGTCCAAACCTGATTTTTATCAAATTGAACAAGCTCTTCTTGCATAGCATTGATCCAAAAACTGTCCTTGAGGGCTTCAAGAACGTTTTTCGGTTCATCAGATACAAAACAATTAAACCTTACCTCATTGTATACGGAAGTCATGCATACATTTTTTACCATAGATCTATAATCTCTTCGTGGTTTATCTCTGGTCTTCCTTCCTTCATCCAGTCTGCCTATGATCTGATCTGAGGGGTTAGACTTCTTAATCCTAGCAGGGGGATCTCTCTGAACATTTAAGGTTTCATCTTCAGTATCCTGTTCAGGAGCTAATGTTGAGTCGGATGTTGACTCAACATTGTTAGCTTCCAGATCCTCTGCTGGACCAACCGTCGGAACAACATCTGCAATGTCAACTTGAGGAGTATTTCTGCTAATGTCAGCGGAATCATCAAACACAATATTAACTGATTTCTGAATAGTTTTTAGTCTAAGATTGTAAACATGATAAGCACGACTATTAGTAGAATATCCCAAGAATATGCATTTGTCACTTTTCGAATCAAACTTCGTCAAATACTCACGATCATTCAACATATAGCAAGTACATCCAAACACGTGAAAATATTTGACCGTAGGCTTCGTACCCTTCAATATCTCGTAAGAGGTTTTCTTTGTCCCAAGACGAAAGAAAACTCTATTGGAGATATGACAAGTCGGGTTCAATGCTTCTGCCCAAAACCTTTTAGAAAGACTCTTGGATTGGAGCATTACATGAGCCATTTCCTGAAGAGTTCTATTCTTCCTTTCGACTACCCCATTTTGTTGAGGTGTCTTAGGAGAAGAAAACTCATGGATAATACTCTTTTTACCACAAAAATCTTTAAAAATTAATTTTCAAACTCTCTACCATGATCGGACCTAATACGAAAAATGGGAGCACAAAATTTATTTTTGATCATGGCACAAAAAGTTTTGAAAAAATCAAAAGTTTCGGATTTCTCTCTAAAAAAAAATATCCATGAAAACCTAGAAAGTCATCAACTAAGACATACTCATATTTTCTACCACCTATGATGTCTACTTCCATAGGACCCATAAGATCCATGTGAAGTAGCTGAATGCAGTGGGCAGTTCTAAAATGTTGAGCAATATATTGGTCAACATTATGACTGACATGCTTCTGCTTGCCTTTAAGACATTGCTCACAAATAATCTTTCCAAATTCCTTTAGGTTGGGTATTCCTCTAATTGCCTTATTGTGAATCAATTGTTCTAGGGTTATGTAATTGACATGACCCAATTTATTGTGTCATAGAAAAATATCATCTTCGGTTGAAGAGACTTTACATACCTCTTTTCTCTCTTCCTTATCACCAACTTGATAGCAATTATCACTCGATCTTTTACCTGCCATCACACACAAATTCTTGTCATTAAAAACTTCACGGCATTCTCTATTAAACCTTACCTCAAGATCGTCGTCACATAGTTGACTTATGCTAATTAAATTAGCAACAAGTCCATCAACATGGAGGACATTCCTTAGGGCGGGAAAGCCAATCACATTAAGTTTGCGTCGTCCGAGAATTTTACCTTTTGTTCCAACTCCAAAAGTAACCGTACCATTACTCAAGGGAGTATAATCTATCAAGTACTCTTTTGTACCTGTCATATGGCGTGAACAGCCACTATCAAAGTACCAAGATCCTGAAACATTAGCTTTCAAGGACGTGTAAACAACATTACATTGAGTTGGCGACTTTCTTACCCAGACTTTCTTCTGAACTGATGGACTCCAAAAAGCTCTATTCTTACGATTAACAGAATTTAAACTACGGTTGTCTGAACTATCTCCGGACATTCTCTTCAACACTGATCTCTCAATGTTGGAGCGAATGTTGAATGATTTTTCAGTCAACATTTGCTTTTTGGAAATCATATCTTTCAGTTTCCAACAATAAGGTTTGATATGTCCAGGTTTACGACAAAAATGACACTTAAAACTTCTAGACCTGGACTTCGATGTAGAATGCTTAGATTTTTTTATCAAGAATAGGATGTGATTTGAATCCTAAACCATGTTTAGAAGTGTTACCGAAAGAGAGTACCTCGTCAAGTATTGACTTGCCTTTATTCATCTTTGAAAACGTATCTGAAACCTTGTTGACTTGCGTTTGTAGCTTGTCAATTTCTTTGTCCTTTCTAGTCAATAAGGCTTCCATCTTGCTCATCCCTTCAAGCAAGCTATTGATTACCTTTTCGTTGTTGAGATTGTCCTCAGTCAGCACTTGAACGGAATCCTTCAGTTTCGAGATTTGCTTCCTTTGATTCGTCCACTCTACGTACAGTTGTTTGTACGTTTCTTCACGTGATTCACCATCCTCAGCAAGTTCTAAAAGATCATCTGTATCATCTAACAGCAAAGATTCATCAAAATTGTTTGATTCATCATAATCAAAGAGAATATAGTGTTCAGATGTTGAATCCAATGTTGGATCAACATCCGTTACCGCATTAAATCCAGTATGATGATCTTCATCTTCGTTGTCAGAGAATGTTGGATTAAGAACTTTTTTCCATTGGGCAACCTGATGTGTATTTCTTGCTGGCGCATCTTCTTCATCATCAGATAGGCTAACCCAATATCCTTTTCCATACATGCGAAGAGTATTAGCACATTTCATTTGCATAATGACCCCAGCCTTTACAAGCATGACATTGAACAGAGTCCCTGTCAAGTTTGTCGGCTTTCGCTTTATCAGCAGAGTTTCTTTTGTTGATAGAGCGATTCGGAGCAGATGAAGACTCTTGAGCGTTGAGAACATTCTTGAATGTTGGACCAACATTCAACTCTCTTTTATTTATCAGTAACCTTTTGAATTTCCTAACAATCATAGCCATATCCTCATCATCGTCTGGCTCAACATCAGATTCAACACCTGATGGTTGCGAGATTAGAGCAAGACTCTTACCCCTTGACGCATTTTTCTAAACTTCGAGATTGAATCTCGTAGTTCTTCATAATGTTCATCAGGGTATCGAGTGTGGCTAGATTATGCGCTTCCTCTACGGCTGCCACCTTCACATTGAACTTCTCAGATAGTGACCTAGTAGCCTTAGAATTTAAACTTTGTTCGAAATAGGTTCACCTAGACTATGACACTCGCTAGAAATATTCAAAAGTTTTCCAAAATAATTAGTGATGTCTTCATCGTTCCTCAAACGAAGGTTTTCAAATTGGCTATTTAAAAGACGCAATTTAGTGTCTTTCACGCTCGCATCACCCTCACAATACCTTTGCAACATGTCCCATGTATGTTTTGCATTAGTACAGTTTTGGATGATTTTGAACATAAAAATATCGACGGAGGAAAAAACGGCATGTAAAGCTTTTTCGTTAAAATCGGCTGCTGCTCTTTCAAGAACATTCCATTCGGCAATGGGTTTGTCAAACACTTCCCCATCTGCATCAGGAGGTGTTTTAGGAGGGGTATAACCATTAAGAACCGAATTCCAAGCACGCGAGTCAATCGACTTTATGCATTGTCGCATTCGGATTTTTCAATAGGCATAGTTTGATCCGTCTAAGACGGGGACTTTGCCAAAATAGTTTGGGCTTAGGACATCCATATCAATAGGATAAAAACGCTTAGTGTATCAAGAGGTTGCTCTGATACCAATCTGAGAGGGGTGCGGGGAGCGCGGCGGGGCGCGAGGTCCCGATAAATTTGATATGGAAATAGCTAAGTTAAAAGTAAACTTAAATGTTGACCCTAATGTTGAAACAACATTCGGGATCAGAATATTTTTGCACAGCGGAAAATTTAAACTTAGCAGCAAAAACGACGGAGACGCGGTTTTAAATACGCAGCAAGTTAAATAACTTGCTCCGTGCCTTCAGGGCAAAATTCCACTACAAAGAATGGATTACAAAAAGTCGAACTATCAAAAGATAGTAAAAACAACCTAGTAAAGAATCTAACGACTCTCCTAATCTTCACACAGATAACCTACGATCTATGTGAAGGTAAAACAATAGGTAAAGAACTGTGATGACGAATATATGTAGAGAGCTCTCTCGTTTTCTTTTACTCGTTCGCCACTCTAGATGTGCGTCTTTCGTCACTCTAGATGTGCGTCATTCGTCGTCTCTTGTCCGTTAAGTATGAGATCGAAATTCCTCTTTATATAGATGTGTAACCCACAACTACTCCGATGGTCGTGCTATATTTTCGTGGTAGTTGTTGTTTGACTCGTTCAATCTCTATTTTAAATAAATTCGTCTCCTCCGTTTTAGCTCCAACTAACTCCACTTTATTCGATCCTATTTGAATAAGTCCAGCTCGTAAATAACTCCTGCACACACGTAAATAAAGCCACAATAATAGGATAAACGGTTTTTGGATTTGAAAGACAAAATCAAGGATGGACCAAGTCTGAGTCAAACAATGTTGACTCAAATATTGATTCCACATCGTCAATGTCAACAATGTCAACATTAACAATTTCAAACTAAACTTAGTTGGAGTCTGGACTACGACCGTGTGTGGGAATATCTCCGAAAAAAACAAATAATTTTTTTGGAGATGCACACATGTAGTTTGGATATATTGCCTACATATATATTCGTGTGCCTAATTATATAAATATATAAAAATAATTAATAACTATGAAAGCTTCATCATAAGCTAAATGATCTCACTCGTTCATTGAGTGCATAAATTAGTAGACTTTAATTTCCTTCATCAATTGAAGATTGTACGCGTAGGGCTTTCCTGTAATCGTACATATTTGTAGTGTTCCACCAATATTTGTGACTTTGAACTGACAAGTGCTATCGCATTTATGGATGCACTCTCAACAACCAGTCAACTAATTATTCTTGGAAAAGGAAATTATATAATACACCAACCACCTCTCCACCAGAATCTATAACCGGTAATTCTATCTACGCCCTTCTAAAATTCTATTCACACCCCCCCTCTTAATTACCACAAAAATAATTGCATTTATTCACATGAATTATTATATTGGTTGGCCTACTAAATACTTGGTGGCAATTAATATTTCGTTTAACACTTGTTTCCTAAGTAAATAATTGAATTGGATGAAATATAATAAACTTATCATTTTTAGGTTTCTAAAAAAAAGTAATATCAAAATACATTATATGAATTATTAAAAAAATTGTATATGGTAACAGTGTAACAAATTAAAGTGAAAACGTGTCTTTGTTATAAATTCTTTAAATGATAATATAAGTAATAGTAAATATTTATATTGTGTCATTTTGTATTGTTTAACTATTAGTATTGGACAATTTAAATATTAATATTTTTAAAAGAAATACGAGAATTCATTAATTGATTTATACATTAATCACAGCTGGACTTATACCGAGAATTCATAAAATTAATAACTGAATTTATAGAATACATAAAAAATAAGTTAATTAAAATATATTAATAAATTATAACGAGAATTCATTAAAGCAATAAGTGTATTTATAGAACAAATAAAAATAACTTGATTAAGGTATATATTAATAAATTAATAATAAATGAAAAAGTGTTAAATTTAGGTTGCTAACTCCAGTTAAGAAAATTGATTTTTCTCTTCATTATAACGTAACTCAAAGTTTTTTCATCCCCAAAGGGACTGTAAATAGTAGTACCCATATAACATATCAAATTATAAATCTCAGACATTACTACGTCAGAGTAAATCATGATTTTTTTACTTATCTGATATAATAAACCCAAATAATTTTAGAGTGGACTAATCGTTAAATGTGGATAACTAATTACATATGTTGCTTTTTCGATTTTGAGTTACTTTTGATAATTATAAAAACTTTATAGGTTTGAATAAAGTTAGATCTATTATGAAATAATAATAATAATAATAATATGTGGATGTTTTTAATGTTGTAAAAGTTAGTTGATTGTTGATGAGATGAGATAAGATAAGATAAGGTGTATTTAATGTTGTAAATGTTAAATGAAATAGTTGATTGTATTTGTATTGAATCATATCGAAAACATCAATAATACCATCTCTACAATTCTCGTGTTTATATTTTCTGTTCTTGTCCAATTATAATAGTTTGATAACAAGATCCTCGATCATTTTTCTTTTAAAAAGCTCAGAAATATAATTGTGCGTTGACTTGCAATACATGTTATATGATTGATTGATAACGCCTTGTGACTTATTATGTTAAAAATGAATTTATAAATTATTAAATATAGGCATAATTAGTAAATCAAATCTATAATTTTGCCGTTTTAGAGCGGAAATGCCTGCGGAAAGATTTTTGTGAGGGATTTATACATTTTTTGTCGCCGATGTTTGGCCCATGAGCGTTTTTTGTCCCCTCGTTTTCTCAAGTTATAGTTTTCAGTCCTCAATGTTACCGATTTTGAGCGTTTTTTGGTCCCCGGTTAACTTAATCGTATGTTTGGGGGTAGCTTAACACGTTACATGCACCTGATTTCATTTTAATCGACTTAAAACATTTCATGTTCATATTACAACCCAAAAAAGGTGCTCACGTCGACTTAAACACTCATAACATCCTATTATTATAATTGAATCGTGTTCGAATTTATGTCCTAACTCTCCCCCTAAGTCTTTCATTTCATGTTGAAGAAGATGATTTATGAGCATTTACGTCGATTAAAATGAAATTAGGTGCGTGTAACGTGTTAAATTCCCTCCAAACACACGATTAAGTTAATATAGGGGCCACAAACGCTCAAAATCGGTAACATTGGGGACATGAACTGTAACTCGGGAAAATATAGGACCAAAAATGCCCATAGGCCAAACATCGGAGCCAAAAATGTAAAAAGCCCATTTTTTTAGTAATGGGATGAACAAAATGCATAGTAAAGGCTTGGCAGAAGCTATTACATCACGTTGTTTGACCTAACCTACTTGTCTGCTATCATAATTATAGAACTATTTTTCTATATGTTGGTTAACTATAAGGGGCAATTTCGTTTCAGGCCCTACTATAGTTTTAAAATAGGATTCAGACTCTGTCAGAGAAAAAATAAATGTTAAAGACCCATTTTGCTGAAACTTTAGGATAAAGGACCCAAACTTCGAACTAACCAAAATGCCCTTACAAAATATTTTATAAGAAGTGGTATCGAAAGCCACTTTTCTGTTATTATCTTACGCTACTTTGTCATCACACACACGCACATATATATACATATATATATATATCTATATATATGAAGTGTTATTATATGTCAATATTCCGTTCCTGTATGGTTAATAAGTGGTACCAATACACTAAAATTGACTATTAACGATCGAAATTTTCCGAATATTTCATATTCATTCGCACAACATCGTCCCTGCAACAAATCAAATTCGATGTGCCCTCGGTGGTGTTTTATGATCTTTACGTCATCGAATGTAATATTTGAGATGCGAATTTTTTGAAAATTTTAACCCGAATAAGGAAAAATAATTTTGAATTGAATCATATTTTCGGCCGAAATTGTAGCTATTGTGTATAAATTCGAGTGACCAATAGCCTGAATATTACGTTGCGCCACCGTATTGGCTTAATCGCTCGTCGTTCAAGGTTAACTGAATTGAAAATGAAATCGACGGAAAATTTTTGCATAAATCATTGTTTGTTAAAGTGGTATGAATTAAAAAGCATTTGTCATCGCAAAATAAATAAGAGGTATTCCATGTGAAACATGTAAACCTATGTTTTTTAAAATGTACCAGAAATGGTTTAAGTGGTATTCATTGTTATTTATTCGGTATAGTTTTGAGTTTGAGGATTTAGGCGGAATTCCTGAATTTGACTGGGGTTTGGGCGGGATTTTGAAATTATTCGGAAAAAGTGAATTAACACGCTTGTTGGATAACGGTTCTTGCATTCTGGGTAATAATTCCTACATTCTGTGTAACACTTCCTGGGTAAAAAGCTTGCGAGCAAGAGGAATTGATCGAAAACCGCCGATAACACCAAAAAATGTTGAAACTATTGGCATATATGACTTTAGTGACCGAATAAGGGTAAATCGACCTCATTTTGGGTATTGATAATCAAGAAAGGTTAATGGAGTTTATAATGGAATATTGTATTAATCTCAATCATAAAATTTCGTTGAAAAAATGGGGGGAACTCGAAATTATTGGTGGAATATTTGGGATTTGAGATTTATATGTGGTGTGGCGGAAATATTGATTTCGAGTTGATATTTGACGGAATCTTAGAAATTCTCTTGAAATACATAAAATGGTACTAGTAATGGATTAAGCATTACCAGTAGGTGTTTAAGTGCTATACGGAATGGATGATCTCTTACAAATTGCAGTTTATGTGCAAGGGTTTCTAGGTTTACTTTTTGGGTTTAGAGTTTAGGGTTTCGGGGTTAAGATTAAGGATTTACGACACAAAAAATTGGTAATATTATGTACAACTTGTTATTTATAGGATGCAACAATAAAAAAATTTCGGGTTTCGGGTTTAGGGTTTAGGGTTCGGGGCGTAGGGTTTAGGGTTCAGAGCTTATGGTTTAGAGAAAATGGTCTATAAAATGTTATTCATGATTTATTATTGAAATTTGAACAAGTTTGTGATGAAATTCGTAAAGTTATGTTCATTTAGATTGATATAGTCTATGTTTTGGAATGAAAGGGTATATGTTTACATGACTAATGACTTCAACATTGTACTTTCTACATCAACATTCACATAACATGATTTCTAAAGGAATTTGGTGGTTTAGCTTCATCATACCATCTATTTCCATGAATGTCAATCTTATAGATCCGAAAAAAGTGCATTTATGAACAAAATTAATCGAATTAGTAATGTGGTACTGAGAAGATAATATGTAGTATCAATATCTACAATTGTGTTATAAATTGAGTTCATATTGTTATTTAATAGTCAGACATGTGGTATAATTTGAAGGCAATGTGGTAATATCAGTCATTATCCTGTTAATATTCTCTGACAATCTAGAACCTTCTAGAACGTTATTACTGAAGCGTTTTCTTTTGATGTGCATGTGTTATAATCAGTGCATGAAGTGTTATTACGCTCGAAAATATTTCAATTTTGTGGAAAACTAATTTTCGCATTATTCCATAATTAACATCAATAATTTCCTTACAATTAAGACTTGTAATCAAGTTGAGTTGATTTCACGGTTTTTGACCATTAAAGTTGAGGTTTCACCTCGAGATTTTTGAATTGGTTTGAAGTATTGTTTCATTATCAAATTTAAAAATTTTCGTCGATAATGAAGACCCATGAGAAATTGAGGTCGATTTAACTTTATTCGGTCACTAAATTCTAAGATCCCAACGGTTTCATTGATTTTTGGGTATCGTTGGTTGTTTTTATCTATTCCTCTTAGCCTCTAGCTTGTTATCCAGGAAAGGTTTACTCAGAATGTATGAACTGTTACGCAGAATAAATGAAGTGTTACCAACGAGCTTTATAATTAATAAACGTTTGAATCTTAGGTCTCATCAAAATTCTTTGATATTCCATGATTATTATTAATAATCTCCTTCGATACAGAGACTCGTCATCAAATTGAGTTGAATCCATCTTATTTGGCCATTAAACTCGAGATTTCACCCGTTTTTCAACGAGATTTTCGAAGTGTATTTAATGCAATATTCCACGACAAACTTCATATTTTTCGTTGATTACATGAGAAATTGATGTCGATTTCACCTTATCATGTCTTTTGTGTCAGATATTCGAGCGGTTTCAGTGTTTTTGTGTGTTGCCGGTTGTTTTCGATCTATCTCTCTTTGCCTTTACTTGTGTACAACATGTGTTATTTACTGGTGACGAGTCGTTATTTTTTTCTAATTATGTGTTCGTTTTGCGACAACATTTGTTATAAACTACAAGGCATGTGGTATTTGTGTTGCATGAACTGTTACCCAGAAAGCATGAAGTGTTACCCGCTAAGCGTTTTAATTAGCAAACGACTCAATCTTATGTACCATCAAAATTCTTCGTTATACCATGATTAACATCAATAATCCCCTTCAATTACTAAGACCCATGATCAAATTGAGTCGAATCCAACATATTCGGCCATTAAAATCGAGATATCACCCGTTTCAGTTTGCTATATGATTTTTAGACGATAACTCATTACAAAGCTTAGATATTACGTCGTCGAACATTAATGTCGTGATTTTTCTCGGTTACTAAGATCCATATGCAAATTGAGATCGAATTCTCCTTATTTAATCATCAACGTGAAGATGAAATTCTTGGTTTTGATCGCTTGATAATGGCGATGGCATACTCTCGTAATATTCGTGTATCTGAAGGGTAATTTACAATGGCATTTTAAGTAATATTCTGAAGTACTAAGGGTATATTAGACATTTCATCGCAAATGGGTCCTTATCTCGAATGAAAGTTTAAACTGGGTCCTTCACTATATTTTAAAATATTGTGGGGTCTGATTTCTAAAGAAACTTTCTTAAGTAGACCTGAACTCTAATTTAGCCTAAATATAATCCACAAAACATTTACCAAATAACACGGTCTAACAAACATGTTAGAAAAAAAAATACACCACATAAAGTGAGGGTAATTCAGCTTTCTCGATTATCATATGAATCAATTATTGCTTTTGATATGTGCCAATGGCCACACTGACTTATATTTTTATTTTTTTTTATGAAATGTTGTCCGCGAAGGGTCCCAATTCGATAAATAATCATAAAATTAAAGGACATTCATCAAATGATGCATGTTTTAATCACTTTTTGTGCGTGGCTTTGAAATGCTTAGCGAGCATATTAATCTCTAGATGATGACAAAATCCATTGAGGGGTATTAAATAAGCATTGTGGTCTGAAAAATGATTCTCATTATATCATATTAAATTGTTATAAAAATATTATTGTGGTTAAGTTTGTGTCCCAAATTCAATCGTAACAATGAAAAATATTTTTGAATTAGATTATCGATTTGGTACGAAATGGAGTAGTTCGGGTAATCTTCAATTAGAAGCTAAATCTTCAATATCACTTGAATGATTTACAATATGTGTGGTACTTACCTCTCAAGCTGCAATCATTTATACATACCAAACACATATTTTGGTATATTTACAATTAAGCCCCAAAACTAAGATAATACAAAATAGAACACAATTATGTCCTAACATTCTCCCCCTTTGTGTTATTCTGTCTTTTTAGTCTGATTATCTTCCTTTTGATTGGGTTTTCTTTTGCCATTTGAAGAAGGAAAGTCTTAGGCTAAGAGAGACTTCACAATGTCGGATTTCATTTCGGAGATCCAACCTTTCTTGAATAACTTGGATGATCTTCTCGGCTAGTTCCCATTCTTCAAGAAGAAAATCAGCAATTTTCTTCGTCCGACTCAGTTTCATTCACGATTTGAATGTAGTGCCTCATGTTTTCCCGGACAATCTTACATCGCAGAATTTCTCTACTTCGGATATTCCGAAAATCCATAATTATTTATTATGATTCTCGTAGTAGATACATCTTAGCTCGGGATTTCCGATGATCGCGTGTTCCTCGTACTCTTCGAGGTCGGGGGCACAATTTTTTGGTCTCGCCAGATTGACCTTCCTGCCATTGCTTTCCAAGGCAATTTGAAGATCATGAGCCGCATAATACTTGATTTTTCGAAGGATGTAACGCTCGACGGCCTCATATCCTATTCGAAAGCGGAACTCTTTAAGAGTGAATGCTCAGTAGACGTACTTCATGTGTCGAACCTCGCTAAGCTCGAGTATTGATAAGTCTCCTTCAACGATCATATCCCTTGAGCAACCGTGTGTTCAAACCACATAGACGGGATATTGGGTTTTCCCAACGTTGTGATGTTCCACATCAACGATTAGTGATATCGTTGCTTTGTCCTTTTGTTGCTTGATATATTGCTCTCTACCCATCCACGTTGGAGCGGCAGTCATAAACTTTAGCATGTAGATATGCTCGATTGTTGTTGTTCCTTTAAGATGTGAAATGCCTCGTAGATTGAGCTCATCAAGTTTCTTCAAGCGATGCTCCTTCCTCCAAATTCGATGACGAATTTCTGATTGAAAAGGAGTGAGTATCCTGACGTTCTCCCATCGTGCCTCCACCTTAACCTTTTCAACTTCCTTTGATCTTTAGGCTTATTTGGTGGAGTATCTGCCACTTGACAAGCTAAAAGTTGTGGGAGTTCAGGTACATCCTGCCTGTAATCCTCTCATTCTTCGAGTTCCTCTTCGTGAATATGGAAGAAATCAATAGTGACCATTCGAAGTAAGTACCGAACCTTGTCAAGTCTTGCCTTAACGGCTTGTTCGGTTTTCGGTTGAGTGCGCCATTTTTCTTCCAATATGTAGTCATCAATCCTTTCATTCGGATCGACTAAGAAGGTTAATGAAGAGGATGGCTCGGTTGTGGGCTTGATAATTTTTGGTCCAGGAATTGGACTGAGAGGTGGTGTTAGCATTGATTGAGGTATTACGGGTATAGTGTCTCATTGTTGTCTTATTGAAAGAGGTCATTGGGGTGATAACAGTCTACCTTGAGGTGGTCTGGGTTTATATGTTGGTTGTTTGGTGCGTTGAGGCGTTGGTTGTTTGGTTTGTTTGGTGGTGGATGGTTGTGAGGTAGAGCTCGTGTTTCCAACGCGGGGTCGCTTCTCCCCCTCATGAGGACCTTGATCACCATCCTGATCGTCATGTCTGTTTCTGAATCCCCACGACATGTGCTCAGAATTTGAAGACATTCCATAAGCTCTTCTTCCTTGGGCATATGAGACTCCATCGAAAGGAGACGAGAGAGATTAATATCCCCGAGTGCAATTGGTGGAAACTCGTACGGGTTTGGATAAGAAGATTGGGAAGTCACTTGCGGTGGAGGAGAAGGTGCAGTAGATGCAGGAGGTGGTTATGTGGATATCGAAGGCTCGTCGGTCATCGGGGCCGTGCCTTTATTCACATAAGATCGCTCAATGAATTCTCAATACTGCTTGTGAGACGATCTTCAAGATTGGTACCGGAGGTCGCCAGGCGAACTCCACAAAAGATCGCATTCGTTCCTCCGTGACGAACGAAACAGAAATACCAGTTCGACGTTATGTAGTCACGACAACGGAAAAGATTTCCGAAATGTGGCATGAAGAGACATGTCTTAGAAGTCTGGGGCCACTAAGGCTTGCCAAAGACATTCCAACAACAACAGTCGTCGTGGGATGGCCTGAAGTCGGAAGAGAGACAACCACAAGACTTGATTCCGTTGTTAGAAGCAATGTAACGGAAAAAGGAGGTGGTGCGGTCGTAGTCGCCGTTGTGTCGGTGTCCTTGAGAAGTTCGAGAAAAGAGGGAGTGAGGACACGACCGGAGCAAGAGGCGCTGACTCGACCGTAGGTACTGAAATCGGGACTGAAGTACCCGGACCCATCGGAGAAGGTTCCAAAATGATACGATCATTTGCATTTTTGGAGCGAACCTCTCGAACCATTTCGGCTTCAACTTCAGAGACCTCATGGTCGTCGTCCAATTCGATACTATCGGAGCTCTTTGACGAAGCTTCATCACCACCAGGAGCTCGACTACTTGAAGCACCAGGAGCGGTACTAGCCGAAGCCACTCGGACTGGTAGAGCAATACCATGAATATCACAATAAGCTCGAACTTCACAATCTTCATGATTTTCCAATCGAAGAAAATCCATATAGATCAACATCGGATGAAGATGGGGCTCAGGTTTGGCCTTGTGAAGGAACTTGAGCTTTGGAGTAAGATAGTTCTCTGATTCGGGTCGGACTCTGATCTTTGGATAAAGGTCGTGAAATATTAGATCAGAATAGAGAACCATCGTGAGTATGGAAGAGACTTGGATTTTGCCTTTTATTTGAGGTTTAGTTGATCCTCCAAGTCATTCCAGATCAACTACACATAGTCATAGTCCCTGAGGAATATGAGCTCGCGACGAATTTGGACTATATGATATTGCGGCGATCGAACCCGATGTGCTTCGGAGAGAGGCACTTCTTGACCAGGTTGAAGAGTGTCGTCCACGTATGAGAGATCCAATTTTGTTGGATGGAAGACACTATAGTTAGTGGTGCAACATGCACGAGATGGAGAAAATCTTGAAGGATTAAAGTTTCAGAAGGGAAATCTTCATATCGAGATCGTTGAGTAGATTCAGCACCCGTCTCAACGTCATCTTGTTGATGGTGACCGTCTTGTTGTCAATGGTAGCCATAAGAGAAACTCGGTCTTCTTTAAAGTTGACAAGACTCATCGTGCCCAAGAATTGTTGGAGATACACCTCTGCGACAATGGCATTGAGAGAAAAAGTCGGCCAAAGAAAATGTCCTCGCAGAATCGAGAGCATGACGGAGTCGGGTCAATTGAAATTTTGGAGTACCAATAGATAGTTGTTGTCCTTCATTGATACCCATTTGGACCGTTCGTAGACTTCGTCGATTTGTGGAAATGCCATTAACAAGAAAACAAATTGTTTAGTTGAAAGTAATGTAATTGGTATGTTAGAAAAGATGGGAAATTTAATATGTTGTGGAGGACATAGACAAGTTTTGAAAGTGTTAAGGTGTACCGAGAAAAATTTGCGTAAGTGGCTTTTCAAGATTTAGAAAAATTGAGATGTTTTTTGGTAAAAGCATTGCAGAGCTAAAGAATTGCGAGAAATTTTCTCGATAGAGAAAACTATTTCACGATAAAGTTTCTCGATAGAGTTAATGCGAGAAATTTTCTCGATACAGAAGATTTCTCGGTAAAAAAGACAATATTGTAGCATGAAGAATTTGTCGAGAAATGTTTGCGAGAAAATTTTCGCAATAGAAGCAAATCGAGAAATTTTCTCGATAGACAAAGTGTATCGAGATAAATTCGCGAGAAATTTTATCGAAAGAAAGTGATCCGAGAAATTTTCTTGATAGACAAAGTGTATCGACAAAAATTCGAGAAATTTTCTCGATAGACAATGTATCGAGAAATATTTTCGAGAAATTTTCTCGATAGACAAAGTTTATCGGTAAAACAGTGTTCGAAGCCCAGTTGAGGTCTCCTCTTGTTCTTTTCCATTTCCACCATTGATCTTTGGCTCGTAGCTCTCTTGTCAGTGGAGGCGTTTGTTCAACAGTTTCCACTTCATCGTCCTCATCTTCTCTCGTCCCCGAGAAGTGTCTTCGTCATCACAAGCTCCTACAAAGTAAAATTTGGATGATGATGCCATGCGAGTAGAAGAAACTCGTGCGTCAGAGTATATGTACGTGAGTAAAAGTGTGTGTAAATGAGTATAAGGGGATGTGTAATGTGTAATAAAAATAATACTATTAAGGATTGTGACGATTAATGAGTAATATTGTATTTGAGAGATTGAGAAATATTTTGTGCAAAATGTTGAAAATGAAGCCATATTTAAAGATTTTCGACTAGGGATAAAAAGAAAAAAAATGCATTTTGTTCCAGGGACCAAATTGCAATAAAGAATAACAAACGGCTATAATAGCCATCACACACTCAGCGACTATTATAGATGTTGTGGTTCCAGTTTCGATGCGGTTTCGCCCGGATTCGGAACTGCGTGAAGAGTCGTGGTTCTACGAACCGAACCGACACACTCCATACGTGCAAATTTTGGTCCCAGTTTCTCGAACCATTCCCCGCGGTTCCGGATCCGGATCGATCCGGCCCATTAAGCATGTCTATACACACACTGCACACACACACACACATATATATATATATTGGTCCCCAATGTTTATCCTATGGACCAATTAAGTCCTCGATGTTATCAATATTGAACAAATTAGTCTATACGTCAGCATGTTCGTTAATTTAAACGGAAAAGGCCACGTTGCGGCATGCAATAAACTAAAAAAAAAGGTAATAAATTAAAATAAAAAAATCAAAGAGAAAAAAAAGATATATTAAGAAATAAAGAATAATAATAAATAAAAATTTAAAAACACATGAAAAATAAAACTAAAAAGCTAAATTTATTCTTCGTTTTATTTATTTATTAAAAAATATAAAATATTGAAAAAGTAAAAATAAAAATAAAAACAAAACATAAAATTAGAAATATATTTATTTTTTTGTTTTATTTATTTATTAAAAAATAGGAATAAAAAGTAAAACACTTCAGTGAAAGTTTACGGGGAATCATGTCCCGTCCCTGACCCCTGCCCCTCGGGGGAAGGTCCCCACTGGGATTCTCCAAACCCGAATTTTTTAAATAATCATAATTATACTCCATTTTGTATTATTATAATACAAATTATAATATTCATCATTAACTTCTAGTGGCAAGTTTTATTATTTCTTTAATAAATAAATAAACGAAAAATAAATATATATTTTTCTTTTTTTTCCTTTTTCTTTTTTAAATATTTATTTCTTTTATATTTAATAAATATATAAATAAATGAAAAATATAGTTAATTGTTATTATTTTTTAAGTGTTTAAGAAGGAAATAAATCTTCAAAAAAAAAAAAGAATGAAGAAAATTATCGGCCAACCGCATGTCGCCACGTGGCCTTTTCCGTTTACATTAAGAGACATTTTGATAGATGTACAAAATTGGTTCAAATTGACAATACGAGGACTAAATTGGTCCACCCGAAACAATTAGGACCAATTTAGGTGCTATCCATATATATATATATATATATATATATTCTTTTATTAAGCGTGGGCATCACTTAAAAATTACAATTTGGTGTATCAAAATTAGGGAATCAGCCTTTTTTTAAATTAATAATTGTAAAAAATAAGTAACCCACGATAGAGAATTAACTGTTGGACTTGGATACGAGGACTAAATTGGTCCACCCGAAACAATTAGGACCAATTTTAAGTGCTATCCATATATATATGTGTATATATATATATATTATATATACTCTTTTATTAAGCGTGAGCATCACTTAAAAACTGCAATTTGGTGTATCAAAATTTGTCAATCTGCCTTTTTTTAAATTAATAATTGTGAAAAATAAAAATTAAGTAACTCACAATTGTTGGACTTGGTCTTTCATCATTTTTATTTTATAAAATTAATAATTAAAAATTATTATAAAGCATAACCACCCACTATTGTTGTGGAATGATTCAAATAAATATATATCAAATAATTTTTTCTTGCACACACATGGGGTGTGCGCATAATACTAGTTTATATATAATGTTGTCAAATTGAATTTTAATTATTTCTGGTTTACAAAAATTAAATTTAAAAATTTGTACACTTGTATTAATTATTACTCAATACCTTCAGCCTATTGAAAATAAAATGGAAAACTATAACCTTAATTCAATTCATACGAGTCAAAGCCGTAACTCATATAAAAGGCAAAATTATAATTAGGTCACTAAGTATCCAAGTTTTTGTATTTGGGTCACTAAGTTTGATAATTGCAAAAGTAGGTCACTAACTTTGTATGTCAAAACAATTTTGGGTCATGTTTTCAATTTTAGGTCACTAAGTATTTAATTTTTCGATTTTGGGTCACTAAGTATACATGTTTCATTTTTGGGTCACTATGTTTACAAAGTTAGTTACCAAATGAGTGACCCGAAATCGAAAAATATAATTTTAGTGACCTAAAATTGAAAATATGACCCAAAATTGTTTTGACATACAAAGTTAGTGACCTACTTTTGCAATTATCAAACATAGTGACCCAAAAACAAAAACTTAAATACTTAGTGACCTAATTTTATACTCAGTTCATCGTCTCAATTTCCACATAAATGTTATTGGGAGAATACTCAAAATGGTCCCCGGTGTTTCCCTCATGGACCAATTTAGTCCCCAGTGTTTCCCGTTGACCAATTTAATCTCTGATGTTATCGATTTTGAACCAAATTGGTCCTCCGTTAAGTTTTCTGCCAATGTGATGGAAATATGCCATGTGTCGCTACTGTACTGGCCGGAGAATTTCTCCCTTTTTAAAAAACTTAAAATAATAAAAAATTAAGATTAAAAAAAGAAAAAAAGAATTCTCCCCCAAAGTGAAATAAAATAAATTAAAAATATTAATTAAAAATTATTTTTCGTTTTACTATCTATTGAAAATTTAAAATATTATGAAAATAAATATAAAAAACTTTTTTTACTTATTTATTAAAAATAAAAAATAAAATATAAAAAATTAGAAACAAAATATTATAAAAGAAAGTTTTTTATTATTTATTTATTAAAAGTAAAAATTTATATTAAAAAACATCAATATTTTATTTATTAAAAACGAAATATAAAATAAAAACAAATAAAGAAATAAAAAATACAAATATAATTTTCTATTAATTAAAAAATAATAATTTGCATCCCCATACATCTGTCCTCAATTTTTTCTTATTTATTTAATTTTTTTGAATTTCTTTTTTTACTTCTTTTTTTGTTAAATATTTTTATTATTTTTAATAAATAAAACGAAAAATATAAAATAAAATTTGTAAATATATTTCTATTTTATTTTTTATTTTTATTCTTTGTTTATTTTTTAATATTGTTTTTTCATAAATAAGTTAACCAAAAAAGTAAATTGTTTCTTTTTTATTTTTTTACTTTCAATTTTTTTAATTTTAATAATAAGTTAAACGAATTTTTTTATCTTAAGATTTTGATTTATTGTTTTAATTTATTTACTTTGTCTTTTTTTTTTTTAATCTAAATTATTGTTTTAAGTTTTTAAAGAGGGAGAAACCCTACGAATACGGTAGTGGCACGTGGCATATTTCCATCCCAATTGACGGAAAACTTAACGGATGATCAATTTGGTTGAAAATCGATAACATCGGAGACTAAATTGGTCCACGCGAAACATCGAGGACAAAATTGGTACATGGGGCAAACATAGGGGACATTTTGGGTATTCTCTATTATTTGGTAACATTATAATCACGAACATATTATAGTCAAACTATTAGACATAAGATTCATAAGAGTTCATATAATGTTTGGTATAATATCCCATTATTTTAATTCAGGTGCAGAAAATCTATATTTTCTTTGTTATATAAATACCCACATTTTTCTCATTTCTTGAAGAAGATTTTCTTTCAGAAGATCAGGGCGTAGTTATATAGTAAAATCCCAGACAAATATCTTAATAGTAGCTATATAGTAATAAGAAGGCAGTGGTAATAATAATAAAAATTAAATAAGAGTATTATACCTGCGATTTCCCGCAAACCTACCAACCACCGTTACGATTCCCGGGAATCCTCGTCGCTCCACCACCACCCCAAGCCGGAGTCGTCAAATTCTTGAAAAGTTTTCAGGAAATTGACTCTGATGGCTCGGCCACGAACAATCTACAGCGACCGATTCATCCCATCTCGTTCATCTTCTAATTTCGACCTTCTCCATCTCCGAGATTCCCAGAACAAGAACCCCAATTCCGGTTCCGATGATCCTTCTGCGGATTCTGATTACACAGCGCTTTTGAAGATGGCCCTCTTAGGTCCGGAATTCGTCAACCCGCCGTTGACTCCGGAGAAGTTTTACAGGCTTGGTGGTGCAGCTGGAGGAGGCGATTATCCGCTGATTAGTCCTCCGAATCGCAACATATTTAGGTACAAGACTGAGATAAGGACAAGGTCGGATTCTCTTACACCATTTGGAGTTGGGGGCGATCAGCTGTTCACGGGGGTTCCGACTGGTCCTGTTAAGCCACCGAGGAAAGTCCCAAAAACTCCGTACAAGGTGGGATATTTTTTCGCTCGCCTGATTCTTTTTGGTCCTTCGATTTGAATTGCTTTGAATTTTTTGTGTTGATGATTTCGTTCTTTCGTCCTGTGGATTTGAGCTTTGCTGCGATGATGGATTTTTCGTCTTTTGTTTTATGGGATGATTTGTTCTTTTGTCCGCTGTGCTGGCTTTTCTTCAGGTTAATCTGTAGCTTAGGTTTGAATTTTTAATCAGCTCATGTGGCCTAACGGGAACTGTCGATTTATTGCCGGCACATTGCTTTTTATTTTGTCAAGATGATTCCGTGGTGTGATTACAGCTAATTAAATCAACGTAGATTCGTTAAACCATACCGAGACGAATGATCGGGCTTTGGATTTGTTATGTAATCAGGTAACGGTGATATTAATATATATATGATTGTTAGTTTTACGTGTGTTTTCTTGTGCACAAAACGACATGACCGTAAGATTTAGATAATTTCTATACGAGGTTAATGTTATTTCATGGATTATATATAACCGTCTGCAGGTTTTAGATGCTCCCGCGCTGCAAGATGATTTTTACCTAAACCTCGTGGATTGGTCCTCGAACAACGTGCTCGCTGTAGGTTTAGGAAACTCTGTTTACCTATGGCACGCGTCTAGCAGCCGGGTAAGAAATCTTTCTTTCCATCGAAAAGAATGTCTGTCGTTTTCGCTGTAATAACCGTTGTTGTTTCTGCTGACTTCCTTCTTCGTTCAGGTGGTGAAGCTTTGTGATTTGGGAGCTGACGATAGCGTCTGCTCCGTTGGGTGGGCCCAGCGTGGGTCCCACATTGCCATCGGAACTAACTCCGGCAAACTCCAAGTACGTTTGAAAACAATCTCATTAAATGGCATATCAAGTAAATGGCATTTTTTTCGTCTGTATAGTATCGTAATTGGCTGTTTTTTCTCCTTTTTTTTTCTTTATGAGATGTTATTTTAAGTCACTGTGTAATTCTGTGAATAAAGTTGTGGGATGCCTCTTGCTGTAAGAACATAAGAACCCTGGAGGGGCATAGATATCGAGTGGGTGCGCTTGCGTGGAGTAATGCCCTGTTATCTACAGGAAGCAGGGACAAGACTATTCTCCTTCGAGACATACGAGCTCAAGAACCCTATGTGAGCAAGCTGACCGGGCACAAGTCCGAGGTATAGAAGAAATATGCCAAGAATTTTTTTTTTTTTCACTTCTAGCTTTGACCATTGGGATCTTCGTCCATTTTTTATGCTATCGATGATCGTATGCTGTCTTGTTTTCAAGGTTTGTGGGCTCAAATGGTCGTATGACAACCGGCAACTAGCATCCGGTGGCAACGACAACCGAGTCAGTATCTATTCTCTCTCTCTCTATACCGACTAGAAAATCACATTCCAAATGTGTGATAATTGAATTTTTTTTTTGTATCTTTTTGGTCAAATACAGTAGCTCAGACATTATATTTCGTGTTATTAACTTCAAGCAAAGTTGTCTTATAAGTTTATGTTGAATGATCACTTCACCTAAAAGCTTAAGGTTGAATGAAGTGCATCATCGTATTCTAAAAATTTATGTATTTTAATTCCTACACGCCCCATCACGTCTAAGCTGATTTCATTCTTATACAGCCTTATACGTGAGATTTTCTTTTTAATGGGTGGTAATGAGGATTCGTACGCACGACCTTTTAGCCTGAGCTGCGATACTATGTTAAATGACTGCTTCACCTAAAACCTTAAGCTTCAATGGAATATATCATATTTTAAATTTACATATTCTATTTTCATCCGTTTCGAACAATTTTGGTCCGTCACAAGGTGTCGCTGACAAAGGGACATCGACTATATCCATCAGTTTTTTGGGTTGTCTTCGGTTCCCCCATATTATTATTCTTTTTTTAGAATTTAAGAAAACCCTTTGTCTTAATCCTTTTTGCAGCTTCTCGTGTGGAACAAAAACTCAACACAGCCCGTGTTGAAATACTGCGAGCACACAGCAGCCGTAAAAGCCATCGCATGGTCGCCTCATTCTCACGGCCTCCTCGCTTCCGGCGGGGGAACAGCCGATCGATGCATTCGCTTCTGGAACACCACCACTAATTCCCGCCTTCGCTGCATGGATACCGGTAGTCAGGTGAAGATAATATTTTTCTTTAAAAAAAATTAATTATATCATCAATATCTGATTTTTTTTATCCGTGTAATGATAATATTAACTGAAAACACGAATACAAAAACTGTTACAACAGGTGTGCAATCTTGCATGGTCCAAGAATGTTAACGAGCTCGTGAGTACCCACGGTTACTCTCAGAACCAGATCATAGTATGGAAATATCCCACAATGTCCAAGGTGTGCTTTGAATTTTTTCAGTAGAATAAATCTTGTTAAGATTTTTTCACTTATAGCTCCCAATATTTTCTTTTTTTTTTTTGCAGCTGGCAACTCTCACGGGCCACACATACCGGGTGCTATTCCTCGCCATTTCACCCGATGGAAAGGTAAAGCACGTTGTAAAAGTTTCCTTCTTTTTGCTTCTACAATAATCTCATTGCAATCCACGTATATGAGGGCTATTACGAAAAGATTCAAGATTTGAGGCTATTATCTCATTTGTTATTGCAGACTATTGTAACTGGAGCTGGGGATGAAACTCTCAGATTCTGGAATGTTTTCCCGTCGCCCAAATCTGAAGTAGGACTTATTTTTTCATTTTTTTCGTTCGATAGTATACTTGACTTACATTAGTTGTCAGGCAAAACGCGACCTTTTATTATTTTGTTTTTATTTATTTTCTGCAGAGCGCAGAAAGAGGATTCGGGGCTTCGTCGTCTTATGGAAGAACGTATATTCGTTGATCCTTGTAGAAAAGTCTTGCAACTCAGTTCATGCAGATTGGTGAAGTAATTTTATGTCTTGAGAATATATCGAACAATGGAGCAATTGTACAGTGAGGGTTAAGCCATGCTCTTTAACTCCCCTGTTTGCTTTTGAGTTTATATAGGGATAGAGGTGTAGCTACAACAAACATACATACTCCCCCCTTTTCTGTTGTATGTTGTTAAACTATTGCTACATTTATTTATTTATTTATATTATTTTATATACCGGAATATCAATTATGTTTTTTTTTCTTCATGTTAAATGTTATTTTCTTCAAATTATATTCTTGTCTGTTAAATCATAAAAATATGTCCCCAACTGCGGTTGGGTCGAGATATTTCCTGCAGGAGGTCTCATGTTAAATTTCACCTGCGGAATCTTGATTGGGTTGAGATTGGGACATTAACACATGGTCTCCGAAGATTGGCCTCGTCCTCGAAATGTGTGGCACATAGATTGGGTTGAGATTGGGACATTCACACATGGTCCCGAAGATTGATCTCGTCCTCGAAATGTGTGACAAATAGTCATTGAGCGGGATACCTTGGATTGCTAAAGCAAAAATCATAAAAAAAATTGAATTGGCCATGTGGGCCTACTTTTCCGATTCTTGGTCATTTCGAACATGTCGCCTTGTCATAGGCAAACATAACTTTTTTCACTTGATCAAAGACTTGTCAACTTCGTGATTTTGCCCGTACTACTACCGATTGTTTAGACGCATCAGACACAGCCAGATCCTCCAGCCACCATCGACCGCTTTCAACGGTGAATTCGATCAACCTCATTGCAAGTGTTGACAATAAAAATGTATAAAATATGATACACATGCTTGGAAGCTTGAACGATTTTCTAAAATAATCATCTAACATGGTATTTGAGCTCATGAAAAAAGGTCATTAGTAGAAATTCTCATTGTCTAAGTCTATGTAAAAGAAGAAATATGATTAGATGTTATGTAAATAAAATGATACACCAATTTAAACTTTTAGCAGTAGTTGAATCATTTAACAACATATAAGGTTTAGATAAGAAAGAGTTGTGTCATTTTTTTTTGGGTTGCTCGCCCGGTTTTCGGGTTGTCCCGACTAATCTGGACTAGCCTCGGGTCGCGCACTTGCCATGGTGGGTGAGGCTCCCAACTGGGGGTGCTGTATTCGTTTCGAACTCGACGTGATATCGAGCCGATTATCACTCGGATCAACTCTTGTTGCTGTGAGGTCATTTTAACACCGTATAAGCGCATATAATGTTAAATAAAAAAGGTAAATATTAGTCCGTTTGTGAGAGAACGCTTGTAATAAATAAAATATATATAATTTACATATAACAAGCTCCCTATAAACATAAATCTTTTTAGGCAAAGTGTTCTACAACTAAATGAAAATACACATTACACATCTGCCAAGATCTTGATTTAACCTATATATGTACAGAGTTACGAGCCATCCGATGCAAAAGCCTTGGAACCAATCCCACCATCATTCAATAAAGATCCCACTTGAAGATCCTTCTCTAAAGGGTTCTTCGCTTGGGCCCACGTGATCGAACTCACTGTCGGAAAACAGCACGCGCAGTCCTCCGGACACGGCTGCGGAATCTCGTACATGCAATTATTTCTGTTGAGAAACTTCTCTTCAATGAAAGGAGATGCAGCCTCTCTGAGTGGGCCCCAGCACTCGACCTTGTTGAATTCTGGAATGTTCGAGTGGAAGTAAACCCAGACCAACGCCTCCTCTAGCTCCGGGAAGCTGTTGAAAAGTGTGACGTCACCGTGAACGAAAGCCTTCAACACCTGAAAAGCACCTCAGAAGTTAAATTTTCCATTCGTGAAACAACACACACACACACAGAGAGAGAGAGAGTTTGTTTTTACCACTGGAAGTTCTTTGCAGAAGATGTAATATCTGAGCTTCGCGAAGAAGTCGAGCAAGAAATGTCCGCCGCTGATGTGGCAGTGGACGTGGAGGGACATCTTCCCTTTGACTTTCTTCCACTCCGCTACAACTTCGTCTCTTTGTAATTTGTTGTACCATCCTTGTAACTGTATCACGCAAGTTCAAACAAACATACGTTTCAATTGTCTTAAACTCATTCGTATTCCAAATCAAGATATTAATAATTACTACACATTCCTCCTTCTATCCCATGACGTATCAGTTAAACTTCTCGACCCGCATATTTTTTCATGTATATTTATTTTTGGTTTTCTGATACATGTGCTGACCAATATTTTGGTGGGACTTTTGCAAGAATACATAGAGGACAGTAAAATTGTAGAAGGAAAGATGCAAAATTGTGTGAAAAAAAGAAGGTCGAACATAGAAAAAGATACAAAAGCTACTTTTTTAATTACCTGAGAATTATTAATTGTTTGAGAGATGGCTAAGGTCAGCTGAGAAGTGATATCACTGTGCGTGAGTGTGTAAGTTCTTGGGCTTTTCGCAGGATGATTCTTCTCATCAGTTCCTAAATAAAGAACCTTCAGCTTTGATGCTTCAAATATCGCTGGCCCAAACAACCGAGCAACCTGCAGACATCAACCAATAACAAATAAACAAAATTAAAACATATATACATAAATTATATATGTATGTATGTATGGATATCAATTAAGGATGGTGAATATTACAGGCATAACGGCTTGATTCTTCTTGCTTCTCCTCCTCGTCCTATGCAAATAAAACGGCGAACGGTCTCCACTCGGTTGTAGCTTTGATAGCATCGCCGAAGCAGAAGTCAAAGTGCCCATGTCCCAGAAACTAATCAAGAATAATATTACAACACACTCTCTCGAATGTTCGCTTGCAATAAAAAGGCAAACAAACGGCAGGAATAGGCCCTTCTCGTTCCTTTTCTCCTTCTCTTCAAGGGAAAGCTTTTCTGGATTCCTGTATGTACTTTGACCTCCTTTTAATAGCTTCTCTTGAGAGATCTTAAAGAGTATGGGAAGGCTGTGAAGCTTGGCATTCTACGTGTGCGCTTTGTGCGTTTGACTAGTGTGCTTTTTAATTTGGTTTTGTTGTTTTTTCCTTTTTTTTTTGTTCAAGCAAAGGAAAAATGTAGAAAATGATGGAAATTTTAGAAGGTGTTGCGTGTCAACGTGGAAATTAAGAAAGAAAAAAGAAATTGAAATGTGGAGTGTTTGGTTTGGTGGAGTTGCTTGTGGAGTTGAAGTTCTTGCAGTGAAAAGTGACTTGAGTATTCTCGGAATTGAAGAGTTGAGATATTATATGGTTGGTAATAAACCACGTTGAAATAATTTGAGCAGCCTCGTCGTAAACCAACTGGAGGTAAGAGATAAGAGCAGACCTTTAGAGAAAGACTAACCTACACTTAATTCCTACGTGTAGTTCTTGTTGTAGACTTTTGATTGCAACAACTGTGACCATAGCAGAAATAATAGATAGTATCGACCGACCAAACCAAGAAAAAAAATCAAGTTCCGCCATATGCCGTTTCAGTTAACTCGGTTCGGTTATCCCAATTTTTAAAAGGGCTTTTACGAATCAGACTCCAAAAAGTTTCTGAAAAAAGGTTCAGATCCTATCAGAAAAAAAAAATCTTAAAGAACCGCTTAAAACTTACGGTAAATGACTCAAACTTCGAACTTAGCAGAATACCCTTACAAAAATATTTTATAAAAAGAGGTATCGAAGCCACTTTTCAATTATTATCTTACTGTATTTTGTTATCAAATATACATAACAGGTGTTACATATGCCAATATTATGTTCTTGTATGTTGAATAAGTGGTATCAATAGAATAAAATTTAATTTCAACGATCGAAATTTTCCGTATATTTCATATTCATTCGCACTAGCATACTCTCTGCACCAAATCAAATTCGATGAGTCCTCAACGTTTTTTTCTGATCTTTACGTCATCAATGCAAGATTTGGGGTGGAAAATTTTCAAAATTATGACGAAAATAAGAAAAACTAATTGTGAATCGAATCATGCTTTCGGCCGAAATTGTATAAATTCGAGAGACCCATAGCATGAAAATTACGTCGCGCACCGTGTTGGCTCCATCGTTCGTCATGCAAAGTTAACAGAACTAAAAATGAAACCGCTAACGTAAAGCATTGTTCCTTAAAATGGTATGTATTGTGGCTCACAAGGAAGAGGTATTCCTGGTCAAACATGTGAAGTTATATTTTTAAAGAAAAGGCATCCAAAAGAGTTTATGTGGTATCCGTTTGTCGTTTATTTGGTACAATTTTGTGGGTTTTAACAGAATTTTAATTTTTTTTGGAAAAGAAGAGGTATGATACGACATTCATATGTTATTAACTCACAATGTGGTGTTATTGATTTAACAATACGTGTTACTAATAGCTATTATCGTGTTAATATAAAAATTGTTAAATGGTATCAACAACACGATTAGAAATTTCAATCAAATTTCTCGTATATTTTATTTGAAATTCATGAGGCGAGCAAGAAAAAAATATATAAATTGAATCACGCTTTTTCAGTCGAAATTGCAGCTATCCCACCATGTTGGTTCCATCGTTCGTCGTTCACGGTTAAAGGAATCGAAAAAAAGTCCCAACAAAATTTAGTGTAAATCATTGTTCTTTAAAGTGGTATGAATTTCAAAGTATTTGTCATAGAGAAACCGACAAGAGATATTCCGTGTCAAACATGTACTTTTTTCTAGTAAAGATGCGGCAGAAAGGATTAAAATGGTACCATTTGTCGTTTGTTGTTATAACTTTGAATTTGGTGGGATAGCTGAATTTTATTTGAGTTTTGGGGTGAATTTCTAAATTTGAGTGTTTGCAGTTTGGAGTTTGGGATTTAAATGTGATGTGGTGAGAATATTGATTTCGAGTTCATATGTGGTGGAATCTTAAAAAAACTATTGAAATACATAAAATGGTAGGGATTAAGTGTTACCAGTAAGTGTTTAAGTGTTATCCAAAATGGATTATCTATTATATTATAGTTTACATGTTAGGGTTTCTAAGTTTAATTTTTGAGTTTAGGGTTTCAGGGTTAAGATTAATGATTTACGACACAAAAATTTTGTAAATATACATGTTATGATTTGTAGGATACAACAATAAATTTTTTTAGGGTTTCGGGTTTTGGGTATAGGGTTTAGGGTTTAGGGTTCGGAGCTTAGGATTTAGGGTATACGTTCTATAAAATGTTATCCGTGATTTAATGTTGAAATTTAAACAAGTTTGTGATGAAATTTATAATGTTATATTCAATGAAATAGATATAGTCTATGTTTTGGAATGAAAGACTATATGTTCGCATGACTAATGACTTCAACATTCTACTTTTAACATCAACATTCGCATAACATATCTTTTAAAGGAATTTTGTGGTTTAACCTCATCATATCATCTATTTTTCATGAATGTCAATCTTATACATCCGAAAAATAGTGCATTTATGAACGGAAATTAATCCTATTAGTAATATGGGATTGCGAAACTATTATGTAGTACCAGTTTCTACAAATGTGTTATAAACTAGATTTATATTGTTATTTTTTATCAGACATGTGATATTATTTACAGGCAATTTGATAATATTAAGTGATTATCCTGTTAATATTCTCTGACAATCCAGAACCTTCTAGAATGTTCTTAATGAACTGTTTTATTTTGCACATATATGTGTTAAAATCAGTACACGAAGTGTTATTAGGCTAAAAATATTTCAATTTTGGGGAAAGCCAATCTTTGCGTTATTTCATGATTAACATCAATAATTTTCGTTCATTATTAAGACTCATGATCAAAATGAGTTGATTTACAATTATCGACCATTAAAGTTGAGATTTCACCCCGAGATTTTCGAATTGGTTTGAAGTATTATTTCGGTACAAACACCAACAATTTTCCATTATTATTAAGACCCATATGAAATTGACGTAGAATTAATCTTATTCGTCCAATTACGTCGAGATTTCAGCGGTTTTAAGCTGTTTTTGAGTGTCGTTGGCGGTTTTCGTAACATTCATCGCGATTCATTGCTTGTGTACAAAATGTGTTATTGAAAATAAATGACGCATTGTTTTTTCTGAAGGATGTGTTATTTTGAGGCAATATTTGTCATGTACGATAAGACATGTGTTATAAATATTGTATGATTACGCAGCGTGTTAATTAGCAAACGTTTCAATCTTCGGTCGCATCTGGCTTCTTCGTTATTTCATGATTAACATCAATAATTCTCATCGATTACTAAGATATGCGGACAAATTGAGTCTATTTTACATTATTCGGCCATTAAAATGGAGATCTTAACCGCGAATGAAATTTGAGGTGTTATTTCATTATAAACTTCCAAAAATTTCGTTGATTATGAAAATTCATGAGTAATTGAGATCGATTTAACCTTATTCTATCACTAACGTCGGAGACCTTAACAGCTTCATCGAGTTTTGGGTATCGTCGGTGGTTTTCGATCTATTAGCACCTTGCTTGTTACCCCAGAAGTGTTATCCAGAATGCATGAAGTGCTATGTAGAATGCAGAAATTGTTACCCATCAAGCGTTTTATTAGCAAACGACTCAATAATAGGTCGCGTCAAATTTTTTCCTTTTTTCACGATTAACATCAATATTTTCCATTGGTTATTAAGCTCATTATCGATTTCACCTTATTGGCACATTAAACTCCAGATTTCTCGATTTTTCAATGAGCTTTTCAAAATTTCATTGAACACATTTTTTCATTATAAATTTCAAAATTTTTCGTTTATTATTAACACACATGAGAAATTGTCATCGATTTAACCGTATTCGGGTCATTAACGTCAAGATTGAGCCAACTTTCGAATGTAATGGTTTGATCGAACTTGATTTTGGATTGATTGTTTGGGAGAGATGATGACAAATATTAGTAATTTTCGCAACAGGGTGGGAAAGTGAGTCTTTTCCCTGCAAATATATCCTTAACTCTAAGAGAAACTTAAAATGGGTCCTCTCTATTTTAAAATTTTTCAGGGCCTTAACTCTAGTCAAAATATTCTAATGGGGTCTGAAACATAATTAACCCATTTTTCAGTCGTTTCCTTATCGAAAAAAAAAAAGAGAGAATCGGAATATAGTAATTCATATCCTAAAATAGCCAAGTTTCCATAACTTGTGTGGGAGCAAAGATTCCATTACTTGCCGGTTAACGAAGGTGAATTTTACTGAATAAAAAAGAGGCAACCATGCTAGAAATCAGTGATAACGGAACCAATGGATCATGAGGTTTCAGGTGAAATCAGATCCGATCCTAACAAATTTGCAGTCACCCTCGATTTCAACATTAGGGCAGCCTCTACATTGTGCATAGCAACCTGCTAGCAGAAATCTTGAAAGGTATCAAATGAATACCCCGCTCGAATCGCGTTCTACCATTTCAACCGAGTCTCCCCTTATAGATGAAATAGTGTATCGTCCAAGTTTACCTTTATAACCTTAGGCAGTGGACATGCCCATCTCATCTCGGTATGACACTAGCCAGAGAATAATCTATTCGGTTAGCTCAGGGATAAATAGAGGTAGGAGAATGATTTCTCAGTTCTTATTATTAATCGTAAAAGTAATACAACATTGTGATCTATATATACATAAAGAATTGACCTATTCGATATACTGGTCATAATATAAAAGGAATAAATATTGGAGAATGAAAGTAATTAAAGGCAAAATGATAGCAACGGTTAGCTGCCACAAATGAAATCTTTGCACTTCAATGCTTTGATCTCGAACGGATATTTCCACAATTGAGTTTTCTATTCATCACTTCATCCATCCTTAAATAACGGATCATTTGGACAACCTAGGCTACATCTTGGGACCTTATACATGTTTGGTGAATATGTCCGCTAGTTACAATTCAGAACGAATTTGGAGCAACTTGATGGATCCTTCTTGTATGTGATTTCTGATAAAATGACCATCAATCTCGATAAGTTTGGATCTTTCATGAAACTTCGGGTTTAAACCAAGTTGCATCGCTGATTGTCACAAAAAATGTTAGGAGCCGATAATGAGGAGAAACCGAGTTTTGATAGAAGTTGTCTAATTCACAAAATCTCGGTTGTGATAGATCCCATAACTCTGTATTCTGCTTCAGTGGAAGATCTTGCAATTTTGCTTTGTTTCTTCACCTTCCAAGAACCTAAAGAATTACCCACAAAACCACAGAAACCGGTAACTGATTATCTAAAATCAGGGCAAGTTGTCCAATCTCAATCTAAAAACCCTCTAATATGCAAACTTGATTTGTAAGGAAATAATATTCCTTAACCAAGCGAGCCTTTTAAATAATGAAGTAAATGATGAGCTGCTTCAAGATGTCGTATACAAGGATTTGAAACAAACTGACCAAGTTTGCTCAATGCAAAACAAATATATGAACGAGTAAAAGTCAAATATATAAGCTTCCCGATAAACTTCTGTATTGAGTCGGATTCTCCAATATTGCACCTTCAACTAGACGTGTCTATCCGATTACGGTTGCGGTTCCCGATTATGAACCTTCGGTTTACGGTTAGTAAAAACCTCTAACCGTAACCGAACCGCGATAACCACGGTTACGATTACGGTTTGGAACTGGCCATGTCAGTTACGAATACAGTTTGGAACAACCGGTTTACAGTTCCAAATTTATTTTTTTTGAATTTTTTTTCTATGTAATAATTGAATGAAATTGTTTTTTAATAATGTAAAAGACAATAGAAATTTTTAAAGAAATAGACCATCAATACTTGAAAAAAAAAAAAAAACAAATACAGATTGAAATAAAAAAAATCGTGGCTTTCGGTAGTTTTCGACGAACAATCGTCGTAGGCATCTCCTTCGTCCGTATCGTTGAGTTTATGGCCCTTGTGATTGAATTAAAAAAATAAATAAAACATAACATATAGCGATCAATTTTATGATATTAAAAAAAAAAAGACAAATTAAAAACCAACGGTCAACGTTCGTTACTTTAATCGAATAAATAAACAAAATTATAAAGCTCAACGTTAAGCGCCAACTTCAATTAAAAAAAAAAAACGTAAAATCTTAAAATCCAACTAGACTAATTATTCTATGAACCGCGGTTCATAACCACCGGTTTACGGTTAGAAAAATAAAAAACCGTAACTGAATAGTCGTAAATAACGGGCCGGTTACGGCTTGAATCGTAACTGTTGACCGCCAGTTTGGTTACGATTAGGTTACCGTTTTCAAACCTTGTGAACAGCTCTACCTTCATCTACATATAACTTAATGTCGGGATTCATCGGGGTTGAGAGAGGTTTTGATGCTAAGTAACATGTTGCTTCCAAAAGTTTTGAAGTATACATGCTTTGAGAAATGGCTAGTCTAGCAGAAATACGAGCAATCTATAATCCCAAAAAAAAAATTATGCAGTCCTAGGTCTTTAAGTTTAAACCTCGTAAGTAATGACGATTTTGTTTCATTAATAACACTAAGAGAAGGACCTGGAATAATAATATCATCACCATAAACTAACAAGGCAACAATGTTAGATGAAGATCGTTTCATAAACAAAGTATGATCAGTATTGGCTTGTGTAAAACCAAAGTTCAACATAGCATCAGAAAATTTTGCATTCCATTGTCTTGATGCTTGTTTAAGTCCATATATCGACTTGTGTAATCGACATACATATGAAGATGGAGTTTTCGGCGGCTTATACCCAGGTGGAGTTCCATAAAACTTCCTCAAAATAAATCACCATTTAAAACAGCACTATTTATATCAAGTTAAGATAGGTACCAATTTTGGAAGACAACTATGAATAGTAAAATCTTGACTGTTTTAGGCTTAGCTACGGGTGAAAAAGTGTTAATGAAATCAATGCCTTCTAACTGTTGGCTACAAGCCTTGCTTTGTATCGCTCTACTCCACCCATATATTCATACTTATATTATAAACCCATAAAAAAACAGTTGGCTTCTTTTAGAGTCGTCAAAACAGGTCGGCGAGGCGGGCTTGGGCAGGCCGCCTTTTGGCGGGCCTGGTGGGCATAGCCCGCCCGCATAAAAAAAACCTGAAAGACATGAACTGCGGGGGTCGTTCTGTACAGACTAATTCCTGAATTGCGTATGCATACAGTCAATTGCTTATAAATCTTATTTCACAATCCTTTTATCGATTCCGATGAGCACCGGTGCTTGCATTTGACGGCTCTGGAATATTAGTTGTCACCGGAAGAGACTGACGAGTTGGTATCGAACCAGCGAGGAAGATAGGGGTGGTGGCGGTACGTCGTCTGTTGCTTCGACTGGTGGTGGTGCGCGCGCTGGTGGGGTGGCTGTGGTGGGGTAGTTGTGGTGTGCGCGTGTTGAGTGTTGACCGGTGGTGTGGTGGCTGCTAGGTTTTTAGTTTGCTAGTGCTGCTCGATAGAGATGCCCAACCGCCGGTTTCGGTTAACCGGTGGTTGCCGGTTGGTCGAAATGCCAACCGGCCACAACCGGCCGGAGACGGATGCCGGTTGGCCGTCTCCAGTTGCTGGTTGACCAACCGGCCGCCGGTCAAAGGGTATCCGGCGGTTACCATCCGCCAGTTTTTTTTTTTATTATTTTTTATTATTTTTTATTTTTTTTATTTTTTTAAATTTATAGTGTATATTTCGATTAGTTTTCGACTTTTCGGGACACAATTATGTTTTTTTCGGTATATAACAAGGGTTTCGATTGAAAAATATTAATCATCATAAATTAATTTCATTACAAAAATGAAGTTACATTTACAATTAAAATTTACAAAGTCGAAAATACAAAGTAAGAAAAAAAAATTTATTCGTTGTTCGTTGAATACGTGAATCGCAATCGCCATTTGCCAATGCCAGTCGATAATCGGTTTCTGAAAAAAAAATGTACAATAGAAGTTAGTTAGATAATATTTTTTTGTACAATCGCCATTAAAAAATGAAATTAGTATTAAGAACTTATCTTTTTCGGACTTTGTCGTTGGCTTGGAAGTCGTCACGCGAGCGATTTCTTGGAGACGTTGGCTGAAAAATAAGATTGTATGTGTAAGTAATTATTTAAAAATATAAAATAAGAAAATTAATACAATGAGATTAGTATTAAATTTAAGGACTTATCTTTTTTCGGGCTTGAATCTTTCGCCATTTTCGGAGATTCTCTATTCTCTCTACTCTTAGTCGCCACCGCCATTGCCGCCACCACCAGTCTCGGTGCCGGTGGTGTCGTCGAATACGTCGTCGTCCGAATCGGTATTCGTGAAATCTTGTGTCCGATGTTCGGCTCTCGTCCAATCATCGAGAAGGCATTGGTATTCGACGTTTTCTACCGTCAACCTCGAATGCCTTTCACTCAAAGTTAAGCCGCCCATGCTAAAAGCTTGTTCAATCGCGACGTTTGAAATTGGGACGACAAAGATTTCCCTAGCGATCTTCGCCAACGTTGGATACGTTGGCGACATCTTCGACCACCATCTGAGGACGTTGAACTGATCCTCTTCCTCGGCGAACTCAAAAGTGGTCGACAAGTAGTTATCTAACTCAATGAACGGGTTCGTCGACCTTTGGCGTTTGCTCGTGTTGAGGAGGTTGTAGTAGGAGGCTAAGCGATCACTACCGCTAGCACTACTACTACTAGTGGATTGACCCGAACTCGATCGAGTTGGGTCTTGGCCAATATCAGTCTTATACGCTCTAAAGACTGCCTTTAGAGCGTCATACCCTATATTCCTAACCTGAATATTGTAGTTATCGGGGATAACACTAGAATCAGCCGCAATGGACTGGTAGTACAGTGCCAGAAAATTATCTGTCCCCTCTACGCGTATTCTGGGGTCTAATATCTTCGCAATGATGAAGATATCGGGTATTTCCCAAAAGTACTTCAGCCATTTAGCCTTCATGGCTAAAACGGCCGGACCCGCAATCTCGTCATTGACAAAAGCGTTTAGAACGCATGCGACTTTAACGCAATGATCTAATGCTAAGATTGATGTCGGGTAATATGTTCCCGACATCTCCTTCGTGGCATCGTGAAATACTTGAAGTATTTCACATATGCCGTTGCATCCGTCCCACATCGTAGGATGTAATGCTACCCCGAATTCGGGGTTTTCGTCGTAGAAATCGCTCAAGGTGTGGCGATATTCGTACGACGTATCCAACATCTTGTAGGTGGAATTCCACCTGTTGGGTACATCTAAGGCAAACTTCTTGGGCGTGATTGCCAAACTTTTACAATGACGCTTCCACTTCTTCAGTACAGAAGAGTGGCGCATCATGTAACCAATTGCCGTTCATATCGGCGTAACGTGTGCCTTTAGATGCGTGAGTGCGTCCTGAACACATAGGTTAAGTATGTGGCAGAAGCACCGGACATGAAAGAATAGACCGCCAAATGACGGTCGACAATTCTTAATCAAATCTTCAATGCTCGCGTTATTAACGCTAGCATTATCAAAGGATACCGAGAAAATCTTCTCGAGTATTCTATATTCCGATAAGATACTCCTAAGCTTAAGTGCGATGTTTTGAGCTGTGTGTGCTGTGTCAAATTCCCTATACGCAATTAAGCGTTTCTGTACTTGCCAAGAGTCATCAATCCAATGGCATGTAACGCTCATGTAATGATGATCTTGCCAGTGATCCCTCCATATATCGGAGGCAGTGGACATTTTACACTCTAAATTTCCTAATTGATCTATTAACTCGCGTTTATACGCGAGTACCGTCTTCCTAATGTCTCGCGTAAGGGTGCTACGTGAAACTTTCTTCGCTTGGGGGTTATACGACTTTCTGATCCACTCTTCGTAGATCGGATCGTCGGCAAACCGAAAAGGAAGATGTTTCGCGCAAACAAATTTTGCAAGTTGTTTGCGCGCGACGTCTTCGTTGTACATGAACAAAGACGTCGGACTTGCACTGGGTCCTTGTCCAGTAGCGGACGAACCCGTACCCGTAGCCCCGTGCATTTGACTTTGACTTGACTAATTCCTATCTTAGTAGGATGTTTTGAGCGGATATGGAGTTTCTTCCGGTTGGTCCCGTTGCGTGTTTCTCGCCGTTCCATCCATGTCCGAGCCGAGGAGGTCACTTAGGTCGAGCATAATTTCGGGGGAGTCGTCAGATTGGAAGTAGTCATCTTGCGATGAACTACCAACAATCTGTTTCCCCCTCGATCTCGAACTCGATCCTCGACGACGGCTATCCATATCTAAAATAAAAGATTAGAATAAACGTTCGATAAAAATATGTGTAAACTTACGAAAAAAGAGGCGAGTAAAATTCGGAGCGTCGTGTAGTAGAGCCGGGCGGGGATTGATGAGTGTAGTAAAGCCGGTCGGGGATTGAGGGACTAGTATTTTAATTAGTTTATTTTTAATTCGTGGACTACAACGAGGCTGAGAATTACGCGTTTTGAGAGTAAATAATTGAGAGAAAGAGATAGAATTGAGTTGTGATTTTTTGAAGAGGGGTGGGGGGGTATTTATAATTGTTTTGGGGTAAGTAGCCGTTGCAACAGCCGGTTGCCGGTTGCAACCGTCGGTTCCCGGTCAACCGCCAGTTGCAACGGCTAGTTCTTTAATTTATTTTTTTTTCTCTAACGGCTATTTTTATCAGAATTTTTTTTTAATTTTCCATCTCTAATCTAACGGATATATTAATTATAATATTATATATTATTATATATTTATATTTTTTCGTATTATATTATATATATATATATATTAAATATATAAATATATATATATATATTATACATACAACCGCCGGTTGAACCTGCGGTTTGCGGTTTGGGAATTTCCCAAACCGCGTGGAACCGGCCACCCGCGGCCGCCGGTTGCGGTTGGTGGCCGGTTCCGGTTACAAACCGGCACCGGCGGTTGAAAACCGGCAGTTGGCTGGTCGGAACCGCCGGTTTCGGTTTGTTTTGGGCAAGACTATTGCTCGATGAGCAATTTGATTTTGAAGGGATTGCTAATGATAAGTGGACTGGGCCTGGTGGAGGATCGGCTAAAAGAATAAAAATAATTAAGGCTGGGCTGGGCTGAGTAGGCGGGCGGCCCGCGGATTAGCCCGCCCGCCCCGCCGAAGCCCGCGGCCCGCGCGTGGCGGGCCAAAAAAATTGCAGCCCGCCCCGCCCTTTTGGCGGCCCGACCCGCGGGCCACATGCTGTTGACCGCTCCAGCTTCTTTAAGTGAGGTAATGCTTCAACAGTCAATGTTTGATTTTCCTCCATGGCTGATAACTCTTCTTTCGTAGCGTGTACAGGAATACACATAACTTGATAATAATATCGCGGTTCCTGAACAAGTGATGCATTAAGAACAAGATTTTTATGATTATTAGACAACTTATCATATGAAAGAAAATGAGAAATAAGAGATAAAGATGATTTATATTTGCAAGCATTATTGCAATGAAAATCTTGAAGATACGAAGGCGGCTTTGAAGTCCTAGTGGACTTTCTGGTGGCCATGGAAACTTCTCGTGCATCATCTCCTATCGGATCAACCGAAGATATCTCATCTTTTGATAATATGATTCGCAAACTACCTGATGAATCTACTATTGGGACTTCACGTTCTTCATTTTGATCGTCATTTTCGCTTTTATCATGGCAAGCTGGAATATGTACCTCATGCATCGAGTGTGATCTTCATTTGCCGACTTAGGAAGGACCAAATCCTAAAAAAGATCACTAGTAGCATTGCTTTTAGTTATTTCATGAAGTGGAAAAATTTCCTCCTCGAATCTAACATCTCTCGAGATAAAAATTTCGCCCATATGTAAGTCTAAACATTTGTAGCCTTTTATCCTAGTTGTGTAACCAAGAACGCGAGTCAAATTTATCTCTCTTTGCTGCAATGGTCGAAGCAAAATATAATGATCCAAAAACTTTCAGATTATCGTAGATTACATGATTATTAAATAAACGTTCATACGGAGATTTATTTTTCAAGTAAACAGAAGGAAGACAATTTATAAGGGAGACCAATATTCTTTAGATAAAGATGACTGAAACATAAGAGCACGTACCACATTTAATAGATGTTGGTGTTTCCTCTCGACAACATAATTATGCATGTAAACACAACTAAAATTATGTAATATACATCTACTCTGTAACAGATCGGACCGAATGCTAAAATACGTTTCTACAACATTAAAAATAAGGCATGATTCGTTAAAACTTCAGATTTTTCTTTAAGCAGAAAAATTCATGTGAATCTACTTATGATCGGCCAACGCAAGGAAAAATCTGTGATTTGCATGCGAAGAATGAAATGGACCCAATATATCACAATGAACAAGATCAAGGCATATGATGCAAAATTATTTCTGGATGGAAAAGGCGAACACTTTTGTTTAGCCTCTTGACAAATTTCACACAAATACTTGTTATTTGGCTCACAACAATGTCAAGTGTCTTTAAGACCGTTTAATGTTCTTTGAGAAGGATGGCCCAAACATTTGTCCCATAGATCAATATAGACTTTATTGAAAAACACAATATAGATGAATCAAAGTCGAGAAAATTCACAACATTTTTCTTCTATAAATAAAGTCCATTGCATAGGTCACCCTTGCCGATCAAAGTCTGCAGCTTGTTGTCCTGTATCACAAAATCATTAGCAAAGAAAATAACTTGCAGACTATTTTCAGCGGTTAGACAACTAACTGATAATAAGTTGAAATGAAATTTTGGCGTAAACAAAACATTTTCAAAATTATATCCTTACTTATTTGAATATATCCCGCTTTCTGAATCTAGATGCATGACTTATCTTGTAATGTTATGCTAACATCATTTATATCATGTGAATTATGAAATAGTGATATGTCATAGCATATGTGCCTAGAGGCACCCGAATGAACGAGTCAAAAAGAGTTCTTAGATTTTGAAGCATTAAAAGTAAAACAATAATTTGTTTTACCGCTTATTTGGGCATTGTCGGAATGAGCGGTCCAGGGGATTGGTTGACTCAGCAACAACTTTAAATGTTGAATCTGATGCTTACTAAGTTGTTGGATGAATTGCCCAATTCGAGGGAGAAGATCCAACATTATTAGTGACCCGGTCCATGACCAGATTCGAATCATCCACTGATGCATGATTCACTTTAGGTGTATTATTGAACCTAGAATTTGGTTTAAAACCTGGACGAAATCCATGCAACTTATAACAAACATCCATCGTAATACCCACCTGTTGCAATGGGTACATATAGGTCTATCCTCTTAAGACTTTGATTGTTACCACCCGACTTCTTGGTATCTTGAGATATATAACCAGACGTGTTTTTTCCTTCCATCATGCTCATTTGCTTAAGAGGTGGTAACAACTTAGTTTTAATAAGAACACAAAGTCGACGTGAGAAAAACACAAGTTAATACCCAACAAATTCCAAGTTGTGCAAGCAGTTCGGGGTTCTTATGAAAACTAAGTTCGAAATGAGCATGATGGGGGAGCTCAATTTCTTCCTCGGTTTACAAGTCAAACAACTTTCAGATGAAATCTTCATAAGTTAATCCAAGTACATCCTTGACGTCTTGAAGAAGTACGACATGGAGAAGTGCATACCGAAGAGCACATCGATGTCCACTACTTGCAAGCTTGACTCGACCCTGCTGAGAAGCCAGTCGATCCAACTACATGTAGAGGAATGATCAGTCGCTGCTTTACCTCACCGCAAGTTCTCCACGTGCTTGTGTGCCCGATTTCAAGCCATTCCAAAGGAGTCACACATGCAAGCCGTGAAGAGAATCATGAAATATCTCAAAGGGACACCAACTCTCGGACTACGGTATCCTAAAAACTATGGATTTAACTTAATATGTTACACTGACGTAAATTATGCAAGGTGTGGGATGAACAGGAAAAGCACCTCCGGTGGCGTGCAATTCGTAGGTGACAAACTGGTAAGTTGGTCATCCAAGAAATAAAATTGTGTGTTAACCTCCACTGCCGAGGAAGAGTACGTCGCCGTTGCTAGCTGCTGCTCTCAAATCTTATGCATGGATTTAGTTACTCCAAGTAATCCTAATTATTTTCTCAACAATATTAGCATGTAATGACATATTTGTAGGTATAAAATTTAGTTACTCCAAGCAATCATAATTATTTTCAATTGCTAATTAAATTCCTTGATATCTGTTAGACCCTTAACGTATGAGATGACGTGGTCCTGCATCATTTTTGGGCATATGAGACGCATTTGCACGGAAGAATGGGGCGTTGGCTCGGTGGGATGCCCCCGACTTGGGAATAACTTGTTGAAATCTTGCGAGGCCGCAAAGACACATTCAGGACATGACACCTAGGACTCATCAGGCAAGACATTTGCTTGGTGGGATGCTCCGACTTATACTAAGTCTTGCGATTGCACGGTACAGTCGGGACTTGGCATGCTAAAGTCGGCAGACTTGGCGCTTCCATGGTGAGGTGCTTGGATGACTTGCTCATGCGCGGGACCAGAAAAGTGCGCGCGGGACATGGCACATCACGCGCATAACTTGGCAAAGGGGGACGTCGTCTTGGTGTAACATCCAAGAAACATGTCGAGCACAACATTGACAATGATGGATGTTGTCTTGGTGATGCGTCTTGGCTTATTGGCAGAGGTGGGACATTGCTAGCTGGACAAGGCGAAAATCCTTAGCCAAATGTCTGGACCATGCTCAGAAGCTTTGTGACTGCTAAGAATGGCAGAAAAGACGGACATGACAATTACCTCAAAAAAATGCCCATAAACAGAAGTTACGACTAATGAACTTGGCAGACATAAAACAAATCACAACCCGCATTTACACCCACGATTGAAATGTCAAGATTCCACCAATAGTAATATAAATAGTTCCTTCATTTGTACTTAGAAAGGATCCAATATTGTGCTTTTATGAGTTCTTTGCAGAAATTCCTTGTAATCTTTTAGTTAGGAATAAATCTTATGCTTCGAGAAAATAAACCAAGTAAATGAATACACACACACTTAAACGCGAGATTACTTGTGGGAAAAAAGTTGACTGATAAGGTGAAAAGAGGCTGACTAACTTTGCACGTGATATGTTAGGCAGTACAAACCTTAAGTTGCTGACAAGTATTCCAAGTAATTTAGTAGGATCGTGAGAATGTCCTTGATCACTTAAAGATGGGCCTGTTTGGTTTCCTGGATAAACAAATAATATAATAGTACGGAATAAAATTGTGTTTGGTTCCTTATTTAAAGCCTGCTATAATAAGTTAGCCCAGTATTTAAAGTGAGCCCGATATAACTTAATTGAACTGAGGAGGTAGGATTATTTATATTGGGCCTAGTATATTTAAGCTTATATTGGCTTTATCCTTCTTGTTGTAATCAAAAGCCCACTTTGAAGACGATGTTGCATTCCTCGTAATAGTTTGATAATTTTAATATTATTATGAAATAATAATAATAATAATAATATGTGGATGTTTTTAATGTTGTAAAAGTTAGTTGATTGTTGATGATATGAGATAAGATAAGATAAGATAAGATGTATTTAATGTTGTAAATGTTGGATGAAATAGTAGAAATTTTTCTACTATAAATAGACCGGTGTATTTGTATTGAATCATATCGAAAACATTATTATCTCTCTACAATCCCGTGTTTATATTTCTATTCTTGTCCAGTTATAATAGTTTCATAACACGTTATCAGTACGAGCGCTCTCCGGCAACGATTAACCTCCGGACAAGATCTTATACAACTATAATCGAGGTATGGTAATTATATTTTGTGTACGGTAAGTTTATTTATAACACTCGTACACTTATGTTACGGACAATTTAAATTATATAAATATAACATATATACCACTAAAACGCTTTAGCCCGAGTGGTTTCGCGGAATATCGTCACTATAAGTGATGTGAGATCCAGATTTCGAATCCTAGTGGTGACGAGGGAATTTTATTTTTGACGAGATTTTGAAAAGAGCGATTTAAATAATATTATTTATTTTATTGATATCTCAAGTATATATCATATATATTTTGAATTAATTTTGGACTATACGGATGGATAAATTTTATTACCACTGGGAGAAATTAAATTTATTTTATTAAGAAGAAATACATGTATTTTGTCCATCTCAGACTATTATGATTTTCTTATTATAGAATCACGTCGTTTTATACAAAAATGAATCTTGCGCTTCTTACTTTATTTATCGTGATGCTTATCGGGTGGTGGATAATATTTTTACAGTTGTTTCCAAAATATAGTTATTAATTGTAATATTTTTCATTATTATGATTACCGAAATATATTTTATATTGTGAAGGATGTTGCTATATACGATTATTGATCTCCTGATTCTTACTCTACTCACGGCGATAATTATCTATATATGGATTATGTTTTTACCAAGATTTTACGAGAGTGATATTTTTTTATGTTATAACATATGTTTATTATGAAATATATTTTGTGATAGAAAGATGTCGCTCTACCTAATGATTGATCTTTTGACTACTATTATTTTTACGATGGCACTCCTCGGGATGTGGACTTTATTTTTCGTAAGGATTTTTACAAAAGAAGATTAATTGTAATTTTTCTTTAAAGTATTTTTTTTTGCGATAAACTTGTATTGATATTTATATTGGAAATATTAATGTTATTCACATCATATATTTTTTTTTTATACTTTATGATTTGAATATTAAAACGTCTTTTGTATTTTATGATAGTATGACGAATTTACAAAGCCTCGAGTTTGTTGCCCTTGACATCTCATGGAAGAATTATTTATCTTTGCAACTAGACGCAGAAATTCATCTAAAAGCAAAAGGTTTGGGTGACACTATTGTCGACCCAAAAACCACAACGGGTGCAGGTGACACCACTGATACGGTAAAAACCACAAGCGCTCAGGATAAGGCAAGAGCTTTGATAGTTTTTCGACACCACATTCATGCGGATCTGAGGGATGAATACTTGAATGAACAAGATCCCGCTGAATTGTGGAAAAATCTGAAAGATCGATTTGACTACTTGACAACTGTTATCCCCCCTAAGGCAAGATATGAATGGATGCATTTAAGATTACATGATTTTTAATCTGTAACTGAATATAACTCGGCTGTTCATAAGGTGGCCGCCACACTGAAATTGTGTGGAGAAATAGTCACGGAAAACAGTATGCTGGAGAAAACATTCATCACTTTTCATCCATCAAATATGATATTGCAACAACAATATAGGGAGATGAGATTTAAAAAGCATTCAGAGATAATCTCTTGTCTATTGTTGGCTGAACAAAATAATGAATTGTTGATGAAAAACCACGAATCCCGACCGACTGGTTCTACTGCAATTCCTGAAGCGAATGCAGTCAAAGGTAATAATTATAATAGTCGAAGCAATGATCGTGGACGTGGTCGTGGTGGACATCGCGGTCGTGGACGTGGCCGTGGTCAAGGTCGTGGTCAAGGCCGTGGACGTGGCCGAGGAAATTACGGTGGTGGTTATCAGCATTTCCGTGGTGGTTATCATAACAATCGTGGTGGTCATCAGAATTTTCCCCAGAAGAGGAAAAATTACGAGAATAATGATGAGAAGAGGCACATTGAAAAAAAGAACAACGATGAGCAATGCTATCGTTGCGGCGGTTCGGGCCATTGGTCACGTAACTGTCGCATGCCCAAAAATTTGGTTGAATTATATCAACAAAACAAGGGCAAAGAAAAGATAATTGAAACGAATTTTGTTCAAAGTGATTTGGCCTCTGCTTGATGAAAATACACATTTCGAAACTGCGGATTTCTAGTTTTTCATGAAGAAAACTAATCTACTATGTATTATTATCGTGGGCTTTATTGTTATGTGCATTGTATGGTTTATTAATTGTGTGATTTATTATGTATCGTTTGGAGTGTTTTATTAAGTTATATGTTTTCTTGTGATATATATGTTTATTTTAATAATGATTATTATGTGTTTGTTTATAAAGGAATTTCTCTGATGGAAACGAACAATGTGCAATGAAGAATTATGTCTTGCAGACTGTGCAACGACTCATACGATTATGAAGAATAAGAAATATTTCAATTATCTTGAAATGAAAGGAACAAGTATTATTACAATATCGGGTAGCACAAATATAATTGAAGGCTCCGGAAGAGCCAACATTTTACTACCCAGAGGAACAAGGCTGATAATTGAAAATGCCTTATATTCTCCTAAGTCTCAAAGAAATTTATTGAACTTTAAAGCTATTTGACATAATGGATATCATGTTGAGACTGCAGAAAAGCAGATGTTGAATATTTGTACATTACAACGGGGGTTTCTAATGATAAAAGAATTATGGAAACATTACCTTCCTTTGACCCTGGCTTGTATTACACATATCTTAGAACGATCGAATCGTATGCTACCGTAAACCAGAAGTTTACTAATGACAGTACATTTAATGTTTGACATGACCGGTTGGGCCATCCCGGTGCAATTATGATGCGAAAAATAATTGAGCATTCACGTGGGCATTTAATGAAGTACCAGAGGATTCTTCAAAGTAATGAATTATCATGTGTCGCCTGCTCTAAAGGGAAGTTAATTTTTCGGCCATCACCAGCGAAAATAAAGAATGAATCCATAACATTTTTGGAGCGTATACATGGTGATATTTGCGGACCGATACATCCATCATGTGGATCATTTAGGTATTTCATTGTATTAATTGATGCATCGACTAGATGGTCTCATGTATGTTTGTTATCAACACGCAACATGGCGTTTGCGAGATTGCTTGCACAAATGATCCGACTAAGAGCACATTTTCCAGATTATCCGATAAAGAAAATACGCCTTGATAATGCTGCTGAATTTACTTCCAAGGCATTTAATGATTATTGTATGTCTATCGGAATTGATGTTGAGCATCCCGTGCCACATGTTCATACGCAAAACGGTCTTGCAGAATCGTTGATTAAGCGCTTGCAATTAATTGCAAGACCATTATTGATGAAGTCGAATCTTCCTCGTCTTGCTGGGGACATGCTATATTGCATGCAGCAACACTAATCCGCATCAGGCCAACAAGTTATAATGATGTCTCCCCATTACAAATGGTTCATGGTCAGGAACCAGATATTTCCATCTAAGAATTTTTGGATGTGCAGTATATGTTCCAGTTGCTCCACCACAACGAACAAAGATGGGACCTCAAAGGAGGTTGGGAATATATGTCGGATATGAATCTCCATCGATAATAAAGTATTTGGAACCTCTAACTGGAGATTTATTTACGGCCAGATTTGCCGACTGTCATTTTGATGAATTGAATTTTCCGACATTAGGGGGAGAAAAGAAACAGCTGGAGAGAAATGTTAGTTGGAATGAATTATCGCTAAATCATTATGATCCTCGAACTAAAGAATGTGAACTAGAAGTTCAAAAGATAATTCATTTACAGAGTTTAGCTAATCAACTGCCAGAAAGCTTTACTGACCTTAAAAGAGTGACAAAGTCACATATACCAGCTGTTAATGCTCCTGCAAAAATAAATGTTCCTGCAGAACATATTATCGAGCCTAAGCCACAGCTAAGCGTGGTAGGCCCTCGGGTTCCAAAGATAAAAATCCTCGGAAAAGAAAAGGAGCAAATAATAATAAGAATGGTCCAACCGAGGATTTATCGACTAGAGAAGAGTCGATGGGCAATGAGAATGAAACTCATGTACCTGAACGTTCAAAAATAATGATAATGAAGAGATCTCGATAAACTATGCCCAAAATGGAATTAGATGGAACCGAGATGAAGTCAACGTTGACGATAAATTCTCATTTAACGTAGCGCTACATGAAATGAATGAGCTTAATGAGATTAATGAGAATGAGGACCATGAACCAAAGTCTGTACAAGAATAGAGACAAAGAAATGATTTGCCAAAATGAAAAGATGCAATCGAGGCCGAATTGAAATCACTTGAGAAACGAAAAGTTTTCGGACCTATAGTCCGTATACCAGAAAATGTAAAGCCGGTTGGATATAAATGAGTTTTCATTAGAAAAAGAAATGAAAACGGCGAAATTGTAAGATACAAAGCACGGCTTGTTGCGCAAGGTTTTTCGCAACGACCAAGTATTGATTATGAGGAGACGTATTCTCCTGTGGTGGATGCAACTACTTTTCGTTATATAGTGAGTCTGGCAGTAAGAGAAGGTCTCGATATGCGTCTGATGAAAGTTCTCACTGCTTATCTATATGGAACACTTGACAGTGACATATATATGAAGCTTCCCGAGGGATTTCAGTTGTCTAAAAATTCAGGGCCCAGAAACAAGTACTCAGTTAAATTGAATAAATCGCTTTATGAATTAAAACAATCTGGGAGGTATAATCGCCTAAGTGAATTTTTAGTAAAAGAAGGGTATCGTAATGATCAAACTTGTCCCTGCATATTTCTGAGAAGATGTAAAAATGAGTTTGTTATTATAGCAGTCTATGTTGATGATATCAATATAATTGGAACTCCTGAAAAGTTGTCCAAAGCTGTTGATTATTTGAAAAGGGAGTTTGAAATGAAAGATCTCGGGAAAACAAAATTTTGTCTTGGACTTCAAATTGAATATTTGAAAAGTGGAATATTTGTACATCAAGAGACTTATACGAAAAAGGTATTGAAAAGATTTTACATGGATGAATCTCATCCACTGGATACTCCAATGATTGTTAGATCTTTAGACGTAAATAAAGATCCCTTCAGACCACGCGAAAATGATGAAGAGCTACTTGGTCCTAAAGTACCATATCTTAGTACTATTGGAGCACTAATGTATCTTACGAGTCATACGCGACCTGATATAGCTTTTGCTGTAAACTTATTGGCAAGATATAGTTCTTCGCCGACTCGTAGACACTGGAATGGAGTTAAATGAATTTTTCGATCCTTAAAGGAACATCTGATATGGGATTGTTCTATTCTAATGAGTCGAAAGCAAATTTAGTTGGGTATGCAGATGCTGGCTATTTGTCTGACCCACATAATGCTCGATCGCAAACAGGTTATTTATTTACATATGGTGGAACCGCTATTTCATGGCGGTCAGTGAAACAAACTTTAACAGCTACTTCATCTAACCATGCGGAAATTCTCGCTATTCATGAAGCTAGCCGAAAATGTGTTTGGTTGCGATCGATAATTGAGCATATCCAACAGAGTTGTGGGTTGCTTTCTGAGAAATTACATCCAACGATCTTATATGAAGATAATGCGACATGTATTGCCCAATTAAATGAAGGATATATTAAAGGGGATAGAACAAAGCATATTTCACCGAAATTTTTCTTCACCCATGATTTGGAGAAAAATGGTGATATTGATGTACAACAAGTGCGATCAAGTGAAAATCTTGCAGATTTATTTACGAAGCACCTTCCCCAATTAGTTTCAGGAAATTGGTATATTCAATTGGAGTTCGAAGACTCCGAGATTTATAATGACGTTATCATCAGGGGGAGAAAATACGCGTTGCACTCTTTTTCCCTTCACTGTGGTTTTTCCCATGTGGTTTTCCCAGTAAGGTTTTTAATGAGGCAACAAATGAAAGCGTATCAAAAGGAATTATGTACTCTTTTTCCTTCACTAGGTTTTTATCCCACTGGGTTTTTCCTAGTAAGGTTTTAACAAGACAAATTCTTTGAAAAACATCCAAGGGGGAGTATTATGAAATAATAATAATAATAATAATATGTGGATGTTTTTAATGTTGTAAAAGTTAGTTGATTGTTGATGAGATGAGATAAGATAAGATAAGATGTATTTAATGTTGTAAATGTTAGATGAAATAGTAGAAATTTTTCTATTATAAATAGACAAATGTATTTGTATTGAATCATATCGAAAATATTATTATCTCTCTACAATCCCGTGTTTATATTTCTATTCTTGTCTAGTTATAATAGTGTCATAACAAATATATAATACTATAATGATTTGAAAACATATTTACAAAAATAAAAAAGGAAGTATTATTATGAAATATTAAGACGCGAATGTTCTTAATGTTGATAAAATTAGGTTTATTAATTGTTGCAAATTTTAGTTGATGAGATGAGATAAGATGTATTTAATGCTGTAAATGTTAGATGAAATAGTAGAAAATTTTTCTACTATAAATAGACCGATGTATTTGTATTGAATCATATCGAAAAAATCACTAATACTCTCTCTCTCTAAAATTCCAGTGTTTATATATCTTTTATTATCTAGTTATAATAATTTTATAACACGTTATCAGCACACGCGCTCTCCGGCAACGATCAACCTCAGGACAAGATCTTATACAACTATAGTCGAGGTATGGTAATTTTATTTTGTGTACGGTGAGTTTATTTATACACTTATGTTACGAACAGTTTCAAAATTATATAAATATAACATATATACAGCTAAATGCCTTAGCCCGAGTGATTTCGCGGAATATCGTCACTACAGTGATGTGAGGTCCAGATTTTGAATCCCAGTGGTGGCGAGTGGATTTTGTTTTTGACGAGATCTTGAAAAGAACGATTTAAAGAATATTATTTATTTTAGTGATATCTCAAGTATATATATCATATATATTTTGGTGGACTATACGGATGGACAAATTTTATTACCACTGGGAGAGATTAACTTTATTTTATTAAGAAGAAATACATATATTTTATCCATCTCTGCCTATTATTATTTTCTTATTATAGAATCATGTCGTTTTATAGAAAGATGAATCTTGCGCTTCTTAGTTTATTTACCGTGATGCTTATCGGGTGGTGGATAATATTTTTACAGTTGTTTCTCAAATATAGTTATTAATTGTAATATTTTTCATTATTATGATTACCGAAATATATTTTATATTTTGAAGGATGTTGCTACATACGGTGATTGATCTACTGATTCCTACTCTACTCACAGCGATAATTATCTATATGTGGATTATGTTTTTACCAAGATTAGAGAGTGATTAATTACGATATATTTTTTTAATGTTATATATATTTCTTATGAAATATATTTGTGATAGAAAGATGTCACTCAACATGATGATTGATCTCTTGACTACTAATATTTTTACGATGACATTCATCGGGATGTGGACTTTATTTTTTGTAAGGATTTTTACAAAAGAAGATACAAAAGAAGATTAATTGTAATTTTTCTTTAAAGTATTTTTTTACGATAAACTTCTATTGATATTTATATTGGAAATATTAATGTTGTTCACATCATATATTTGTTTTATACTTTATGATTGGAGTAGTAAAGCGTGTTTTGTATTTTATGATAGTATGACGAATTTGCAAAGCCTCGAGTTTGTTGCCCTTGACATCTCAGGAAAGAATTATTTATCTTGGGCACCAGACGCAGAGATTCATCTAAAAGCAAAAGGTTTGGGTGACACTATTATCACCCCCAAAACCACAACAAATGCATGTGACACCACGATGCCACAAAAACCACAACGGGTGCAGGTGACACCACTGATACTGTAAAACCACAAGCACTCAGAATAAGGCAAGAGCTTTTATAGTTCTTCACCACCACATTCATGCGAATCTGAGAGATGGATACTTAAATGAACAAGATCCCATTGAATTGTGGAAAGATCTGAAAGATCGATTTGACCACATGACAACTGTTATCCTCTCAAAGGCAACGTATGGATGAATGCATTTAAGATTACATGATTTTAAATCCGTAACTGAATATCGTTTGTTCATAAACACACTAAAATTGTGTGGAGAAACGGTCACCGAAAACAGTATGCTGGAGAAAACATTCAGCTTTTTTCCTCCATCAAATATGATATTGCAACAACAATATAGGGAGCGGAGTTTAAAAGAGCATTCAAAGTTAATCTCTTGTTTATTGTTGGCTGAACAAAACAACGAATTGTTGATGAAAAACCACGAATCCCGAACAGCTAGTTCTACTACAATCCCTGAAGCGAATGCAGTCAAAGGCAATAATGATAATAGGCGAAGCATTGATCGTGGACATGGTCGTGGTGGATATCGCGATAGTGGACGTGGCCGTGGTCAAGGTCGGGGTCAAGGCCGTGGACGTGGCCGATGAAATTACGGTGGTGGTTATCATAACAATCGTGGCGGTCATCAGAATTTTCCCCATAAGAGAAAAAATTACGAAAATAATGATGAGAAGAGGCACACTGAACAAAATAACAATGATAAACAATGCTATCATTGCGATGGTTCGGGCCATTGGTCACGTAACTGTCGTACGCCCAAACATTTGGTTGAATTATATGAACAAAATAAGGGTAAAGAAAAGAGACTTGAAACGAATTTCGTTCAAAGTGAATTGGCCTCTGCTTCTGAGACAAAAGATGAAAATACACATTTCGAAACTGCGGATTTCTAGCTTGTCCTGAAGAAAATCGATCTAAAATGTATTATTATCGTATGCTTTATTATTGTGTGTATTGTATGCTTTATTATTGTGTGATATATTATGTATCGTTTGGAGTCTTTTATTACGTTATATTTTTTCGTGTGATATATCTGTTTATCTTTAATAATGATTTGTTTATAAACGAATTTCTCTGATGGAAACGAACATGTGCAAATGAGAATTATGTCTTGTAGATTGTGCAACGACCAATACAAGTCTGAAAAGTAAGAAATACTTTGATCGTCTTGATATGAAAGAAGCGAGTGTTATTACTATATCGGGTAGCACAAATATAATTGAAGGCTTCGGAGGAGGCTAATGTATTACTACCCAGAGGAACACGACTGATAATAGAGCCTTATATTCTCCTAAGTCTCAAAGAAATTTATTGAGCTTTAAAGTTATCCGATACAACGTATATCATGTTGAGACTGCAGAAGGAGATGTTGAATATTTGCACATTACAAATGTAGTTTCTAATGATAAAAGAATTATGGAAACATTACATTACTTTGACTCTGGGTTGTATTCACATATCTTATAATGATTGAATTGTATGCTACCGTAAAACAGGAGTTTACTAATGACAATACATTTAATATTTGGCATGACCGGTTGGGCCATCCAGGTGCAATTATGATGCGGAAAATAATTGAGAATTCACATGGCATTTAATGAAGAACATGAGGATTCTTCAAAGTAATGAATTATCATGTGTCGCTTGCTCTAAAGGGAAATTATTTATTCGGCCATCACCAGCGAAAATAAAGAATGAATCCATAAAAATTTTGGAGCGTATACATGGTGATACTTGCGGACCGATACATCCATCATGTGGACCATTTAGGTATTTCATGGTATTAATTGATGCATCGAATAGATGGTCTCATGTATGTTTGTTATCAACACGCAACGTGGCATTTGCGAGATTGCTTGCACAATTGATCCGATTAAGAGCAAATTTTCCAGATTATCCGATAAAGAAAATACTTCCAAGGCTTTTAATGATTAATGTATGTCTATCGAAATTGATGTTGAGCATCCCGTGCCACATGTCATACGCTAAACGGTCTTGCAGAATCGATGATTAAGCGCTTGCAATTAATTGCAAGACCATTATTGATGAAGTCAAATCTTACCTCGTCTTGCTGGGGACATGTTATATTGCATGCAGCAACACAAATTCGCATTTGGACAACAAGTTATAATGATGTCTCCCCATTACAAATGGTTCATGGTCAGGATCCAAATATTTCCCATCTAAGAATATTTGGATGTGCAATATATGTTCCAGTTGCTCCACCACAACGAACAAAGATGGGACCTCAAAGAAGGTTGAGAATATATGTCGGATATGAATCTCCATCGATAATTAAGTATTTGGAACCTCTAACTGGAGATTTATTTACGGCCAGATTTGCCGATTGTCATTTCGATGAATTGAATTTTCCGACATTAGGGGGAGAAAAGAAGCAGCTGAAGAGAAATGTTAGTTGGAATGAATTATCGCTAAATCATTATGATCCTCGAACTAAAGAATGTGAACTAGAAGTTCAAAAGATAATTCATTTACAGACTTTAGCTAATCAACTGCCAGAAAGTTTTACTGACCTTAAAAGAGTGACTAAGTCACATATACCAGCTGTTAATGCTCCTGCAAAAATAGATGTTCATGCAGAACATAGTATCGAGCCTAAGCCACAACTAAAGCGTGGTAGGCTCTCGAGTTCCAAAGATAAAAATACTCGAAAAAGAAAAGGCACAAATAATAATAAGAATGGCCCAACCGAGGATTTATTGACTAGTAAAGAGTCGATGGGCATAAAAGATAATGATAATGAAATTCAGGTACCTGAACGTTCAGAAAATAATGATAATGAAGAGATTACGATAAACTATGCCCAAAATAGAATTAGATGGAACCGAGACGAAGTCAACATTGACGATAAATTCTCATTTAACGTAGCGCTACATGAAATAAATGAGATTAATGAGAATGATGATCATCAACAAAAGTCTGTACAAGAATGCAGGCCAACAAATGATTGGCCGAAATGGAAAGATGCAATCGAGGCAGAATTGAAATCACTTGAGAAATGAAAAGTTTGCGGACCTGTAGTCTGTATACCAGAAAATGTAAAGCCGGTTGGGTATAAATGGGTTTTCATTAGAAAGAGGAATGAAAACGGCAAAATTGTAAGATAAAAAGCACGGCTTGTTGCGCAAGGTTTTTCGAAACTACCTGGTATGATTATGAGGAGGCGAATTCTCCTGTGGTGGATGCAACTACTTTTCGTTATATAGTAAGTCTGGCAGTACGAGAAGATCTCGATATGCGTCTTATGGATGTTGTCACTGCTTATTTATATGGAATACTTGATAGTGATATATATGAAGCTTCCCGAGGGATTTCAGTTGCCTAAAAATTCAGGGCCCCGAACGAGTACTCAGTTAAGTTGAATAAATCGCTTTATGGATTAAAGCAATCTGTGCGAATGGGGTAATAATCCCATAAGTGAATTTTTAGTGAAAGAAGGGTGTATCAGAATGATCAAACTTGTCCTTGCATATTTTTGAAAAGATGTAAAAATGAGTTTGTCATTATAGCAATCTATGTTGATGATATCAATATGATTGGAACTCCAGAAAAGTTGACCAAAGCTGTTGATTGTTTAAAAAGGGGTTTGAAATGAAAGATCTCGGAAAAACAAAATTTTATCTTGGACTGCAAAATGAATATTTGAAAAGTTGATTTTTTGTACATCAAGCGACTTATATGAAAAAGGTATAGAAAAGATTTTACATGGATGGATCTCATCCACATGATACTCCAATGATTGTTAGATCTTTAGACGTGAATAAAGATGTGTTTAGACCACGTTAAAATGATGAAGAACTACTTGGTCCTGAAGTACCATATCTTAGTGCTATTGGAGCACTAATGTATCATACGAGTCATATGCGACCTGATATAGCGTTTGCTGTAAATCTATTGGCGAGATATAGTTCGCTGACTCGTAGACACTGGAATGGAGTTAAACGAATTTTTCGATACCTTAAAGGAACATCTGATATAGGATTGTTCTATTCTAGTGAGTCGAAAGCAAATTTAGTTGGGTATGCAGATGCTGGCTATTTGTCTGACCCACATAATGCTCGATCACAAACAGGTTATTTATGTACATATGGTGGAACTGCTATTTCATGGCGGTCAGTGAAACAAACTTTAACAGCTACTTCATCTAACCATGCAGTGCTATGAAGCTAGCCAAGAATGTGTTTGGTTGCAATCGATAATTGAGCATATCCAACAGACTTGTGGGTTACTTTCTGAAAAATTACTTGCAATGATCTTATATGAAGATAATGCGGTATGTATTGCCCAATTAAAGGAGATAGAATAAAACATATTTTACCGATTTTTTTCACCCATGATTTGGAGAAAAATGGTGATATTGATGTACAACAAGTGCAATCGATTGAAAATCTTGCAGGTTTATTTAAGAAAGCACTTCCCCCTGTTATTTTCAGGAAATTGGTATATTCAATTGCAGTTCGAAGACTCTGACATTTATAATGATGTTATCATCAGGGGAGAAAAATTGCACTCTTTTTCCCTTCCATGTGGTTTAACCAGTAAAGGCTTTTAATGAGGCAACAAATGAAACCGTATAAAAAAGAATATGTACTTTTTTTCCTTCACTAGGTTTTTATCCCACTAGGTTTTTCCTATTAAGGTTTTAACGACACAAATTCTTTGAAAAACATCAAAGGGGAGTATTATGAAATATTAAGATGTTGATGTAATGTTGATAAAATTAGGTTTATTAAATGTTGTGAATTTTAGTTGATGAGATGAGATAAGATGTATTTAATGTTGTAAATGTTAGATGAAATAGTATAAATTTTTCTACTATAAATAGACCGATGTATTTGTATTGAATCATATCGAAAACATCAATAATACTCTCTCTCTCTCTACAATTCCACTGTTTATATTTCTGTTCTTTTCTAGTTATAATGATTTTATAACATGTATGACGTTTTAGGGTGTCTTATATATATATATATATATGGTAGTAGAGACATTTTATATCTCATCAATAGGAGAAGATTTAATGAATGCAGGTAATTAATTCTTCGAAAACCCTATAACTAATGCATTATCCACTTCAACATTTTTCGGCCCGTTTTGGACTTTGGGAAGAAAAGACAATTCCAACGGTGGTGGCATTTCACACTAAGAGGAAAAGAAAAACAGCAAAAAATCTTAGATTAGTCCATTTAAAATAACAAAATAATAGTAAAAGGTAAATTTTTATATAAGGATCATTAAGCGTTTCGATTTTGAGTTCACTATATTGTCAAATGTCGGGATATTTACTTTTGTGGTCCCAAATGTTTGGCATATGAGCGTTTTTGGTCCCCCATTTTTCCGAGTTACAGTTTCAGTCACCAATGTTGTCGATTTTTGAGCATTTTTGGCCCCCCCAGTTAATTTAACCGTTAAATTGGACGGAAATACGGGCTGGGCCAGACCGAATATATGGGCCAGGCCAGCCCGAATATACGGGCTGGGGCCAGGTTTCCCTTTCTTTGGCCCTCAAAATTCGAGTTGGCTCGGCCCGGCCCGTATTTCCGTCCAACTTAACGGTTAAGTTAACTGGGGGACCAAAAGTGCTCAAAATCGACAACATTAGGAACTAAACTGTAACTCGAAAAAATGAGAGACCAAAAACGCTCATAAGCCAAATATTGGGGACCAATAATATCCCTCAAATGTCACTAACTAACTCCTTACATCAACATGAATTTGAGCCTCCAGACTACTTTTCAGACAAAAGGAGTTGGAATAATGTTCAAAATCAGCATTTAAGTGGCCGAATAATATTTTGATCAGCACTTATTTTAACAAAAAAATTATCCCATAGCCAAATTTATCCAATATTTATGAAATATAGTGGTTCGAAATTTAGTTAATGATCCAAATTTATTTTAGTGTTCTTGTCGGACAATAAACTGAATGGATGATATTGGAGCTATATTTTAAACAATAAACTGAATGGAACTCAGCACTAGTGAAAATGGAATCATTCAACTAAAAGATAATATTCAAATCTAACTATTCAACGATATTAAACATTCTATTTGAATATAACTTTAAGACGCACCTTTTTTCTTAGATCTTCATTTCTTTTCATTAGGCTAATCTCCTGAGTGATGAATGATCATGAAATACGGTTTATACAAACATGTTTTCATCAACCAGCGCATGTATTTGTCTCTCAAAGTACTAAAATACGAGAACAAGGCTTAGTTAACTGTTCCATCAATTGATTCATTTGCTCTTTGCATAATACATCCTGGGATAAGAGTAAGAAAATGGAAAGAAAAAATAATAGGAGCAAAGAAAATAACTAGCATTAACTGCATGAAAATTGTCTAATAGACATTAGAGTTTAATCTTAAAAGCATTCCGCAGAGTATGAATTATTCTATTAAATTTGAGTATTCTTATTGCAACCACCTCAAGTTTATACATAGTGCCAAGTGTCAATCGAATCTAATCTAATGTCTAAATTATATTTTTACATCATTTTTTTTATGTTAGATCACTATATTTGATTGGTCAAAGTCGGTCACTAACTTAATGTGCCTAAATAATTTTAATGCCAATGATCCTTTCTTCAAGAAAATATACCGAGAATCCAAAATCCTCGAACATCAAAATTCCACGTCAATCGAAATTTAGAATTTTTGACTTATTTTATCGAACAAACATGCACCATAATTTATTCTTACATATGAAACTAGCGACATATTTTTCTAATTATAAATTATAATGATCCAAAATCGTAAATCAATATACTTAGTGTCCCAAATTCATAATTTTGTGTCGATTTAACAGCCGCATGTTGGACAAAAAGAATTTATATGATTGTTAGGATCGGGACCGGTAGGTTAAGTATTTCTACGTGAGTACAGTTTTTTTCCGGTACTCGCGGTGTGTTCCGGTTCTCACTAGTTCCTCTCAATCTTAGTTGTTACGCGGAAGTAATTACTATTTGGTACCGGTAAGTGTGTGTGTGTTTGTGTTTGTTTGTAGATAACGCATAGAGATTGTTTCTGAAAGTTCGAAGTATTAAACTCATACGTCTCACATTCTTTCATCAACGAAGGTATTCTTAGAAGTATGGTTTACTTTACACAAACCTTCAGCTACCTAGCTTATACTTCTACAGCTACAACTGCTTTTTACAGTCAGTTGATTACAGACTTTTTACGAAAATTATTAACACAACTAAATCTCAAGTTTGCTCTTGTTTTTTTTTTTTCGCTTGCTTGACTTGTTCTTCTTGTTTGGCTCTTCTGCTATTTATACTGCTCGCTTCAAACTAGCCGTTGTGCCCTGAGCGTTTGAATTGACCTTAGCAGCATTAACTTCATTTCCCGTTTCGGTCTGTTGCGCTCACTCTCTACTATGTGTCTGAGTACTGATTTTGCCACTTTGGGTAATTTGACTCTCTCAGTTCCAGTACTCGTTGCAACCTTGCATTCAATGCTCCTCCGATCACATGTTGTCCTTTATGTCATGCCTTGACTCCTTATTCTCTTTTTTCCGGTATTCACGCTTGCTTTCGGTCTTTGCCTTTGCTTTTTGGTCTTCGCCTTTGCTTCCGGTAGTCGGCTTTGCTTCCGGTACTCAGTTCAATCACCAAAACATTATATAGCTCATTAATTTCCCATTTTTGGCGATTGACAAAACCTCCGCCGAAAAGCAGCCTTCTCAGGCCTCACCTCTTCTTATCGCTTCCCTTAGCGAGTTTGGCCAACTCCTGTTGAGTCAGAGCTCTTCCAAAAGCAACAATCTTGATGTCGTGTAGATATATGAGCTCAAGGAGTTGGTCATGGGTGAGATTTGCTGCTATGTCCCTAAGTACCCTCGTCGGGTAGATGCGTTCAAGGGGTCCAGCTCGTGCCTCACTTCTTCCCACGGGACCGACAGGCTGAAGCTGATCCTCATGAATCAATAGGGTAATAGCTTTTGCCCTAGCCTCATCGCTCTTAATACTTGGCGTCTGAAATATAGGGTCGACAAATGTTGAGGTTGAGGTTCTGACTCTCTTCATTGCGGGTACAAGAGTAGGGTCTAGTATTGTCCTTGTAGTGTCAGAGTCAGGAACCAGCGGCTTTTTGGATGCGGCGACGGCGACAGTCTTCCCTTTTCCTTCCCCCTTTTTGGCAATCACAGCTCCGTTGTTGCCTTGTGTGGACAGGATGTTCCACAACGGCGGCGAGCTGAGCTGAGATCACTTTCATATCCTGGGATAGGCTGTCTTTGACTTCTGAAAGCCTGAGAGTCAGTTATGCCTGGCTTGCAATGATGGTCTCCACGTGTTGCAGCACTATCCCGTGGTCCTTATTTGCTTCTCGAAGATGACGCCTCATCTTGGAGAGTTCCTGGTCGGTGCGTCGCACGTATATCATGCTTCGGGATCCATTAACACCAACATCGGGTACTGATCTGGACTTGGAGAAAGTGGGAGTAATGTCTTGGCGTCATGGCCTTCTCCACATTGGGGTCCGCCACGGCAATGTCCGCATCCGGTTCTTCATGTTGTGGTGGCGGCGATGAGCGTGCGGGTTGGACAGATTCGGGGACCATACCCTCTGGTTGGGGCAATGGAGAGGGGTTCCTTGGCGGAGAGGCGCTCCCTTGCGGCGAGTGGGGAGGTGCAGATTTCCTCATCAACAACTTGAAGGACTATTTGTTATTGTTGAACTACAGAGTCCTTGGCGGGGAGTGAGCTGATTCCACTGCCTCTTGCAGAAGGGGAGTGGGGCTTTATGCTTCATTGGCAGGGCAGGATGGCGAGGACCGAAGTTGGAGCCGCTGTGACGTGTGTAGGTGACATGCCAACTTGGGGACTAACGATCGGTGTTTGGGAAGTTCTGATGCGTTCGGTCCTGAAAGTGCTGAGAGACATGGAGTTAAGCTGTTCCCGTGCGTTAAGCTCATCACGAATAGCTCCCAGTTATGACTCAAGTCCTACCTTGTCAGCACGAAGTCTCTTGAGAACCTTGACTTTGCGGCCAACATCCTTAGAGTTGGGGTCGCAGTGTGACCCGTTCATTAAGGATGCTGGTCACGTGTTGATGACACAGTTGTACCTCTAGCAGTTCACGTCCTTCGATTAGAGAAGATATTGACTCCAATCCTAACCGCGTCATCAGCCGGTTTTCGGTCTCCATGGCCTGGCCACTGTTCTTCTTGGAGATCTTGGCCAACATCGTCCCCATCCTGACAGCCCACCAGTGCTAATATACTTGGATGGCCGGCTTTGTGACTTCATTGATTTGACCTTCAATGGCCTGCATCACCACGTTGCAATATGATTTCTTGGGAGAACTTGTTTTCTTCTTGCCTTTGCCCCCATCTTCCTTCTTCCTGGTGGAGGCATTAGTGGGTTTCCCGATGACAACGAACGACAAAATGGGTGTTATTGTTGTCACAGGTCGGTCTAGAGCAGTGTCTAGCTGATTCGGGACCACTTCAGGGGCTGCAACTTCATCTGTGCCCCATATCGGAGTCTCAGAGCAGGTTCACTCTAGACGATAGCTCCGGTCCCCGCATTTGTGTCGTCTCCGATCCTATGTGCGGGGATATTTTCCATAAGCTGATGGAAGATCTCAGTTAGGGCCGGAGGCGCCGGCCCCTTGATCACTTTGGGGCTCCGAAGTCTCCTCAGATATATTCGCCACTTTCCGCAGCTTCTTCTTAGGCACAGGTGGTGGCTACGTATGTGCTTCGATTCTGACAGATTAAGATTATGTCTGTTGGACCTGTACTAAATGGAGTGGCACAACCAGTGGCTTCTTCTGCTCTGCCTTCTTTTTGGCAGACTTGGACGTAGTCATGCCCAAAAATAATCGGAAATCGCGGTTCCGACTGGCCAACCGCCGGTTTCGTTTACCAACCGGAACCGGCCACCAACCGCAACCGTGAGTCGTGGTTGGCCTGTTCTGCTTGGTTTGGGAAAACCCGAAACCGCAAACCGCCGGTTGTAAACCGGGGGTTAGCCGGTCCAACCGGCGATTTTACAATAAAAAAATACAATAAATAAAATATATCCGTTAAAAAAATAATCCCCGCCCTAAAATAAATATATCCAATGGCTAGAAACCCTAAAAAATCTACAAATACCCCTACACCCCTCTTCAAAAAATCACAACTCAATTCAATCTCTTTCTCTCAATTATTCACTCTCAAGTCTCAATCCTCAATCTTTCTAGTCCACGGATTAAAAATAAACTAATTAAAATACTACTCCCTCTCGGCCCTCGCCTCGGTTCTATTACACTCATCAATCCCCGCCCGACTCTACTACACGGCGCTCCGAATTTTACACACCTCGTTTCTCGTAAGTTTACACATATTTTATCTAACATTTTTTTTTCTGATTGTTTATTTTAGGAATGGATAGCCGTCGTCGAGGATCGAGGGGGAAACAGATTGTTGGTAGTTCATCGCAAGATAACTACCAATATGATGACTCCCCCGAAATTTTGCTCGATCTTAGTGACGTCCTCGGCTCGGACATGGATGAAACGGAGAGCAACACACAACAAAACCAGGAGCACGAGGTTCTGAGGCCGACACCGACGCCGAGCGAGAACCAAGCACGCACCGCCGCAGCAGTTGCGCTACGCTCAGATATTTTCGCGGTACACTTCAAGAAGGTACAGACCGAAACAAACATTTTTTTAAAGTTATATGTAATTTTTGTGGTAAAGAGTACCCTTTTAAGAAGGGTGGCGGATATGGCGATTTCACCGGCCATATCTGGTCAAAACAAGATAAGAATTAGTCCAAAGCCAAATACACGGGGCTACGAGTATGGGACAAGGACCCAGTGCGAGTCCGACGTCTTTGTTCATGTACAACGAATATGTCGCGCAGAAATAACTTGCAAAATGTGTTTGCGTGAAACATCTTCCCTTTCGGTTTGCCGATGATCCAGTCTACGTAGAGTGGGTCAGAAAGTCGTATAACCCTCAAGCGAATAAAGTTTCACGTAGCACCCTTACGCGAGACATTAGAAAATTGAGAGTGTAAAGTGTGCATTGCCTCCGATATATGGAGCGATCACTGGCAAGATCATCATTACATGGGTGTTACATGCCGTTGGATTGATGACTCTTGGACAGCACAAAAATGCTTAATTGCCTATAGGAAATTTGACACAGCACACACAACTCAAAACATCGAATCCACAAAATTAGGAGTATCTTAGCGGAATATAGGATACTCGAGAAGATTTTCTCGGTATCATTTGACAATGCTAGCGCTAATACCGCGAGCATTGAAGATTTAATTAAGTATTGTCGACCGTCATTTGGCGGTCGATTCTTCCATGTCCGATGCTTATGTCACATACTTAACCTATGTGTTCAGGATGTACTCACACATCTAAAGGCACCCTTTATGCCAATACGAACGACAATAAGTTACATGATGTGACACTCTTCTGTACTGAAGAAGTGGAAGCGTCATTGTAGAAGTGTGGGCGTAACGCTCAAAATGTTTGCCTTAGATGTACCCAACATGTGGAATTCCACCTACAAGGTGTTGGGTACGTCGTACGAATATTGTCACGCCTTATGCGATTTCTACAATGAAAATGCCGAATTCGGCGTAACGATACATCCTACGATGTGGGACGGGTGCAACGACATATGTGTAATACTTCAAGTATGAAGAGAATATTAGAATTGTGCTTTATTATTTCATTATCCTTGTAATTAGGGGCGTAATTAGAAGTTTTGATAGTGTAGGACTTAATAGTAATTATACCTTAAATATATGTATAAATATGATGTACACTATCATAGTTAATACAAGTTAGAAAATTACAAGTATCGAATTCATATTTTAAACGAGAGAACACGTTCGAGAAACTTGGAAAAGCTAACAACCTCTCTCAAGATCTTCAACGCGGATATTCGACCGATCGTAAATCGTAAGATTTCTTACTCGAATACCGAGAATTCGTGCTTAGATTGCTTGTTGATTGATGAATCAGGACCTAACAATTGGTATCAGAGCAAATCCTGATTGATTTTGGATAGAATTCGCAATTTTCAGATCAAAATAATTTTTCCAGATTTTTTGATCGAAAAACTCACGAAACTTATATTTTGATCAATATGCTTAATGTGGGAATTTTGTTGTTAATTTTACTGATTAAGTGATAGATTATATGTTAGGATTGATTAGCGTACTGATTACAATCGCTTAGAACATCATATTAATTCAGATTTTCGATTTAGATCGATTTTTATGTTTGCGATCAAGTTTTGAGTCCGATTTGATTTTCTTAAATCTCGACATATTTTGCTAATAAACGTGGTTGATTCTGTGTTTGTTCATATTTAGAACTGTTAAACGAGTGATTTTCCAGAATTTCAGCATCTAAATTGAACATCTCGATTGAATCCGGAATTTTCACTGTTACATTGAACTTAGCTGTTCTTCGATCGAAAAACATTGATCGAAAAATATTTTTCGACCAAGTTTGCAGGCGAGAAATTTTTCGACGAAAAACACTATTTTCGAGTGTTTTACTCAAATTTAAGACTTGAAAAACATTATTTCAATAATTAGTTTTTCGATTCACATATAAATACATTTTTCGAGCGAATAAATTTTTCGATCCAAAATTAGCCAAAACACATTTTCAATCGAAAAATATTCCATCGAAAAATCTTACAGTCAACAATTTGAGTCAAACTACAAACAAAGTTTTTCGATCACAAGTTATTCGATAAGAGTTTTTGTGATCAACAGAGTTTTTCGACAAAATATTTTTCGATAAGTTCATCTTTTCAACATTTTTTTTCCGAAAAATATTTTTCGATAAACATATAACTAAATCCTTAAACGTTCGAAAAACTTTTTCGATAAAAAGATTAATATTTTTAAATCGAAAACCTTTACTGCTCGAAAAACATTTCGACCACAACATTTAAAAGAAATAAAAAATTGTGAACTTCAATACTTACGAAAAATATTTGTCTCCGAACTATCAATTTTGATACTCAATATTTTCGATCAATAATTCAAATTTATTTAACAAATCTTGAAGTATCAATTTTTAATTACCAAATATTTTCGAAAACATAACAATTTCTCTTTCACGACCGGATCATAGGTTCAAAAAGGAAATTGTTTAAAGTAGGAATCAAATATTTCTAACTAAGTTTGTCACTTGTGAAGCATTTTTCATTACTATTACAAACCTTCACGAAGATCCTATCAATCAACAAAAATGGATGCTTACTCACTTGGAAATGACGTCCGCCCTCAAATTCTTCGAAGAGGCGAATACACGGTATGGAGAAGCCGGTTTATGAACTTCTGGGAAACAAAAGATCAAGCCACAAATTTGATCGCGTCACTTCAAGAAGGTCCAGTTCAATTCTGGCTCATCCAAGAAGGAGATGCCACAAACAATCCTCCTATTCCTGCAAACAGAAGACTTAAAGTTCCTGGTGAATATACCGATGGGGAGTGTTTATGAGCCAAAGCAGACTTGGGAGCCAAGACTTTCCTAATGCAAGGAATACCGAATGACATCTATGTGCAAATAGATAGTCTATCGAGTGCAAAAGCCATGTGGGACGAGCTCCATAAGATGATGCAACGAACCGAAGTTGGAGTCAAAGCAAAGAAAGCAAAAATCCTAACAGCTTATGACTCTTTCAAAGCCAAGACAGAGGAATCAGTTTATGAACTCTATCAAAGATATCTAACTCTTCTCAATGAAATGAGGAAGATAGATATATTCAAGACCAACATGGAGGTCAATTTCTGACGAACGTAAGAAACTTTATTCAAGGATTAAAACGTTAGATGATCTTCTAATAAAAAGGGGTCAAACGGATCAAACTATATTTCTAAATCAACCTCTTGATACAGAATTTTATAATCCTAAAGAGGGCTTATGTTTTAACAATCCCTGTAACTTGAAAAAAGTCAATGTTAGACAACTATACGATATCAAGTATATGGGATTAGGTTTAACTTCTCTAATGGCATTCACTAATTCTTCAGAAATAAATGCTTTAGAAGAATCTAAACGACAAGTCACTGATAGGACTAACATTCCTTTTGACTACACCGACTTGAATAATAGTTACAAGACAAGAGATCTCAACTTATGTAGTGATTATAGTTCATTATATCCCCTAGAAGATTTCTCTAACAACAAGGAAGAAAATATTGATCATTCTCAAAATTCTAATTTCTGTTATATTCCAGCTATTATTTGAAACATAGCTGATTTAAACGCTTCCTTGGAAACAGAAAGAAAGAATTTCAAAGCTGAAAAGAACGAACTTTTACTGGAGATTTCCAATCTCAAAACTTCCTCTATTTTAGAAACTTGTCCTGATCTTATTTTGAAAGAAAAATCTTTAATGAAGGACAAGATTAAAACTAAGAAAACTCTCCTATTATTTTTCATAATATTTCAAAAGAAGATAAATCGTCTTTAGAAATTGTAAAGAGAGAAAACGAATCCTTAAATGCTTCAAAAAGAAAAAAGATTTTTACTAACTCTTTTTCTACTCCATCCACAGGTAGAGTAGTAAAAGAGGTGAAACGTGCTAAGGAAAGAGTGCCTAGAATAAACTTTCAGATGAAAAATGATTTGTTATCTATTTCTTCTATGTCAAAAACTATGGACACTCGTATGAAGACAACCATTTCTAGTATTGTTACTTCAAATTATGCGTTAAAGCCTATTATTTTTGAAAGCACAAACTTTGAAATTGGCTCTACTTCTAAAAGCAATCTTCATCATTCTAAAACAAATGCAAGTCTTAAGTCTCGTCAGAAACAAGATCCAACTATTAAGCAAGCTTATAGCTCCATACATTCTTGTTCTCACCTAAGGTATCCAGTACACATACATTCAGCTAAACACCTTAGGAGACTAGTCAGAGAAAAGATTTTCTCCAGCAATAAGACAAATCAGACATTTGATCGTGCTGAAATTAACCTCCCATGTAAGGTTCAACCACAATGGATTCCTAAATTACCAAGACCGTTACAATGGCAAAGTCCGATTTGGCAATAATGACTCAGCTCCCATACTCGAATTTGGAGAAATTCTAGTGCCAAATCTGACGATTAAAGATGTATCTTACGTCCAAGGTCTTCAGCACAATCTATTCAGCATTGGACAATTCTGTGACAAAGGATTTCAACTAGTATTTCTAGCTGAACAGTGCAGAGTTTTAAATAGTTAGAATCAAGAGCTTCTTACAGGATCACGAAGATCAAATCTATACACAATCAATCTGACAACAGTTCGACCTTCGACAGCTGTATGCCTCATCTCTCAGACAACAATCAAGAGGAACAACTTATTGCATCAACGTATGTCTCATCTAAATTTAAAAGCTCTTCACAAACTCAGTGTTAAAAAGTTGGTCAACGGTCTGCCAACAATTTCTTCTAACCAAGAGCATCACTGTTCGACTTGTCAAATGGGTAAAATGAAGCGAGCTTCACATAAAATCAAGCAAGTTGCTTCTACATCTCGACCCTTAGCGTTACTTCACATGGACCTTTGTGGACCGATGCGTACACAATGTATTAACCGTCGAAAATATGTGTTAGTAATTGTTGACGATTATTCTCGCTACACATGGACAAGATATCTCCGAACTAAAGATGAGACTAGAGACTTGATCGAAAGCTTTGTGAATACCACACAAAATCTCCTGCAAAAGAAAATCCAAGTAATCAGAACAGACAACGGGACTAAATTCAAGAATCAGCGTCTCAGCAACTTTTATCAATCACTTGGAATTATTCAACAATTCTCAGCCGCAAAAACGCCACAACAAAATGGTGTCGTAGAAAGAAAGAACCAGACTTTAGTTGAAGCTGCAAGAACTATGCTCATATACTCCGGTCTTTCTCACTTTCATGAGCTGAAGCAGTGAGTACAACATGTTTTACTCAAAATAGGACAATTATTCACAAACGCTTCGAGAAGACGCCATATGAGTTAATTAATCAAAGAATCCCGAATATCTCATTCTTCAAAGTATTTGGTTGCAAGTGTTTTGTGGCCAACGATCGGGAGCATCGAAGCAAGTTCGATCCCAAAGCCTTTGAAGCCATTTTTGTCGGATATTCCTCTACTTCAAAATCATATCGCGTTTACCTCAAGTCTTCTCGTACAATTCTTGAAAGCTACAATGTCACCTTTCAAGAAATAACGGAATTGGCTTTTGAACAAAACAGTTCAGAACCCGAGCTTACTGGCGTGTTGGCACAAGGTCAACAACTTTCGGCAACTTCTACATCAACGTCAGATAAAGCAATTCCCGCTGACCATGAAGATTTAGACTCTCTATTCGAACATTTTTATCGGAACAAGTCTCAAATGCCTGCTTCGTCTCACACAACACCGAGCAGTGCCCCATCTCCCTCAATGGAAGAAATTAATAATGAGAGTCATCTTCATCAAAACCTGACAAATGTTGGAGAATCTACTTATTCAGAATCTTCATTTAGTGCTGCAGCTACTACAAATGCAGATGAGGAAATTCCTATCGATTCAACATCTGAATTGATTTTCCGACTATGAATGATCAACCCATTAAATCAGGATGTCTCGATCTACAATCCAATGACGAATCTACTTCAGTTATTCCTCACGAACGCAAATGGACTCGAGCTCACCCTACTGACCAGATTATAGGTGATCCTTCAAGTGGTGTACGTAGTAGGACGTCTACACAAAGCGATTTATTCACATGCTTCCTAAGTCAAAACGAACCAAATAAGGTAGCCGAAGCTCTTAAAGACCCGGATTGGGTAATTGCGATGCAAGATGAACTCAATCAGTTCGAGCGTCTACAAGTTTGGACATTGGTTCCTCGATCACAAGGCAAAACTATAATTGGAACTAAATGGGTTTTCAAAAACAAGAAAAATGAGAACGGTGAAGTAATCAGGAATAAAGCACGGCTCATTGCTAAGGGATACAATCAACAAGAAGGAATCGATTACGGCGAGACGTATGCTCCGATCGCCCGTATTGAAGCTATTCGCTTATTCCTAGCATACACGGCTCACAAAGACTTCAAAGTCTATCAAATGGACGTCAAAACTGCCTTTCTCAACGGCGTATTAAAAGAAGAAGTCTATGTCGCTCAACCCGAAGGGTTCATGCACGAGAACCATCCTGACCATGTCTATCGATTGGACAAAGCTCTCTATGGACTAAAACAAGCCCCTCGTGCTTGGTCTGATGTTCTGAGCAAATTTTTGGTCAAATCCAACTTCATTAGAGGAACAATCGATACGACTCTCTTCATCAAAAGTCAAGGCAAAGACGATGATCGTTCAAGTTTACGTTGATGACATTATTTTCGGATCGACGAATGAACGTCTCTGTCAGAAATTTGGTAATCTCATGAAGACCAAATTTGAAATGAGCTTAATGGGAGAACTCCAATTCTTTCTTGGATTACAAGTCAAGCAACTCGATGATGGCATCTTCATCGGTCAGACCAAATACATCCGAGATATTCTGCGGAGATTTAATCAAGACAAGAGCACACTGATGAATACTCCTATGTCTACTAATTGCAAACTGGATGCTGATCCGTCTGGAAAGGCTGTCAACATCACCACCTATCGGAGCATTATCGTATCTCTTCTCTACTTGACATCCAGTCGACCCGACATTATGTTTGCAACTTGTCTATGCGCCCACTTTCAAGCCGACCCAAAGGAGTCCCACATGAATGCCGTCAAGAGGATTCTACGATATCTCAAAGGAACTCCAAACTTAGGGCTTTGGTATCCTAAAAATACTGACTTTCGACTTATTGGCTAAACTGATGCTGACTATGCAGGTTGTCGAATGGACAGAAAAAGCACGTCTGGCGGAGCACAATTTTTAGGCGAAAAGTTGGTCTGCTGGTCTTCAAAGAAACAAAATTGTGTATCAACATCGACGGCTGAGGCGATTACGTTGCGGCTGCCAGCTGTTGCTCGCAGATTCTATGGATGCGACACAACTAAGCGATTACGGGTTTGATCTCAATAACGTTCCCATTTATAGTGATTCTCAAAGTGCTATAGCCATTACTTGCAATCCTGTTCATCATTCACGCACGAAACACATAGATATTCGATATCATTTAATAAAAGATCATGTAGAAAAAGGCACGATAGATATGCATTTTGTTAAAACGGAGCTTCAACTTGCCGACTTATTCACTAAGGCATTGGATGAAAAACGATTCCAATTCCTTATTGCTAAGTTAGGCATGTTGAATCTCAATCTTACTTGAAATGTGCTTTACATGCTCTACTATGCTTCAATTTGATATTCTATGTGCTTCTTAATATTTCTTGATTATTTTGCATCACTCTATCTTTAATATTTTTATACATAAAAGAAAATTAAAAAAATATATATAATAATATATATATATATATAAATAGTATAAATAAAAAAAATGGGGGATGACGATAATTTTGACTATTTTGAAACTACTCAAAAAAATATCTCTTCGATATATATGATTTAATTCTTTGCCTAAAAATACATATGACATTCTTTTATTCAAAAGAATTTTGTTTGTTTCACTCGACACAACGCCACATCATACATGTGAGAATTTGAACCTCAATATTTTTTTTAGAGTGTCACACTTCAAATGACTAGCTGTTGATTTGAACTTCGTAGCTTCAGCTCGCTTTTGTGTTTAGTTTGTCATGAAAATGATAAGGGCAAATTACGAAATTCCTCACTTGGCCTAAATTATAAATCCTTTACTTTTTCCTCTAGAGATCCCCTTTGAACCTTCTCCGACATTCTTTTTCTTTATCAACACCCGATTAAGCCTTCAACATTATTCAAATGATTCGGGGTTACTCAATCAAGAAAAAGAGGGGGAGAGCTAAAGTGATGCACATTACGCATTTCACAATCATTATAGAAGAGAAACACTGATCTCACTGTGAACTTCTACTAGATAATCTCGTATACTCCTAGAAGAGAAGGACCTTGAAGTAAACTTCTCTAATGATAATCTAGATCTTATGTAGAGTAAACGAGAAGAGAAGCACAGTCTTGGGTTCGAACTCCATAACTGTGAAACTTTCTAAAGGAACACAGTCTCGGCCCAAAATCAAAGAAGATCTCATCTCTCAAAGCCTTGAAAAGAAATTACTAAAGAAAGGAAAAGCAAAAGGATCAGAACATAATTTCACAAAAAGGGCCCATGGAAGAGAAGAATTTTTAAGCTCACTAACCCAAAATTCCTACCCCTTTAATCAGAGCCTAAAAATAATCCCTTAAAAGTCCCTTTGATTCAGAATGACGAACTCTCACTTGGTAAGTTGATTAAAAATACTACGATAACAAACTATTTGATATAAATTTGTTGTGATGGTAAGAGTGATATGTCTACTAAAAATCTCCTTGATAAAAATAAATTGAGTAATATGAGCGAAACTTGCGAGAGTTGTTGAAGTGATTCATACTATGCTCTCAGAATACTAGTTTAGTCACCTGATTTTATGGCAAATTAATGTTATATATGTCTTGGTAATTTTTGTGTGATAATGTTCAAAATAAATAAATCTGACCCTGAAACAAAAATATTTTTATTTTTCGCACATTTTAAATACATTAATACATGCATTGGTTCAAAATTGATAAAATGCGATGAACTATTTTGAAAACACAATCTTTTTAATGAAACTATGCTGCATTACTTAAAATGAGTTACTTGTACTTAAATTGGAAATTTTCATATGTACTGAAAATATGCGTAGATACTGAAAAGTTTACTCATTCAACTGTTGAGGGGGAGTTTTTATGTGAGAATTTGTTATTATCCTCTACACTCGTAAAACATGAATTCTAACATTTTTAAGCCTCGCAGAAGATTTAGAACTCATCCGAGGAGTCAAATGTTGAATTTCATCAACATTAGGAGATAATTTCATCTCTTTAAGAAATACAGGGAGTATTAAACAATTTATTATTGGGTTAATTCATAAAATTCTTTTTCAGACTTGGATTTATCTAAAGCCCAAGAATAATTTTTTTTTCGCCCCAAAGGAATTTTTACTTCACCCGATCGTAAAGTATTAATATCACTTTATCGATCGAAAAACTCTGTCACACGCCACACATTCCCAATTGAAAAACTTTTCGACTTCTAAGAACTTCTTCGAACCGACTTCGGCGATTCAAACCAAATCCCGCAATACTCGAAATTTTTAGATTAAACTTGCCGATTTCGAAGGTAGAAACTTGTTCCGAATCATTTTCTGTTAAAAAATATCCGATTCTCAAGCATTTTCACGAAAAACATTTGAAGAAAGTTCATGTTTATATTTTCGACGAAAACTGGTATTTCGACCCTCAAATCAAAGTATTTAAACTCGATCTTTTGGGTTAAAATCATGATATTTGGATTCGCCACTGTTCTCTGAACATTTCGAACCCAGATAAACTCATGATTTACCCAGAAATCGAAGATTACGTTTTACGCATTTACTGTTTGATTTGAAAATTTTCGATCGAAAAAGTGTGTGTCGCAAACAGTGTCGTTGAAGAACTTTAGTTTTTGTTTACGATATATTTTTATTCGATCGCACAACTCAGCGTCGAAAATCTTTTGTTTTCGATATATTTTAATTCGATCGAAAAACTACGCGGCGAAAAACTTACGTTTTTCGACAATTTTTTATTCGATCGAAAACTTACTCAGCGAAAAACTATTTTTTCGATTATGTTTTATTCGATCGCAAAAGTCAGTGGCGAAAACTTTAAGTTTTTCGATATTCTTTTATTCGATCGCAAAACTACGCGGTGAAAAACTTAAGTTTTTCGACAATTTTTTATTCGATAGAAAACTTACTCAGCGAAAAACTATTGTTTTCGATAACATTTTATTCGATCGTAAAAGTCATCGGCGAAAACTTGAGTTATTCGACACATTTTTATTCGATCGCAAAATTTATCGATCGAATAACTGTTACTCGAATAAAAACACGCTAAAAAGACTTAGAAAATTTTTCAAGACAGAGAAAAATTTTCGATCGCAAATTTTAAAGATCGAATAAATTGTTACTTGAATAAAAACACGCTTCTAAGACTTAGTCAATTTTACAAATTTTTCAAAATTTTCACTAAGTCTTCCGATATAAATCTTTAAAAACATACACTTTTCCTCTAAATTCATTCTTAATCCAATTTATTCACTCATGAAAATTTATCGACTAATGAACCTTATATTATTTTTGCAGATATGACAACTCCCAACTACCCTCATATCTACTCCTCTGGAAGTTATATGTCAGTCCAAGACAACAACTTCCAACTGGATCTAACGACGTTTCGGTGTCTGGATGACGTCATAATATCCATCCTCAAAGGACACCCTCTATGGCCAGCCTCGACCATGACGGCCACCGTACCAATGGTCTATCTCCAGCAATTCTGGAGATGCATGCAGAGTTTCATCAACGGCGATAACATGGACTATAGGACAAAGCTCAACACAAGACATATTATTATGACGAAAAATCTAATGGCCATGGTGCTCGATCTCCCGTACTACGACGAATATGATCAACTTCCAACGGACGCGGAGATCGTAGAAGACATGCTCGGATGGGATCCAAACCTCCGCTAACCAAACTGGCGAACTTTCAAAATAGCGGGATTCCCCATCCGTGGAAGATATTTTTCGGCATTATCAACAAATGCCTCTCCCCAAAACACTCCGGCTTCGACAAGGCGAATGAAAACATCCTTCGCATTTTTCACGGAGTGGTCTTCTCCAAAAGATATGACGTGGTCCAACTGATTTGGAACGATCTAGCGGACCAGATGCGTCAGAGGGAGACAAAGTCGAAGGCCAAATCTCTTCCTTATGTACGGTGGTTCCCGGTACTGATCTCGCACTTCATGGAACTCCATCCAGAGATCTCGAGACTACCAGCAATTGCGGACTACACTCCGCCACGTCTTCGATTCTTTCACAACCCGAAGGCCACCGATCTAGCACTCCAACCAATGCTGATCCCATTGGAGCTGCTCCGTTTAGCTGATCCAACTGAAGAGGCATACCAAGACTACTGCCAGAACAACTCCATCACGGAGGCGATGGTACGTGCCCTAGATCCAGCCCCGACGACTTCTGAAAGAGAATCATTGGTGACAACAACGGAGCCCGAAGTCAAGCCTCAGGAGATTGAACCCGAAGGTGTCCCACAAGATATCCCTCCTGAGGCAACCGATTCTGATGAAGCACACAGACTCCAACGAAGGGGCCCTCGCCGACCACAACTCTCGGCCTCGTCTGCAGTGCCTTCACTCATACCAACTTCGGAGCCAACACTTCCACCACCAAGTGATCAGCCTTATGAACAGATTCAAATTGAATCTGTCTCAACACCCATAGCGGTGATACCTATCATATCATCTCAAGGATTGGGTGGAAGCCCTATTGGACCCCCGATATCTTCGGAGCCAATAATAGGCCAATCCATTGAAGTGGTGACTTCAGGGTTGATAACGGATGTCGTTGGACGTTCTGGAACTTCAAGACCTACTGTGGGCGGCACATCGGAAAACTACTCCGATGTTGTGACAGTGGAGTGCCTCCCTGGCCCCACTCCACCAATGTTCGTGTCGGAGCACAGACTACAAGAAGCGCTCTCCTCAGCCCTATCTTCTCTAGAAGATCGTCTGATGCTGTATGCTCCATGCTCTCGAGACTTCCCGAAGAGACACCGAGAAAACACCAGTCTCAGAAGTTGCTCCGACCGATACACAAACCACACCCGTCTCCTCACCACTTCCTACCACTACTCTACACACCCCACTACAACCAATCCTCACCACCCCAACTCCCTCACCCTTACTTATCAATCCCTACATCATCCCGATCACCCAGCTTCACGATATCCTCATCTCGCGCATCCTCGCCCTAGAGACCAGATCTCCCGCTGAGGAGAGTCTCTACAAAGGTTAATAGATGAACCAGAGTCGCCAGCACAAACAATGTGCCGAGAAGAAAGTTCCCGCAGTAAGCGTAGACATGATGATCCCGATGATCCGGATCGTCATGAGGGGGAGAAACGACAACGAACTATACGGAGCGGCCGTGGATTGAGTCAAACACAAACAAAGACTCAAGAAGCTGGAGGATCATCCTCACACCCACCAACCACACAATCTCAAACCCGCCAACAAACAACCACACCTCCCACCATATCCCAAACACTAACCCTCTCTCCTACAAATCCAAATCCGATCCTAACCTCAAACCTCCCCCAAGTCCATCAAGAAGCAGTTGCCTACGATCCACATCTGATCGTAGATGACTACATCCTAAACGAGAAGTGGATGACGGAATGGGAACCAGAGGAAGCTGCTCAAGCTCGACTCTCCAACGTCAGATACTTCCTACAACAAGCTTCAGTGGACTTGGTGCTGCTTGAAGAAGAAGAACTTCAAGAAGGCGAGAACTACAGTTCTGCCCTCCCAGAGCTACCCGAAATGATAAGGCCCAGAGTCGACTCTCCTCCCCGTCTATCAAAAGGGACAGTTAGAGTCGAGACGCCATGGGAGAACGTCAGAATTAAAGTCCCGTTCATTGAAGACATAAGAAAGCAGATTTGGAGGGCTCCAAACAAGATCAAGAAGCTCAATGAACTTAATTTAAGGGGCATCTCACACTGGGAAGATAGGAAGAAAATGTAGCATATCTTCATGCTCAATTATCTCGGACCCGATCGAAGTGGCATTCCAGCTGATCAACTGAAGGGAAACTTCAAGAACAAGCCACCGATTCTCCAACTTGTCGGAGTCTCGCATACGATCGGAAGATATCCAACTCTTATATACATCATTGAGCGAGCGGACAGCAACCGCACTCGAGAAGAGATGGAGGAAAGCTATCTCCCATTCCTTCCACCGGATGAAGTCTACCAATTATATCAAATGTACAAGAGAAAGTACAAGACGCATCCTGGATATATCAAGACTGAAGGACTCGAGGGGCTGAAAAGATTCATGGTGCGGCAGATCAAGTATCACACCGCACACGACCTTCAAATTGCAATAGAAAACAACATGAAGAAGGTCAACATGGACTCTCCGCTCATGAAGGGCTCCCCACTCAACAACTTTCCCGAGAACTACATCTTCAAGCACATGGCCTCGCCATAACCTATCTAAATCCAGTCATCAGAAAGACAAGGGCTATGATGAAGTCAGAAGTCCATAAGTTCTGCGACGGGACGCTAAAGTTAGTGAGGAAGAACATTCAGAAGAGATTGGGAGAGATCACCGAAGAGACAATCTTCGAAGATCTTTGTGAAGAAGAGGCCCCACTCCTGAACGAGCTTCTAGATGCCATAAATGAGAGATTGGGGTTGAGGAATGTTGTTCGACGCTACGAGACAGCATTGGGATCGAGGAAGTCTTTTTACGCCGGACAAGGATAAAAGGAGCTGAAACGAAGATAAGCACAAAGGGGGAGATTGAAGAGAATATCAGAATTGTACTTTATTATTTCATTATCTTTGTAATTAGGGACGTAATTAGAAGTTTTGATAGTGTAGGACTTAATAGTAATTATACCTTAAATATAGGTATAAATATGATGTACACTATCAAAGTTAATACAAGTTAGAAAATTACAAGTATCGAATTCATATTTCAAACGAGAGAACACGTTCGAGAAACTCGGAAAAGCTAACAACCTCTCTCAAGATCTTCAACGCGGATATTCGACCGATCGTAAATCGTAAGATTTCTTACTCGAATACCGAGAATTCGTGCTTAGATTGCTTGTTGATTGATGAATCAGGACCTAACAAAGTATTTCACGATGCCACGAAGGATATGTCGGGAACATGTTACCCGACATCAATCTTAGCCTTATATCATTGCGTTAAAGTCGCTTGCATTCTAAGTGCTTTTTTGGAGGACGAGTTTGCGGGCGCGGCCGTTTTACCCATGAAAGCTAAATGACTGAAATACTTTTGGGAACTATCCGATATCTTCATCATGGCGAAGATATTGGACCCCATAATGCGCCTAGAGGGGACAAATAGTTTTTTGGCACTATACTACCAAACCATTGCAGCTGATTCTAGTGCTCTGCCCTAGAACTACCATATTCAAGTTAGGAATATAGGATATGACGCTCTAAAGGCAGTATTTATAGCGTATAAGACTGATATTTGTCAAGACCCAACTCGGTCGAGTTCGGGTCAATCCACTACTACTTCTAGTAGTAGTGGCACTGGTAGTGGGAGTGATCGACACTTAGCGTCCTACTACAACCTCATCAACACGAGCAAACGTCAAAGGTCGACGAACCCGTTCGTAGAAATAGCTAACTACTAGTCGACCACGTTTGAGTTTGCCGAGGACGAGGATCAGTTCAACGTCCTCAGATGGTGGTCGAAGATGTCGCCAACTTATCCAACGCTGGTGAAGATTGCTCGGGAAATTTTTGCCGTCCCAATTTCAACCGTCGCGGTTGAACATGCTTTGAGCATGGGCGGCTTAACTTTAAATGAAAGGCGTTCGAGGTTGATGGTAGAAAATGTCGAATACCAATGCCTTCTCGATGATTAGACGAGAGCCGAACATCGAATACAAGATTTTCCGAATACCGATTCGGACGACGACGCGTTCGACGACACCACCGGCACATAGACTAGTGGTGGCGACAACGACTACGAGTAGAGAGAGTAGAGAATCTCCAAAAACGGCGAAAACTTCAAGCCCGAAAAAGATTAGTACCACTCAATCCCATTTTATTAATTTTTTATTTTAAAAACCAGTTTTCGCCGAAAATATAAACATCACCTTTTTTTAAATGTTTTTCGTGAAAATGCTTGCGAATCGGATGTTTTTGAACAGAAAATGATTCGGAACAAGTTTTTATCTTCGAAATCGGCAAGTTTAATCTAAAAAAGTTCGATTATGGAGGGATTTGGTTTGAATCGCCGAAGTCGGTTCGAAGAGTTCGTAGAAGTCGAAAAGTTTTTCGATTGGTAAGAAGTTACGTGTGAGTGAGTTTTTTGACCGATAAAGTGGTGTTAATACTTTACGATCGGGTAAAGTAAAAATTCCATTGGGCCGTAAAAAAAAATTTTGGGCTTTCGATAAATTTTGGACGGAAAATATTTTATGAATTAACCCAAAAATAATTTGCATAATACTCCCTGTATTTCTGAAAGAGATGAAATTATCTCCTAATGTTGATGAAATTCAACATTTGACTCCTCGGATGAGCTCTAAAATTTCTGCGATGCTTAAAAATGTTAGAATTCATGTTTTACGAATGTAGAGGATAATAACAAATTCTCATATAAAATTTCTTCTCAACAATATCATGAGTAAACTTTTCAGTACCTACGCCTATTTTCAGTACAAATTGGCATATGAAAATTTCCGATTTAAGTACAAGTAACGCATTTTAAGCAATTCAGCATATTTTCATTTAAAATATTGCGTTTTATAAAATAGTTAATCGCATTTTATCAACTCTGAACCAATGCATGTATTAATGCTTTTAAAATGTGCGAATAAGAAAAAAATATTTTTGTTTCGGGGTCAGATTTATTTATTTTGAACCTATCACACAAAAAATTTCCAAGACATATAAAACATTAAATTTGCCATAAAATCATGTAACTAAACTAGTATTCTAAGAGCATAATATGAATCACTTCGACAACTCTCGCAAGTTTCGCTCATATCACTCAATTTATTTTTATCAAGGAGATTTTTAGTAGATATATCACTCTTATCATCACAACAAAATTAAATCAATTAATTTGTTATCGTAGTATTTTTAATCAACTTACCAAGTGAGAGTTCGTCATTTTGAATCAAAGGGACTTTTAAGGGATTATTTTTAGGCTCTGAGTAAAGGGGTAGGAATTTTGGGTTAGTGAGCTTAAAAATTCTTCTCTTCCCGGGGCCCTTTTTGTGAAATTATGTTATGATCCTTATGCTTTTCCTTTCTTTAGTAATTTCCTTTCAAGGCTTTGAGAGATGAGATCTTCTTTGATTTTGGGTCGAGACTGTGTTCCTTAAGAAAGTTTCACAGTTATGGAGTTCGAACCCAAGACTGTGCTTCTCTTCTCGTTTTTCTACATAAGATCTAGATTATCATTGGAGAAGTTCACTTCAAGGTTCTTCTCTTCTAGGAGTATACGATTATCTAGGAGAAGTTCACAGTGAGATCAGTGTTTCTCTTCTATAATGATTGTGAAATGTGTAATGTGCATCACTTTAGCTCTCCCCCTCTTTTTCTTGATTGAGTAACCTCGAATCATTTGAATAATGTTGAAGGCTTAATCGGGTGTTGATAAAGAAAAAGAATGTCGGAGAAGGCTCAAAGGGGATTTCTAGAGGAAAAAGTAAATGATTTATTATTTGGGCCAAGTGAGGAATTTCCGAATATGCCTTTATCATTTTCATGACAAACTAAACACAAAAGCAAGATTGAAGCTACGAAGTACAAACCAAAAGATAGTCATTTGAAGTACACTCAAAAAAAATATTGAGGTTCAAATTCTCACATGTATGATGTGGCTTTGTGTCTAGTGAAACAAACAAAGTTCATATGAATTTTTAGGCAAAGAATTTAATCATATATATCGAAGAAATATTTTTGTGAGTAATTTCAAAAATAGTCAAAATTATCGTCATCCCCCATTTTTTTAATTATACTTTTTCTTTTATATATATGGTTTTCTATATATATATATATATATATATATATTTATCTATACTTTATTTTCAATTTTCTTTTATGAAGAAAATATTAAAAGATAGAGTCACGCAAGATAATCAAGGAATATCAAGAAGCACATAGAATATCAAATTGAAGCATAGTAGAGCATGTAAAGCACATTTCAAGTAAGATTGAGATTCAACATGCCTAACTTAGCAATAAGGAATTGGAATCGTTTTTCATCCAATGCCTTAATGAATAAGTCGGCAAGTTGAAGCCCTGTTTTAACAAAATACATATCTATCGTGCCTTTTTCTACATGATCGTTTATAAATGATATCGAATATCTATGTGTTTTGTGCGTGAATGATGAACAGGATTGCAAGTAATGGCAATAGCACTTTGAGAATCACTGTATATGGGAAATCAAACCCGTAATCGCGTAGTTGTGTCCGCATCCATAGAATTTGCGAGCAACGGCTGGCAGCCGCAACGTATTCCGCCTCGGCCGTCGATGTTGACACACAATTTTGTTTCTTTGAAGACCAGCAGACCAACTTTTCGCCTAAAAATTGTGCTCCGCCAGACGTGCTTTTTTGTCCATTCGACAACCTGCATAGTCAGCATCAGTATAGCCAATAAGTCGAAAGTCAGTATTTTTAGGATACCAAAGCCCTAAGTTTGGAGTTCCTTTGAGATATCGTAGAATCCTCTTGACGGCATTCATGTGGGACTCCTTTGGGTCGGCTTGAAAGTGGGCGCATAGGCAAGTTGCAAACATAATGTCGGGTCGGCTGGATGTCAAGTAGAGAAGAGATCCGATGATGCTCCGATAGGTGGTGATGTTGACAGCCTTTGCAGACGGATCAGCATCTAGTTTGCAATTAGTAGACAGAGGAGTATTCATCGGTGTGCTCTTGTCTTGATTAAATCTCTTCAGAATATCTTGGATATATTTGGTCTGACTGATGAAGATGTCATTATCGAGTTGCTTGACTTGTAATCCAAGAAAGAATTGGAGTTCTCCCATTAAGCTCATCTCGAATTTGGTCTTCATGAGACTACCAAATTTCTGACAGAGACGTTCATTCGTCGATCCGAAAATGATGTCATTAACGTAAACTTGAACAATCATCAAGTCTTCGCCTTGCCTTTTGATGAAGAGACTAGTATCGATTGTTCCTCCGATGAAGTTGGATTTGACCAAAAATTCGCTCAGAACATCATACCAAGCACGAGGGGCTTGTTTTAGTCCATAGAGAGCTTTGTCCAATCGATAGATATGATCAGGATGGTTCTCATGTATGAACCCTTCGGGTTGAGCGACGTAGACTTCTTCTTTTAATACGCCGTTGAGAAAGGCAATTTTGACGTCCATTTGATAGACTTTGAAGTCTTTGTGAGCCGCGTATGCTAGGAATAATCGAATAGCTTCAATACGGGCGACCGGAGCATACGTCTCGTCGTAATCAATTCCTTTTTGTTGATTGTATCCCTTAGCAACGAGCCGTGCTTTATTCCTGATTACTTCACCGTTCTCATTTTTCTTGTTCTTGAAAACCCATTTAGTTCCAATTATAGTTTTGCCTTGTGGTCGAGGAACCAATGTCCAAACTTGTAGACGCTCGAACTGGTTGAGTTCATCTTGCATTGCAATTACCCAATCCGGGTCTTTAAGACTTCGGCTACCTTATTTGGTTCGTTTTGGCTTAGAAAGCATGTAAATAAACCGCTTTGTGTAGACGTCCTAATACGTACACCACTTGAAGGATCACCGATAATCTGATCAGTAGGGTGAGCTCGAGTCCATTTCCGTTCGTGAGGAATAACTGAAGTAGATTCGTCATTGGATTGTAGATCGAGACATCCTGAATTAATGGGTTGATCATTCATAGTCGGGAAATTCAATTCAGAGGTTGAATCGATAGGAATTTTCCTCATCTGTATTTGTAGGAGCTGCTGCGCTAGATGAAGATTCAGAATTAGTAGACTCTCCAATATTTGTCGGATTTTGAAGAAGAGGAGTCTCAAAATTAATTTCTTCCATTGAGGGAGATGGGGCACTGCTTGGTGTTGAGTGAGACGAAGCAGCATTTGAGACTTGTTCCGATAAAAATGTTCGAATAGAGAATCTAAATCTTCATGGTCAGCGGGAATTGCTTAATTTGTTGTTGATGTAGAAGTTGTCGAAAGTTGTTGACCTTGTGCCAACACGCCAGTAATTTCGGGTTCTGAACTGTTTTGTTCAGAAGCCAATTCCGTTATTTCTTGAAAGGTGACGTTGTAGCTTTCAAGAATTGTACGAGAAGAGTTGAGGTAGACGCGATATGATTTTGAAGTAGAGGAATATCCGACAAAAATGGCTTAAAAGATTTTGGGATCGAACTTGCTTCGATGCTCCCGATCGTTGGCCACAAAACACTTGCAACCAAATACTTTGAAGAATGAGATATTCGAGATTCTTTGATTAATTATCTCATATGACGTCTTTTCGAAGCGTTTGTGAATAATTGTCCTATTTTGAGTAAAACATGCCGTACTCGCTGCTTCAACCCATAGAAAGTGAGGAAGACCGGAGTATATGAGCATTGTTCTTGCAGCTTCAACTAGAGTCCGGTTCTTTCTATCTACGACACCATTTTGTTGAGGCATTTTTGCGGCTGAGAATTGTTGAATAATACCAAGTGATTGATAAAAGTTGTTAAAACGCTGATTATTGATTTCAGTCCCGTTGTCTGTTCTGATTACTTGGATTTTCTTTTGCAGGAGATTCTGAGTTGTATTCACAAAGCTTTCTATCAAGTCTCCAGTCTCATCTTTAGTTCGGAGATATCTTGTCCATGTGTAGCGAGGATAATCATCGACAATTACTAACACATATTTACGACCGTTGATGCTTTGTGTACGCATTGGTCCGCAAAGGTCCATGTGAAGTAATTCCAAGGGTCGAGATGTAGACGCAACTTGCTTGAGTTTGTGTGATGCTCGCTTCATTTTTCCCATTTGACAAGCCGAACAGTGATGCTCTTGGTTAGACGAAATTGTTGGCAGACCGTTGACCAACTTTTTAACACTGAGTTTGTGAAGAGCTTTTAAATTTAGATGAGACAAACGTTGATGCCATAAGCTGTTCCTCTTGATTGTTGTCTGAGAGATGAGGCATACAGCTGTCGAAGGTCGAACTGTTGTCAGATTGATTGTGTATAGATTTGATCTTCGTGATCCTGTGAGAAGCTCTTGATTCTGACTATTCAAAACTCTGCACTGTTCAGCTAGAAATACTACTTGAAATCCTTTGTCACAGAATTGTCCTATGCTGAACAAATTGTGCTGGAGACCTTGGACGTAAGAGACATTTTTAATCGTCAAATTTGGCAGTAAAATGTCTCCAAATCCAAGTATGGGAGCTGAGTCATTGTTGCCAAATCGGACTTTGCCATTGTAATGATCTTGGTAGTTGCTCAACAGTTCCTGTTTTCCCGTCATGTGTGTGGAGCAACCAGAATATAAATATGACACATGATAGATCTCCATAGAAATAAATTAGAGAGACTTAGGTACCCACTTTTGAATGGGTCCTCTCGGATTAGCAGATTTGATAATTAAGGTTTGTTCATCTTTGGTTCCTAACTTATGAGAATGCTTAGGTACCCAAACCAACTTAGAAGTAGTTGGTTTAAGTAGTACCTCTTTAGACAATTTAGCCTTATTAGCTTGTGTTTGCCTAGGTGGTGACTTAGGAATCCATTGTGGTTGAACCTTACATGGGAGGTTAATTTCGGCACGAACAAATGTCTGATTTGTCTTATTGCTGGAGAAAATCTTTTCTCTAGCTAGTCTCCTAAGGTGTTTAGCTGAATGTACGTGTACTGCATACCTTAGGTGAGAACAAGAATATATGGAGCTATAAGCTTTCTTAATAGTTGGATCTTGTTTCTGACGAGACTTAAGACTTTTATTTTAGAATGATGAAGATTGTTTTTAGAAGTAGAGTCAATTTCAAAGTTTGTGCTTCAAAAATAATAGGCTTTAACGCATAAGTTGAAGTAACAATACTAGAAATGGCTGTCTTCGTACGAGTGTCCTTAGTTTTTGACATAGAAGAAATAGATAACAAATAATTTTTCTTCTGAAATTTTATTCTAAGCACTATTTCCTTAGCATGTTCACCTCTTTTACTACTCTACCTGTGGATGGAGTAGAAAAAGAGTTACTGAAAATCTTTTTCCTTTTTGAAGCAATTGTTGACTGTAAAATTTTACGATGGAATATTTTACGATCGAAAATATGTTTTAGCTAAATTTGGATCGAAAAATTTATTCGCTTGAAAAAGATATTTATATATGAACCGAAAAACTAATTATTGAAATAATGTTTTAAGAGCTTAAATTTGAGTAAAACCCTAAAAAATAGTGTTTGTCGTCGAAAAATTTCTCGGCTGCAAACATAGTCGAAAAATATTTTTCGATCCAATTTTTTCGTGTTGAAGAACTGATCGAAGAACAGCTAAGTTCAATGTAACAGTGAAAATTCCAGATTCAATCGAGGTGTTCAATTTAAGTGCTGAAATTCTGGATAATCACTCGTTTAACAGTTCTAAATATGAACAAACACAGAATCAACCACGTTTAATAGCAAAATATATCGAGATTTAAGAAGATCAGATTGGACTCAAAACTTGATCGCAAATGCAAAAAATCGATCTAAATCGAAAATCTGAATTAATATGACTTTCTAAGCGATTGAAATCCGTACGTAAATCAATCCTAATGTAAAATCTATCACTTAATCAGCAAAATCAACGACAAAATGCGCACAATTAAGCATATTGATCAAAATATAAGTCATGTGAGTTTTTCAATCGAAAAATCTGGAAAATTATTTTGATCTAAAAATTGCGAATTCCATCCAAAATCAAGCACGATTTGCTCTGATACCAATTGTTAGGTCCTGATTCATCAATCAACAAGCAATCTAAGCATGAATTCTCGGTATTCGAGTAAGAAATCTTACAGATTACGTTCGATCGAATATCCGCGTTGAAGATCTTGAGAGAGGTTGTTAGCTTTTCCGAGTTTCTCGAACGTGTTCTCTCGTTTTAAAATATGAATTCAATGCTTGTTATTTTCTGAATAAAAAACTTGTATTAACTTTGATAGTGTACATCATATTTGTACATATATCCAAGGTATAATTACTATTAGGTCTTACACTATCAAAACTTCTAATTACGCCCCTAATTACAAGGATAATGAAATAATAAAGCACAATTCTAATATTCTCTTCACTCGGACTGCAGAAGCTCCATAACGTCGACCTTAATGGCGATGCGTATGAACTCCATGGGATTTAGGGGTGCGGCATCAGTGGAAGATTTGAAGATTTGGACTCCATTTGAGTTCGATTTTCTTGGTAGGGTTTGGATATTTGAAGATTTGGAACTTTGGAAGTTGAAGGATTTTGAGAGCGTTTGAGAAATTAGTGTTTGAGATTTCATAGCGTGAGGGAAAAGTGAGGGGTCGCGTCCTTGAGTAGAGAATATGGGCGGGATAAAGTGATTTTTTGCGTCAAATGATCTAAATATTATGTCATCGACATATATCCGTACTAGCAGGAGATGCTCTCCCTTAGTGAACCGGAATATGGTCTTGCCTACTACTCCAACAGTGAAGCCATGTTCCACTAGGATCCCTGCGAGTGTCTCATACCAAGCTCTATGTGCTTGTTTTAAACCATGGAGAGCCTTCTTGAGTTTATAGACATGATTTGGCTTTTCATGACTTTCAAACAGCTGGAGGTTGAACAACGTAAACTGCTTCAGATAGTACGCCATTTAGGAATGCAATTTTTACATACATTTGATATACCTTGAAGGCGGCATATGCTAAGAAAATCCTTATGGCCTCGAGTCTCGCTACCGGTGCGTAGGTCTCATCATAATCGATGTCTTCTTCTTGTCGGAACCCTTGGGCAACTAGTTTGGTTTTGTTCCTCATGACTACGTCATCCTCTTTTACCTTGTTCTTGAATACTTATTTTATCCCAATCACTGTCTGAGAGGGCCGCGGTAGCAAGGTCCATACTTCGTTTCTTTCAAATTGGTTTAATTCTTCTTGCATTGCAGCAATCCAGTTTCCATCCTTGAGTGCTTCTTCAACCTTGGTAGGTTGTGTTTGCGTGATAAAGGCATAGCTAAACAGATTTTGAATAGACTTCCTGGTCCTCATTGGTGCCTTTGGATCTCCTATGATTAGTTTGGAGGGATGATTAAGTTTGGTTCAGTTCCACTTGATATGTTCCCCCTCAACACTTGTATCCTCTGAGATTTCTTGTTCGATACCGACATTTTCCAGTAGAGTGTCCTTCCGCGGTTGTTTGATCGGGCATACGTTCACCTCTGGTGGTTCGTCGTCAGGGTTGAGGACCGTTTCTGTTGTAGTGTCGGGAATTTTCGTACTACTTCTTCAATGCAGGGCTCAGTTCTCCATGTGCTTTCTTGGCTTAAAGCTGACTTTTCCACTCCTTCATCGTCACTCGACTCCTCCATATCTACCTATTTCATCATCTCACTTAGACAGTTTATGTTAGTAGGAGAATTATCTTCTTCTTGTGATTCCTCGAACACCACATGAGCAGATTCTTTGATAGATATTGTTTTGTAATTGGATACCATGTAGGCCTTGCTCACAACAGAGTATCCAAGGAAAAACCCTTTATTTGCTATGTTTTCGAAGGTGGATAAATGGATTCGATTTTAATGCACGTAACATCGGCTTCCGAATGTCTTGAAATACACAACTCAGGGTACATTTCTCCTCCAGATCTCGTAAGGTGTTTTCCCGAGACTCTTGCAAATCATTAAGCGGTTCTGAGTGTAGCACGTTGTGTTTACTGCCTCCGCCTTGAATTTCTGAGATATGTCCGCATCTGCTAGCATAGTCCTCGCTGCTACTTTCAACTTGCGATTTCTTCGTTCAGCAACTCCATTCTATTTGTGTGTCCTAGAAGTAAATAACTCATGAAGAATTCCATGGTTCTCAAGAAAATAGTTAAATGTGGAATTTAAAAATTCTGTACCCCTATTACTCCTGATTATGTTGACCTTCCGGCTCTGCTCATTTTTTAGTTTGTTAAGTAATTTGATCAACATGAGTGATGTTTGATCTTTTATTGTAAGAGACAATACCCAAGTGTACCTTGAGTAGTCATCTATTACTACAAGGGTATACTTGGCCCCATCTGGACTTGGCACTGGTATAGGACCGAAAAGGTCCATATGCAACAGATCTATGCAGTAACTAGAGGTTGTCCTTCCTCTGCTCTTGAAGGTAGATCTTACGTGCTTGCTAAGTTGACAAGACGTACATATCTTTTCTTTTCAGTAACTTAGGTTGGGTAGACCATGTACTAAGTTATTTGAGCTTAGCCTGGATATGGTTTTGAAATTCAGATTATTCAATCTTTTGTGTTAGGATCGGGACCAGTAGGTTAATTGTTTAGATGGAGGGGGGGGGGGGGGGAAAGAACACTTAGAGATTTTTCTTTTCTACGTGAGTACCGTTTTTATCCGGTACTTGCGGTGTATTCTGGTTCTCACTAGTTCCTCTCAATCTTCGTAGTAACGCAGAAGTAATTACTACTTGGTACCGGTAAGTGGTGTGTGTTTGTGTTTGTTTGTAGATAACGCACAAAGATTGTTTCTGAAAGTTCGGAGTGTTTATGAACTTCTACGTATCCCCTTCTTCCCTCAAGGAATGCATTTTTAGAAGTATGGTTTACTTTACACAAGTATAACCTTCAGCTACGTCTAGCTTATACTTCTACACCTACAACTGCTTCTTACAGTCAATGATAACAAAATTTCTACGAAAATTATGAACACAATTAAATCTCAAAGTTGCTCTTGTTTTCATTTTCGCTTGCTTGACTTGTTCTTCTTGTTTGGCTCTTCATCTATTTATACTGCTCGCTTCAAACTAGTCGTTGTGCCCTGAGCTTTTGAATTGGTCGTAGCAGCATTAACTTTATTTCTCGTTTCGGGTTCTGTTGTGCTCAGTCTCTACTCTGTGTCTGAGTACTGATTTTGCCACTTTGGGTAATTTGACTCCCTCAGTTCCTACTCGCTGCATCCTTGCATTCAATGCTCCTTTGATCGCATGTTGTCCGTTATGTCACGCCTTGACTCTTTATTCTCTTTCCTCCGGTATTCGCCCTTACTTCCGGTCATCACCTTTGCTTTCGGTCTTCGCCTTTGCTTCCGGTACTTGGCTTTACTTCCGATACTCAATTCAATTACCAAAACTTTAGATAGCTCATCAATGATAGTCGAGGGTTAATTTATTAATAAACTATTCACAATGAAATTGATATATACCTTCCTAGATCTGATATTTCTTAAGCTCCGCTCCAACTTTTTCTCAACATATTCCAACTCATCCATGGAACAACCAACCAAAGTTTATCCCAAGAGCTTTCTAAAGAAGATTATTAGACATGAAGAACAAGTCCTGCAGCAAGCCAGCAATTATATAACATGGAATACCATTACCAACCTCTTTGAATCTTGGAAGTTTGCAATGACATAAATCAGTCTCATCGGTCATATTCTGTTGTCTTCAGATTCCAGTGAAATTTTGGTAAATGAACATTTCCATAGTAATTAGCCTTGAGTATTAATATCAAACAGATGCATATGCGTCAACCTTGAAGAAATTTAGAAGTCTTTTGCGTATGTACGTTGAACCAAATGACGTGTCTTCGATGCATGTAGAAATCAAATTTAGTGGCTGGGGCGAGGGAAAATTTTCTCCCCTTGGGGCGAAAGCGAAGAAAAATCTTCTCACTTTGGATCATACTCCCCGTTCTGTTCCCCGCACACAAAGTCACTAAAATACTTTATTAATTTTGAAACCTGACTTTATTTCTTTTACCTATCAAGTCAATGATATGCCATTCACTCTTAATTCGAGCCAAATTTATTCCATCTTAAATACTTCATCCCCACTTGTTTGTGGAAGATGAGCAGTGATTCCCGGTATGGTAAGCTAGTGAAGCCTTACTCAATTCTTAGAAGTACACGAGTTCAAATCAATGAGAATGAAGATTAAATATAAAAAAATGCCTTATGCAATCTAAAAAATCATATCCCTATCTAAGCCTAATAATTATTACTTTTTCGTACGAGGAAAAGAAATAAGAATCCAAGTGAAATAAACATGTTTTGTTTTTTGGACACAAGGCCGACGAGAAGATGAAATAAAATGGACGAAACTCACATATTTACTTACATTTGTCGTCCCTTGAATTTTTCCCGCCAGCTAGTTTTTGGCTCTCCCTTGATATCTTTCTATGGTCTTCTCCATCGTACTGTCACACCATATATCCTCACTTTCTAATTACTTTATTTATTTTTGTTACTGTTTCTTAGATTTCTTGGCACTTATATATAACAAGCATAGCAGGAGGACACCAAGAAGTAACATATATATATATATATATATAATATATATATATATATAAGTAGACATTTATAGTGAGACGTACGATAGCAGGTGTAGGAATAATAAGGCATGAACTAACTTGAGATGGAATCCTCTTACTATGTAATATATAGGGATATTTACATTTTTGATCCTCAATGTTTGGCCTATGGACGTTTTTTTCCCTTATTTTTCCGAGTTACACTTTCAGTCCTCAATGTTGTCGATTTTGAGAAGTTATAACTCAAACTCATGCTTAAGAAATATATAGTAATTAAAATATTAAAAGGAAAGTTTTTATCAGCATACATACATTACGGGTGTGTTTGGTTTGTTGAAATTAGTAGGGAAAGGAAAATGAAATGAAAAAGGAAAACTAGTTTTTATGTTTGGTTGATTGAAGAGATAGATAAGGAAATGAAAAGAAAAGAAAATCTAGCTTGAGTTTACACTTAAAACTAAGGAAAACCAATTTCTTCACCAAATTGTGAGTAAAACGAAAGAAAAATTTATGAAAATAATTCTCTCCAATTTTTTTTTTCCACACTAATTTCCTTAAACCAAACACAGCCTACATATGTATAATATACAACGAGATTATGCATTACTACCCGGGCCCTGTGGATTCATAGATTTTTCCACTAGAGGAGAATATAATGAGTGCAACCTCTGCATCACAGAGAACTGAAAGCTCAAATGCCTTCTTCTGCAGCCCACTTCTTCTTTTGGAAAATGTCACTTGCCTATTCTTATTCTCGATCTTTTTATCTCAGTTTTTCTCCTCACCATCATAGTTTTTAATCGTCAGAAAAATGGCTGATAAAACTTCAGATATAAAGGGTCAGGCGTTTTCACAGAAAGATGAGGGTGAGCTCATTCAAGAAAACCCTAACTCAATCTGAAAATTCAAAAGTGTGTTGTTTTCCTTCAATTAACTCTAAAACATGCACACAAAGGCATCACTTACATAAAATTACGAAAGTCAAAAGCTTCTAAGACAAAATAATAGAAGTAAAAAAGTCTTGCAGACAAAACAATAGATGCCGAAGCATCTCTATGTCACCTCAGTTTGCACATTAACATAATCATCTTCATTTTCAGAATCATAATTATCACGTGGTTGTAAGACTCTTTGTCATCTTCGGAGTCAACAAAATTAGTGTCTTCATCATCTTCATCAATAAGTCGACGTGCAACAGATTGAGAAGAAGCTGCATGCTTGTCTCTTTTGACGATGATGCCTTTCTTGATCGATCGATTTCTAAACTCGTACATGGTCTCTTCAACCCTCGTATGTCGTGAAACATTTCCCCATTTTAAATCATGGTCCTAAAAAACAAGTCCATCCTCGTCATCAACTTGTCCAACTAACCATTTATTACATTCATCTAGTTTTTTCAAGATAATAGGATCAATGATATCTCTCGCATCAAATCTCATCCTCAAGGCTTTGTTTACTTTATAAAAACAAATTCATTAGGCATTGTTGACTCTATCTATTTTTCTTTTTAGAATTTATCTGAAAAAAATTCCATTAAATAAAAATAAGTTATGCAATATCATAGCATAAAGTATTCATTTCCTTGTAAGAAAATACAAGTTCAAAAAAATAAATCACATGTTCGAAGACACTCCAGTTTCTCCGGAGCTACATGTGAGGCTAAGCACTTTTTAGCGAATGTTTCATAATATACACAATAATAAATTATAGAAAAAGAAATGAATAATATCTGGTGCTTTTACACTCCTATGTCTAGTAGCCATACTCATTCCAAATATGCCTTCAGCTTTTGGGTACAAGGAGAGTTCGTCACAAATCTTATCTACCATCTCAGCACTTGGAACTAAACTTTCGATGCATTTGTACACGTTTCAATTTTCTCGTTTCTTGAAATAGAAAAGTTGGAGTAGAGAACTCTTGTTTCAAATAGTATCCAAAATGTAGTGGTCCATGGAGTTGACGATCCCATCGTTTATCAATGATGGTCAACACATCTTCATATTTGCGCTCATCATAAATAAAAGAATTGACAATTACTTCTTTAGCCTTGTCCATCGCCATATATATATATATATATATATATATATATATATATATATATATATATATATACACGCCGACTTTCGTTCTTCATCAACTAATTGAAGAACATTAACCAAAGGCTCAACCACTCTGGGGCATAAAGAACATGGTACCAGAATGATGCATTCAATATAATTTGCATCACGTTTTCCACCGGTTCTGTTTTGCATATTTGCTTTCCATCCATTCGAAGAAGTAATCATCTTTCTTAGATTATTCTTTTGCTTATGAAAGCGTGTAGGGTCAAGAAAGCAGTTGCAAAGCGAGTCTTCTGGTCTCTTACCATGTCTACTTTGTCCGTGAAGCGCCTCATGAGAGTCAAAACATGTGTCCGATTGTAAATGGCTGTTTATCATAACTCCTTGTGTGTGCGCGTTATCTTTGAAATAGACTTTTCAAAAATATCCTTAAGCATCTATGCATTGAGCCGGGCATGGAGACCAATATAGATTTAGATATTCTGCCGTCAAGAATGAACCTTACTGATTAATAAATCATATAAATTCATTAGATAATATCAATATCACTCTTAAAAAATAATCTAGTTTCACCGCACTCACATTATTCCGTCACCACTTCAACAAACCCCGACGCGTTTACATAATTACTTAGTAATTCGAACAGTTTCTCATCGGCATGAAAAAAATCTAACGCGAAAATAGATTCCAAAAACTCAATTCCTTTAAAATTATATGCCAAAAAATTGGTTAATGCTCTATATTTCTTGTCATGCCAACCATCTGCCATTGTAGTGCACCCGTAAAGAGCTCTCTCTTGTTCATGACCCTTCAGATGTAATTTTGTGTTTTCGAACTCATTCTTCAAGTAAATAAGACCTCGTGATATGTAGGTTCTGCCATATGACCGATCCTTAGTTGCTGCATGGATGCAATGAATGCTTTAAAAATGTCATAGTTTACTGCATTAAAGGGAAGTCTTGCATCGTATATCCACCCAGAAAAATTCTACACACTCTTGTTTTTTTCATTGTCTCTTGATTTGACTCACTTTTCTGATGGTTTTTTCTGTCTTGGACATGCTCTTTGGTGTTTTCCATCAAAAATGACAACACCTGATTTCCAAATAGCTCTTTCTGGTGGTGGTTCTTCATCTTCCCAATGCATGAATTCTTCACTAATACCTCCGTCAACATGATACGCGGATGCGTCGATCATTTGCTTGCGTTCTTTCCTTTTCTCCATAAAAGTCAAACCTCTTTTTCGGCATGTTCAGGACATTTCCGACATTTTTTACGTTGCGATCAGACCCCAAACATTACTCCAATTCTGAAAATTCCACCTATAATCACCTTGTCACAAAACAACGTTTCACATTTTCCCAATTTTGGAATAAACTAGATTCCCAAAGTTTTATGTTATATCTTTTTTACCCGATTCTTCGGCAACTGACATCCTCTGACATCAGTGTGGAACCATTCAAATAAAACATGTAAAGATATAGAGCATAGACATAACATTAATACATATTCTGCCAAAGCAATAAGGACAGCGGTTGAAATCGCCTGACCTATTCTATATCCCGTTTTATACAATTTATAAAAATAATAATCTTATGAATATCGAAAAATACAAGATATTGATATAAATTTGATCATCATGAAATCAATAAGGAACTAGATATGTTTATGTGTTTATATCATATAAAACACATGAAATAAGGATGATTTTTATAATTGGTGATATATGTAATTAAAATAGAAGTAAAAAATAAAAATATAATTTATGAGCCACACAATTTAAAATTTAACGTTATGATGGAATGAGACATTCAAATAAGACGTAATTTCATTCGGAAGAACATCATTCGTTGATAGTCCGCTCCATGTGGTGCCCAATGAATCTTCATATATAATAAAATTACATTATTTTAATTGGAAAAAGGAAAAAGAAAAGCACACTTACAGATACAGACAAACGTGGAGACTAGTCCACCGAAAATCTTCAAATTAGTTAGGATAGAATGAAGTAATGAACCGATTGTCAACCTCTTTTACCCTTTCCTAGGGTTTTCTGTCAGTTAGTGGGTCATTGTTTTAAAATATAAGGCCATATAATATTAATATACATGTAATATAGTATTGGACCTTTTATTTATATCGGGCCCTTCAACGTTTTTGCTTGAATCTACGTTTCACTAAGACGATCGCCTCACTGCCTCAACAAAATACACAAAGGCGGCGCCTCGGATCTGCCTTTGGACAAATCGACGCCTCGGACCACCTAGATCCAATTTTCCATCGCCTCACCTCGTTCACCGCCTAGGGGTGCATAAAATAACACTGGTACAATAATTTTTTTTTGTATTTATTAAGTTTTTTCAAAAAATTTTTTGAAGCCGATTAATCTAATTAATGGGAAGTAATCTCTCCGATTAATCAACCAATAATCACCACGATGGGCACTCGATTAGAGTCTAGGTGTCGTCTAAGCCGGTCTTTATAACAGTGACATCGGAGTTTTTTTAACTGGTTGGCAAAGAGCATGAGGCCGGCTGATGAGGTCATGGCCTAACGATCAAGGCTGAAGCTTCAAGGATTATATAAGACATGTCTCATGATCGATTCTCACTGCCAACATTTCCTTGCATGAGCCAGTGACAGATAAACTTGGACTTGTGTGGTTGAACCGATTGGGTTATTTGCAGGATGTTGCGGTGACCCTTAGGGTTTACCTGATCTTATGATCAAGCTTTCCCGAGCCCAAGAAAAAGAACATGAGGCCCTCTAAAACGAAGAGAGAACACTTTCACCTCAGTGTCGAGGAAGAAGGGAGGTTCATGTTCGAGGAGGAGGACATCAACAGCACTCTTTAGAAGCTTATCGGTGCAAAATTGCACTTAATTAGGGTTAATAGAATTAAAGAATCACGAGAGCCCACCGTATATGGCCGAGTTCTCGGGTTGGTCTTGGATAATGAAGGCCCAATCATAAGTTAAGCTAGGTTAATTGTCCCAAAATCGGGCCTATTAAGCCCGATCATTGGGCTACTTGGGTTTGGGCCAATTTTTGCATGCAACCTGTAGTGACGAGAAATCTGAAATAATATCATTTTTATTATTACTAATTTAAGCAAACTTCACGGCAATTAACCCTAATATATTTGATAATACGCAACTTAGTGTATGCTGGCAATTTGCCGTATCTAATAGGTAATACCCTTCATAAGAAGTTACGCTTCGGACAAATTAAGATAGAGATTGACCATAAACCCCGTATCGATTTAATATGAGACCTCGCAAAGTTTGCCACAATATAGAAAAATATATTTTGTTGTCAATGTTTGAAAGTCGATGATGTTCCGACAAATTTTTATGGCTTCTCTATTTGAATGGCATGTGGCATGGCAATCGATTAAACATGGGCTCCCACGTCAAGGATCTTTGAAACATGGGCTGTGACAGTTTTCTCCGAAGAAGAGGCCGTCGGAGCAAAGTTAACCGAGTTTTCAACGTGTACTTCGGGGTTCGACATCGCCTAAAAATTCTGCCTTAAGATTGTTTGAAAGACTGCAGTACTGCTGCACTATAAGCTGTGTCGATTTGTAAGGTTGCGTCGAACTGTAAGACAAATTTGAACTAGAAGACTACAAGACGAACATAATGTTTGATAACGTAAGGAAATTTCGTAACTTGTGCAAGGCACAATTTCCTTAAGAAAGAATTTCATCGTTTAGGTTTTGTCTCCCAAGATACTCGTGACGAACGTGATTTCGTCGTGCACTGAAGAAATCACCGACGAACTTGAACGAAGAGCAAGAACAGTTACTCTTGAGTAGGTTTGATGGCTTGAACTTTTTGAACGGTGTAAGGACGGGAAGCGATGCTTTTCTCGATTAACTAAAAAGTAAATTATTTCTCTCCCTCTCACGTCGCTCGCACTACGACCTCCGCCGACACACGCCGCCGTCACCGTCGCCACTCACACTGATGTTCCCCGCCACCCCCACCGCTGTTCGCTGCCGCTCGTCATCTCCCATTCGTCTTCTTTGTTGGAGTTTTTATTCTCCTTTAGAGGATTGCCCCGCTGATGAAGATGAGTTCCTCGAAGTCGATGACCGAAGTAAATGAATATTATTGTAGATTTGACTTAATAGTCATTTTGTGATATATTTTTTAGTTCTTGTTTTCGTGCAGTTTTTGTTTTTTTTTTTTGTTTTTGGTTGATCTGCTCATCCTTGAGCTTTTGTTCTCTAGTTGGTCTGATGTTACTTGAGAGACCCTCTCGGACTATTTTGACATGTATATTTGTATTTAGGATGTCGTTTAGGGAGAAAAGAAAAAACGAAAGGGCCTCCTCACAATGGAATGTCGTCATGACGTGAGTAAGGAGAGAGGATAAGGTTTCTGAGAGTGCGGGAGGTCCCGTAAAATGATATGGAAATAGCTAAGTTAAAAGCAAACCAGAAATGTTGTCCCTAATGTTGAACCAACACTTAGGATCAGAACGTATTAGCGCAACGAAAAGTTTAAAACTTAGCAGTAAAAACAATGGAGACACAGTTTAAAAATATTCAACAAGTTAAATAACTTGATACACGCCTTCAGGGCAAAATTCCACTACTAAAAGAATGGATTACAAAAAGTCGAACTATCGAAAGATAGTAAATACAACATAGTAAAGGATCTAACGACTCTTCTAAACTTCACACAGATAACCTACGATCTATGCAAAGGAAAAACACTAGGTAAAGAACTGTTTGACGAATATATGATGATAGCTCTCTCGTTTTCGTTTTCTTTTTGTTCGCCACTCGTTACGTGATCGGTATCGGAGTCTTCTATTTATACTCTTCATAGCTTCGACTCCAATCCTCTCCACGTTCTCCATGATGTCCATGACTTCACGTCTGAGAAAGTGTCTCAACTTATTCAGCCATGAACTCCATCACTCCTATTTTTAGTAAGCACTTTGTATCCGTTGAGTAGTGCTCCTATTTTTAGTATCCACTTCACTCTACTCTTGTTTGAATAAGTCCAGCTCGTAAGTAATCTCTGCACACATTTAAATAAAGCCACAATAATAGGGAAAACAATTTTTGGGTTTCAAAGACAAAATTAAGGTTGGACCAAGTCCGAGTCAAACAATGTTGACTCGCAGCCAAATTATGTTGACTCAAATGTTATGTCCACATTGTCAATGTTAACAATGTCCACATTAACAATCTCCCCCTTTTTGTCTTTCTTCCCAAAACCAATGCAGAGATAAATCCATAGAAGTTCCAATCCATAGAACTCCAAATCCATAGAACTCCTCCTGAAAGCATCAAGTAACTTGGAACATAAAATGGATCAAAATAGTAAACGTTAGTACATAGCCATTTAGAGGTCTTAGTCACATATGCAAAACACACACTAAAGAAAATATAGAAGTCTGCATGCAGAACTAGGAAATTAATAAGAAGACGAAAATTGAAGACTCTTAATAGAGTCATCTGATGCAGCTCCTTCTTCAGCCTCAGCTTCTCATGTTCCACCTCCAGCTCCAGCAGCTTCCTCTTCTTCTCCTTCTCCTTCTTCAGCAGCTCCAGCAGCATCAGTTCCATGATCAGCTCCCCCTGCAGCTAATATCCTAGCTTCGTTTTCCTCACCAGCAGCAACAGTCCCGGCTTCTTCTTCTGCACCATTATCTCCCCCTTTTTGGGAAGAAAGAAGACATCTGAGTTAACATTAACATCGTTTGGGAAGAAAGAAGACTCTGAAGATTCTCTCTTTGTGCAACCACCGAAGCAATAATATCATCCAAATACTTGATATGTTTTGCCAGGACATATGTTGGAGCGGATGATGAACCAACATTTGGTTCAGCAATTGTAGCTCCATGCCAGGGCAAATCGACAACCTTGTTTGGTCCCATCAAGTGATTTGCCGCAATGGTGTAGGGAATCTTCTTGTGCACCACAGTATCATCATGAGCAGGTTTGAAACCTCCTCGAACCAGCAACAACCAAATATTTGAGGGAAAAGGACGTATTCATTTCCCTGCCCTTTCGGCTTGGTATGCTATTTGGTTAAGGATATATTCTCACCAATTAACGGGAAGATTTTTCCATAACGCATACAACAGTTGTGCCATTGGTTCGGTCACTCTACTAGCATTGGCTGTGGGGAGCCAATTATAGATAGCAATTTTAAGTAGCACGGTAAATCTTACCAAAATTCTTTGAGTGAGGCTCATTAATCTTGGGAGAAAGGTTAGAGTATACCTCGCGGACCACAAGGTCGCAGTGATATCCCAGAATGAGCATAGCCTTCCAGAGGTGTCTGAACTCCTAGAATTGCAAGACACCTTGCTGAGAGAAGCTTGCTTTGTCCACCGTTCTTTCTACACGCAGATTTCTGGAATAGAAGGACTTCCAGAGATCCTTGTTCTTCTGGGCGTAGAACTTCTGTGGGTGTGAAGGAATCTCCCAGTCAGATCCTTCAGACATCTCGTCATCAGATAGGAATGTTGGGTCAATATTCAACCCAACATTGGCCTCAGCAATCTGCTTCTTTTCAGCCACTTTTGCCTTTTTGGATGGGCGAGAGATTAATATAGCTTACCTCTTCCCTTACTTTTTCTGCAGCATTTTCTTGATAACCCCGAGTGGAGCATCATCGGGAAAAGATTCGACGACTTCTTCTTCACCCGAAGCCTCCAGTGACTCAGATTCAGAGCTCGTTGAGGAATCGACCGTTATAGGAACGAAATTCTTGTTAGAGCTTTCAGAATCGTCAATCGACTCTGAAGATGAGCTCGACGGCAGTGTTGGGCTCGGATCCTTCGCAGATTCCTGCGGGTGCACTTCAGAGGTTGCAACGTCGTCTCCAAGAGGAGACGCTGCTCTTATCGGCATATGCGCTCCGTAAATTATCATTGCTAGTGGATTCGTCTCTATAAAACTGGCGCTCGATGTTGGTTCAACATTCTGCGTCTCAGAGATGGGTGAGTTTTCCATAGAAGAATTATAAAAGCAGAGATTGAAAGTAGGGAGAATTTTCGAACTTGATTGCGAGAAGAATTAAAATTTGCAGAGATTATGCAGAGAGAATGAAATAGGGTTTGTGTGTTATGAACGAAATTTTCAGGCGAGTAAATATGTCACGTCTGTAACGGTAAAAAATTTAATGATGGAAGAGAAAAGTAACCGTTAGAGACAATAAAATAATTATTAAATAATAAATTTTTTTTTTCATATAAAATTCGTAAACACCAGCACTAACCGTTAATGGTTGAGAAAAATGTGGAGAGTGGAAATCGTGTGACATTTAAAAATATATCGTGCAAAACATGATCATAACAATAATTAAGTTGAGATCAAGTGAAACTAACCGTTTAGGTGTTCCGATGAACGCATGAACCAAGTGAGGATAGCCGTTCTTCTAATAATGGAAAATGAGAGCGATGGGTACTAGACACGACATATTATTTATATGTATACCAAAAATCTATAAAAACATAAAATAGAAGAAGAAATATAGCATGATAAAAAATGACTAGTCACATATGTTGCTCAACATTTAACGCAATATTCTCAAATCATGAGCATTTACGGGAGTGGGTCATTTCCGAAAATGATCATGAGCATACTTGTGCTAGGGAGTGGGTCATTTCCGAAAATGGTCTAGGTGAGTCAAATCATTTTAGGAATTAAACACATAGAACGTTAGACCAAATATCAAAATAGTAACAGTCATATTTGACAGATGTCAATGTTGATCCAGATATTGGACCAACATTTACAGACACTGACATAGATCTATAGACTTCTTTTGGTTTGAGAACCTTTCGAAGTCTAAAGCTTTAGTGAAAATATCCGCTAGCTGATTCTTAGTATCTATATGCTCTATTTTCACTAACTATTTCTCAACTATATCTCTCAAAAAATGATGTCTAATGTCTATGTGCTTAGTCCTAGAATGGTGAATCGGTTTTTTCGAAATATTTATGGTACTTAGATTATCACTATCCATCAGCACAATTTCGCTCTCTAACCCGTAATCACTCAACATACTCTTAAGCCATATGAGTTGTGTACAACAGCTACCTGTTGTCACATACTCAGATTCAGCCGTAGAGAGAGAAATACAATTTTTCTTTTTTTCTAAACCAAGACACTAGATCATTACCTAAGAAGAAGCAGCCACCACTTGTGCTCTTGCGATCATCTTCATCACCTGCCCAATCGGCATCACTGAAACCAACTAAATTAGTGTTAGTATCTTTTGAAAACCATAAACCAAGGTTACATGTTCCACTAACATACTTCAAAATTCTTTTGACAGTGTTAAGATGAGAAACCATTGGTTCAACATGATATCTCACACACACACACACAAACACTTTATATAATGTCTGGTCTACTCGCAGAAAGATATAATAAGCTATCTATCATAGAACGATACAATGTTGGGTCAACATTATCCCCAACATTATCTTTACTTACCTTCTGCGTAGATCCCATAGGAGTTCTCATTACCTTGACATTGTTTAACCCCAACTTCTTCACTGTATTCTTCGCGTACTTTTCCTGAGACATAAATATGACATCCTTGCTTTGTTTCACCTGTAGACCTAGGAAGAAAGTTAGTTCACCGATCATACTCATCTCAAATGTGGAATTCATAGCTTGAATAAACTCATTCGACATAGATTGAGATGTTGATCCGAACACTATATCATCCACATAAATTTGAGAGATTAACACTTCATTACCAACTCTTTTTACGAGAAGAGTTCTATCGGCTTTGTCTCTAACAAATCCAAAATTTAAGAGAAACGAAGTTAGTCTCTCATACCAAGCTCGAGGAGCTTGCTTTAAACCATAAAGAGCTTTTTGCAATTTAAACACATGATCAGTATGGTAAGGATCTTCGAAACCTTTTGGTTGCTCAATATAAATTTCTTTATCAATAAAGCCATTTAAGAATGCACCCTTAACATCCATCTGGTGGAGGGTAATGTTGAGCCAACATGCAATAACACGCAAGATTCTTATGGATTCTAACCTTGCTACGGGGGCAAAGGTTTCATCAAAGTCTATACCATCAACTTGGGTATAACATTGAGCAACTAAACAAGCTTTATTCCTAATAACATTCCCATACTCATCAGATTTGTTTTTGAAAATCCACTTTGTACCAATGACGTTATCGTCGCTTGGTCGTGGAACCAAAGTCAAACCTGATTCTTATCAAATTTGAACAAGCTCTTCTTGCATAGCATTAATCCAAAAACTGTCCTTGAGAGCTTCAAGAACATTTTTCGATTCAATTTCAGATACAAAACAATTAAACCTTACCTCGTTGTATACGGAAGTCATGCATACATTTTTTAACATAGATCTGTAATCTCTTCGTGGTTTATCCCTAGTCTTCCGTCCTTCCGTCCTTCACCTTGAGGAGTATTTCTGCTAATGTCAGCGGAATAATAAAAACAATATTAATTGATTCCTTAATAGTTTTCAATCTAAGATTGTAAACACGATAAGCATGACTACCTGATTTTGTTAAGGTGTCTTGGGAGAAGAAAACTCACGAATAATACCCTTTTTGTCACAAAAATCTTTGAAGAATTGATTTCCAAATTCTCTACCATGATCAGACCTAATACGTAAAATGAGAACACAAAAGTTATTTTTGATCATGACGCAAAAGGTTTTGAAAAAAATCAAATGTTTCAGATTTTTCACGAAAAAATATCCATGAAAACCTAGAAAAGTCATCAATTAAGACATACACATATTATCTACCACCTATATTGTCTGCTTCCATAGGACCCATAAGATCCATGTGAAGTAGGTGAACGTAGTGTGCAGTTCTAAAATGTTGACCAACATTTTGATCAACATTATGACTGGTATGCTTCTGCTTGCCTTTTAGACATTGCTCACAAATAATTTTTCCACAATAGGTTGGAAATTCCTCTAATTGCCCTATGCCTAATCAATTGTTCTAAGGTTCGGTAATTGACATGACCCAATTTATGATGCCAAAGAACAATATCATCTTCGGTTTTGGGCAGCTTACATACCTCTTTTCTTTCATCTTTATCACCAACTTGATAGCAATTATCACTCGACCTTCTACCTGCCATCACACACAAGTTATTGTCATTAAAAACTTCACAGCATTCTTTTTAGAATGTGATTTGAATTCTAGACCATGATTAGAAGTACTAACGACAGAAATTACCTCGTCAAGTGTTGACTTATTTTTATTGATATTTGAAAACGTATCTGAAGCCTTGTTGACTTGCGTATGCAGCTGGTCAATTTTTTTGTCCTTTCTGGTAAATAAGGCTTCCAACTTGCTCATCCAATCAAGCAAGCCATTGATTACCTTTTCGTTGTTAATATTTTATTCAGTCAGCACTTGAACGGAATCCTTCAGTTTCGAGATTTTCTTCCTTTGGTTCGTCCACTCTACGTACAATTGTTTGTACGTTTCTTCTAGTGATTCAACATCATCGGCATGTTCTGAAAGATCTCATGAGTCAGGAATCGCCGATCACGACTTATTTGTTGACGACTCTTACGTGATTGTGCCAATCATTCACTTGAGAAGTGGGAGGTCGTGAAATTGGTACGAGTTGAATCATGGGAGTAACTTGTATTTGGACGTTGACTCGTAATCGATCGATCACATTGCTTATTACTCGAGGAGTGTCAATGATCGATCAATTGATTATAGTAGTGTACGTGAACTTTAGACTGAAGGGGTTACTGATGGTGTTGACTTTGGGGTCATGACTTGTCACTAGCTTTGCTAGGCCCGTATTGCCGAGTGCATGGATCGACGGCGAAATGCGGTCTTGACTATGGAGGGTGACTGCCGGGCTTTAACCACCAAAAAGGGATTCACTGTCTAATAAGTAATTGAGATATATGTCCTATGCATATTTGGGGACGGGAAATTACTAAGTCTCTGGCCAGAGCAATAAACTGACTCACATGGGACGTTGAGGGCAATTTAGTAATTTCGCCAGTCACGAATATATCATAGAGCCGAGTTAGTGAGTTTGACAGTTCCATGACTCTCACTCAACCGGGACATATGTGAAGGGTTTAAACGTAGGACCAAAATCTATAGTCGTTCGTGGTTTATGATTAGATCACTTTCGTACTCAACTCGGGATCGATTCGGTACCAAGGGATTGGCTAGGTGAATACCGAACTCATGGATATCTCCTAGTGCCGATTGAGACTAACCAAGAGGGTCGGGCATAAAAAGGACAATCGAGGTAGTATCTATTAAAGAGAGACTTAATCAAATACTTAATGGGCGTAGTGTCGTTAAGATTGACGGTTTACGAATGTTAGACATTAATTGAGCTTATCGAGACTTGAGTGATAGTCCAAGTGCTCGAAATTATTTTAAGCTTAGGTTAAAGGCATGGCCGAAATTTATATATGTATATATATAATTATATTAAGTTATTATTTGATAATAAGATTAATTTAATTATTTAGCCTAACTTTAAATATAAGGTTAAATATGTTATTTTACCTATACTTAATAGTAAGGGTAATATGATTTTTACCTTACTTAATTTTCGAAATTAATATAATATTAGATATTAATAATTTCGATAATTAAATAAGTGTTTTGATTTATATTTTGGATTAAAATTTGAAATTTAAGAGCTTAACTAACTTTCAGAAAATTACTCTCACGTTTAATTTGTTTGGAACAAACTTGGACTACGCAACAAACTATTCGAAATTTTTGGTTGGACTAAGCAAGGAAATTTCGAAATTTTCTCTTGGAGCATTCCCAAATTCAGCCACTATAAATAATGCCAATGATGCTTAGTTGATCGGGACGAGTAACGAATAACGGAAAAACGAAAAACCCTAAACAGAAATCGTCAGAGATAATAACGAAAGTATTTGTGTGCTCTCTTGCTCATATCACTCGATCTCCTGCTAGCCATACGTGGAGGATTTCGAGTTTGATACATCCTCGAGTCGGCATGACTCCTTTTTTGTGTTTGCTTTCAACCTAGGCGCGGTTTCAAACCGGGAGATCGACAAAAGCTAGCAATTCTTCTCTTCGAGGGTAAAGTGACAGAAACTCTTTTACGCTACGTGTGATTGGAGTTTAAGGCTGCGTTATTATGTCTATCAATATGTTTCTATGTGTATCCGAGTGATCCGGAGTTTACGGGGATCCCGGGAATTAATTCCCGGGAAGTAGCGATATTCGATCTATTCCTCTTGGCCCCTTACTTGTTACCCAGGAAATGTTATCCAGAATGTATGAATTGTTACCCAGAATGCACGAAGTGTTATCCAAAATGTAGTAGTTGTTACCTAGAATGAAAGAAGTGTTACCCAGCAAGCGTGTTAATTTGCAAACGTTTCAAACTTGGCACCCATCAAATTCTTCGTATTCCATGAAAACTACAGTAACACATGTTCTTCTTAAAATACTTTTTAATTCTTTGTTGATGACAAATGCATCGAAATAATACCAGTTCAAGGAAGAGCATTTTACTCAAATTTATTCCGACGATTTTCGTTTCAGTTCTGTTAACCTCGAACGACGAACGATTGAGCTATCACGGTGGGAGCGACGTAATGTCCAGCCTATGGGTGTCCACAATTTGTACCTATGGTCCGCAATGCCGGCCGAAAACATGATTCGATGCATTGATTTTTTTATGTCGAGATTTCGAAATACTTCGCAGTACGATCTTGTATTTGTCGACGTAAAGATCAGAATCAAACTTCGAGGACACATCCTTCTTTGTTTGGTAAGTGGGGTTGGAGGAAGGGGGTGCCCGTGCCCGTGCAAACGACGAGAAATTTTCGACCATGACAACTATATTTGCTTCTGTCGATACCACTTATAATTATTTGGGTGACAAATTAATGACAACATGTAACATATTAGTTATCAAAGATACTTTTATGCTGTTAATTAGAAACGAAAAACATGCGTCTAATATCGCTACTTTAAACATTTTTCGAAATGGTATTTTGGTCAAATCGACTTTTAGGTCCTTAATTCTATATTTATAGCGAGTTGGGTCCTTAATAATTTTTTTTAACTGATAGAACTTGAACTCTTTTTTGAAACTATAATGAGACCCGATACGAAATTTGTGCCATCTTTTTATTACAGATGAGATATTTATCTTATAAAAATGTACAAATTCATTTCACTAAGCTCCGTCTCCTCTTATCCCTTCCATGGCAACGGTTGAGCTATCTACATCTCTACTCTCGCCGTATCACCACCACCCTTCGTCGGACAACACCAGACGCCTCCCCGCGCCGCGCCACCTCCCGACGAAGAGGAAACCACTCGCCGTTTCCTGCACTAAGAAAAGCCTCGCAACCCCAGACCGCAAAACCCCATCCCCCTCCTTGGCCGACCAGCTCAAGCCCTTATCCAACGTAACACTCTCCGACCAACCGAACGAAACCCGTCTCCTATCGAAGCCCAAATCCACATGGGTCAACCCGACTAAGCCCCGACCCGCCGTCCTCTCCCTGCAGCGGCACAAGCGGTCGTCTTCCTACTCCTACAACCCCCAAATCAAAGACCTCCGGCAGTTCGCCAAGAAATTGGACGAATGCGAAGACGAATCAGAGTTCTCCGCCGCCGTCGAATCGATCCCACACGAAGCCACCAAGGAAAACGCGCTCTTGGTGCTCAACAGCCTGCGGTCGTGGCAAAAGGCCCTCCTCTTCCTCAATTGGGCCAAGGCCCGAGACAATTTCCCCGTGGAAACCATCTTCTACAACGTCGCCATGAAATCTCTGCGCTTCGGGCGGCAATTTCACCACGTGGAGGCCCTCGCCCTCGAGATGATCGAGAAGGAAATCCCCCTCGACAACATCACTTACTCCACCATCATCACCTGCGCGAAAAGGTGCAGCCTTTTCGACAAGGCCATCGAATGGTTCGAAAAGATGTACAAAACGGGGCTCATGCCCGACGAAGTCACCTACTCCGCGGTGCTCGACGTGTACGCGAAATCGGGCCGAGTCGAGGAGGTGATGAGCCTCTTCGAGAAGGGCCGGGCCAGCGGGTGGAAGCCCGACGCCGTGGCCTTCGCCGTACTGGCGAAGATGTTCGGTGAATCGGGGGATTACGATGGCATCAGATTTGTCTTGCAAGAAATGAAGAACCTCGGGCTGCAGCCGAATTTAGTGGTGTACAACTCTTTGTTGGAAGCCTTGGGCAAGGCAGGCAAGCCCGGTTTGGCCCGTAGCTTGTTCGAGGAAATGGTGGGCTCGGGCCTTAAGCCCAACGAGAAGACACTGACGTCCCTGATCAAGATTTACGGTCGGGCCCGGTGGGCCCGAGACGCGTTGGATCTGTGGGAGAGGATGAGATCCAACGGTTGGCCCGTGGACTTCATACTCTACAACTCATTGCTGAGCATGTGTGCCGATCTCGGATTGATCGAAGAGGCCGAGAGATTGTTTGAGGACATGAAGGGTTCGGAGGGTAGAAAACCCGATAGCTGGAGCTACACGGCGATGCTCAACATATACGGGAGCGAGGGAAACGTGAACAAGGCCGTGTCCTTGTTCAAGGAAATGTCTGAAAAGGGGGTGGAGCTCAACGTAATGGGGTGCACTTGCTTGATCCAATGCTTGGGCCGGGCTCGGAAAATCAATGAACTCGTTCGGGTTTTCGAGACCGCGTTGAGAAACGGGGTCAAACCCGATGACAGGCTGTGTGGCTGCTTGCTCTCCGTCGTATCTTACTGCGAGGGAGACGATGCTGATAAGGTCTTAGCCTGCTTAGAGCAGGCAAATCCCAGGTTAGTTTCCTTCGTTAAGGTCATTATTACCGACGACGAGGAGAAGAAAACAGACTTTGAATCTTTGAAAGAAGAGTTCAAGAATGTAATGAGCAACACCACGGTCGAATCGAGGAGGCCATTTTGCAACTGCTTGATAGACATATCGAGGAACCGAAAATTGACGGAGAGGGCCCACGAGCTTTTGTACATGGGCAGCATCTACGGGCTTTACCCGGGATTGCACACGAAGACCGACGAAGAGTGGAGATTGAATGTTCGTTCTTTGTCAGTGGGTGCGGCGAACACTGCGTTCGAAGAGTGGATGAGTACGCTGGCTAAGATTGTTACGCGGGGCGAAGCATTGCCCGAGGTTTTCAGTGCTAATACGGGCTCGGGGAACCACAAGTTCTCTCAGGGCTTGGGCGGTGCTTTTGCTTCGCACGTGAAGGAGCTTTCGGCTCCTTTTAGGGAGAGCGAGTCGAAGGCGGGCTTCTTCATGGCCACGAGGGATGATTTGGTGTCGTGGGTTCGATCGAATGGTTCTTCGGGGTTTTTTTCGGAGCAAACGTATGAGTGAGGGCTTTTTTGGGACATATGCTTGTTTGTATTTGGTTGTTGGCGTACAACTGTTATTTTGATGGCATCTTCGCTTATGGTCTGTTTGGATTCTGGATTTCGATTTGAAATCCGGATTTCCGTCAAATCATCCGTTTGGCAACCACTCAGATTTGGATTTCGTTTTCATCCAAATCCGGGAAGAATTCAAACCCTTTGTTGTTTGATGATTTTGAACCTCAAGTGGTCCGCTTTCGAAATCTGAATCCCTGCCATAATAATTTTAATAAATAATAATAATAATAATAAAATAATAATAACAATTATGAGTGAACGATGAGTCGAGCCGACTCGCGTGCTCGATGAGGCGGCTCGAGCTCGACGAACGACGAGTTGAGCCGGCTCGACAAAAGGTCGAGCTCGACGAACGATGAGTCGAGCCGGCTTGCGAGCACGACGAGGCGGTTCGAGCTCGAGGTACATCGTCGAGTTAATTCGAAAATAGCTTGGCTTAACCTCGACGAACGATGATCGAAAGCTCGCTAGCCGACTCACGAGCTTATTATATTTTGTTAGTTTTTTATTTTATTTTACATTTTAATTTTATAATAAAAAGTTTGAGGTCGAGCTCGACGGGCTTCATTAGTTGGAGCTCGAGCTCCATTTTGAAATCCGGATTCCGAAATTCTAACGTTTGCCAAAAGATGGATTTGGATTTGAAATTAGGATTTTGAATTATAATTTGAAATCACGGATTTCAATTCAAATACACCAATTCAAACGCACCCTTACCAAATTTGAATTTGATGCAAAAAAGAGATTCAGTCGGCGACGAGTTGGAGTAAATATAATTCGTCACGAAATTCGCTTTTGGGTTCAGTAAATTGTATAGTCCTTTCACGAAATTTACTTTCCCTCATGTTTAACATAAAATAGTCTTTTTGTATTGGTAATTTCCTCGATCATTATCCAACAAGGAAAGCATGATTGTTTTAACAAGGACGTTAATTTGATGTGGAAGGACTATTAGTGATAAATGAAACAAAAACTAGAAAATTAACTATTATGGTATAAAAATATTAGCGTAGTTATGTTTATGAACATGAAGAGAGCCGAAAACAAATTTTGTACTAAAATTTTCGTTATTCCTAAAAATACTCGACCAATTTTTGAACACGAAGATATTAGAGGACAAAAAAAGCAAATTTTGTAAAAGTTAAATGACTAAAATTTCATTACTCCGCAATGATTTTGTGTAATGGTCGACAACTAGCGTAGGCTGATAGAGAAGGGTTTTGTCTGAAGTAAAGCCAACGAACTTCTATCTAACCAAAGTACCAAATACCAAATAACACAGACGGATATCACAGTAAAATGTTTTACAAGTTTGAAATACAGCATTAAAACATTGAGTTGGCAAGTTCGGTTAATTCTGATGCAACCTGATCATACTCTCCTTTCAATTTCTCCTGTTCCTCTTGCCCGAGCTCTCCCTTAGCGGGCTTCGTCATCACCATAACGCAGCAGGTCGGCCTCTTGGTGGCTCCTGCATTTGCAAGATCCTGTTAAAATGATGCAATGCAATTCATTAGTTTGGAAGCAAATTCAAGAAAAATCACACATCTATTTATCCGTGAGATTCAAACAGAACATTTTCTATCTAACCCAAATTTGATAGTGCCAAGTGACCGAGTTCGAAGAGTGAATCCTACAGGTTTTGATTGTACACATGAAGGTAACAAAATCATATGAATTTTGTAGAGATAATGAGGGAGTGAGTGAAAAGATAGAGACGTACTTCCTTGGATGCCACATAGACATAGGGAATGTTAGATTCTTCACACAGGATTGGAAGGTGCGTGATGACATCAATGGGCGATATGTTCCCAGCTATGACACACAATCTGTAGAACAAAAAAAAGAACGTTTCTATTACAATCAGCCAAAAAACAAGGAAAGAAAAGATAACAATAAGGAACATTAGAATCAATACAGAGAGACAAAAGCTATGGTGTAATAAAACGCAGCACACCACCACCGAGAACAAAGAATCCACAACCCACTCCAAGTTTTGAACAGGCATGTTACATGTCTTAGTAATAATATCCTAGAAAATCCTACATAAATCCTAAAATTCAAAGCAAGAATAGAAGACAGATTTTTCTAAATTTCTCCCGAAGACTGTAGCATACAACAGCTACAACGTGAGACGGAAAAAAGAACACAAACAGGAGAGCGCAGCGACAAACCCTTTGTTTCCACGGCGAATGCTTTTGACAACCTCTTTAACCCCTCTCTTCAAGCATTTGTGCTCCGCAGCTGAAACCAAATACGCAAAACACGAACATTGAGATGAGGAAAAGAACTGGATTCGCGGAGGGAAAATAAATCCGAACCTTGACGGACGAGTTTGAGAGTGCGTTTCGAGAGCTTCTTTCCGGCTAAAGGTTTTGCAATTGGTGCAATTGCCAGTAGCTTTTTCTTCTCCTTCTCTTTCTGAATTGATTTCTCCATCTCACTGTCGCTTCCCATCTCTCTCCCTCTCTATAGATTCTGTGCGTGTGAGTGGGTGCGCGTCGGGGGACGACGAAGAACCAAACGGTGTTAGGGTTTTAGCTGATCATTCTCTGTCTATTCTAGGTTTTTATTTACTTTATTTTTCCACGACTTACTCTCTTGTTGGGCTCCATGTTTGTTACTTGGGCTCATTTTTTGAACCCATTTGTGTTTGACCTATTTATGGCATTGTAAATTTCCAACGAAAGCGGAATGACTCGTTCAAAAAGAAAATTAGCTATTCCTCCAGTAACATCAAGACAACACTTGTAGGAACAAAGACTCACCAATGAGCATAACACAACCAACTAAAACACTTAAAAGACAGAGCTTCCACAAAAATCGAAATTAATAAACATTTCAATCAAAACCCAACCATAAGATTGAACTTCTACTAAAAATTATATTCAAAACTCTATAAACGGGGTTGATCCAAGAGATAAGCGTTTGGTATCGTTTAAGCAAGGTCTCCGTTTCGAAACCTTGTAAATGGAGCATCGCCCTTGGGAAGACTCACCCACCCATGCAGGTGCGCGACGCGAGATTATTCGGGAAAACCCGAATACCGACTGTCATCCGAAAAAAAACTCTACTGTAGCGCTTGCTATTAAAACCAAGTTTTGTAGACTACAAAGCTTCGGATGAAGGCGAGACGCTAACACGAGAAAATCCATTTTTGGATGTAATGAAGAAGCCTCTTTGCCCATATCTGTTGGGTCCAACAAACTAATTCCAGCCACCACCCATTACTATCATCTACAAGCTGGAGAAATAAATGAGGAGCCATTATTAAATGATGACATATGTGCTGACATTTTGTTGATGGCTTGTAATGTATGTTTATACCTGTAAATAGGTTTGAGTCGTTCAGTGTAAAAGGCACCCCAATATAAGTGTAGAGCGAGAGAGCGAGAGAGAGTTGAGAGTGAAAGGTAAAATACTTATCCAGCTTCGGGTGGATAAGGGTGATAGCGGGTGTAGTTTTACTGGGGTATTTGAGAGGGGGTACAAAAAGTTACCCGGGTGGGTAAGGGGTTTCGAGTTTGGGTTTAAACACGAGCGTTATTTTGTACGGTGTAATATTCTCAATATAGTAAAACTGGTGCTCTCCGTGGAGGTAGGCGGTATTGGCCGAACCATGTAAAATCTCGTGTCTCTCTCGGTATCCTTTCGACTTACATACATATCCCGATTAATTATCGCGGGGTCCAAATACAACCACCGCAAGGCCCGTGTTATTTTATTGACGCATTTTCCCCAACAAGTGGTATCAGAGCCTTGCCCTAATGATATTCTGAGTATGCTCTGTGGTTGCAGCTGTGACTGATTTTCCACATCAGAAAGATATCAAAAGGGTTTAGTGGTCTGATGCCTTGTGCTGGTGGTGTGTTCCTTTCGTTAGAAACAGCGGTACAAGATGGGATATCGTTGATGGGATGCTCGGTGTCGGGTGGAGCTTGTGCGGCGGTGGAAGTTTTGGCAAGTTGTGGCAATAGTACTGTGTAACTAAGTTCTGTCTAGGTGACTGATGCATAAGTGGGATCGGTATAACCCCACCACATCTTCCTGGGAACTTACTTAGAAGGGTAATTCTGTCAAGGAGGCATGTCGTTAGCCTTTCCTGGGAATTATCTGATCAGTACTATTTGGGTCGGGGCTGTTGAATCTCTGCAAGGATAATAGCGACAGATAACAGCATTAAAGGGCAATAATTTGATGGTACGGGAGGTTTCGCTCTGCGGCAGAGAAGAGTGAAGGATGTGCTCGTTCAACAAAGCTTGGCTAAAAGCTTTGGAGGGAGACGAGGGAAAGCCGGGGAAAATGACGGAAATGAGTAAGGGGATTTGGGGTCAAGATGTGTTGAAGAAGAAGAAGTAAGGCCCGTTTACTTCTTACCTCGCTTCCTGATTCGGGTAATAGTTTGGTTACAACCATCTGGTACGGAAAAGAGACGCTGGTGGATGGTGGAGTCAACTCTTTTGGAGCATAAAAGGAGAAGACGACAAATTATGGTGATAGCCGAGCGTTGGCTATAAGAGAATCGTAGAGGAAGGTGATATCCGGGGGATTTGGGGACTGCAACAGGTTCAAATTCAGGTGGCGGGAAGGGCGTGTGATGCTACAAGGGTGGTGAGTCGGGACACATCGGAGAAATGATCCGACTTGGAGGAAGAAGGACAGACGGCTAGGAAAATTCCACAACAGAGATAGCACATGGTTCATCTTGGAGACGTTCTCACAATCTCTAATGATGGCGCTTGTTCTCAGGAAGAAGGATTATATATCTGGGTTTGCTCCAAGAGGATATTTTGATGCGTTCCGGGAATACGAACATGTTTTTTCGATCTCCATGGACCGATGGATATCGTTGTATTGTTCGGGGTGTTGCAACGGTGAAGATCAAATGGTTAACAGAGCGGTGCACATTTTGGGTTGTGTGACTTTGTTCCAAAGTTGCGTGGAATTTAATATCCTTTAGTCGGACATATTCCAAGGGCTATGGGGGATTCATAGCAGGGGAGTATGGAAAATCACAAATGGCGGAAATGGTCCTACCAAAGGAAGAAGAGCAAGGAAGTTTGTATCGTTTGGACGTAAATATGGTATATAATACTCATACTTCGATGGGTTCACGGAAATCTCGCGCATGTGGGGCAGACGATGGTGAGAAGGAAAATCCTGCTGGTGAAGGGGTTGCATCAAAGTCCCTCTTCGGAGTCGACGGGTATAGTCGGCTGGCAGTTGCACATAGGATTGGCCGCTGAGTGAATCAAGTGGGGTGAGATCGGAATTCTTGATTCAGCTTATGTGTAGCTGGTATAACGAAGGCCAATGGACGTTCGTGGTATTTACGAACGGGTTACTCTCAAGATCAGACTCGCTGAGAGGAGCGCTTGGTGATGTTGAAGAAGACGCTGGAGTGTGGCTGGAGGGAGAGAATTGTTGGGTCCAGCCAACGAATTCCAGCCACCACCCACTACTATCATCTACAAGCTAGAGAAATAAATGAGGAGCCATTATTAAATGATGACATATGTACTGACATTTTGTTGATTGGCTTGTAGTGTATGTTTAGGCCTATAAATAGGTTTGAGGCGTTAAGTGTAAAAGGCACCCCAATATTAGTGTAGAGCGAGAGAGCGAGAGAGAGTTGAGAGTGAGAGGTAAAATACTTATCCACCTTCGGGTGAATAAGGGTGAGAGCGGATGTAGTTTTACTGGGGTAATTGAGAGGGTGTACAAAAATATTACCCGGGTGGGTAAGGGGTCTCGAGTTTGGGTTTAAACACGAGCGTTATTTTATACGGTGTAATATTCTCAATATAGTAAAACTGGTCCTCTCCGTGGAGGTATGCGGTATTGGCCGAACCACGTCAAATCTCGTGTCTCTCTCGGTGTCATGTCGGCTTACGTACTAATCCCGATAAATTATCGCTGGGTCCAAATACAACCACCGCAAGGCCCGAGTTATTTTATTGGCGCATTTTCCCCAACAATATCGTCATCTTCGAATCCCGCCTGGCAATTTATCCTAAACCAAACGCGAGTAACTCAATCAACTTCTCGTACCTTCCCACCCAATCGAACAACACCACCCACCACACTCTTTTGGAAGCATGTGACGTGAGCCTCTCCAAACATCATCCGCCTGAAAATCACTCCCGATAAAAAGAGTTCCAAACAAAGTTTCCCCAACAACACACCAAGCCTCATGACATGACAAATCGGAAACTCAAAAACTGCCACCCGTCGATAGGATTTTTTTTGTTCATGCGGGCGTACGATAAGGAGAGAGAGAAATAGGAAATTAGGAAAATTGCGAAAGTCCATGTCCTTTAATTCAAATAAAATGTACAAGATGGTTATGTGCTCGACTATATAATTATCCAAGCACTAATCCGCACATTAGCCTGTCTTAGAAGATGCACACAAACCATCAATTAAGGCTTAAAGATTGATTTATTTGTTAAGAGGGATGAATAAAACTAAGGGGTCTTGCGATCCCACCTAGTTGGGATATACCAACTGGGTTAAAATCTTGACACGTGATAGGGTTATGCGATGATTAACACATTGGACGGTGATTAAAGCGGAAAGTTGTCAAGCATCACGATCTGAACCCAACTGGGTAGGGTAGCCAAAACCAAAACTAAGTAGTTTGTGAACATTTTTAGTCTGTGATGGTATTTGTTCGTTTAGAACTAGATATTGGTTTACAATTAAACATGAAGTCAAGTGCATAAGATACTCTAGGATCTCACCTGTGAATCGACTTGTACGTGTGCGAGTTTATATCAGGCATACGATTTATTTAGCTGGAACTTACGTAATTTATCATCCAGTGCATTAATTCACCAAACAGGGACACAATCATGTGTTTTTGTTAATAAACTAAGGTAAGCCTCGCGTGATATGACAAGCTTAATCGTAGGAGTGTATCATAGTTTAATTCTATGTATTTATTTACCATATGGTTTCTTTTCTTATTACGTGACATTTCTATTTATCGTTGATCGTGAAGATTCATGTCCATATTTGAACTCTGATAACTTGAAGTGGTCATTCAAAATAGACAATGCCAGTCTGTTTCATGGACATGGTTCATAGATTTGGAGAGTATTTTTTATGTCATAATTCGGTAAAAACGAGAATTGAAAGATGCTCGTAGAAAGACTGGCGTGAATTAGTAACGATTTTAAGCGAATAATGATTCCTAATTTATCATCGAGAAACCGCAAGAGTTTTTATACGCATTTAAGCTTAGAATCAATCACTGAACTGATGATGGGGCGCAAACTAGTTGTCACAACCTTGAATGCCACGTCATCGACTCGTTCATTGCCGAGCCAAACCCGAGCAACGATGCCCGATTCAAGGGGCACGAGTTGGAACGGTTCAACAGTTGGACACACGGGCCTAAACATCGTCACATGGGACACGCGCACAGGGCAGCATCGAGGAAGCATCGGGCGCGCGGCATCGGGACAAGCCTGGCACACGCGCGCAACACAAGCGACAGCGCGCGCGGCATCGAACTTCAATGCACGCGGCATCACGTGACAGCGTGCGCGCGGCACGATGGCCCGCCCCGAGGCCTTCAGGACTTGGGCGCGCGGCGTGCCGAGGCAGGGCGCAAGGCCCTGCCCCATGCCCGACACTTGGCGGACGGCACTTGGAAATGGGGCCTGGGCGGAGGGTCCCGTGCTCGACGGCGCACGACGGCATTCCGGCGGCGGTGGCTCCGGCGGAAGGCGGCGAACGGCAACGGTTGGCGGCGGTGCCGGGAAGATCAAGGCCGAGCAGGTGGCTTGGCCATGTGGAGCAAAGGGGCCCGCACGGGGTCAAGACAGTGCGCGCACGAGGCACGCACGGGTGCGATAGCTGGCGGTGCGCGAGAGAAATTCTCGGGAAGCTGTTGGGCAAGTCGAGACCAAGTCTTCGATCTGCGTAAGTGTTTGACCAAGCTCGGGGCTGTTGAGAGAACTTGGGGTGCCAGGTTCAAACGGGAGAAAATCTCGGAGAGAGATTCTCGCAACAACCGAATTCGAATTTGAACGAGGTTGTTGAGAAAATCTCTCCGAGCTCGCCCAACTCCTATATAAAGGAGGCACCCGAGATCGACATTCACAACTCGAGATCCACCATACGAGAGAGCGATCGATCACTTACACGAGCGACACACACGTTCGAGAGAGAAGGGAGAATCGGGACGCGCGGCGACCCGAGCGATCGTGCCACACATTGAGTTCGAGCGTCGAACTTGGAGGGGGTCCCGACGAGGGTTTCATGAGCGAGGTGAACGAGTGATTAAGATCCCGAGGGGACGTAGAAAATAACCGTGAGTTGGGTAGATTAGGCGTTTCGAGGCCGAGGCTTGTTCGGACCCAAGGGTTTGAGTGTTTTCCTTCGTTTGTAAACTTTACGTGAAATAAAGATTACGACAAGCCGGGTAGGCGAACCTGGTTGTCCCCAAAATTAACCGTGCCTTGTTTTTACGTTTCCGCATAGACAAAATAGGGACGGATGCGGGAGAGGCTTATGCGGCAAAGCAACGAATGGAGCGAGCGAGGAGGGGCTTTGACGCGTGCCGGTTGTGAAGCGCGCGGGATTAAGAAATTTCGAAAAAAAAATTTTAAGTCCCGGATTTGCAACACTAGTCATCTCATATCTTCTTGCTTTAAATGATTTAAATGAAATCAATTTTTCATCCCTGCATTTACGATGGATATATTTTATATTATTTCAATATATATATATATATATATGTACGTAGACGTATATCATCTATTAACAAAAACGAACAAAATCATTTTATTGAGTGATTAATTTGACCCGAGCACTTAACTTGTGCTCTCTACTAAGTCCAATCATAAATAAAAATCGAAACTCTGAACTATACATAATCAAAATCCCACAGAACCCATACAAAGACGAGACCTCACCCGCAAGCGTCTTTTTCATACATGTATAAATCAAAATATTTTTGTTTGAATAACTTTATTAAAGATTAATTCATAAATAAATTCTCTGACCATTTTTGTCTGGAATTTGACAGGTGACCCAATTTTGTTTAAACATACAAAGTTATTTGTAATTATCAAACATAGTGATCGAAGAACGAAAACTGGTATATTTAGTGACTCAATCTTATAAACTCCCCAAAACAATTCTCGACAAATAAGCATTATGTTTAAGGCTTGGCAATTGGGCATGAGTTTTTTGTTCCCTTTTAAAATCTGCTTTGGTTGGGTTTGTATTTTTCCATATTTTTATGTATATGGGGCCATTTGAATTACTAATTTCACATAGTAATGAATGAACTTACCATTAAACTTACTTCATGTGCTTAATCTGAATATTATATCTTTATTACTGATGCTCTATTGTAGTTTTGTAGAGTGTGCTTTATTTATCTTATTATGTAAGTTATTGTATCAGTGTGAAAAATATTATACGTTAAACGCAAGGTGTCAATAGGGATAGGGATATCGACATATCCCCACCCTCAACGGATCCCCCATAGACAAGGACAAGACAAATTTCCACCTGTTTGCTAGTCGAGGACGGTGGGGAGATTCTCCCGTAAGTGTTAGGACATGATGGAGATATGCATATGTTGCAAATTTGTTTAATATGTTGGTTTGACCGAACGTTAGACCAACAGTTCGAGTATATGGCGAATATGGAAAAAGTTAGACTCATATAACCTATGACATAGTGCTTGGATCTATGTTTCATGAACATACAAAATTTAAAATTTTCGCGGACCACAAGTTCCCTAGGACCGCTCGGATGTACTCATAACACACGATAACGAAAACAACCTTAAACCACAAGAGATTAAGGATTATCCATGGTACCGAGCGACTCATATATGGCTAGCTAACTCTGATCCCTTCTCTGATGGTACGTACATGGCTTGGTGTGGTGGTAAGAAGAATCACGCGGACCCAGCAGCGTGTCCGGTCAACAAATACCCATAGATGGTTAGAGAAGAATTCGACTATTAGAGAGATGCCCTGAGCACTTGTGTGTTTTTTCAAAATTTCTCCAAGAATCATCAGCCTCATTTTTGAAATCTCACCTTGCATAAATAGAGATTTTGAAACTTGCTCCCTAAGTTAAGTAGTAGAGATATTATCTGTTGTATTTTCGGCGAACGATGCGAACACGTAGACTAAGGAATTTCCGAGTTTGTGCGATGCACAATTTTCTTAAGACAGATTTTCTCATATAGGACTGTCTCCCAGGATACGTCGGAAGAGTGTGACTTCGCCGTGCACTGAAGAAATCACCGACGAACTTGAACGAGTATTTTTCGAACAGTCGAGCAGAAGACTTATAGCTTGAGAGTTTTTTTAATGATTTTTTCCAGTCGAGTTTCGACTCTTTATATAGAGACCGCACAACTTTTCGCAGAAGCATGCATCCGTTCGCATGGTTCTCTTCTGTCCGAACATAGGTATCTGTTCGAACAGACACCTTCGAACTGACAATGCATGATGTATGTTCGGACACACTTGCTGGAGACAAGTCGTTTGGCTTTTAAATTTAAATATAAAATTTAAATTTTTTCTGTGAAATAAAAAATAATTAAATTTTTCGTAGGAAAAAATATAGAAACCGGGAGCAAAACGCGGGTTGATCAGGCCCGTTCGTTTTCGGTCCGACATTCATGTGGGCAGGTCGCGCGCTCGCACACAAGTCGACTGGATTTGCACCCCCTCTGCGCGCGCACGCGGGCGACATGTGTTATATATAATGATGCCTAGTATTTTTAGACCATACAAAAACTCAACCATATATAAGGTGCTTACATCCACTTGTTCCAACCAATGTGGGACAATGACTTTTTCCATTTATTTTTATCTTTTCCCAAGCTAAGTCCAAATCTCATTCAAGCCCATAAATTAATTAAAAGTCCAACAATCCCCCACATGAATGAGAGTTGTTCCATTTTTCGGAGGTCATGGTCATGTTCAGTGTTTGATCCTTGCATAGAGGATAGTATGTGTTACCATTTAAACTTCCTCCTTGTGAAGTACGTTTAATTTACTAGTTGTCCACTAGACGCGATGACCTTGAACTGTCCTGCTTTCTTGTGTAAATGAACCCACGTACAGTACGCAGAAACCATTTCTCTTTGTTCAGTTCTCATGATTTTGCTTGTTTTGGCAATGAGTACGTCCTGATTCTGCTAGGATTTCTAAAGAGCTAAGCCATTTGAGTTCTCCTTTGAAGCGGCCCCACTTCTCCCTAACATAAGTGACTTCTCACGTTGCGAGTATTTTATCAATACTCTATGATAGTCATTATAGCATCTAAGTATGCTAGCCTTCTCATTCGTTACTGTTTCTCGACACGAATGAGCGGGGTTCTTCCCCCCACATAAAATTAGGTTGTCCCTTTGAACCTAGATCTTGAGATCTCCAATCACATAGGTTGGGTTTTTCTTCTTAGAAATTTTATACTTTAAGGCTTTTTAAGCCCATTCCTTTTGTTAATCTATAAACTGCATCTTTATTTAACCCCTTGGTTAGCGGATCAGTAGTGTTATCTTTCGATTTCACATAATCAATCGTGATAACCACAATTGATAGCAGTTGTCTTATGGTATTATGTCAACGACACATGTGCTTCGACTTACCATTATACATAGTACTCTGTGCCCTTCCACTTGCAAATTGACTATCGCAATGTATGCATATATGCGACACATGTTTTTTCTACTTTGGAATATCCTCCAAGAAATGGCGTAGCCATTCATCTCGTTCTCCACATTTATCCAAGGCAATGAACTTAGATTCCATATTGGATCTCGCTATCACTGTTTGTTTCGAGGATTTCCACGACACATCAGCTCCAGCTAGAGTAAACACGTAGCCGCTTGTGCATTTTGAGTCCTTTATGTCAGATATCCAATTTGCGTCCTTGTAGCCTTCTAATTCGGCATGATATCTACCATAGTGCAATTCATAGTCCCGAGTATACCTTATGTATCTCATAACTCTAATTATTGATGTCCAATGTTCCGCACTCGGATTGCTCGTATATGAACTTAACTTGCTTACCGCATAAGCAAGGTCTGGCCTAGTACAACTCATTAGATACATTAGGCTTCCGATAATTCGTGAGTATTCTACTTGAGAGATACCCTCACCGCGATTTTTAGATAAGTTAATGCTTCTATCTAATGGCGTTCTCGCAACGCCAGAATCATACATATTGAACTTGTCAAGAATTTTGTTTATGTAATGAGCTTGACTCAAAACAAGACCTTCATTTGTTCTTATGATTTTAATCCTAAAATCACATCAGAAGTCCCAGATCATTCATGTTAAATTTCGAATTTAAAATGTTCTTGGTAGATTTAACTATTTTGGCATTACTACCAACAATGAGCATGTCGTCTACATAGAGACATAAAATGGCATAACCATAATTTGTTTGTTTAGATTAGAAGCATTTATCGCACTCATTGATTTTGAAACCATTAGTTATCATTGCATGATCAAATTTTTTGTGCCACTTCTTTGGAGCTTGTTCAAACCATACAATGACTTAATTAATTTACAGACTTTCATTTCATTTCCTAGAGAACGGAAACCCTCGGGTTGCTCCATATATATTTCTTCATCTAAATCACCGGTTAAGAAAGTTGTCTTAACATCCATTTGATGTACTTCTAAGTTTCTTAAGGATGCAATAGCAAGTATCATCCTTATTGAATTTATTCACGTTACAGGAGAATAAGTATCAAAGTAATCTAAGCCTTCTCGTTGCTTGTATCATTGGATAACAAGTCTGACTTTATACTTATCAATCGAACCATCATGTTTCATTTTTCTTTTAAAAATCCATTTAGATCCTAATGGTTTACATCCATCTGGGAGATAAACTAAATCCCATGTATGATTCTGCAAAATAGAATTGATTTCACTCTTTATGTTTTCTTTCCATAAAGGTCCTTCAGTCGAGCTCACTGCTTCGTCGTAAGTCAGTGGTTTTTTTTCGAGCAGATATGAACAAAATCATCTCCAAATGTTTTCTCTATTCTTGCTCATTTTCTTCGTTGCGGTTCCTCGTCAAGAATCGTGTTAGGATCTTCAATTTCTTCATTAGTTCGTTTAGATGAACCTGATCCATTATTTAAGTTCGAAGGAAATATATTTTCGAAGAAACATGCATTTCTCGATTCCATTACCATGTTCTTGTGTATATTCGGAATTTTTGAATCATATACAAGAAAGAGATATGCCGTACTATTATGCTAATATCCTATAAAAATGCAGTCGACTGTTTTAGGACCGATTTTATTATTTTAGGTGTCGCTACAACTACCTTTGCTAGACACCCCCACATTCGTTAATGTTGATAGGATGGCGTCTTTCCTTTCCATAATTCATATGAAGTTTTATTTTCTTTCTTTCGAGGTATCCTATTTAAAAGGTAATTACTCGACAAGATAGCTTCGCCCCACATGTTGGGCGATAGGCCTGAACTTAACAACATCGCATTCATCATTTCCTTTAATGTGCGATTTTTTAGTTCAACAACTCCATTTGATTGAGGTGAATAAGGTGCAATCACTTCATGAATAATACCATGTTCTGCACAGAGGTTTCCAATCGGAGTTTCGTATTCACCGCCTCTATCACTTCTTAATCTCTTTATTTTTCTAGCGAGTTTATTTTCAACTTCGGTTTTGTAGAGTACAAATTTTTCTAACGCCTCATTTTTGCTTTTAAGCAAATACACATAGCAATATTTTGTGCTATCGTAAATAAAGGTTATGAAATATTTATTTCCTCCTCGTGTTTGAACGTATTTCAAATCACATACATCACTATGTGTAGGAATGATGATCTTGTCAGTTTCGCTTCAACACATATTTCGCACTTATGTTTCACATCGATTTCGAATGTAGGAATGTGGTTCAAGTTAATTAATCGACGTATCGAATCAAAATTAACCTGACCTAATCTACCATACAATAAATTAAAACATTCAAGCAAGTAAACTGAACCAGTACTTTTATTAATATCGTTGACAATAGTCATTACATTCAGTTTGAACAGCTGTTCGGTAGCATATCCTTTCCTACGTACATTCCCGATTTTGTCAGGATAACTTTGTCCGCCTCTATTACAATGTGGAACCCATGCTTGTTCAGCAGAGAGTCCGAGACAAGATTCTTACGAATCTCTGGCATGTACAACACATCTTTCAGCTTTAGTGTTTTGCCAGATGTCATCTTGAGCGGTACATCTCCTTTACCTTCAATGGAGGCAGCATTCGAGTTTCCCATGTAGATCGTTTCTCCTTGAACTGGTTCAAATGTCGAGAAGTGGTTTTTATTCGTACACACGTGCCTTGTGGCCCCGGTGTCGATCCACCATTCTTTAGGATTTGACCCGACCATATTGATCTCCGAAACAACCGCAACAAGGCTCATTTCTTCAACGTCCTGAGTGATGTCTTTTACCATGTTGGCCTCGAATTTCTTCGTGGGAAGTCGGCATTCGGATGATTTATGCCCGATTTTGTTGCAGTTAAAGCACTTCCCTTTGAATTTATACATCGGCTTTGAGACACCGCCGGTTGGTCCGAACTTCTTTTGCTTTTTCAGCATGATTGTTTTTCGAGCCGTGTCCCTGACCGTGTTCCATCATGTTGACTTTGTTTTCGTCGGACTCCGAGAGCTTCCTTTCAGAGTTTCTGTTGTCTTCTTCAATTCGAAGTCTAACAATGAGGTCTTCTAAGGACATCTCCTTGTGTTTATGCTTGAGATAGTTCTTAAAGTCCTTCCACCGCGGTGACAACCTTCAATGACCGCAGCCACTTGAAAGGATTCGCTCAACGTCATCTTTTCGGCATGGATCTCATGTAGGATCAAATGAATTTCCTTCACTTGACTGATAACAGTCTTTGAATCAACCATTTTATAATCAAGGAACCGTCCGACAACAAATTTCTTTGAGCCGACATCCTCTGATTTATATTTATGGTCCAATGATTCCCATAATTCCTTAGTCGTATTCACTCTACAATATACATTATATAATGTATCCTGAATCGCATTAAGAATATAATTACGGCATAAGAAATCCGCATGTTTCCATGCGTCAACCGCAGACTGATTTTCGACATTAACATCACCTTCGGGAATTTTTGGCGCAATTTCGATGAGGAACCTCGCCAGATTTAGCGTCGTCAGGTAGAAAATCATCTTTTGTTGCCAGCGTTTGAAGGTCGATGCTGTCCCGGAAAATTTTTCCGGCTTCTCCATATGACTGGCGGGAGGCATGGCAATCGGCTAAACGGGGACTATCCGCCAGCAATCTTCAAAGCAGGAACCGTGACAGTTTCTGTGCGGCAGAGGCATTCAGAACGGAGTTAACAGAGTTTTCTGCATTACCTTCGATGTTCACCATCGTTAAAATTCTGTCTTAAGATTGTAGTATTTTCGGAAAATGATGGGAATACGTAGATTAAGGAAATTTCGAGTTTGTGCGAGGCCCAATTTCCTTAAGACAGATTTCATCGTACATGACTGTCTCACATGATACGTCGGAAGAGCATTCATTCGTCGTGCTGAAGAAATCACCGGCGGACTTGAACGAGTACTTTTTTAACAGTCGAGCAGAAGACTTATAGCTTGAGAGTTTTTTTAATGAATTTTTCCAGTCGACTTTCGACTCTTTATATAGAGACCTCACAACTTTTCGCAGAAGCATGCATCCGTTCGCATGGTTCTCTTATGTCCGAAGACACACCTTCGAACAGACATGCCCGGTTTCTGTTCGGACACACTCGCTGGAGACAAGTCGTTTGGCTTTTAAATTTAAATATAAAATTTATATTTTTTCTGGGAAATAATATATAATTAAATTTTTCGTAGGAAAAAAAATATAAACCGAGAGCAAAACGCGGGTTGATAAGGCCCGCTTATTTTCGGTCCGGCATTTGTGTGTGCAGGTCGCCCGCTCGCACACAAGTTGGCTGGATTTAAACCCCCCTCCTGCGCGCACGCGAGCGACATGTGTTATGTATAATGATGCATAGTATTTTTAGACTATACAAAAACACAATCATATATCGTGCTTACATCCACTTGTTCCAACCAATGTGGGACAATCACTTTTTCCATTTATTTTTATCTTTTTCCAAACTAAGCCCAAATCTCATCAAGCCCATATATGAATTAAAAGTCCAACATTATCTCCCTTTCTAAATTCAAAGATCATATCGTTCAAGTATTTATTTTACGAAATCTTTCCAAAACATAAAAGATATTTTTTCAATATCATATATATAAATATATCTTAATTTTTGAATATTACATAATATCCGATATTAATATATAAAAAATAATATTATTACTAATACATATAATTTTCGAATATTCCATAATATCCGATATTAATATATAAAAAATAATATTATTACTAATACATATAATTTTCGAAAATCATATAATATCTAATATTAATATTTCGAAAATTATATATTAAGGTAAATAACCAAATTTACCTTTTAAAGTAAATCATGATAAAATACAAATTTGACCCTTAGCAATATTTAAACTTATTATCAAATAATAAAATAAATATTCAGCCACTTATTATAAGAAAAATCGGCCAAGGCAAATTTGATTTAACGACTCTAAGCCGATTGCCCTTTAACGACACGAACTTGGTGATCCTTTAAGTCCGACCCTCTTTGTTCGTCTTAACTGTCACATGAGGAATCCAAGGATTCGGTAAGCACCTAGCCAATCAAGTGGTACGAACTGATCCCGAGTTATATATGAGTTTTGGTTTAATCTTATCACGATTCGCCTATAGATTATTGAATTTATGTATAAACCGTTTGCTAATGTTCCGGTCGAATGAGAGTCCTGCAACGTCAAACTCACTGAAGTCGACTCTATTATAGGTTGTGATGTGAAAAATTATGGAACTGCACTCCACGACCTACGTTAGCTAGTAAATCTATTCCCGTCCCCGAAATTCTCATAGAACCTTTGTCCCGATTTACTCGAGGCTGTGAATCCCACTTGGAGCTTCAAGGCGAAAATTGCACTCGATTGTCAAGTTCGCATTTTGCAGCCGACCCGACCTATCAAAGCTTAGAGACAAGTCAAGATCGCGAAGCCAACTCACCCCTTCGGTCTAAGGTTCACGCAACCTATTATAGTCAGTCGATTGACCATTTTCTTACCAACATTTGATTGATTCGACTACGAGTCCTCTTCCAAATACAGACAATCCCCTGATTCGTCTTGTCACAAGCTCCCACTTCTCAAGTGAATGACTGACATAGTCACTTAAAACACATCAACATAAGTCATACTTATTCCCAACCGGAGATTTAGGCTTGTCGACTACTTTAATATTAGAGGATAATAGCTCATCGATGTCCTCTCTCTGCTCCTCAAAATCGATGACTCAACTCTAAGTGTTTGAATTTTATTTATCTATCTTTTTATTGAATGTCCTTAATAAGAATATACTACAAACAAATAAGACGCCTTTAATAACGTGTAAAACACAAAATCGATAGTTATTATTTAAAATAAATTATCCGAATGCAAGTTTTCCTTTACGTATGTCATAACCCTGATTCATCCAATCCTCGAAATGACATTCTGAGCGCACCCTTTAAATCAATTAAAGGATGTATGAGAAATTAACTAAATATAAAAAACTAAGTGGTTTATTAATGTGAAATCTTTATAATAATATTAACTTATTATTACTTCATTAGTTATTATTTAGAAAAAAAGAAGTAAGTGGTTTATTATGAAAAGTTATTATAACTCTTCATATTTTCCTTTTACCCCAAAGTTTAAACTTATTTGTCATTTAATCCTTTTGTAGAAGGTCTGATTGGCCCATAACCTTTCAGAATTGTGTTTCTTCAGGCAAAGCCTTTCAGATCCTATAAATAGACCTTATTGTATTTCATTTTATTAATTCAGGGTCAAACATTCATGGAAAGCATTATGCGTATTATTTAATACAGAGTGTTAAAATATTTTTCTGCTCCTCGTTTCTTACAACTGGAGTGCTCCTCTTATAAAATATCTAGAAAAATAACAATGCCTACATTGTTAGGATCGGTCAATACGTTTAGAGGGAGTGTGAATGAACACTAACTACTTTTTGTACCTCGAATTCTCAATGACAATGATGATGCCTGAAAAATTCCGTTTATCCTTCCGTCGACGTGCCTCCGAGGTCTTCGCTCTTCTCCGAGGGTTCGCCCCTGCAACACCTAGATGCATGAGTTAGGGGGTATTTCTGTCTCTGAGATTGTCGGGAACTATATGAGAGTGCAAAGAGTAAAATTGGAGTCGAGAGAGGCTGTGAACGTAAATTAGGCGTACCTTGCATGAGCGGAGGTATTTATAGGGTCAACCGACCTACATTACTGGGCCGCAGGATCCAGACTCTTCCTTTGAACGTTTGAATTGCCCTTTAAGAATATCTTATTCGATTGAGATTCGAACCCCTCCCTAAAATATCTCTTCTTCTGGTTCGTCTTTCGAATTTGAATACCTTCCGAGAATCTTAGGTTCAGTTGACCTTTGGAGATGGAGGGGCTGTAAAGTGGCTCGACAATCCTTGCTCGTGCTTGACCAAGCCAGGCCTCAGCCAGGGCCTTGGTCTCCTTGGAAAGCCGACCTTGCTCTTGGTCGTACTTTGCTTCTTCCCTTCCTTCCTTTCTTGCAGTCATGCATGAAATATCGAGATCAAGCGAGCTTTGGAGAGTGAGTGACTAGAAATGGCTCGGCGAGCCGGCTTTGCTCGGCCTCGGCCTTGACGCCCTGACTTAGCCTGGCGGGCCTTGGTCTTGGTCGTGATTTGCTTCTCCCCTTCCTTCCTTGCTTTGGAGTCTTCACATGTTTGTTTGATCGCCCGAAGTTCCAATATTGAGAGAATCTTGGAGCAGCGTAGGGAGGACATTTCCTTGGCTACTTCGACCATTGTTGGCTTCAAGAAGTTCAACCAGCTTGGCCTCCGCTGCTCGATCCATGGAAGCAGCACGGCCGCTTCAGCCTTGGACGACTTGGCATCTCGGTCAGTTCGTCTTTAGCTCGAATGACCCCGTGTCTCCAATCGTTCAAAAAGCTTCCTCAACGATTTTTGGTGACTTCCGTTGGTAGTTAAGTCGCCTTTCTCAAAATATTTTACCGTGGAAAATCCCTAGGTGACAGTCAACTTAGTTCGATTGAACCGAGTGTCAATCTCAAACCGGTCAGTGAGGTAAGGAAGGAGTAGGAGATTCCATAAGTCCTCAACTGTTAATTGATGCTTATAAAACTAAGAATCTGCAGACTATTATTCGCTCAATGGGCAAGTGCACCTATCGATAATATGATAGAAGCAGCAAGTATTCGAGTATTTAACCCAAAGGAACTATGAGATTGGCAAATATTGTAGTTTAAATATCATAGTTGAAAAGATTGATTGGGTGTATGAAAATTTAAACTAGCGATTAAACTAAATAAACAATAGTAAAAGATTTTGAATACCTTATGAAAACAAATGGATTTGAGACTTCAAATTCCCCTAACTCGACCGAAATTGGTTAACATGTGTAACACTGTTGTAGTAATAATTATTATATTGTGAAAATTCCCAAAACATGCATTCGAATTCATGTATTGGGACATAACTTTCCTTATCTCATAAACCAGTCTACAACTAATTGTACGAATTCAATATCCGGGAAAGCTTCCCTAACTAATATCCTATCACATTTAGAGCACGATGAATCCTACTATTAGGTTAGACTCTAATCCGGCAGTGTAGTTCAACCAATTTCTAGTGTTGCGTTTATTTCGTCCGTTTATGACTGGTCTAATCGTTCGTGTTTGTTTCGAGAGTAACTCATGATTGCCCATAAATTATCTCAATCACATAGTCATAATCAATATAATAAGAGGACTCCAATCAGATAGACATAATTAAAATCGAAGACAATTCATGAACGTATAATAATTTATTAATAAAAATTGCATGAAAAGATAGGTTCAATCTCGCTACGTTTCATCTAATCTCAAATTCTAATGATTCAGCTAAATGAATTTTGAGAACAAGAACGAATGGAAATAACGATACATATAATATGATATCTCCCTACGATTCGGGCCATGTTGGATTTTCACGTTCTTGGCTTGCTCTTTCTCGTAAATCCCTTCACCACGTCTAGTATTCACCGAGTGGATTTTTAAGGATCTTGGTCGTTACAAAGTGTTCCCTTTCGTCTCCCAAATTAGGTATTTATATTAGGCATGATATCTCCGCTTATTGGGCCGAAATTCATATGATTTGGACTTGATTCGGCATTCCCACGTCCTCATATACATGCCAACGGCCGTGGGTTTGATTGAAGCTTAAATGGGTAAACTTTAGGGTTTTTCCACGGCCATCAGACGTGACCGTGAAGTCCATCATAGTGCTTCCCCATTTTCAAAGCTTCGCCACGACCATGCGATGTGGTAGTCGAGGTGGTCCCTTTGTCTGTCCGATTCTCCACGACCGTGGGACGTGGCCGTGGAGGCGTCTTACAGGCTGCCAATTTCTGCAACAACTCCACGACCTTGGGGAGCGTCTCACGTGGTCATGTGAGTCTTTAACTTGGCTGTTTTTGTTCGTTTTCACTCAATACATAGATAATGTCGCCTTGAAGTCCTAAAAAAAAGTATAAACACGGATATAACCATGGATAAAGACACGAAAATGTATGCAGAACGATTTAAATTAGCCCCATATCGGGAAAATCGTTGAGTGGGAAGCCCTTCATGAGCGGAGACTCCATGTTGACCTTCTTCATATTGTTCTCTTTAGCAATTTGAAGGTCGTGTGCAGTGTGATACTTGATCTGCCGCACCATGAATCTTTTCAATCCCTCGAGTCCTTCAGTCTTGATGTATCCGGAGGGCGTCTGATATTTTCTTTTGTACATCTAATATAGACGATAAACCTCATCCGGTGGAAGGAAGGGGAGATAGCTCTCATCTATCTCTTCTCGAGTGCGGTTGCTGTCCGCTTGCTCAATGTGGTAGATTGGGGTAGGGAAGCTTCCAATCGAATGCGAAACCCCTACGAGTTGGAGGATCGGTGGCTTATCCCTGAAGTTTTTCTTTAGTTGTGCCGTCGGAATGACACTTCGATCTGGACCAAGATAGTTGAGCACGAAGATATGCTCCATTTTCTTCCTATCTTCCCAATGTGAGATACCCCGTTAGTTCGTTGAACTTTTTTATACAGTTAGGAGCCCTCCATATTTGCTTTCTAACATCTTTAATGAACGGGACTTCAATTCTGATATTCTCCCATGGCATCTCGACTCTGACTGTCCCTTTTGATAAGCGGGAGGAGAGTCAACTCTGTGCCTGATCATTTCTGGTAGTTCTGGGAGAGCAGAATTGTAGTTCTCACCTTCTTGAAGTTCTTCATCTTCAAGAAGCACCAAGTCCACCGAAGCTTGTTGTAAGAAGTATCTGACGTTGGAGAGCCGAGCTTGAGCAGCTTCCTCTGGTTCCCATTACGTCATCCACTTCTCGTTTAAGATATAATCGTCTATGATCAGATGTGGATCGTAGACAACTGCTTCTGGTTTGCCTTGGAGGAGGTTAGAGGTCGGGATTGGATTTGGATTTGTAGGAGAGGGAGGTAGTGTGTGGGATATGGTGGGAGATGTAGTTGATTGTTGGCGGGTTGTGGGTTGTGTGGTTGGTGGGTTTGAGGATGATCCTCCAGCTTCTTGAGTCTTTGTTGTTTGCTCTCGACTCAAACCACGGCGGCTACATGTGGTTCGTTGCCTTTTCTCCCCCTCATGATGATCCGGATCATCGGGATCGTCATGTCTTTTTTTGGTGCGAGAGCTTTCTTCTCGGCACCTTGTTTGAGCGGGCAGCTCGGGTTCATCTATCAGCCTTTTGTAGAAACTCTCCTAAGCAGGGGTCCTGGTCTCTAAGGCGATGAGTCGGGAGATGAGAATGTCATGAAGCTGGGTGATCGGGATGATATAGGGGTTGATGAGTGAAGGTGATGGAGTTGGGGTGGTGAGAGTGGGTTATAGGGGTGTGTATGGTGGTGGTAAGAGGTGGTGAGGAGACGGGGGTGCTTTGAGCTTCTGACGGCCGCGGAGACCGGTGCTTTCCTGGTATCCCTTCGGGTGGTGTCAATGGCCTGGAGCATTCTGTCCATCAGACGATCTTCGAGAGAAGAAATGGATGTGGAGAGTGCTTCTTGTAAGCGTTGCACCGTCACGATCATCTGTGGAGTGGGGCTAGGGAGGTGCTCCACTCTCACAACATTGGAAAATGTTTCCGATGTGCCGCCTTGAACAGGTCTTGAGATTCTGGAACGTCCGGGGACATCCGTTATCAACCCTGAAGTCACCACTTCAGTGGATTGACCTATAGTTTGCTCCGAAGATATCAGGGGTACAATAGGCTTCCACCCAATCCTTGAGGTGATACAGTAGGTATCACCTCTATGGGTGTTGAAACAGACTCAGATTGAATCTGTACGGTTGGCTGACCCGTTGGTGGTGGAGGAGTTGTCACCGAAGCCTGTAGTACTGAAGGGGACACAGACGGGGCCGAGATTTGCTGTCGGCGAGAGCTCCTTATTTGAAGTCTGTATTCTTCATCCGATTATGTGGCCTCAGGAGATACATCGTGAGGAACACCTTCGGGCTCGACAGCCGGTGTCTCTGTCTCCTGAGCCGTGGCTTTGGGCTCGATTATTTCCACTAGAGATTCTCTTTGAGAAGGCGCCAGAGCTTGATCCAAGGCCCGTACCATCTCCTCCGTGATGGAGTTATTTTGACAGTAGTTTGAGCAGCTCCAATGGGATCAGCATCGGTTGGAGCGCTAGGTCGGCTGCATTCGGTTGTGAAAGAAGCGAAGGCAAGGTGGGATGTATCCTCCAACCGGTGGTAGTCTCGAGATATCTGGATGAACGGCCATGAAATGCGAAATCAGAACCGGGAACCACCGTACGTATGAGAGGTACTTCGCCTTCGACTTGATCTCCCTTTGACGTATCTGGTCCGCTAGATCATTCCATATAAGTTGGTAGTTATTGTCGTGGACCGTCATGTAACTACCAGAAGGATAGATGTGTGGGTAGTTTGGAGTTGCCATTTCTGTAATGAATTAAATAAAATTCATTAGATAGAGATGCAAATAGGTGGAATTAAAAAATGCACTTGGAAAAATAAAATAATTTCCAAGTGTTAATGTTTATTTGCGAAAGACTTGGTGAAAAAGTTTCAAATTTTACTAAATCTCGTAAGTGTATTTTTATTCGATCGGGAATTTATTCGAACGTTAATTTTTGCGAACGCAAATTTTCTAAGTCTTGGAGAAAAACTTGAAAAAATTTCTAAGTCTTTTTCAGCGTGTTTTATTCGAGTGACAATTTATTCGGTCGTTAAATTTTGCGATCGAATAAAAATGTGTCGAATAACTCAAGTTTTTCGCCAATGACTTTTACGATCGAATAAAATGTTATCGAAAGCAACAGTTTTTCGCTGAGTAATTTTGCGATCGAATAAAAAGTTGTCGAAAAACTTAAGTTTTTCGCCTCGTAGTTTTGCGATCGAATAAAAGAATATCAAAAAACTTAAAGTTTTCGCCGCTTATTTTTTCGATCGAATAAAGTTTAATCGAAAAATTAAGTTTTCGCCGCGAAGTTTTACGATCGAATTAAAATACATCGAAAACAAAAAGTTTTCGACGCTGAGTTTTGCGATCGAATAAAATTTAACGAAAACAAAAGTTTTTCGACGACACTGTTAGGTCCTGATTTATCAATCAACAAGCAATCTAAGCAAGAATTCTAGGTATTCGAGTAAGAAATCTTACGTATTACGTTTGGTCAAATAACCACATTGAAGATATTGAGAGAGGTTGTTAGCTTTCCTAGTTTCCGATCGTATTCTCTCTCTTTTTAAAATATGAATTCGATTCTTGTAATTTTTTGAATAATAAAACTTGTATTAATTTTGATATTATACATCATATTTATACCTATATTCAAGGTATAATTGCTATTAGGTCCTACATTATTAAAACTACTAATTACGCCCCTAATTACAAGGATAATGAAATAACAAAGCGCAATTCTAATATTCTCTTCAATCTCCCCCTTTGTGCTGGTCTTTGTTTCAGCTCCTTTTATCCTTGTCGGGCGTAAAATGAATCCCAATGCTGTCTCGTAACGTCGAACAACATTCCTCAGCTCCAATCTCTCATTTATAGCATCTAAAAGCTCGTTCAAGAGTGGGGCCTCTTCTTCACAAAGATCTTTGAAGATTGTCTCTTCGTTGATCTCTCTCAATCTCTTCTGAATGTTCTTCCTCACTAACTTTAGCGTCCCGTCGCTGAACTTATGGACTTCTGACTTCATCATAGCCCTAGTCTTTCCAATGACTGGATTTAGATAGGTTATGGCGAGGCCGGGTTTCTTGAAGATGTAGTTCTCGGGAAAGTTCTTGAGTGGGAAGCCCTTCATGAGCGGAGATTCCATGTTGACCTTCTTCATGTTGTTCCCTATTGCAATTTGAAGGTCGTGTGCGGTGTGATACTTAATCTGCCACACCATGAACCTTTTCAGTCCCTCGAGTCCTTCAGTCTTGATATATCCGGAATGCGTCTTGTACTTTCTCTTGTACATCTGGTACAATTGGTAGACCTCATCCGGGAGAAGGAATGTGAGATAGCTTTCATCTATCTCTTCTCGAGTGCGGTTGTTGTCCGCTCGTTCAATGATGTAGATAGGGGTTGGGTATCTTCCGATCGTATGTGAGACTCCGATAAGTTGGAGAATCGGTGGCTTGTTCTTGAAATTTTCCTTCAGTTGATCAGCTGGAATGCCACTTCGATCGGGTCCGAGATAGTTGAGCATGAAGATATGCTCCATTTTCTTCCTATCTTCCCAGTGTGAGATGCCCCTTAGGTTAAGTTCATTGAGCTTCTTGATTTTGTTTGGAGCCCTCCAAATCTGCTTTCTTACGTCTTCAATGAACGGGACTTCAATTCTGACGTTCTCCCATGGCGTCTCGACTCTAACTGTCCCTTTTGATAGACGGGGAGGAGAGTTGACCTGAGCCTTATCATTTCGGGTAGCTCTGGGAGGGCAGAACTGTAGTTCTCGCCTTCTTGAAGTTCTTCTTCTTCAAGCAGCACCAAGTTCACTGAAGCTTGTTGTAAGAAGTATCTGACGTTGGAGAGTCGAGCTTGAGCAACTTCCTCCGGTTCCCATTGCGTCATCCACTTCTCGTTTAGGATGTAGTCATCTACGATTAGATGTGGATCGTAGACAACTGCTTCTGGTTGGACTCGGGGGAGGTTGGAGGTTGGGATCAGATTTAGATTTGTAGGAGAGAGGGTTAGTGTTTGGGATATGGTGGGAGGTGTGATTGTTTGTTGGTGGGTTTGAGATTGTGCGGTTGGTGGGTGTGAGGACGATCCTCCAGCTTCTTGAGTCTTTGTCTGTGCTTGACTCAATTCACGGCCGCTCCCTGTAGTTCGTTGTCGTTCTCCCCCTCATGATGATCCGGATCATCGGGATCGTCATGTCTACGCTTGGTGCGGGAGCTTTATTCTCGGCACCTTGTTTGTGCTGGCGGCTCTGGTTCATCTATCAACCTTTTGTAGAGACTCTGCTCAGCGGGAGATCTGGTCTCTAAGGCGAAGAGGCAGAAGATGAGTATATCGTGAAGCTGGGTGATCGGGATGGTGTAGGGATTGATAAGTGAGGGTGAGGGAGTTGGGGTGGTGAGGATTGGTTGTAGTGGGGTGTGTAGGGTGGTGGTAGGAAGTGGTGAGGATATGGGGTTGGTTTGTGTGTCGGTCGGAGCAGCTTCTGAGACTGGTGTTTTCCCGGTGTCTCTTCGGGAAGTCTCGAGAGCGTGGAGCATACGGTCCATCAGACGATCTTCTAGAGAAGATAGAGCGTGGAGAGCGCTTCTTGTAGTCTTTGCTCCGTCACGAACAGTAGTGGAGTGGGGCCAGGGGGGCGCTCCACTGTCACAACATCGGAGTTGATTTCAGATATGCCGCCTTGAGTAGGTCTTGAAGTTCCGGAACATCCAAGAACATCCGTTATCAACTTTGAAGTCACCACTTCAATGGGTTGGCCTATTGTGTGCTCCGAAGATATCGGGGGTCCAATAGGGCTTCCACCCAATCCTTGAGATGATACGATAGGTATCACCTCTATGGGTGTTGAGACAGATTCAAATTGAATCTGTTCGGTAGGCTGATCAGTTGGTGGTGGATGTGTTGGCTCCGAAGCCGGTATGATTGAAGGCACTGCAGACGAGGCCGAGAGTTGTTGTCGGCGAGGGCCCCTTCTTTGGAGTCTGTATGCTTTATCAGAATCGGTTGTCTAATGAGAGATATCTTGAGGAACACCTTCGGGCTCAATCTCCTGAGTCGTGGCTTCGGGCTCCGTTGTTGCCACCAAAGATTCCCTTTGAGAAGGTGCCGGAGCTGGATCCAAGTCACGTACCATCGCCTCCGTGATGGAGTTATTCTGGCAGTAGTCCTGGTATGCCTCTTCAGTTAGATCAGCTAGTCGGAGCAGCTCCAATGGGATCAGCATTGGTTGGAGTGCTAGATCGGCGGCCTTCGGGTTGTGAAAAAATCGAAGGCGTGGCGGAGTGTATTCCCCAACTGGTAGTAGTCTCGGGATCTCGGGATGGAGTTCCATGTAGTGTGAGATCAGCACCGGGAACCACCGTACGTAGGGGAGAAACTTGGCCTTCGACTTGGTCTCCCGTTGACGTATCTGGTCCGCTAGATCATTCCAAATTAGGCGGGCCACGTCATACTTCTTGGAAAAGATCACTCCGTGAAAAATTCGAAGGATGTTCCCATTCGCCTTGTCGAATCCGGAGTGTTTTGGGGAGAGACATTTGTTGATTATGCCGAACAATGTCTTCCACGAATGAGGAATTCCGTTGTTTTGGAAACTCACCAATTTGGGCAGTGGGGGCTTGTATCCCATCCGGAGCATATCCGCTATGCTCTCCGCGTCTGTTGGGAGTTGATCATACGTTTCGTAGTGCAGAAGATCAAGCACCATGGCCATTAGATTGCGGTTCAGAACGACGTGTTTCTGTTTATTTGTGTTGTATATTCCACATCGTTTCCGAATGCATGGCTCTCCATACGTCCCCAGAATTGTTGTAAGTAGACCATCGGTACGGAGGCCGTCATCGTTAATGCTGGCCACAGTGGGTGTCCTTTAAGGATGGAGATGATGACTTCATCCGGGCACCGGAATGTTGTTAGATCCAGTTGATAATTGTTGTCATGAACTGGCATGAAGCTTGATGAAGGATATATGTGAGAATAATTTGGAGTTGCCATATCTGTAAAGAATAACATGAAGTTCATTAGTTGATAAATTTTCATATGCGAATAAACGGGATTAAGAATGAATTTAGAGAAAATTGTATGTCTTAAGGTTTTCAAAGGACATAGTGAATTTTTTTTAAAGATTTGTAAAATTGACTAAGTCTTAGAAGCGTGTTTTTATTCGAGTAACAATTTATTCGATCTTTAAATTTTGCGATCGAAAGTTTTCTAAGTCTTGAAAAATTTTCTAAGTCTTTTTCAGCGTGTTTTTATTCGAGTAACAATTTATTCGATCGTTAAATTTTGCGATCGATTAAAATGTATCGAATAACTTAGTTTTCGCCGATGACTTTTACGATTGAATAAAATGTTATCGAAAACAATAGTTTTTCGCTGAGTAAGTTTTTGATCGAATAAACAATAGTTTTTCGCTGCATAGTTTTGCGATCGAATAAAAGAATATCGAAAAACTTAAAGTTTTCGCCGCTGACTTTTGCGATCGAATAAAATATACTCGAAAAATTAATTTTTCGCCGCGTAGTTTTTCGATCGAATAAAAGAATATCGAAAACAAAAGGTTTTCGACGCTGAGTTTTGCGATCGAATAAAATTGAACAAAAACTAAAGTTCTTCGACGACACTGTTTGCGACACAAACTTTTTCGATCGAAAATTTTTCAAATCAAACAGTAAACGCGTGAAACATAGTCTTCGATTTCTGGGTAAATCATGAGTTGATCTGGGTTTGGAATGGTCAGAGAACAGTTGCGAATGCAAATAGCATGATTTTAACCCAAAAGGCCGAGTTTAAACATGTTGATTTGAAGGTTTGAAATCAGTTCAAGTCGAAAAAGTAAGAATATGAAATTTCTTCAACTGTTTTCGTGAAAATGCTTGAGAATCGTATGTTTTTTAATGGAAAATGATTCGAAACTTGTTTCTACCTTCGAAATGGGCGATTTAAGAAAGAAAATCTCAGGGATAAGATGATTTTTGGATGAATATCGCCGGAGTTCGCAGCGTATTTTTCAGAAGTCGAAAAGTTTTTCGATGATAATGAGTTGCGTGTAAGTGAGTTTTTCGATCGATAAAGTGATATTAATACTTTACGATCGGGTAAAGTAAAATTACATTGGGCCGTAAAGAAAAATTATTTTGGGCTTTAGATAAATTCAGGTCTGAAATTTTTTTATGAATTACCCCAAAAAATAAATTGCATAATACTCCCTGTATTTCTGAAAGAGATGAAATTATCTCCTAGTGTTGACGAAATTCAACATTTGACTCCTCGGATGAGCTCTAAATTTTCTGCGAGGCTTAAAATGTTAGAATTCATGTTTTACGAGTGTAGAGGATAATAACAAATTCTCATATAAAACTCCCCCTCAACAATTGCATGAGTAAACTTTTCAGTACCTAAGCATATTATTAGTACAAATTAGCATATGAAAATTTCCGATTTAAGTACAAGTAACGCATTTTAAGCAATTCAGCATAGTTTCATTGAAAATATTGCGTTTTTCAAAATAGTTATTCGCATTTTATCAATTCTGAACCAATGCATGTATTAATGCATTTAAAATGTGCGAATAAAAGAAAAGAAAATAAAAAAATATTTTTGTTTCGGGGTCAGATTTATTTATTTTGAAGACATATAAAACATTAATTTGCCATAATGTAACTAAACTAGTATTCTAAGAGCATAGTATGAATCACTTCGACAACTCTCGCATGTTTCGCTCATATCACTCAATTTATTTTTATCAAGGAGATTTTTAGTAGATATATCACTCTTATCATCACAACAAAATTATATCAATTAATTTGTTATCGTAGTATTTTTAATCAACTTACCAAGTGAGAGTTCATCATTTTGAGTCAAAGGGACTTCTAAGGGATTATTTTTAGGCTCTGACTAAAGGGGTAGGAGATTTGGGTTAGTGAGGTTAAAAATTCTTCTCTTCCAGGGGCCCTATTTGTGAAATTCTGTTCTGATCCTTTTGCTTTTCCTTTCTTTAGTAATTTCTTTTGAAGGCTTTGAGAGATGAGATCTTCTTTGATTTTGGGTCGAGACTGTGTTCCTTGAGAAAGTTTCATAGTTATGGAGTTCGAACCCAAGACTTTGCTTCTCTTCTCGTTTTCTCTACATAAGATCTAGATTAACATTGGAGAAGTTCAGTTCAATGTGCTTCTCTTCTAGGAGTATACGAGATTATCTAGGAGAAGTTCGCAGTGAGATCAATGTCTCTCTTCTATAATGATTGATAAATGCATTATGTGCATCCCTTTTGCTCTCCCCCTTTTTTTCTTGACTGAGTAACCCCGAATCTTGTGAATAAGGTTGAAGGCTTAATCGGGTGTTTATAAAGAAAAAGAATGTCGGAGAAGGCTCAAAGGGGATTTCTAGAGGATGAAGTAAAAGATTTATAATTTGGGCCAAGTGAGGGATTTCCTAATCTGCCCTTATCATTTTCAAGACAAACTAATCACAAAAACAAGATTGAAGCTACGAAGTACAAACCAAAATATAGTCATTTGAAGTGTGACACACTAAAAAAAATATTGAGGTTCAAATTCTCACATGTATGATGTGGCTTTGTGTCTAGTGAAACAAACAAAGTTCTATTGAATAAAAGAATGTCATATGAATTTTTAGGCAAAGAACTTAATCATATATATCGAAGAAATATTTTTGTGAGTAATTTCAAAAATAGTCAAAATTATCGTCATCCCCCATTGTTTTTATTTATACTATATATATATATAGTATTATATATATTTATATATATATATATATATTATTTTTTTTTAATTTTCTTTTATAAAAAATATTAAAAGATAGAGTCACGCAAAATAATCAAGAAATATTAGGAAGCACATAGAATATCAAATTGAAGCATAGTAGAGCATGTAAAGCACATTTCAAGTAAGATTGAGATTCAACATGCGTAATTTAGCAATAAGGAATTGGAATCGTTATTCATCCAATGCCTTAGTGAATAAATCGGCAAGTTGAAGCTCCGTTTTTACAAAATACATATCTATAGTGCCTTTTTCTACGCGCTCTTTTATAAAATGATAACGAATATCTATGTGTTTCGTGCGCGAATTATGAACATGATTGCAAGTAATGGCTATAGCACTTTGAGAATCACTGTAAATGAGAATGTTATTAAAATCAAACCCGTAATCGCGTAGTTGTGTCCGCATCCATAGAATTTGTGAGCAACAGCTGGCAGCCGCAACGTATTCTGCCTTGGCCGTCGAGGTTGACACGTAATTTTGCTTATTTGAGGACCAGCAGACCAACTTTTCGCCTAAAAATTATGCTCCGCCAGACGTGCTTTTTTCTGTCCATTCGACAACCTGCATAATCAACGTCAGCATAGCCAATTAATCTAAAATCAGTATCTTTAGGATACCATAGCCCTAAGTTGGGAGTTCCTTTGAGATAGCGTAGAATTCGCTTGACTGCATGCATGTGAGACTCCTTTGGGTCAGTTGAAAACGAGCACAGAGACAAGTGGCGAACATGATGTCGGGTCGGCTGGACGTCAAGTAGAGAAGAGATCCGATAATGCTCCGATAGGTTGTGATGTTGACTGCCTTGCCAGACGGATAAGCATCCAATTTGCAGTTTGTTGATATGGGAGTATTCATCGGTGTGCTCTTGTCTTGAATAAATCTCTTCAGAATATCTCGGATATATTTGGTTTGACTGATGAAGATTCCATCTTTGAGTTGCTTTACTTGTAGTCCAAAAAAGCATTGGAGTTCTCCCATTAAGCTCATCTCAAATTTGGTCTTCATGAGTTCACCAAATTTCTGACATAGACGTTCATTCGTCGAGCCGAAGATGATGTCATCAACGTAAACTTGAACGATCATCAGGTCTTTGCCTTGTCTTTTGATGAAGAGTGTCGTATCGATGGTGCCTCGTATGAAGTTGGACTTGACTACAAAATTCGCTTAGGACATCATACCAAGCACGAGGGGCTTGTTTTAGTCCATAGAGAGCTTTGTCCAATCGATAGACATTATCGGGATGATTCTCGTGCACGAACCCGTCGGGTTGAGCGACATAGACTTTTTTTAACACACCGTTGAGAAAGACAGTTTTAACATCCATTTGATAGACTTTGAAGTCTTTATGAGCTGTGTATGCTAGAAATAGTCTAATTGCTTCGATACGTGCAACCGGAGCATACGTCTCGTCGTAGTCAATTCCTTCTTGTTGATTGTACCCCTTGTCTACGAGTCGTGCTTTATTCCTGATTACTTCTCGTTCCTATTCTTGAAAACCCATTTAGTTCCAATTATTGTCTTGCCTTGCGGTCGAGGAACTAATGTCCAAACTCGTAGACGCTCGAATTGGTTGAGTTCATCTTGCATCGCGATTACCCAATCCGGGTCTTTAAGGGCTTCGACTACCTTGATTGGTTCGTTTTGGCTGAAGAACCATGCGAATAATCCGCTTTGTGTAGACGTCCTAATGCGTACTCCACTTGAAGGATCACCAATTATTTGGTCAAGATGAGCTCGAGTCCATTTGCGTTCATGAGGAAGAACCGAAGTAGATCCTTCGTTGATTTGTAGATCGAGACATCCTAAATTGATGGGCTGATCATTCGTAGTTGGGAAATTCAATTCTGAGGTTGAATTGGAAGGAATTTCCTCATCTGCATTTGTAAGAGCTGCATCACTAGTTGAGGATTTAGAATTAGGAGAATCCGTAACATTTGTCGGAGTTTGAGGATTGGGATCTCAATTGGAATTTCTTCCGTAGAAGGAGAATGAGCACTGCCTTGTATATAATGCGACGAAGCAGGCATTTGAGACTCGTTCCGATAAAAATGTTCAAATAGAAAATCCAAATCTTCTAGGTCAGCGGGAATTGCCTCTCTTGACTTTGAGGTAGAAGTTGTCGAAAGTTGTTGACTTTGTGCCAACACGCCTATAAGCTCGGGTTCTGAACTATTTTGTTCAGAAGAAAATTCGGTCACTTCTTGAAAAGTGACGTTGTAGCTTTGCAAGATAGTACGCGAAGACTTGATATAGACGCAATATGCTTTAGAGGTGGATGGATATCCAACAAAGACGGCTTCAAATGCTTTAGGGTCGAACTTGGTTCGATGCTCCCAGTCGTTGGCCACAAAACATTTGCACCCGAATACTTTAAAGAATGAGATATTCGAAATCCTTTGATTAATTATCTCATATGGCGTCTTTTCCAAGCGTTTGTGAATAATCGTCCGATTTTGCGTAAAGCACGCGGTACTCACTGCTTCAGCCCATAGAAAATGAGGAAAACCGGAATGTATTAGCATTATTCTTGCAGCTTCAACAAGAGTCCGACTCTTCCGTTCTACGATGCCATTTTGTTGAGGCGTTTTAGCGGCTGAAAATTGTTGAATAATTCCAATTGACTGATAGTAATTGCTGAGGCGTTGATTCTTGAATTCAGTTCCGTTATCAGTTCGGATTATTTGGATTTTCTTTTGCAGGAGATTCCGAGTCGTATTCACAAAACTGATTATCAAGTCTCCAGTCTCATCTTTTGTTCGGAGATATCTTGTCCATGTGTAGCGAGAGTAATCGTTGACAATTACTAACACATATTTACGACCGTTGATACTTTGTGTACGCATTGATCCACAAAGATCCATGTGAAGTAATTCCAAGGGTCGAGATGTAGAAGCAACTTGCTTGAGTTTGTGTGATGCTCACATCATTTTTCCCATTGGACAAGCCGAACAATTATGCTCTTGATGTAGGAAATAGTTGGTAGACCGTGTACCAACATCTGGATAGAGAGTTTGTGAAGAGCTTTGAGATTTTGATGAGACAAACGTTGATGTCATAAGTTGTTCCTCTTGATTGTAGTCAGTGAGATGATGCAAACAGCTGTCGAAGGTCGAACTGTTGTCAGATTGATGGTGTATAGATTTGATCTTCGTGATCCTGTTAGAAGTGCTTGATTATGACTATTTAAAATTTTGCACTGATCAGCTATAAACACCACTTGAAATCCTTTACAGAATTGTCCTATGCTGAACAGGTTGTGTTTAAGACGTTGGACGTAAGAGACATCTTTGATTGTCTGATTCTGCAGTAGTATATCTCCATAGCCTAGTATTGGAGTTGAATCATTGTCGCTGAATCTGACTTTTCCGTTGTAACGGTCTTGGTAGTTGCTCAACAGTTCTTGATTCCCCGTCATGTGTGTGGAGCAACCAGAATCTAAATACCACACATGATGGATCTGCATAGAAAGATTTTAGAGAGTCTTATGTACCCACTTAGTAATGGGTCCTCTCAGATTAGCAGATTTGGTAGGTAAGGTTTGTTCATTTTTGGTTTCTAAACCATTTATGCTTTTAGGTACCCAAACCAACTTGAAAGTAGTTGGTTTAAGTGGTACCTTTTTAGGCAGCTTGGCCTTGTAGGCTTGCGTTGGCCTAGATGGTGTCTTCGGAACCCATTGAGGTTGAACCTTACATGGGAGGTTAATTTCGGCGCGGACAAATGTCTTATTAATCTTAGTGCATGAGAAAATCTTTTCTCTAGCTAGTCTCTTAAGGTGTTTGGCTGAGTGTATTTTCACCGGATACCTTAAATGAGGACAAGAATGTATCGAGCTATAAGCTTTCTTTATAGCCGGATCTTGTTTCCTACGAGACTTAAGATTTGCATTTGTCTTAGAATATTGGTTTATGTTTTTAGAAGTAGAGCCGATTTCAAAATTTGTGCTTTCAAAATTAATAGGCTTTAATGCATAAGTGGAAGCAACAACATTAAAATTAGAAACGGCTGTCTTCTTACGGTGTCCATAGTTTTTGATACAGAAGAAAATGTTGAAAATAAATCATTTCTATTATTTTTCTTCTGAAATTTTATTCTAACCACTCTATCCTTCACCTCTTTTTCTACTCTACCTGTGGATGGAGTAGAAAAAGAGTTAGTAAAAATCTTTTTCCTTTTTGAAGTATTTAAGGACTATTTTCCTCCCTTTACGCTTTTTAAAGAAGATTGATCTTTTAAAATATTATGAAAAATAATGGGAGGTATTTTCTTAGATTTAATCTTGTCCTTTATTAATGATTTTTATTTCAAAGTAAAATCAGGACAAGTTTTTAAAATTGAGGAAGTTTTGAAATTAGAAATCTCTAATAAAAGCTCATTCTTTTCAGCTTTGAAATTCTTTCTTTCTGTTTCTAAGGAAGCGTTTAAATCAGCTATTTTCTTAATAATAACAGGAATATAACAGAAAGTAGAATTTTGAAATGATCATTATTTTGTTCCTGAACTTTAGGAAGATCTTCTAAAGGATATATTGAATTATAGTCACTAGACAGGTTAATTTCCCGTGTCTTGTAACTATTATTCAATTCGGTGTAGCCAAAAGGGATATCAGTCATATTAGTGATTTTTCGTTTAGATTCTTCTCAGGCATTTATTTCAGAAGAGTTAGTAAAGGCCATTAGAGAAGTTAATCCCAATCCCATATACTTGATATCATATAATTGTTTGACATTGACCTTTTTCAAGTTACAAGGATTGTTAAAACCTAAGCCTTCTTTAGGATTATAAAATTTTATATCAAGAGGTTGATTTTGAAATATAGTCTGATCTGTTTTCCCCCTTTTTGTTAGAAGATCGTCTAAAGTTTTAATCCTAAAGTAAAGCTTCTTACGTTCATCACAGATTTACTTAAAATTATTTCTAGAAATTTCCAAATCTCTCTGACAATCGCTAAGAGTTTTATTAAGGTCATTTATTTTTATTTCAGAGGTAGCTATCCTAGATTTAAGACTAGTTATGGTTTCTTTAGCATTAGATAAGAGAATATCTAAGTGAATTATTCTATCTAATTGCTTTTGAAAATTATTTTTCACTAAGGGCTAGTCTTTCTTCTAATTCCTTTTTGCTTTTCCGCTCATTCTTCATGTTAGAATACTTAATTTGCAAAGATTCTAACATGTTTAATAATGTAGAATTAGGCATCGTTACCTCTTGTGATGATGTGGATGCTTTTTCTTCATCATCTGACCTCCTTGATGAATTATCGTTTGAGGCGTCGTCAAGGTACGCCATTAGAGCAAGATTTTCGTCTTCAGAATCTGTGGTATCTTCGAGCCAATGCTCTTGTTCTGCCATCAGAGTTAATGTTGCCTCTTTTTGTTTAGTTAGTTGGAATTTTTTGGAGTAGTAGTTGGCGTCCTTTTTCTTAGAAAGTTTGCATTCTCTGGCGAAATGCCCTATCTTACCACAATTATAGCACTTTTGTGGTTCTTTGACGTTTTTAGATTCTGATGACTCAGCCGGTCTTTCCTTGTGCTTGGAGTTTGATGTCCGAAGTCTATTTGCCGAATAGGAGGATTTCTTTTTATAAAACTTTTTGCTCATCATCTTAGTAATGAGAGCCAATTGTTTCTTGAACTCCTTCATGTCAGGCTCAGAGTCCGATTCGGAATCGTCTTCATCTTCTTAAGAACTTGGCAAAACTTGATGCTTTTATCTTTGCGAGATCGACTCGTTTTTCTTTAAGAGACTAGAGCTATAGAGTCTTTGATCTGCTTGCCATTAAGTTCTTTTTGTATCTCACTTATATCTTCTTCGTGTTGAGCGAGATTATCAAAGACGGCGTGGATATCCATTTCGTCTAAATCCTTGTTTTGACGGATTTGCATGGATATTTTCTTTCACTCCGGTTGAAGAGACGAGAGAAATTGGATGTTGACCTCCATGTTGGTCTTCAAAATTTCTTTCTCATTTCATTGGGAATAGTTAGATAACGTTCATAGAGTTCATAAACGTTTTCCTCCGACTTTGCTTTGAATGAGTCGTAGGCCGTGAGAATATTGGCTTTCTTGGCTTTGACTCCGACTTCGGTTCTTTGCATCATTTTGTGGAGTTCATCCCACATAGCTTTTGCACTAGATAGACTATCTATTTGCATATAGATGTCGTTAGGAATTCCTTGCTAGGAAAGTTTTGGCTCCTAAATCCGCTTTTGCTCTTAATCGCTCCCCCTCGGTGTATTCACTTGGAATTTTGAGTTTCTAGTTGCGGGAATGGGAGGATTATTAGTGGCATCGCCTTCTTGGATGAACCAAATTTGAACGGGACCTTCTTGAAGAGAAGCTATCAAATTTGTAGCTTGCTCTTTTGTTTCCTAGAAGTTCATGAATCGGCTTCTCCATACGTTGTATTCGCCTCTTCGTAGAATTGGAGGGCGGACGTCGTTTCCAAGTGAGTAAGCATCCATTTGTAGTTGATTGGTAGGATCTTCGTGAAAGTTTGGAATCAAAATGGTAAAAGTGCTTCACAAGTGACAAACTTCGTTGGTGATGTTTGATTCGTACTTTAAGGAATTTCCCTTTCGAACCTATTTTACTGTTGTTAAAGAGAAATTGTTTTGATTTCAAAAAAATATTTGATATGAGAATTGATACATCAAAATTTTGCTAAAGAATTTTAGAACTTACGATTGAAAATTTTGAGTATCGTAGAAGATAATTCGGAGACAAATACTTTTCGTATGTTTTGAAAATTACGAATTTTGATTTCTTTCAAAATAGTGTAAAATGTGTGTATGTTTGAGCAGTGGACGAAAAACTTTTCGAGCAATAAAGTTTTCGATTTAAAAATTTTCGAACCTTTAATCGAAAAAGATTTTCGATTGTATAAGTTTTTCGTTGTATTTATCGAAAATTATTTTTTAAACATAAGAGTTTTGCAGAGTAAATATCCTGTTGAAAAATAGTTTGTCGAATAATTGTTGATCGCAAAAACCTTTATTAAAAAATTTGTAATCGAAAATTTAAGAGATCTCGAAATTTTTTTCGTGAAGTTTGACTCAAATTGTTGACTGATAGTTTTTTCGAGTGTGAATTATTCGATCGAAATATGTTTTCGCTAAATTTTGCTCGAAAATCTTGTGATAAAAAAACTTGTGTGACTATTACAAGTTTTTTCGAGTCAAAATTAGATATTTATTTAGTGAAAACAGTATCCGTCGAAAAAAAATATGCTTTATCACGCTCGAAAAAGATATTTATATATGAATCGAAATACTAATTATCGAAATAATATTTTTCAAGTCTTATACTAGAGTAAAACACACGAGAATAGTGTTTGTCATCGAAAATTTTCTCGGCTGCAAACTTATTCGAAAAATATTTTTCGAGCCAAGTTTTTCGATCGAAAAACCGATCGAAGAACAACCAAGTTCAATGTAACAGTGAAAATTCCAGATTCAACCGAGATGTTCAAGTTAGGTGCTGAAATTCTGGATCATCACTCGTTTCTTAGTTCTGAATTTGTACAAACATAAGATCAACCACGTTTTACAGCAAAGTATATCGAATATTAAGAAAATCAAATCCGAATGAAAACTTGATCGCAAACGCAAATATCAATCTAAATCGAAAATTTGAATTAATATGACGTTCTAAGCGATTGAAATCAGTACGTAAATCATTCCTAACATATAATCTATCACTTAATTAGCAAAATCATCAACAAAATTTGCAAACATTAAGCGCATTGACCAAAATATACTTCACGTGAGTTTTTCGATCGAAAAATTTGGAAAATTATTTTGATCTTAGATTCGCGAATTCAATTAAAAAACGCTCGATCTGCTCTGATACCAATTGTTAGATCCTCATATCTCAACTACCGATTGATCTAAGTACGAATTCTAGATATTCGAATCATAAATTTTACAAAATACCTTCGGTCGAATATCTACTTTGAAGATCTTGAGAGAGATTGTTTCTCGATTGCTATTCTCTCTCTTAGAATGTGAATTCAATGCTTGTATTTTTCTGAAAAATGAACTTGTATTCTTTTTTTTTTGATACTGTACATTGTATTTATACCTATTTACATGGTATATTTACTATTTAGTCCTACACTATCAAAACTACTAATTATACAAGGATAGCAAAATAACAAAGCACAATTATAATGTCTCTTCAGAAAATATCCTGATTGATTGATTTTATAAGTTGTTAGCTGAAGAGAATATTAGAATTGTACTTTATTATTTCATTATCCTTGTAATTAGGGGTGTAATTAGAAGTTTTGATAGTGTAAGACTTAACAGTAATTATACCTTAGATATAGGTATAAATATGATGTACACTATCAAAGTTAATACAAGTTAGAAAATTACAAGTATCGAATTCATATTTTAAACGAGAGAACACGTTCGAGAAACTCGGAAAAGCTAACAATATCTCTCAAGATCTTCAACGCGGATATTCGACCGATCGTATATCGTAAGATTTCTTACTCGAATACCGAGAATTCGTGCTTAGATTGCTTGTTGATTGATGAATCAGGACCTAACAATTGGTATCAGAGCTGATCGTGATTGATTTTGGATAGAATTCGCAATTTTCATATCAAAATAATTTTCCAGATTTTTCGATCGAAAAACTCACGTGACTTATATTTTGATCAATATGCTTAATGTGCGAATTTTGTTGTTGATTTTACTGATTAAGTGATAGATTATATGTTAGGATTGATTTACGATGATTACAATCGCTTAGAACATCATATTAATTCAGATTTTCGATTTAGATCGATTTTTATGTTTGCGATCAAGTTTTGAGTCCGATATGATTTTCTTAAATCTCGACATATTTTGCTAATAAACGTGGTTGATTCTGTGTGTGTTCATATTTAGAACTGTTAAACGGGTGATTTTCCAGAATTTCAGCATCTAAATTGAACATCTCGACTGAATCTGGAATTTTCACTGTTACATTGAACTTAGATGTTCTTCGATCAATTCTTCAATTGAAAAACTTGGTTCGAAAAATAGTTTTTCGACCAAGTTTGCAGCCAAGAAATATTTCGACGACAAACACTATTTTCGAGTGTTTTACTCAAATTTAAGACTCGAAAACATTATTTCAATAATTAGTTTTTCGGTTCAAATTAATTTTTCGATCCAAAATTAACCAACACTTATTTTCGATTGAAAAATCTTCCATCGAAAAATTTTACAGTCAACAATTTGAGTCAAACTAAAAACAAAGGTTTTTTATCACTAAAAATTTTTCGATCACAAGTTATTCGATAAGAGTTTTTGTGATCAACATAGTTTTTCGACAAAATATTTTTCGATAAGATCATCTTTTCAACATTTTTTCCGAAAATATTTTTCGATAAACATATAACTAAATCCTTAAACGTTCGAAAAACTTTTTCGATTAAAAAAACTTAATATTTTTAAATCGAAAAACTTTACTGCTCGAAAAACATTTCGACCACATCATTTAAAAGAAATAAAAAATTGTGAACTTCAAAACTTACGAAAAATATTTGTCTCCGAACTATCAATTTTGATACTCAATATTTTCGATCAATAATTCAAATTTCTTTAACAAATCTTCAAGTACCAATTTTTAATTACCAAATATTTTCGAAAACATAACAATTTCCCTTTCACGACCGGATCATAGGTTCAAAAAGGAAATTGTGTAAAGTACGAATCAAATATTTTTAACTAAGTTTGTCACTTGTGAAGCATTTTTCATTACTATTCCAAACCTTCACGAAGATCCTATCAATAAACAAAAATGGATGCTTACTCACTTGGAAATGACGTCCGCCCTCCAATTCTTCAAAGAGGCGAATACACGGTATGGAGAAGACGGTTCATGAATTTGTTGGAAACGAAAGATCAAGCCATAAATTTGATCGCGTCACTTCAAGAAGGTTCAGCTCAATTCTGGCTCATCCAAGAAGGAGATGCCACAAACAATCCTCCTATTCCTGCAACCAGAAGACTTAAAGTTCCTGGTGAATATACCGAGGGGGAGCATTTAAGAGCGAAAGCAGACTTGGGAGCCAAGACTTTCCTAATGCAAGGAATACCAAATGACATCTATATGCAAATAGATAGTCTATCGAGTGCAAAAGCCATGTTGGACGAGCTCCACAAGATGATGCAACGAACCGAAGTTGGAGTCAACGCAAAGAAAGCAAATGTCCTAACACCTTATGATTCTTTCAAAGCCAAGACAGAGGAATCAGTTTATGAACTCTATCAAATATATCTAACTCTTCTCAATGAAATGAGGAAGATAGATATATTTAAGACCAACATGGAGGTCAACATCAGATTTCTTTCTTCTCTTCAACCGGAGTGGAAGAAAATATCCATTCAAATCCGACAAAATAAGGATTTGGACGAAATGGATATACACGCTGTCTTTTATAATCTCGCCCAACATGAAGAAGATATAAGCGAGATCCAAAAAGAACTAAAGGGCAAGCAAATCGACGACTCTATAGCACTTGGCTATGAAAGAAAGCAAAGTCGATCTCGAAAGGATAAAAGTATCAAGCTGCCAAGTTCTTCAGAAGATCAAGAAGAATCTGACTCGGACTCCGAACCTGATATGAAGGAGTTCAAGAAACAGTTAGCTCTCATTTCTAAAATGGTGAGTAAAAAGTTTTACAAAAAGAAATCCTCGTCTTCGGCCAATAGACTTCAGACATCTAGCTCCAAGCAAAGGGAAAGACCGACTGAGTCCTCAGAATCAAAAAGTGTCAAAGAACCACAAAAATGTTATAATTGTGGAAAGGTCGGACACTTCTCCAGGGAATGCAAACTACCCAAGAAAAAGGACGCCAACTACTACTCCAAAAAATTCCAACTCACTAAACAGAAAGAGGCTGGAGTAGCACTGATGGCAGAACAAGAGCATTGGCTGGAAGATACCACAGATTCTGAAGACGAAAATCTTGCACTTATGGCATACCTCGACGACGCCTCAAATGATGACCCATCCAGGAGGTCTGATGACGACAATGACAAAGCATCCTCTTCGTTAGAAGAGGTACAATTGTCTAATTCCACATTATCAAACATGTTAGAATCGTTACAGCTTAAGTACACTAACATGAAAATTGAGCGGAAACGAACAAAGGAATTAGAAGAGAAACTAGCTCTTAGCGAAAGCAATTTCCAAAAGCAATTAGATAAGAAAATTCATCTCGAAATTCTCTTATCTAACGCTAAGGAAAAAATCTCTAGTCTTGAATTGACCATAACTACCTCTGAGACAAAAATTACTGAACTTAATACGATTCTTATCGATTGTCAGAGAGACTTAGATATTTCTAAAAATAATTTCAAAGAAATTTCTGACGAAAGTAAGAAACTTTATTCAAGGATTAAAACATTAGATGATCTTCTAATAAAAAGGGGTCAAACGGATCAAACTATATTTCTAAATCAACCTCTTGATACAGAATTTTATAATCCTAAAGAGGGCTTAGGTTTTAACAATCCATGTAGCTTGAAAAAGGTCAATGTTAGACAATTATACGATATCAAGTATATGTGATTAGGATTAACTTCTTTAATGGCATTTACTAATTCTTCCGGAATAAATGCTTTAGAAGAATCTAAACGACAAGCCACTGATAGGACTAACATTCCTTTTGACTACACCAACTTGAATAATAGTTACAAGACAAGAGATCTCAACTTGTCTAGTGATTATACTTCATTATATCCCCTAGAAGATTTCTCTAACAACAAGAAAGAAAATAATGATCATTCTCAAAATTCTAATTTCTGTTATACTCCAGCTATTATTAGAAAAATAGCTGATTTAAACGCTTCCTCGGAAACAGAAAGAAAGAATTTCAAAGCTGAAAAGAACGAACTTTTACTGGAGATTTCCAATCTCAAAACTTCCTCTATTTTAAAAACTTGTCCATATCTTATTTTGAAAGAAAAATCTTTAATGAAGGACAAGATTAAAAATAAGAAAAACTCTCGTATTATTTTTCAAAATATTTCAAAAGAAGATAAATCTTCTTTAGAAATTGTAAAGAGAGAAATCGAATCCTTAAATGCTTCAAAAAGGGAAAAAGATATTTACTAACTCTTTTTCTACTCCATCCACATGTAGAGTAGTAAAAGAGGTGAAGCATGCTAAGGAAAGAGTGCCTAGAATAAAATTTCAGAAGAAAAATGATTTGTTATCTATTTCTTCTATGTCAAAAACTATGGAAACTCGTACGAATACAGCCATTTCTAGTATTGTTACTTCAAATTATGCGTTAAAACCTATTATTTTTGAAAGCACAAACTTTGAAATTGGCTCTACTTCTAAAAACAAGCTTCATCATTCTAAAACAAATGCAAGTCTTAAGTCTCATCATAAACAAGATTCAACTATTAAGAAAGCTTATAGCTCCATACATTCTTGTTCTCACCTAAGGTATCCAGTACACGTACATTCAGCTAAACACCTTAGGAGACTAGCCAGAGAAAAGATTTTCTCCAGCAATACGACAAATCAGACATTTGTTCGTGCTGAAATAAACCTCCCATGTAAGGTTCAACCACAATGGATTCCTAAATCACCACCTAGGCAAACACAAGCCAATAAGGCAAAATTGTCTAAAGAGGTACTACTTAAACCAACTACTTCTAAGTTGGTTTGGGTACCTAAGCATTTTCATAAGTTAGGAACCAAAGATGAACAAATCTTAATTATCAAATCTGCTAATCCGGGAGGACCCATTCAAAAGTGGGTACCTAAGTCTCCCTAATTTCTTTCTATACAGATCCATCATGTGTGGTATTTAGATTCTGGTTGCTCCACACACATGACGGGAAACACAAGAACTGTTGAGCAACTACCAAGATCGTTACAATGGCAAAGTCCGATTTGGCAACAATGACTCAGCTCCCATACTCGGATTTAGAGACATTTTACTGCCAAATTTGACAATTAAATATGTCCCTTACGTCCAAGGTCTCCAGCACAATCTGTTCAGCATAGGTCAATTTTGTGACAAAGGATTTCAAGTAGTATTTCTAGCTGAACAGTGCAGAGTTTTGAATAGTCAGAATCAAGAGCTTCTCACAGGATCACGAAGATCAAATCTATACACAATCAATATGACATCAGTTCGACCTTCGATAGCTGTATGCCTCATCTCTCAGACAACAATCAAGAGGAACAGCTTATGGCATCAACGTCTGTCTCATCTAAATTTAAAAGCTCTTCACAAACTCAGTGTTAAGAAGTTGGTCAACGGTGTGCCAACAATTTCTTCTAACGAAGAGCATCACTGTTCGGCTTGTCAACTGGGTAAAATGAAGAGAGCTTCACATAAAATCAAGCAAGTTGCTTCTACATCTCGACCCTTAGAGTTACTTCACATGGACCTTTGTGGACCGATGCGTACACAAAGTATTAACGGTCGAAAAATGTGTTAGTAATTGTCGACGATTATTCTCGCTACACATGGACAAGATATCTACGAACTAAAGATGAGACTGGAGACTTGATAATAAGCTTTGTGAATACAACTCAGAATCTCCTGCAAAAGAAAATCCAAGTAATCAGAACGAACAACGGGACTGAATTCAAGAACCAGCGTCTCAACAACTTTTATCAATCACTTGGAATTATTCAACAATTCTCAGCCGCAAAAACGCCTCAACAAAATGGTGTCGTAGAAAGAAAGAACCGGACTTTAGTTGAAGCTGCAAGAACAATACTCATATACTCCGGTCTTCCTCACTTTCTATGGGCTGAAGCAGTGAGTACGGCATGTTTTACTCAAAATAGGACAATTATTCAAAAACGCTTCGAAAAGACGCCATATGAGTTAATTAATCAAAGAATGTCGAATATCTCATTCTTCAAAGTATTTGGTTGCAAATGTTTTGTGGCCAACGATCGGGACCATCGAAGCAAATTCGATCCCAAAGCCTTTGAAGCCGTTTTTGTCGGATATTCCTCTACTTCAAAATCATATCGCGTCTACCTCAAGTCTTCTCGTACAATTCTTGAAAGCTACAATGTCACCTTTCAAGAAATGACGGATTTGGCTTCTAAAAAAAACAGTTCAGAACCCGAGCTTACTGGCGTGTTGGCAAAAGGTCAACAACATTCGGCAATTTCTACGTCAACGTCAAATGAAGCAATTCCCGTTGAACATGAAGATTTAGACTCTCTATTCGAACATTTTTATCGGAACAAGTCTCAAATGCCTGCTTCGTCCCACTCAACACCAAGCAGTTCCCCATCTCCCTCAATGGAAGAAATTAATAATGAGACACCTCTTCTTCAAAACCCGACAAATGTTGGAGAATCTACTTATTCAGAATCTTCATCTAGCGCTGCAGCTCCTACAAATACAGATGAGAAAATTCCTATCGATTCACCATCTGAATTTAATTTCCCAACTATGAATGATCAACCCATTAATTCAGGATGTCTCGATCAACAATCCAATGACGAATCTACTTCAGTTATTCCTCACGAACGTAAATGGACTCGAGCTCACCCTACTGATCAGATTATCGGTGATCCTTCAAGTGGTGTACGTACTAGGACGTCTACACAAAGCGGTTTATTCACATGCTTCCTAAGCCAAAACGAACCAAATAAGGTAGTCGAAGCTCTTAAAGACCCAGATTGGGTAATTGCGATGCAAGATGAACTCCACCAGTTCGAGCGTCTACATGTTTGGACATTGGTTCCTCGACCACAAGGCAAAACTATAATTGGAACTAAATGGGTTTTCAAGAACAAGAAAAATGAGAACGGTGAAGTAATCAGGAATAAAGCATGGCTCGTTGCTAAGGGATACAATCAACAAGAAGGAATTGATTACGACGACACGTATGCTCCGGTCACCCGTATTGAAGCTATTCGCTTATTCCTAGCATACGCGGCTCACAAAGACTTCAAAGTCTATCAAATGGACGTCAAAACTGCCTTTCTAAATGGCGTATTAAAAGAAGAAGTCTACGTCGCTCAACCCAAAAGGTTCATGCACGAGAACCATCCTGATCATGTCTATCGATTGGACAAAGCTCTCTATGGACTAAAACAAGCCCCTCGTGCTTGGTATGATGTTCTGAGCGAATTTTTGGTCAAATCCAACTTCATTAGAGGAACAATCGATACGACTCTCTTCATCAAAAGGAAAGGTAAAGACTTGATGATCGTTAAAGTCTATGTTGATGACATCATTTTCGGATCGACCAATGAACGTCTCTGTCAGAATTTTGGTAATCTCATGAAGACCAAATTTGAGATGAGCTTAATGGGAGAACTCCAATTCTTTCTTGGATTACAAGTCAAGCAACTCGATGATGGTATCTTCATCAGTCAGACCAAATAAATTCGAGATATTCTGAAGAATTTACTATCGATTGGTACCAGCCGGGGAACTCCCTCTTAGCGAGCTACTTACTTGATAATATCTACCGATAGATGCGCGAATTGCACTGGTCATTGCGCGAAACGTCCTCTAAGCCAGTCAGTCAATGGAGGGAGCGGGTCGCTAGGTATTTCCTTTCTTCTGGCCGTCGGTGTGATCAACAAGACAAGAGCACACCGATGAATACTCCTATGTCTACTAGTTGCAAACTGGATGCTGATCCGTCTGGAAAGGCTGTCAACATCACCACCTATCGGAGCATTATCGGATCTCTTCTCTACTTGACATCTAGTCGACCAGACATTATGTTTGCAACTTGCCTATGCGCCCGCTTTCAAGCCGACCCAAAGGAGTTCCACATGAATGCCGTCAAGAGAATTCTACGATATCTCAAAGGAACTCCAAACCTAGGGCTTTGGTATCCTAAAAATACTGACTTTAGACTTATTGGCTATACTGATGCTGACTATGCAGGTTGTCGAATGGATAGAAAAAGCACGTCTGGCGGAGCACAATTTTTAGGCGAAAAGTTGGTCTGCTGGTCTTCGAAGAAACAAAATTGTGTATCAACATCGACGGCCGAGGCGGAATACGTTGCGGCTGCCAATTGTTGCTCGCAAATTATATGGATGCGGACACAACCACGCGATTACGAGTTTGATTTCAATAACATTCCCATTTATAGTGATTCTCAAAGTGTTATAGCCATTACTTGCAATCCTGTTCATCATTCACGCACAAAACACATAGATATTCGATATCATTTTATAAAAGATCATGTAGAAAAAGGCACGATAGATATGTATTTTGTGAAAACGGAGCTTCAACTTGCCGACTTATTCACTAAGGCATTGGATGAAAAACGATTCCAATTCCTTATTGCTAAGTTAGGCATGTTGAATCTCAATCTTACTTGAAATGTGCTTTACATTCTCTACCATGCTTCAATTTTATATTCTATGTGCTTCTTAATATTTCTTGATTATTTTGCGTGACTCTATCTTTTAATATTTTTTTACATAAAAGAAAATTAAAAATATATAACAATATATATATAAATAGTATAAACAAAAAAAATGGGGGATGACGATAATTTTGACTATTTTTGAAACTACTCACGAAAATATATCTTCGATATATATGATTTAATTCTTTGCCTAAAAATTCATATGACATTCTTTTATTCAAAAGAACTTTGTTTGTTTCACTCGACACAACGCCACATCATACATGTGAAAATTTGAACCTCAATATTTTTTAGAGTGTCACACTTCAAATGACTATCTGTTGATTTGAACTTCGTAGCTTCATCTCGCTTTTGTGTTTAGTTTGTCATGAAAATGATAAGGGCATATTAGGAAATTCCTCACTTGGCCTAAATTATAAATCCTTTACTTTTTCCTCTATAAATCCCCTTTGAGCCTTCTCCGACATTCTTTTTCTTTATCAACACCCGATTAAGCGTTCAACATTATTCAAATGATTCGAGGTTACTCAATCAAGAAAAAGAGGGGGAGAGCAAAAGTGATGCACATTATGCATTTCTCAATCATTATAGAAGACAAACACTGATCTCAATGCGAACTTCTCATAGATAATCTCGTATACTCCTAGAAGAGAAGCACCTTGAAGTGAACTTCTCCGATGATAATCTAGATCTTATATAGAGAAAACGAGAAGAGAAGCACAGTCTTGGGTTCGAACTCCATAACTGTGAAACTTTCTAAAGGAACACAGTCTCGACCCAAAATCAAAGATCTCATCTCTCAAAGTCTTGCAAAGAAATTACTAAAGAAAGGTAAAGCAAAAGGATCAGAACATAATTTCACTAAAAGAGCCCCTGGAAGAGAAGAATTTTTAAGCTCATGCAATTGTTGAGTTTTTATATGAGAATTTGTTATTATCTTCTACACTCGTAAAACATGAATTCTATCATTTTTAGGCCTCGCAGAAAATTTAGAGCTCATCCGAGGAGTCAAATGTTGAATTTCATCAACATTAGGAGATAATATCATCTCTTTCAGAAATACAGGGAGTACTAAGCAATTTTTTTTTGGGTTAATCCATAAAATTCTCTTTCAGACCTGAATTTATCTAAAGCCCAAGAATATATTTTTTACGGCCCAAAAAAATTTTTACTTTACCCGATCGTAAAGTATTAATATCACTTTATCAATCGAAAAACTCTCTCACACGCTACAAAATCCCAATTGAAATACTTTTCATCTTCTAAGAACTTCTTCGAACCGACATCGGCGATTCAAACCAAATCCCGTAATACTCGAATTTTTTAGATTAAACTTGTTCCGAATCATTTTCTGTTCAAAAACATCCGATTCTCAAGCATTTTCACGAAAAACATCTGAAGAAAGTTCATGTTCATACTTTCGACGAAAACTGTTTTTTCGACCCACAAATCAAAGTGTTTAAACTCGACCTTTTGGGTTAAAATCATGATATTTGGATTCGCCACTGTTCTCTGAAGATTCCGAACCCAGATAAACCATGATTTACCCAGAAATCGAAGATTATGTTTTTCGTATTTACTGTTTGATTTGAAAATTTTCCATCAAAAAGTTTGCGTCGCAAACAGTGTCGTCGAAGAACTTTAGTTTTTGTTTAAATTTTATTCGATCGCAAAACTCAGCGTCGAAAACCTTTTGTTTTCGATATATTTTAATTCGATCGAAAAACTAAGCGGCGAAAACTTATTTTTCCGATTATATTTTATTCGATCGCAAAAGTCAGCGGCGAAAACTTTAATTTTTTCGATATTCTTTTATTCGATCGCAAAACTACGCGGCGAAAAACTTAAGTTTTTCGACAACTTTTTATTTGATCGAAAATTTACTCAGCGAAAAACTATTGTTTTCGATAACATTTTATTCGATCGTAAAAGTCATCGGCGAAAACTTGAGTTATTCGACACATTTTTATTCGATCGCAAAATTTGAAGATCGAATAAAGTGTTACTCGAATAAAAACACGCTTCTAAGACTTAGTAAATTTTACCAAGTCTTACGAACATAAATCTTTAAACATAAAATTTTCCTGTAAATTCATTCTTAATCCAATTCATTCACTTATGAAAGTTTATCGACTAATGAACCTTACATTATTTTTGCAGATATGGCAACTCCCAACTACCCTCATATCTACTCCTCTGGAAGTTATATGTCAGTCCAAGACAACAACTTCCAACTAGATTTTACGACGTTTCGGTGTCCGGATGACGTCATAATATCCATCCTCAAAGGACACCCTCTATGGCCAGCCTTGACCATGACGTCCACCGTACCAATGGTCTATCTCCAGTAATTCTGGGGATGTATGCAAAGTTTCGTCAACGACAATAGCATGGACTATAGTCAAAGCTCAACACAAGACATATCGCCCTGACGAAAAATCTGATGGCCATGGTGCTCGATCTCAAATTTTAAAGATCGAATAAATTGTTACTTGAATAAAAACACGCTTCTAAGACTTAGTCAATTTTACAAATTTTTCAAAATTTTCACTAAGTCTTCCGATATAAATCTTTAAAAACATACACTTTTCCTCTAAATTCATTCTTAATCCAATTTATTCACTCATGAAAATTTATCGACTAATGAACCTTATATTATTTTTGCAGATATGACAACTCCCAACTACCCTCATATCTACTCCTCTGGAAGTTATATGTCAGTCCAAGACAACAACTTCCAACTGGATCTAACGACGTTTCGGTGTCCGGATGACGTCATAATATCCATCCTCAAAGGACACCCTCTATGGCCAGCCTCGACCATGACGGCCACCGTACCAATGGTCTATCTCCAGCAATTCTGGAGATGCATGCAGAGTTTCATCAACGGCGATAACATGGACTATAGGACAAAGCTCAACACAAGACATATTATTATGACGAAAAATCTAATGGCCATGGTGCTCGATCTCCCGCACTACGACGAATACGATCAACTTCCAACGGATGCGGAGATCGTAGAAGACATTCTCCGGATTGAATACAAACCTCCGCTAACCAAACTTGCGAACTTTCAAAATAGCAGGATTCCCCATCCGTGAAAGACATTATTCGGCATCATCAACAAATGCCTCTCCCCAAAACACTCCAGCTTCGACAAGGCGAATGGAAACGTCCTTTGCATTTTTCACGGAGTGGTCTTCTCTAAAAGATATGACATGGCCCAGCTGATTTGGAACGATCTAGCGGACCAGATGCGTCAGAGGGAGACAAAGTCGAAGGCCAGATCTCTTCCTTATGTACGGTGGTTCCCGGTACTGATCTCGCACTTCATGGAACTCCATCCAGGGATCCCGAGACTACCACCAATTACGGACTACACTCCGCCACGCCTTCGATTCTTTCACAACCCGAAGGCCGCCGATCTAGCACTCCAACCAATGCTGATCCCATTGGAGCTGCTCCGTTTAGCTGATCCAACTGAAGAGGCATACCAAGACTACTGCCAAAACAACTCCATCACGGAGGCGATGGTACGTGCCCTAGATCTAGCCCCGGCGCCTTCTCAAAGGGAATCCTTGGTGACAACAACGGAGCCCGAAGTCACGCCTCAGGAGATTGAACTCGAAGGTGTTTCACAAGATATCTCTCATGAGGCAACCGATTCTGATGAAGCACACAGACTCCAACGAAGAGGGCCTCGCCGACAACAACTCTCGGCCTCGTATGCAGTGCCTTCACTCATACCAACTTCGGAGCCAACACATCCACCACCAAGTGATAAGCCTACTGAACAGATTCAAATTGCATCTGTCTCAACACCCATAGAGGTGATACCTATTGTATCATCTCAAGGATTGGGTGGAAGCTCTATTGGACCCCCGATATCTTCGGAGCCAACAATAGGCCAACCCATTGAAGTGGTGACTTCATGGTTGATAACGGATGTCCTTGGACGTTTCGGAATTTCAAGACCTACATTAGGCGGCACATCGGAAATCTACTTCGATTTTGTGACAGTGGAGCGCCTCCCTGGCCCCACTCCACCAATGTTCGTGACGGAGCACAGACTACAAGAAGTGCTCTCCTCAACCCTATCTTCTCTAGAAGATCGTCTGATGGACCGTATGCTCCATGCTCTCGAGACTTCCCGAAGAGACACTGGGTAAACACCAGTCTCAGAAGCTGCTCCGACCGACACACAAACCACACCCGTCTCCTCACCACTTCCTACCACCACTCTACACACCCCATTACAACCAATCCTCACCACCCCAACTCCCTCACCCTCACTTATCAATCCCTACACCATCCCGATCACCCAGCTTCATGATATCCTCATCTCGCGCCTCCTCGCCCTAGAGACCAGATCTCCCGCTGATAAGAGTCTCTACAAAAGGTTAATAGATGAACCAGAGCCGCCAGCACAAACAACGTGCCGAGAAGAAAGCTCCCGCACTAAGCGTAGACATGACGATCCCGATCATCCGGATCGTCATGAGGGGGAGAAACGGCCACGAACTACACGGAGCGGCCGTGGATTGAGTCAAACACAGACAAAGACTCAAGAAGCTGGAGGATCGTCCTCACACCCACCAACCACACAATCTCAAACCTACTAACAAACAACCACACCTCCCACCATATCCCAAACACTAACCCTCTCTCCTACAAATTCAAATCCGATCCCAACCTCAAACATCCCCCAAGTCTACACTGGGAAGATAGGAAGAAAATGGAGCATATCTGCATGCTCAATTATCTCGGACCCGATCAAAGTGGCATTCCAGCTGATCAACTGAAGGAAAACTTCAAGAACAAGCCACCGATTTTCCAACTTGTCGGAGTCTCTCATACGATCGGAAGATATCCAACTCCTATCTATATCATTGAGCGAGCGGACAGCAATCGCACTCGAGAAGAGATAGATGAAAGCTATCTCCCATTCCTTCCACCGGATGAAGTCTACCAATTATATCAAATGTACAACAGAAAGTACAAGACGCATCCTGGATATATCAAGACTGAAGGACTCGAGGGGCTGAAAAGATTCATGGTGCGGCAGATCAAATATCACACCGCACACGACCTTCAAATTGCAATAGAGAACATTCATAAGAGATTGGGAGAGATCACCGAAGAGACAATCTTCAAAGATCTTTGTGAAGAAGAGGCCCCACTCTTGAACGAGCTTCTAAATGCTATAAACGAGATATTAGAGCTGAGGAATGCTGTTCGACGCTACGAGACAGAATTGGGATTGAGGAAGTCTTTTTACGCCTGACAAGGATAAAAGGAGTTGAAACGAAGACAAGCACAAAGGGGGAGATTGAAGAGTATATTAGAATTGTGCTTTATTATTTCATTATCCTTGTAATTAGGGGCGTAATTAGAAGTTTTGATATTGTAGGACTGAATAGTAATTATACCTTAGATATATGTATAAATATGATGTACACTATCAAAGTTAATACGAGTTTTATTATTCAGAAAATTACAAGTATCGAATTCATATTTTAAACGAGAGAACACGTTCGAGAAACTCGGAAAAGCTAACAATATCTCTCAAGATCTTCAATGCGGATATTCGACCGATCGTATATCGTAAGATTTCTTACTCGAATACCGAGAATTCGTGCTTAAATTGCTTGTTGATTGATGAATCGGGACCTAACTATAGCTGGATATCACATATAGAAAGTGTTGTTATGGAAAATATCATCCCAAATAGAAGTATATGCCTTGGTTTCGAATATGTGCTTTTACAAAATAAAATCATGCTATTATGAGCTTGTGATCATTGTGCTACTATGTGATTGGTATGATTTGATTGACATATTAATTGCTTGATAATTACATGGATTAGGTGTCTATTTTGGATATTATCTTGTGATTGACTTTTCATGTAAGTGTTGATTCAGAGGGTCTATATATACAGAACAACACTTAGAATTCGAGCTAAGAACTGAGAAAAAGCAGAAGAAATGAGTTTGAGAGTTTGAGCTTACACTTACGAAAACCTTCTGTTGTTAAGCGGCCCTTAGTGATAACCTTCTGCCGACTGCGCATTCACGTGTGATATCCTTCTGCAGTCTGAGCTTACATCTGCAATTCTATCACTGTCCGAGAGATCCTCTCCAAAACCTCCACACCATATATTCTGTCTTCGGACGTGCTGTCTTCGGATGTGATCGGTACCCGAGGAGGCAAGGTCGATGCTTACGCGCACGTGAAGGGAAGGACTGTGTTCCGGGGGCCCTTCGGTAGCGAGCTATTTCCGGCTGGGAATTGGAGATTTCTTGGAGCGAAACTCGACGTGCGGTAACCTAGGGTGTCTAGAGTTCGACTTGTTTCGGTTTGTGTATTGGGCTAAATCAATCAGTTTTGTAACCAACTAAGGTGACATTATAGTGATTGATTGAAACTCTTGAAGAGCAAACCTCAAGGAGAGGAGTAAACCCCGATTGGGGATATAACCTCTATAAAATTGTGGTCTCACTTTACTTTTCAGTACTTTATATTTTCTTTGAGACATATCTAATACACATTCAACGGCACTAAGAGATAACCTACGAAACGTCTTTGATAAGTAACTTAGAATGGCTAAACGTTTCTAGGTTATAACACACAAAGGTTCTTGAAAAAGAAGAAGCGAAAATTTTCAAGCCTAATTCACCCCATCCCCCCTCTTAGGCTCATTTTTTACTTCAAATATTTTATATGTTTCAATCCGTATCATATTTATCGGGTTTACCCTCAGAATCACGGTTTTGTAGTTTAAAACCTAAGTTTCAACATAAGAGAGGATAATTGTAAGAACATTTCACTCTATAGTTTGAGATTTTGGAACATTCAATTTATATTTTTTGAATACATAATTTATAGCTTAATTTTCTATTTATTTTTAGTGATATTTAGTTTAGTGATCTCTGGAGAAACTTGGGGTTTGTAAAAACTTGTAATATAAAACCATGAGTATATGGGTTAGTCCATCAAATATGATACAAAATGAAACATATAACATGTATGATGATACAGATTACCCAAAAAAGAAATTCAAATTTCCATGCGAGATGCTTACCATAATTAGTTGTACTAAATATAACGTGTATATTGTAGCATCGAACAACATGTGCATGTACCTTGGGCTAGAGATATATTGTGCCACATTTAAGTAGTTTATCGTACCTATATAGTATCAATATCGTCCCAAGTTTTATCGATGCGCATAATATCTATAATTACGAGTCTAGAACATACAATAAAGGTAAAGCTCTAAAAAAATAAATAAATAGAATGGTAGAAACATCTATAATAAGTTTAACATTTACAATTTAACAAACATCTATAATATGTTGTAGTACGTTGTTCAACATTATTCATCATCTTCTAGTGAAACTTTCGTTTGTAATATAAAGCCGTAGTATATGGACTATTACATCTGATATGATACAAATGGAAACCTATTATTGGTATACATATTTAAATATGGTTTCCCAAAAGTTGAATTGCCAAGAAAAATGCTTACCACTGAACGTCATGTGAGTGTACCTTGGAATGGAGATATATTGTATCACAATTAAGTAGTTTGTCGTACCTAGATAAGTACCGATACATTACCACGTTTTATCGGTCCTCATAATATCTATAGTTACGAGTCCAAAAACGTCCATTAATAATTGTGAAGCCCTAAGAACAAAAAGTAAATAGAATATTAAACCAAAAACATCTATAATATGTTAACATTTTCAATTTAACAAACATCTATAATAGTTGTAGTAAGTTTAACACTGTTCATCCTCTTCTAGTGAAACTTATGTTTGTAATATATTACCATGAGTATAGGGGTTATGATAAGGAATCTCACCCGAGACCCCGAATCTCAAAGTTGCACAACAAAGATCGTCACGTGTTGGAACGATCGACTTTATCGAACGGATGAGGAATCCGTTGATTGGTCTGAATTCTTGATCTTACAACGCACCTCAGAGCAGATCGAAGAATAGCAATTCATACTACGAATCAAAACACTCGCCATCCGAGAGGAGAGTTTTAGGAAAACTCACGAAAAACCACCGCAATCCTCGAACGAAAAGGAAACTCGAAATTTTATTAATAAACTGATGTTCTCTTCAATGAGAACTGATGTCTTTTTATAATAATAGACTAATAACCAACTAATCGACATTTAAGCATAAATCTAGAATAATCTAAACTAACTAAATTATCTAACTTAACATAAATCTAGAAAACTTAAAGCTTAAACTTCTGTTGAAATCTCTGCCCCAAAAAGTTAAATCAGCAACAATTTCGAAATTGCACTTTAGTCCTTCATGTTTTGAATATTTTCATTTCAGTCCCTGAACTTTCAAAATTCGCCAAATACCAATTAGATTCTTAAAAATTATTCAATCTTCTTGAATCTCAATTGATGCAAAATTTATCTTCTCGTCTTCAAGAATCTTCAATATCAAGTGGTTTAACTTTTCTTTGAACTTTTTGCTCGGGTCTTGTCACGGGTCCAATCGGCACTCGAAGTATCGATTCTATTTGCTTATGATCGAGCTCGTTCATATCATTCTCCACGTATTGAAAAGGGTTTGCCCTCAAATCATCACTGGAATCAAAACGAGACAAGTCAGAAAAATTGAAAGTGGTACTTACATTATACTCACCTAGAAGATCTATTTTATATGCATTGTCATTTATCATTTCAATACTTGAAAGGGTCCATCACCTCGAGGCAGAAGCTTCGACTTTCTTTTCTTCGGAAAACAATCTTTTCGAAGGTGTAACCATACCCAATCGCCTGATTCGAAAAATCATCGGTTTTCGTCCTTTATTTGCATGTCTTGCATACTACTCGGTTTTTCTTTCCATGATGAGTCGCGCTTTTTCATGATTTTTCTTGACCAATTTCCCCTTTCTTTCTGCATCTAAATCTACATGTTTATAGGAATAAGCGCTAAATCCAAAGGGGTTAGTGGATTAAACCCATAAACAATCTCAAAAGGTGAAAAATTAGTAGACGAATGTACGATATCTCAACATGTGGCAAACATTCTTCCCACGTTTTAATATTATTTTGAATGATAGCCCATAATAAAGTAGATAAAGTTGGATTAACAATCTCAGTTTGCCCATCCGTTTGTGGATGACAAGTAGTAGAAATAAAAGTTTCATACCAAGTTTACCCAAAGTAGCTTAAGAATTTCGTATCACGATCCGAGACAATAGTTCTTGGCATGCCATGCAACCTCACGATCTCTCGAAAGAATAAGTCTTCCACATTAGAAGCGTCATCTGTCTTGCGGCATGGAATGAAGTGTGCCATCTTTGAAAAACGATCGACTACCACAAATATAGAGTTGTATCCCTTTTACTCCTGGGCAATCCTAACACAAAATCCATAGAAATATCAATCCAAGGTGAAGTAGGGATTGGTAAAGGGGTATACAAACCATATGACTGAACTTTAGATTTTGCTTTGCGACACGAGACACAGTGTTTGCATATTCGTTCGACATCACGCTTCATGTGAGGCCAGTAGAAGTGCTCCTGAATAACTCCAAGCGTCTTTCCACTCCGAAGTGCCCCATCAAACCTCATGCATGAGCTTCTCGAACAACTAACTCACGTAGAGAACATGTAGGCAAACATAACTTTTTAAATGAAACAAATACCCATCACGTCGATAGTAATCTCTGTTTGCTACATGCTCACACTTAGAAAATAAGTCACTTAAATCATAGTTAGTATATCATATAAATCTTTGATGTACTCAAAGCCAAGTAACTTAGAATCTACGAGAGAAAGTCGCATGGACCTGCGAGAAAGGGCGGCGACGACCACATTTTCTTTACCTTCTTTGTACCTAATGACGTATGGAAACGGCTCAAGGAACTCCATCCATCGTGCATGCTGTTTATTCACATTTTGTTGTCCCTTCAAGTACTTTAATGATTCGTGGTCAGTGTGAACCACGAACTTTCTTGGCAATAAGTAGTGTTGCCAATTATCTAGGGCTCTTACTAATGCATACAATTCTTTGTCGTAAGTGGGAGAATTTGGTGCAACCCCACTCAACTTCTCACCAAAGAAAGCTATTGGTCTCCGATCTTGCATAAGAACAGCCCTGATCCCTACACCTGATGCATCACACTCAACTTCGAATGATTTATCGAAATTTGGCGATGCTAAACATGGATGGTTGATCAACTTCTGTTTCAACGTTTGAAATGCCCCGTCTTGCGCCGGTCCCCAAGAAAACGTGATATTCTTCTCGATAACTTCGATCAATGGGGCAATAATGGTGCTGAAATCCTTCACAAAACGGCGGTGGAAACTTGCTAATCCGTGAAAATTCCTAACTTAGTGCAACATTCATGGGGTTGGCCATTGTTGAATGGCTTTCATCTTCTCACCATCTACCTGCCCTCCTGTAGAACTCACCACAAAACCTAGAAAAACAATGTGATCAGTGAAAAAGGTGCACTTGTCTAGGTTAGCATATAATTGTTCCTTACGAAGCACAATAAAGACCACACGCAAGTGTAAAACATGATCATATAGAGTTTTGCTATAAATCAAAATATCATCAAAGTAAACTACCACAAACTTGCATATGAATGATCGTAAAACATGATTCATTAAACGCATGAATGTACTAGGCACATTAGTTAACCGGAATGGCATGACCAACCTCTCATATAATCCTAGCTTACTCTTAAATGCGATTTTCCATTCATCCCCTTCTTTCAAACGAATTTGGTGATAACCATTCTTTAGATCAATCTTGAAAAGAAAAACATGCAGCTCATCAAGCATATCATCTTATCTAGGTATATGAAAGCAACTTTATGGTGATATTATTAATGGCCCGACAATCAACGCACATCCTTTGCGATTCGTCCTTCTTTGGCACAAGCAAGACATGTACGACGCACAAACTCATACTTTCTCTGATATATCCTCTAGATAGTAATTGTTCAACTTGTTGCAGTAACTCTTTTGTATGCTCGGGGTTAGTTCAATGAGCATGTCGATTTTGAATTGTTGCTCCATGTACCAAATCGATTTGATGCTCTATGTCACGAATAGGTGGAAGTCCAGATAGAAGTTCTGATACAACCACGTCCTTGAATTCCTGCAATAGGGTATCAATGGTCAAGGGAAGTCCCTTGCCAGGCTGGTTAGTCAACACCACAACCTCTTTACCAACAACTAATATCATCGGCCAAGAAGAATACTAAGCTTTTCTAATATCACCAGCTTCTGCTAAAATAGTTCGTTTACTTTCTAAAGTATTCGTGTCACGCTTCTTATTTCTTTTACCAACGTGTTTACCTTTATGATCGACATTCTCGACATTATTCTCTAAATACTGCTCACGTTCCTTCTGAAGTTTAAGTTGATCGCCATATACCTGTTTTGGAGTGAGAGGCTTGAGAGTGAATGTCCGATTCTTGTGGCGTATAATGTATTTGTTCGTGTAGTCGTCGTGTATTACCTCCAATAAAACTGCAACGGTCATCCTAAAAGCAAATCATTAGGATCCATCGGACGACGATGCAGAGCACATAATCCTCGTAGTTGTCAATGCGGAATTGAAAAGCGTCTTCCGATACACACGTATTTTGCCTTCGTTTTTGAACCATTGAAGCTTGTACGTCTTGGGATGCTTTTTCATGGAAAGCGTCAGTCGTTTCACCATTGCAACACTTGCAACATTCGTACAGCTTCATCCATCGATAATCACGCTGCACATCTTATCTCCAACATGACACCTCGTATGAAAAATGATTTCACATTGTTCAGTGTCATCATGTAATGCGTAAGAATTTAAAACGAGTTCACCGAATGCGTCGATTCCTTGGAAATGTGGCCGATGCCTTGACACTTGTAACATCGAATGTCCCTATTTCGTTGAATTGACGCATTCGGATTTTTTGAATTGGTTGATTATGTCCGTGGCGCCATTGTACTCGTCAAACTGTTTGGCTTTGTGACTTATGTTCGAGGTCTGATCATATTTTTCTGGTCCCGAAAAGTAGGTCGTCTCCATGCAGGCGGTTCTGTGACCCTCAAACTCCTTGAGTTGCCCCTCGTCTTTAGGTGTTTCTCGATCTTTACTACTAAACGAAGCAAATCCTCCATCTCCACGTAGTGTTGCCACTCCACTAGATCTGCAATTTTCGGGTTCAGTCCAGAGAGAAATCGCGCCATAGTAGACTCGCCATCCTCTTCAATGTTTTGCGCAGATCGTGGAAATCTCCATCGCTCTGTATTACTCCTCGACAGATAAGGTACCTTGTTGTAATCGCTGAAGCTTCTGGTACAAGTCCATGTAGTAGTGGCGCGGTACATATCGTGCACACATAATGGCTTTCAGCTCGTCCCAAGTCTCGATCGTTGCTTGTACCGCTCGCCTCCTAGTAGTAGTCAACTGATTCCACCAAACGATAGCATAGTCGGTGAACTCGACAACAACAAGAGTAACTTTCATTCGTTCCGAATAGTCACAGCATTGGAAGACGAATTGTATTTTCATTTCCCATTCGAAGTACACCTCCGGATAACGTTTTCCTTGGAAAGCTGAAATCTTAACTTTTGCACCCGCAATATTCACACGATCTTGATAAATGCGTCTATCATCATCGCAGTTCCTATTAATGCGTCTGTCGTTGCGATGTCGGTAGTGATCAGTGTTAGATATATTAAAGTGTCCAATATAATTTATTAAGTCTAAGTCTTGTAATTTCTTTACTCAGTGAACTAGAGTCTGAAATGTGGGCTCTAGTGTTTGACTAGTGGTTGTAATGGGCCAAGTAGGGGCTCAATTGTTTATGCTTATTCAAAGGTACAATACCTAAAGCCTACACATTAATTTGTGTGAATCAAAAAATAGAATTATCTTGAAACTTGCGCCACTACAGTTCTCTCTAAAAGAACATGCATTAAAGACACACTCAAGGTAAACTCACATAAATCACTATTTGATTCCCCTATTGTTGATCGTTGAGGTGTATGGTAACTACAAGTGGTATCAGAGCCGAAACGTGATCGATTGGACTTAGCTTTTTTATTTTTGCAAGGCTGATTTTCATTTTCGCAAGTTTTTATTGTGGTTGCGATATTATCTTGTTCTTCAACATTTTGACTGAAATCGTGCTTATTTTGCTTAACTTTAAACTCATCTAGTGTTATAGGACATTTTCAAGAGTTTCTGTAAAGGAACTCAGAATTTTTCATCGAGTTGGAGTGATTTTCTAACAAAATCTGGGTTTATACGTTTTCGAAACTCATTTTCGAACTCTAAAAAATTGTGTCGAAAAGTGTTTCGCAAAACTTACTCGAAAATATTTTTTGAAAGTACCTCATTTTGAAAACCTCATATTTCGAAAATTATTTCCGCAACCTGTTGACTTTCTAAATTATTTTCGCAACTCCTTAACTTTCGAAAATTATTTTCGCAACTCACATTTCGAAACCATATCGAAAATAATTTCGAAAATTACTTCGACAAATTTTTCAAACCCATTTCGAAAATTCTGATTTTTGAAACTTAAAAATTTTTGAAACTTAATTTTTGCAACTCGATTTCCGCACTAAAAAACTTTTCAAAATCACATTCTCGCAACCAAATTTTTTATAAACAACATCGAAAATCCAAAATCTCACCCGGATACATACACATACACAATCCAGTCACACACGTAAAGATCCAAACACCCAAAACAAACAATGGACATTCTAGCGATGGGAAGTGACGTTCATCCACCAGTACTAAGACGGGGAGAATTCACCGTCTGGAGGAGCAGGTTCCTGAACTTCATTGAGATAAAAGAAAGCGGAGATGACATCATCCACTCCCTAGGACCATCTCGATTTTGGACGACCATCCCTATGCACAAGCAACCCCCACAGTTCTCCCAACAAGGGTACTCAAAACACAGGTCGAGTACAACGATGCAGAGAAGAAACGAGCCAGAGCTGACCTCCTTGCAAAGACCTACCTTCTGCAAGCCATGCCAAACGACATTTTCATCCAAGTCGATAGATTTCAAACAGCCAAAGAAATGTTGGATGGAGTCACAAAGATGATGCAGGGAACTGAGGTCGGACTGAGAGCTAAAAAAGCCAACACCCTCCATGCTTACGACTCCTTCGAGGTTAGGCCTGGGAGAAAATTGGTGAAACTTATCGAAGGTTCATGATTCAAGTGAATGAGATAAGGAAGATCAACATCACAAGGACGAACATGGAGATAAATGTCAAATTCCTCACTTCATTACTGTTAGAATGGAAGAAAATAGCCACTAACTTCAAGCAGAACAAGGACCTCGATGAGATCGACATTCATAACATCTATAAGAGTCTTGAGCAGCACGCCGGCGATATCAAGGAAGAAATTGGCGATCAAAGGAGCAAGACAGTGATACACTCACTCGCCTTAGTAACAGATAACACGCTCAAGAGGAGCACTAAATCTGGAAAGAACAAGTTTGTGAAGCCTCCCTGTCCCGTCAGAAAGTGAAGACTCTGGATCAGACTCCAACCCCGAGTTTAGAGATTTCGAGAAGCAGATGACTCTCATGACGAAGATGACGGGTAAAAAGATTTTTTAAGAAGTCGTCATCATCTGCAAACAAACAGAGAGTGTCACTGAACCTAACAAATGCTACAACTGTGGCAAGCTCGAGCACTGGGCTAAAGACTGCTTCGTTCCAAAGAAGAAGGACGAGGAGTACTACACTAGGAAGGTTTAGCTCTTGAGGCAAAGGAAAAGTGGCGTAACACTGATAGCTGAGCATGGCGACTGGATCGAGGACACCTCAGAAAATGAACCAGAGAACGTAGCTCTGATGGCCTCGGTGGAGGGAACTGAGTTGGGCGACGAGGACAAGGAGCCAAAGTTCGGTGACGGTGAAGGCGAAGAATCGACATCGGGGAGGGAGGTAGAATCTTTTGCCCTTAGCATATTTTTACAACTTAAAGAATAATATAAAGCCTTTCGTTATGAACGTAAAAATATCAGGTAATAGAAAAGAAATTAGCTAAGACCGAAGCCACCATAGCTATAGCCCATGAAAACATTAGCATATAAGAAACTAGTTTAGCCACCTCTGAGGCTAGCCTAGCTAATTCTGAGTCAAAAGATTAGTGCTTTGACCAATAGTCTCTCTACTTACGAGCAAGACAAAAGTACCTTTATAGATCATGAAAAGACTATAAAGGACTTGGAAGCTCGTTTAGACAATAATCACAAGTGCTTGCTTAAGCAATTGAGAGAAAAATGCACTCTCATTTGCTAGTTGGAAGCTACGCAATTGAGAGTCGAAAGTCGGGACTTAGAAATAGAGAAGCTAAAAGCACATGTTTGTGAGTTAACAACTAGTTTGAAAACGAGTGAAAACGAGCGAATAACTAAGACTAGCGAATACAACTTTATGAATGGGGAACATAGAAAATTATACTCTAAGATTAAAAGTCTAGATGATATTCTTACCAAAAGAGGGCAAACAGATCAGACGATCTTCTTAAACCAGCCTAGGGACACTAGATTTTACAATCCTCGTGAAGGATAAGGTTTCAAACCAACTGATCAACCTATTGAAAAGAAGCCCTTACCTCTTTACGACATTAGATATCTAGGTTTAAACCTACCTCATCTAATGCCCTTCACGAGAGCATCAGAAATAGTTGCTCTTGAGAAGACAATGAGAGATACAAAGGCAGGGCCCGAAGTGTCATTTGATTATGCTGAACTGACCGGAGTTATAAGACAAGGGAAATACCGTTGTCTAATGACTGTCTACCCATTTGTACACCCTCTTATGAAGCAACGATTGTCGGAGAAGAATCCACTAACACAGGAAAGCCTAGAACTTCTAGTGCTTATATACCAGCAATAATCAGATAAATCACTGATTTGCGCTCAACCTTATAGTCAGAAAGGACTATTTTTCAGGTTGAGAATGCAATACTACTAAGTACAATTACTTCACTTGAAAAGCAAATCGACACTAACATAGCTTCAACCTCTAGATGTCTTTAGTCAAACCACAAATAGAAACCCCCACTATGACTAGAACATTAAGAAAGCATGTTGTCATTAGCAAAAACAAACTCACTAACTCATCTTTGCATGTACCCACAGGACAAAATCTAAGTAGAAAGGGGAAGAAGAAAGCCACGGAAGAGGACCTATCATTAGAAGACGTCGCTCCTTCTTATAGAAAGGAGTTAGTTTCTTTAGAATCCTCTAGTTCAAAACCTTGCAATAGGCGTCTTTCGTGCGTTAAAACTCGAGTTGTTACATTTCCATCTTTGTTTCCTATTTTTAGGCCCATGAGAATATCTAAGCTTTTAAATTCTTTCTATTGTCATGATGATGCTTTGTTTTAATTTCTCTTCATAGAAAAGCAACCACTAACACAACAAAGAGATCAATACGTATAGACAAAAAGAAAGAACGTATAGTCAAAAAGTCAAAGCACCCTAAAACTGAAGCTAAAGTTCTAGGAATTAAGAAAATATGGGTAACCAAACAAGAGCTTGCATCAAGCACTTAACAATGCTATCCGTTATGAATTAAAAAGATTTGGGTTCCTAAGTCCATCAGTGAGGCTAAAGATACATCGAAAACCGACTTAGGGCACGTGTCTACAAAAAGTGCATGCATAGCATTGGCGCAACATAAACCTCTTTAAGGTGTTGTAGCCTAGCTTGAGTTTGGGGTTCTGAAGTGTACGAAGCATGTTATAGCGTCCCACCATTTGATAGATATCTTCCGCTTTGATGTAGGAGATATCTGCTTCACTCAGTTATTCGACAGTTCCGTCCGCTCTCTGAACTCGGTAGATTGGGAAGGATATTGAGCAGAAGTGAGCCGTCCGTACTCCTGTTACCACAGAGATCCTAGGCCTCTTCTTCTCATCCCTTCGGAGAGCCTCCACGTCGCTTCCTTTTTCGTCGAACATAAGCTTTCGACGGAGGCTGAGCAGGTACATTTTGGCTCTTTGTTCCGAGAGATGAGTCATGTCTCGCAGCTCCAACTCGTTCAGCTTCTTGAGCCGATCCTCCTTCCTCCAGATTTTCTTCTTGGTATGGCGCCACGATCTTGGCGTTTCTCCAAGGCAGGTCTCGTTCTTCTCCTATTTTTAATTCAACAAAGGGTCGTCCTCGTCCATGACTCTGTGTTGGAGGAGTTCGGGAAGTTCTGGGATCTCGACTACGTAGTCTTCGCCTTCCTCGAGTTCCTCCTCTTCGATCCGAACCAGGCTGATGGCTACCTTCTATAGAAAGAATTTAAAATTTCCATTAAGCCTTTGGCCAGTTCGGGAGTCATCGGCTGAGTCAATCACTCTTCGTTGAGTATGTAACTCTCCACCTTTTCGTGTGGGTCGTAGAGCTCTTTGACGGTGTCGGCTTGTCGGTTGCTGGAGAAGGAATTGGTGAGGTAGAAGGTTGAAGAGGAATCATAGGGCTTTTTTAGATGGCGGGTCGAGGTGAGGGGAGGCTTATAGTGGCTATGGTAGTATGGGCTGGTGGGGGAGTGGTAGTATGGACTACGGTTAAGTTAACTGGGGGATAAAAAACGTTCAAAATCGACAACATTGGGGACTAAAACTGCAGCAATGGTTGGAGGCCTCCTCAGCCTCCAGCTCTCTCTCACGTTAATGTTTCTTGGATGGAGGATACTACTCTCCTCCTCCCACTGATTATCTATTCAAATGTTTTCATTTTTTATATAATTTTATTACTTCTCTCTTTTTGGAAATGAAGTGAGGATGGAGATTGTTGATTTGTGAACCCTAGATCGATCGCTAAAGTTTTCAGAGAAAAATCTGTAATTCGTATATTTTCGTTCGATCTCAAATGAAGTCTTGTACACAGGTTTTATACAAATGAAAATACTAAAAGACTAAATACCCTTAGTTTAACTATTTAACGGAACAGAGTAAACGAGCTTGTGCGAGTCTTCAGGGACTTCAGAAATCTCTTCAATCTGCTCACGAACACCATACTTAGAATTCTTCATCCCCCCTTCAAGCGTGGCCTGAAAGGATCAGAAAGGCCAAGCTTGGATAAAAGGTGAGTGAGCTGTCGGCCAGACAAAGTCTTGGTGAAGAGATCGGCAGGCTGATGAGCGGACGAAATATGATACGGATCAATAAATCCTAGCTTATATTGATTTCGTACGATGTGACAATCGATCTCAAGATGTTTCGTCCTCTCGTGAAACACCGGATTGGTTGTGATGTAAAGTGCAGCCTTGTTGTCACAAGCGAGAGGAATGGGAGCGCGAATTGAAATAGACAAGTCCTGGAGGATGTAGGAAATCCACTGCAATTCACACACCGTGGAGGCCATGCTTCGATATTCGGCCTCACAAGAAGATCGAGAAACAGTGGCCTGCTTCTTAGTCTTCCAGGATATAAGAGAATCCCCAAGTTTGATGCAATAACCTGTCAAAGAAGATAGAGTAACAGGGCAAGTTCCGCAATCAGCATCGCAATGAGAGGTGAGCTGAAATGAATTGCTGCCGGGATAAAAGAGACCACGTGAGGCAGTCCCTTTCAAATACTTTAACACATGAATGGCTGCGGTCCAATGAACTAGACACGGCTGTTGAAGAAATTGGTTGAGCTGTTGAGTACTGTATGAAATATCGGGACGAGTAAATCCCAGGTAAAGCAATCGACTAATAAGTCGTCTATAAGGAGAAGGATCTGACAGCGGGTCACTAGAGCGATCATGTAAATTAAGGCCCTTGGGTAGAGGTGAAGAGACAGGCTTGCAACCCAACAATCCAGCGCTCTGCAAGATATCCAAAATATATTTTCGTTGATTAAGAAAAAGACCCGACGAAGTGCCAGCTATTTCCACACCAAGAAAATATTTAGGCTGCCGTAGATACTTGATAGTAAAAGTGACATCCAAGAATGCCTTTGTTTCTTAAATGAGCCGCGCATCCGAGCCTGTAAGGAGAATATCATCCACATAGACGGCAACACAAGAAGCTGACCATTGGATGTTTTATAAAATAGACAATGATCATGGGCAGATTGGGAGAATCCAAAACTTTGGAGTCTAGTTGTGAATTCTTGATTCCATTGTCGTGAGGCTTGCTTCAAGCCATAGAGGGACCTATGTAATCGACAAACTTGATCGGGTTGGCCTTTAGTATAGCCTTGAGGTAGCTTCATATATACTTCCTCTTCTAAGTATCCGTGAAGAAATGCGTTGTTGATATCTAGTTGATGTAAGTGCCATTGTTTTGCCGCAGCAAGAGCAAGGACTATTCGCACTGTGACGAGCTAGCCACCGGCGAAAAGGACTCAAAAAAATCTTCTCCTTCGATTTGATTGTATCCCTTAGCAACCAATCTCGCTTTTAACTTGTCCACGGTGCCATCCGGAAGATATTTAACCTTATACACACATTTGCATCCTATGGCTTTCTTTCCCTTTGGCAAAGTAGTAAGTGACCAAGTTCGATTGGTTTCCAGCGCAGTAAGTTCCTCTTGTATCGCCCTCTGCCACTCCACCATGCATTTAGCCTATTCATAAAGAGCAAGGTTCTTGGACCTTGGACACGTTAGCAACAAAATTTTTATATGCAGGATCCATGTTTTCTGGTAATATGAAAGGAAAAGTCTGAGGAGAAATAAAATTGGTAGTCTTAGTATCTGGGTGACGTGGAGGCTCAGTGACTGCAGATACATAATCAGTCATCCACCGTGGTGGCTTCTTTTGTCTAGTACTGATTTTGGTGTGTGGTAACGATTGTAAAGGGCTAGAGCATGCTGGATTCATAGATGCCATAGTAGGTTCAATGTCTGCGGTTTGAATAAAGGGGCTGGTAGGGGTAATAGGTTGCTGAGAAAATGGTTCTTCACTTGATGGTAAACAACATGGCTGTGTTGTGTCATTTGTGATGGTGGCAGAATCACTGGTGGTGGGAGTAAAAGATTTATAAGGAAATGTATGCTCTCGGAAGGTAACATTTCTGGAAACACAAATTTTGTGATGGTCTAGGTGATATAGTTTGTATCCTTTTTGAGCAAAAGGATATCCTACGAACACGGCTCGATATGATCCAGGGGAAAACTTGTCTTTGGAAGGATCAGGGTCTATGGCATAACAAAGACATCCAAAGGTTCTAAGGTTAGACAAATCTGGCTGCTTTGAGTGCAAAATCTCATGAGGGGATTTCCAATTTAGAACAGCAGTAGGTAATTTGTTTATTAGGTAAGTAGAGGTAAGTATGGCTTCTCCCCAAAACTTCTTGGGTAAATTGGATTGTAGCATCAAGGCTCGGGCAGTTTGAAGTAGGTGTTTATGTTCTTTCCACTACTCCATTTTGTTGTGGAGCGTATGGGCATGTCTTTTGGTGGACAATCCCTAAAGATTCAAATAGGGCAGCACACTGAGTATTAGTGAATTCACTACCATTATCAGTTCTTATGGTTTTGACAGTAGCTGAAAACTGTGTTTTGACTAGGTTGAGGAAGGTGTTTATAGTAGAGTAAACTTGGGATTTGTATCTCATAAGGTAGGTCCGGGTTGAACGACTAAAGTCATCAACTATGGTAAGGAAATAGTGACACCCGGATATAGTAGGAGAGAAGTATGGCCCCCATAGATCAAGATGCAACAACTCAAAGCAGCCTGCGGTATTTATCTGGCTCAAAGAAAAAGGTGATTTGTGTTGTTTGGAAAGTGGACAAACATCACAATTTATGCAGCAAGAGGGATCATAATTTTTTATAACACGTTTCATAACATTCGAAGACGCATGCCCAAGTCTACAATGCCAATCTATATCAGATGCATTCATGTCCAGCAAAGAGGTACAAGCAGTGTTGGTACTAATATTTCTGAGTAGGATTCTAGGCAAACATAAATCCAGCATGCTCTTTATTTTTTGAGGTTGAAAAGAGGAGGTATCAAGGATGTATAGCCCTTTTATTACGGTTCCAATAGCTATTATTTGCTTAGTTTGAAGGTCCTGTAAAAATGAATGGTTAGCTAGAAAACCACAGTATATGTTGGACGTTTGGGCAAGTTTACTGATGGACATCAAGTTATATTTGAAAGTTGGAACCAAAAGGCAATTTGTAAGGTAAGTTTCGGGCTTAGAAGCACATTGCCTATACTTTGTACAAGCTTTGTGCTTCCATCAGGAAGAATAATTGGGGTTAGGAATCTACCAGTCGACTGTTTTGTAACATGTGTGGATCCATGCAAACATGATTTGTTGCACCCGTATCTTTAATCCAATATGCCTTACCCCTAGAATTAGCTAAAACAGAGGAGAGGTCAGAGTTACCTGCGAAGTCGTGGAACTGTGTAGAGATGAATCTGCCCTGAGGTTCACTGCAGATTTCAGCTTGTTTCCCCTTGGCAAGCTTATTCAGCTCTTCCTGCAAATTTGCCACCTTCAGCATTACAGTATTCAGATCTGGTTGATCATTGGTAAAGCTGTTGCTAGCTATTATCCCTTCATATAGTGGAGTCTCATGTAATTCAGCCAAGTTTATGAGACCTTTGTGTATCTGCGCCTCTTTGTTACCCTTCCACCACTCAGGGTAACCCTTCAGTTTGAAGCTGTGTTTCTCATGCCCATTCTTGCCAGAATAGGCACAAAGAAGCTTTGCTTTCTCTCTTCTTCGTTGCTCCTGAAGACTATAGTTTGAATTTCTTCCAAAGTTTCCTGGCTGTTTAGCTGAGAAAAAAGCAGTCTCTTCTGTGGCTTTGAACATTGGCAGGGACGGTATATGCTGTTTTTCCACTCTTTGAACCATGGCATATGCTTTATTCACTGAAGGTAGAGGATCCATAAGCATTATGTTATCTTTCACTGCCTGAAAAGTGTGATTCAGTCCCAAAATGAACGGAACTAAGCGATCTTCCTCTTCTTGATTGTGAAGAATCCTTGCCACAGCAGGTGAACATTCAGGCAAAGGTCTCAACTGATCATACCGATCCCAGATCTTCTTCAGCAAACTGTAATATTTAACCAGTGGCATATCTCCTTGCTTGGTGGATATCAATTCCTCTCTCATTCTCATGAGCATGGGGCCATTTGAGGTTCCGTATCTTTCAGCTAAATCATCCCATAGTTCCTTCGAAGTAGTCGCGTACAGAAAATTTTCAATAATGTCTTTCGAAATAGATGCGCAGATCCATGACTTAACTGCACTATCTACTCGTTTCCATTTGACATAAGCAAAAGTATCAATATGTGGTTTCACGCATGTTCCATCGATAAATCCAAGCTTCATTTTGGATTCTAAGGCTGTAATCATCGCTCTTTTCCAGCTCCAGTAGTTCGATTCATTCAATTGGAATGAGATTAGCAACATACCTGGATTAATTCCATCATGAAGGTTGTATACATCGAGGTAACTCATCATCTCTTCCTGCAGAGTCCGCTCTCCATTTCCTGAACTCTGCTCTTCGTGATTTTGGTTGGATTCTGATGCCATGTCCTCTTTCAATTCTGAATCAGCAAGTTTCGACTAAAACTAATTTCAAACTCTCGATTGCGCTGCTTCAATCGGAGATCAAAGATCCTTCAGCGAATTATCCGATCAGTTAATAAGGCTCTGATACCATGTTGACTTGTGAACCCTAGATCGATCGCTCAAGTTTTCAGAGAAAAATCTGTAATTCGTATATTTTCGTTCGATCTCAAATGAAGTCTAAACTACAAATGAAAATAGTAAAAGACTAAACTACCCTTAGTTTAACTATTTAACGGAACAGAGTGAAGGAGCTTGCGAGCCTTCAGAGACTTCAGAAATCTCTTCAATCTGCTCACGAACACCATACTTAGAATTCTTCATAGATGGATAGCACCGACTTATCGAGGATGGCGGGATACCGAAGACTCAATGGTGGCTGTGAATCGAGGTCCATGTCCTTGAGAAAATGCATCATGTAAATATAGTACACATTTATCTTTATGCATATATGTACGGATATGTGGGGTTTTGCATACATTTATTACCGCATGTTGTCTTTTTGTTATGAACGACGGGTGCGTCTTGTTCATGATTTTGTTCATGGTTTTCACGTGCATACTTGTTCACTGTTGATCGTTGGAAACCGGTTCTGGTGGTTCTGCCGGAGCACAGTTTTGGTTCCGATTACGAAACTAGGAGCCGGCGGTTCGTAGCGGTTTCGGGCCGGTTCGACCCTTAATTTTTTAATTAAATTTTGTTTAAAAATCGGATTGGCCCATTATTTTTATTTTAGGTTCTTAAAATATGTTTATTAATTAGTGCTAGTTCCAATATATTTTAATTAATTCTGGTTTCACCCTTTATTTTCTTGACGCAGTTTCGATTTCGGTGCATGAACCACGGGGCGGTTCCAAATTGAACAGACCCGCTTGACAGGCCTAAGTTATATATATATATATATATAATGGTCAAATTCTATTCAACGCATAGCCGTCTTTTGGGTAAAACAGGTAAAGTAAAGGCTTTAGGCCCCAAATTTTTTAGGGTCCCAAATTTAATTTACTAGTACTACTATATAAATGTATATATATATAACTTATTTAATTTTTGTTGAAAAAATAAAATATCTTGGGGCCCTCAATATACTAATACTGACTTATAAATAAAATTTAGTTATTAAAAAAAAAAAGCTCAATCTCTTAAGGCCCTCAATTCCTTTAATTTAGTAATGCTATTATATAAATAAAATTTAATTAGTTAAAAGGCTCAATAAGTTGAGACTAGGGTTGCAAATGAATCGAATTTTTTTTGTTCGATTCGAAAATTGAGATTCGAATTCGAAAGATTAGACTATCAAATCCGAATAAGAATATATTTTCCGATTCAAATAATTTTAGAATACGAATACCTATAACGGAGTATTCGATTCGAAATATTCGATTCGAATTCGTAAAAATTTAAATATAAAATATTATAATTCTATACATGTTTAAATGTTATATTATAATTCAATATATATATACATATATATACATATATATATATATATATTTTAAATGATGAATTTTATGGTGCTCACCTTATGTGTGCACCTTGATGAAAACGTCACACGTGACATTGAATTATGTGCAACATCATCATACCAGTATTAATACTGCATATGACATTGATGTGCATGTTAATTCCTCTGTAGAAAATATAACATATTATAAATTCAACACATTTAAATATAAAGATACTATATTATATATTTTAAATATAATATTATTTTTTATTTTTAGAAGTAAAAAATTAGAATATTCAAAGATTCGATTCGATATTCGAATTTCATAATCAAATCCTATTTTAGTATTCGACTAGTATTCGAATTCGAAATTTGATAATAGAATATGAATAGAATATCATGATATTCGACTCGGTTCGATTCGTTTGCAACCCTAGTTGAGACCCCAATTTAGTTATACGATTATATTAATAAAACATAATTCGTAAAAAAGGTCCAAAAATTTAAATAAAATCTAAAATTTAACCTAAATCGATAGCTAGGCTCCATGATATAAGATTATGTTGACGATTCTTGTGATTGTTTGTTCCGTAGAAAGAAGTTTTTCCAAATTAAAAATTATAAAAAAATTTACTTAAGATCCACAATATGTCAAGAAATATGAAATGAATTAGCTATTTTATCAATAGAAAATGAATTGACAGAAAAGATTAATTATGAAAAATTTAGAATTTGCGTCAAATAAAGTTAGAAAAAAAATTCATGCAAAAAAGTTTTAGTTTTTTATTTGAAAAATTCAACTAAATAAAAAAAATCCTTTTTTTTTAATTTTTTAACACCGCTTTCTATAAACTATTATAGTTGCTGGTTCCAAACCCGAATAAAGGAGGATGATTGTGCTAGATCACCACGTAAAAAAGGCCCGTTTTAATGTTCGTTTTAGGCCCCTAATTACGATGGGTCGCCCCCGATTCAACGTAATATCTTATATACACGACATACACATGTTCCCGAATTTACTTTTATGTTCAATTACAATATATAATAATAATAATAATAATAATATAATATATAAAAGTTCTATTGGTATTCTCCTGCGATGAAACGTCACCAATACAAGCCCCTCCTCCTTGCGACACGTCATCATATATTATAATTTACCATTTGAAGGCTAAGACTCTTGACCTCCATGGCTTTTGGGATGCCTATTCTAACGTGGATTTTTTTTTTAATTAATGAATTCTGCCATTAGGCCTCTCGACTTTTGTCTTAATTGTGGTTTTAATGGGATAATATTGACCTTGAGCTCGGGTAATCACAAGTCACCCTCAGTCTGTTGGTCCTTTCTCCTTCATCACGTTTTGGTTTTGTACAGCATGATAAACGCAAAAGCCCAGTCGAAAATTTTAAAAGCTCCGGCCCTGACAATTTGGAGAATTTGAAGAAATTGGTCGAGGAATTTCAGAACCAAGCCCCGGAGCTGCCCACCACAAGAGCATATTGTGTATGAAGATAAATAAATAAAATCGCTTACCCGTGGAGAGCACAATCATTCAAATTGTAAAACTTGCTTTATCGGCAGCACAGGTCGCAGTTCCTTTTCTCGATCGATCTTACAGCCTCGGCAACTCTCAACATATTCATCTTTTTTTCCCAGCAAAATGAAGAATTTTTCCTATTCTGGTAGCACAGAGATTTAACACATGTTTCCTCCATGATATTGGTAAAAGAAACATTTTCGTCATCATGTGTGTGCGGCAGATGCAGGTGCCTCAGATAGTCAGATGTATCTTCCTCCGCCTGGAATGGAACCTCAACAGATTTGTCTGTCTGAAGAATTTTTTAAGACCGTGAGACTGCAAGTAGACAATCTCAACATGTATGTTAAATCATTCTGTTTTGGAAAAACTATCAAAAATTTATTTTATTGTCTCAATTTCTAATCTCTCGCTACATTCACGTCAACGCGCCAAGTGCTGGATGTAATATTGTATTATAATAGATTGTAGGAGATTACGAAGTTTTTTTCTTAATAGCCAATGATCAATGTCATATCATATATGTTAGATTTTTTTCCTTCTATTGAATCCAAAAGTCACAGCCAAATTGTAATTTATTTTCAAGAGTTTGTGACCTGATCAGGTAAGTTATGAAACCTGGCCAGTTTGTTCCTTTTTTCTTTTTTCCTTTTTTTTTTGAGCAGGGAATCGCAATAAAAATGGTGGGATACAAGATTTTTTCATTTTTTATTTATATAATTTTATTTGACACAACTCGCCAGTTTTACGTTTGCGTTTGTCTGCGTCATTTACTATCTCTAACTAATATCAGACATGCAACTCTTCGATATTTCATCTTAGTGTTGATGGCGTTCTGTTGTATTATGGCTTGCATCCTTTCGTAATTAATTTGAGCTGCAAGGTCGCATTTGAAGTCAAGAGGCATGGACAGAACTGCTGCAGTCCAAATGAATTTGTGTTATGGACTGATTACCCACCCCGCGTTGTCCGCTCCTCCGTTCGTGGAAGTTCGATTGATATCTAAAGGTTTGCAGTGCGAGTCATACAAGATAAATATCATCAATTTTTGTTAGCAGGCATGGCTAAGCGCAACAAATGGCTTCATAAGAAGAAATCAGTATTTATTAGATTCTCAGTCTACTATTATAGTGTCATATCCGTAACACTTCAGTGTAGCTTCTAATGATTTAATAGCTATATTTTACAGGATCCTTTTCTGGCTTTATATTCTGGTTAGCTTCCCTGACCGTTCCTTTCATTTAAGATTCAATCCTTGGTCGCAGGTAGCTTCCCTTTTAAGTTTGATTGAAAAGACAGCCATATATCTCCTCTCATGAATCTAATTGCTTTTGTTTACCTCTTTGTTAATGTTTTATTCTCTAGGTTCAATTACAGTGGTTATTTGGCTATCTACGGTTAGTATTCCATTAGCATATGATTGTTAATAATGTTTGTTTTATAAGATTGAATTGATGGAAGACTGATTATGTGAGTATGTTCCAACCTTGGTCATGTACGGCTGCACTGCGATGATAAGATTGTTAATAAACTTTGTGATGTATGACTGCATGATTCACGACTTAATTATTGTAAGTTTTTCCCCAATCTCAAATTTTTATGATCGAAAACGAGATCAACTGTTATATGATTTTATTGCAGTACTATTATAGTATTTTGTTTTCTAATACTTAGTTTATGCACGATTGGATGTGGTGATTGACTGCAATAACAAGATTGATAATAATGTTCGTGGTGCACGACTGGACATACTTGGACTTCTTTGCAGCCTAGAATTTTGACGATTGCGAAAGTCATCGAATGTTATATTTCATTACCATATCATTATTAGTATATTTTTTGTTTAGGATTGAGTTGATGATTTGTCATTCATATGCATGTTAACATAATTTTTTTTTTCTAAAAAGCTATAATTTAATGTTTTGTTAGTTATATAGTTTTAGTTTAAAAAATTCAATGGTCTTAAACTTATGTGTGAATGGCAACAATTTTAGCCTGCTGTCTAGAGAAAAATGGAGATATTGCGAGTTTTGTATGACGATGGTGAGCGCAGCTGAATAGTGAGCGGCTTGCTATGGCTTGGTCTTCCAAGCTCAATGCTATACATTTACAAAATTGATAGATTGTTATATTATATTCTAGTATGATTGTTAATAGTCAAATTATTTATCTACACTAATGTGTTGGTAATGGCAAATGCGTATGATGTTGTCCTAAATTTATGGAGTTGATGGCCAATTTGGGCTCTTCATGGCGAATGGATTCCCTGACTTTATACTGCATTCACTCAATTTTTCTGAAAGCTTTACAATATGCACTACTTGGTGCTTCTTTCTCTAACCACTTTACATATAATTTTCTATTGGGTTCTCCACAGAAATATTTATTTCAAGACACTGCTACACTATTGCTCTACTCAAGGGCCTTCAAAAGCACTTTTGATTTGTTTGTTGAGACCTTCAAAGGCACTTTTGATTTGTTTTTTGAGAGAATATATATGTCGTTGGTACATGTTCTTCGATTTTTGTCCTTTTCTGTTAGTAATTCAGCTTTATGTCCGTCCGATCATTTTTTTGTGTGGGCGTCTACGTCTAATTGTGTTTATCATGTGGTCCCTTCCATGGTGAATCAATTTCTATATGCATTTATGTTTTTCTGATATGCAAATTTCAAAGGATAAAGAGTTCTTTTTTGTTTGTTTTTTTGCTTGGAGACGTGTGAATCTAAGGTGGTTAATTTTGGAGGTGATGATGCAATGTATACTGGGTAATCGAATGGATAAAAAGAGGTATTTTTGTTTGTATATAACAATCAACTATTTTCTTGAGTTTCTTTCTTTTATTTTTATTTGGATTCTTTGTGCTTACAGATTATTTGGCTTGGTTTGGTTTTTATAACAATTTCATTCTTTTCGAAAATTGAGGTAAGATGATAAAATCGATGCCTTGGTATTAAATACCATACACCAAGGTTTCAAATGATTTGTTTATCCTACTTATTTTATTGCAATATCAGCTTGAGGCCACAACTAAGCAATGTAGATTAATATCGTAAATCGCTATTTTGTTGACGTAATCTTGAAAACTGATTAATTTATGTGAATTCGAAAAATTGTGTTCGTTTATGACAAAATAGTTCGCCATGCATTGGACCGGGCAACATGTAGAGGTCCTCCACAGCAGATTTTGGCTAGATTATGAGGAGCTACATTATTAAGTTCCGGTAACAATACTTTCGTTCTCTAATAACTACAGATGAAATTATCGATTCGTGTAACAGAAAGTGATTAATAGTATTGCGTTCTGCTAATTATATTTACACCTCTAACAAAATTGTTCCCGTGCATCGCACGTGATGAACCTAGTTAATTCTAATAAGTGTAAGTCTTTCTTGTCTAATGATGCAGATAGTTTGATCAACCATTTCTGAACAATAGTAATGTACTATCTCGAGAAATTTCCATAATTTCAAGCCAATAGTGCAAACAGAAAATATGATATTTTTGCACTAGAGTTTTTACAAATTGACTAAGACATCTACTATACTAGTTTTTTCTGTGTGCAATGCATGAGTCTTGACTATGTAGATTTAATGTAGATTTAATGTAAGTTAGATACCGTAATTAAGAATAATATTATTTTATAATTATGAAGCTGTAATATTATAATATTACCATATATTAAGCTAAATTTTTTGTAAATTCTTTAAGGAAAAATAAAATGTCAAACAGTCTTATATATTTGACGAGAGATGATAACAAATTAAGTTAATTGCATCACAACTGTTGTCGTGTGAAAGGTAAATAGTTATGCTATTCCTCCAGTCGACTTTAAAAACATATGATGCCTTTAATAATTAATCAACAACTACTATAATGTTACAACTTCATAAGTATAAAATAATATTATCTTTTTATAACGCATAAGTTATTGTAAAACTAATGTAAGTTAATAAAATAATTTAATTTGTAAGAGAAAAGATAGAGATATTAACATTTTTGGTCCCCAATGTTTGGCCTATGGGCGTTTTTTGTCCCCATTTTTCCGAATTACAGTTTCAGTCCCCAATGTTGTCGAATTTTAGCATTTTTGGTCCGCCAGTTAACTTAACTGTTAAGTTGGACGGAAAAACGGGCCGGGCCGGATTTTCCTTTCTTTGGCCCTCAAAATTCGAGTTGGCCCGGCCCGACTCGTAAATTCGGGATGACCCGGCCCGTATTTCCGTAAAATCTAACAGTTAAGTTAATTGGCGAACCAAAAACGCTCAAAATCGACGGCATTAGGGACTGAAACTGTAACTCGAAAAAATGGGGGACCAAAAACGCCATAGGCCAAACATTGGGGACCAAAAATGTTAATATTCCGAAAAGATATGATAAGAAGTGTGAAGAAGAAATGACGGAACTGTAAATAATGTTGTGGATGAGTGAATGGTTATACTTAGGACAGTTATTTGCGTTCCTCTCCTTTTTTTCAAGCGGACAAAGAGGCCGTATCAGGCTGAGCGAGGAGATTGTTTAAGGAGGTGAACTATAAATTATTCATCTCGTGTTAGGGGTACTATGAACCAACTGAGTTCGATCATGCAAAACCGAGAAAAGTGGCCGCAGATCAAACCGTGTTGGAAAAATTATACGAAACGAAGATATAATAACCAACAATTTTTAGATCAAATTAATTACGATCTTGTTCTGGAAAATAAGTCTGCTATGATGGTTTTATTTTGAATGTAATTATATTTAATTAAGGTCGATTTTAGGACAAATCGTTGAAAAAATATGGTTTAATAGCAGTTGAATTATGGCACTTACCAGCACATAAAATGTTGGGTTTAATTTAAAAGAGTAGCAGTTGGTCGTCATTCATTTGTTTTCTATATAGGCAGCTATCAGTAAGGACCCTTAGAATTATTTATTGAATCATTTTGAAATTTATGCACGTGCATTCTTAGCATTCGTATGTATTAGTTACAATGTTTATTTTATATTTGAAGTGCGAATATATTTTTGTCGCCAAATTGGCTCGTGAACTCAGAGAACTAAAGTTTGATTGAGGTCATAATTATCGAGCTCGAGTTTCATTGTAACTGTTAAAAAGCTCACGAGCTGCATCGTTAACATATTTATCATTATTATCATTATTATTATCATTATCATTATCATTATTATTATTATTATCATTATTATTATTATTATTATTATTATTATTATTATTATTACCTTCGGAAATTCTTAAGGATAAAATACTCTACTCGGGCAAAAGAACAAAAACAAATACTCGAGGACATCCGGCACTCGAGGGAGATTCCTATATTATCGACGAGGTACTCAGATACTAAGGGCGAGACACCATTATGGACAAACAACGGCTCTGGAGCCTTTATAGCATCCGTTACAGGTACTTTATGATACCCGTATAGGAAAAAGTAATCATGAGAAAGAACGCACATCATCAATAAATCCAAAGAAGGACGAAGCCCTGGGTACCTTTTTGTTTTCGTTGCATACTCGGGAAGGAAGATCCTCATCCGAACTTCTCGGGTCAAAGTACCTTTTGGATTTTTTCCAGACGTATCATTTGGCTCCATCCATGGGAAATTGTTAAATTTCTATGGTGACCGTCGGATCAAATCCACCTCCCGAGCGGGGAGAGAGGGACACTTTTACTCTAAAAGATTTAGCTGAGATGATGAAGATGGCTGTCCCGAGTTCAGGGAGATTGAGAAGATAAAGAAGAAAAATAGAGCAATGGAAAAACAAGGCAAGAGGACCTGTAGGGAGTCCCGTGATAAAACAAGAAGGAATGAGAGACATTACGAGAGGATTGAGGAAGTTGGGAGGTATATAGGAGAGAAAGGCACACAGAGGGAACAAAAGAAAATTCCCCCTCACAACAAGAAGAAAAGATGAGAAGGATGGGCCAGAGGAGCAGAAGATTTGCATAAAGTAGGGGGAAGTCTTCGGGGACCCGTAAGCAGAAAAAGGAAAGCAAAGACGAAGCTTTCGAAACCCGTCAAGGAAGGCATGAAGAAATGCCAGAACTATCTTATTGGTCCCGAAACCATCAGAACTCGGGAGAAGACATGAGGTCTCCTCACCGCTCCTGAGACTCTGGAGTGAAACGTAGGCCTAGTCGGAAAATGCACACCTTTCGAAGACAATGTCAGACGTGGGGGAGTGAAGGTCATCCGAATATCCAGTACAATTTCGAGGCCAACGAAAACCAAGAAGGAAGAGGAAAAGGCAATCTCGCTGAGAAAGAATTCATGAGGAGGAAATTTAAAAGTTGAAAGATGCCATCAAGCGATTAAAGGATGTGACTGTACTCGATGTCCCAAGGCACTTATCTCAAGGAAGCCCCTTCACGACACAAAATCCTCGATGTCCCCCTTCCACCCCACTTTTGCATGCCCGAAGTGGCAAAATACGATGGCACGGGGGACCCTAAGAAACATGTGGATGGTTTTGAGAGTAGTGCCACATTGTATCAGCTGAATGTCACCAGTAAATGTCGAACGCTTGCCACTACCTTAGTCAGGGGAGCTTAGCGGTGGTTTACGCTCTTCCACCCCGGCGGGATAAGTTGTTTACAGGAGTTAGCACATGATTTACTAAGCCAATTCTTGAGTAACATGAAACCCCCGTCCCGCATTAAACAAGAGGAGGGAGAGATCCTCGAGAGTATTTGGGGAAATTTAACCAAGTCCGAGTAGAAGTGCCAAATGTAACATCAGACTTAATGATAAGTGCCTTCCATAGAGGATTAAAGGAGGGAGGTTTGTCTCAATCTTTGGTGAAGAAATGTTTGACAAATGTAGAGCTGATCAACCGAGTCGAGAAATATGTGTGCGTAGAGGAAGCTCAACTATATCATCAAAACCAAAAATGAAGAGCTGGAAACTTCTCGACGTAGGGAAAGGAAAAGTTCCCATAGGCCAACCCCTTGAGTCTCCGAACATGCCCGAATGGGTCCGCCTCGTTTCAGATGGAAGGTTAACAAAATTCGAGCACTAAAGATATGCGACCAACATCAATTTCTGAAAAGACCTTATGGGGCCTCAAAGGACCAAAGAATCTGCTCTCTGACACATTGTGTGATTTTCACAAAGCGTATGGTCACACCCCAGAGGAATGTACCCGCCTCAACACGAAATTGGAAAAATAGTTAGTTGAATCTTAGGCTCGTGCCCTGCTGACAGATAATTCTGGTGATAGACAACAGGAGGAGCGGACGAACATGATCAGCTCAATGGCACCCTAGGGGAGGAAAATGCCGTCAAGGGAGAATTGCGCCAAAGAGAGGTCAATGGCACCCTAGGGGAGGAAGATGCCGTCAAGGGAGAAGGCCTGTGGAGGGAAGGCCGGGTCGCGAAGATATCCGTGAACGACCGCCTTCGCCGCATATCATCCCCCTCCACGGCAAACAACATTATCTCTGGGGGACCCCCGAGGGGATATTCAAATATTGTTCGGAAAGCTGGGGAGAGGCGACTAGAAAATATGAAAATTAAACCAGGAAGAAGAAAATCGGGCCCGAACCTCTGCTTCGGCCAAATATTTCCATTGAGGATCGGAGCTACATGTAGATGCCTGGGTAGTAAGGGCAGAAGTGGAAACCACGATATATGACGGGTATTCATCTACAATGGAAGCTCTGTCAATGTCCTTGTTAAGGAAACCTAAGATCAGATGAATCTCTGGAATTACCAAATGAGTCCCATGAGTACCGCCTCTTTGGATTCACCGAACGCGTCGTCCTTTCTTTCGGGCTCTTTCACCTCCCCCTGACCTTATGAACGGGGCAAACTTGGAAGACTAGGATCCTATTGTTAACGGTGGTAGATGCACCTTCCTCCTACAATGCCATCCTGGGACGACCTACCTTGAGTGCTTTCGAGGCGGTGGCCTCTGCCCTCCACCAAAAAATAAAATTCCCAGTAGAAGGATTGATTGGGGAGGCACTAGGTGATTGCAAGGTAGCTTAGAAATGTTACGTTGAGGAAGTCAGAATAGAATCAAAAGTCTTGAATAGGGGAATGTACCGTTGAAGAGAACGGAAATGAGGAAGAGATCTTTGTACACAATAAGAGGCACCATTGATGAGAACGAGAATGAGAAAATAAAAGAGGTATTAGTAAAAGTGCCCTAGGGATAGAGGAAAAATTGAATGAAAAACTCATGTGGCTGTTAAAGCAAAATCAAGATGCCTTCGTTTGGTCCGCAGCGGACCTTGTCGAGATTGATAGAACGGTGATGGAGCATAAGGTCAACATCTCTCCCGAAGTACGCCATGTGTTCCAGAAAAAGAGGCAATTGGGATCCAAGCAAGATGATGGCGTAAGAAAGCAAGTTAGAGAATTATTGAACGTCATGCACATATAAGAGGTTCAATTTCCCAAATGGCTATCGAACGTAGTGATGGTTCCTAAATCCGCAGGGAAATGGCGAATGTGCAAAGAGTTTTGGGATTTCAATAAAGCTTGCCCTAAGGATTGTTACCCGTTGTCTAGGATCGATCAATTGGTGGATTCTGCCTCGGGCCACGAGCTACTGTGCTTCTTGGATGCTTTTGAAGGATACCATCAGATCATGCTATTCGGTGGTGACGAGGAGAAGGTTAGCTTCGTAACCTTGGGCGGCACATACTGTTTTACTGTCATGCCTTTTGGGCTTAAGAACACCGGAGCCACTTATCAATGACTGATGGATAAGATCTTTCAGCACATATCAGACGAAATGTAGAGGTATACATGGACGATATTTTGGTCAAATCCAAAACACAAGAAAACTTCCTATCAGACCTCGACGTTCGATACCGCCCAAAGATACAACCCTAAGTTACATCCGACCAAGTATGGTGACCCAGAGAGGCATAGAAGCTAACCCGGAGAATATCGAAGCCATCGCTAAGATGACATCCCCTGATAAATGATGTGCAGAAGCTTGCCAGGCGTATTACCGCTATCTCCCGTTTTATTTCCAGATATGCGCATAAGAGTATGTCATTCTTCAAAGTCTTGAGAAAGATGAAAAATTTCAAATGGAACGAAAAATGCGAAAAAGTCTTTCGAGACCTAAAGGAATACCTGAAGGAGTTACCTGTATTAAATAAACCTGAGCCAAAGGAAAATCTTTTTTATGTGTCTCACCGTCGTCGAGCAAGTGGTTAGCTCGGTCTTGATTAGGGAAGAAGCCCGAGAACAAAAACCAGTATATTATGTAAGTCATGTCTTAAAAGGGGCTGAGACCCGATATCCTGTCCTAGAGAAGTTAACTTTGACCTTGGTAATCACCGCTCGAAGGATGAGGCCTTATTTCTTGTCACACACCATTACGGCCTTGACAAATAGCCCCTTAGGGAACATTGTCTGCCGACCCGATTGCTCAAGACGACATGTAGAATGGGCTACAGAACTCAGCGAATATGCAATACAATTCCGTCCGAGGACGATAAGGGTGCATACCTTAGATGACTTCATAGTGGTAATGTCGAACAACGACTTAGGGGCAATGTGGAAGATGAACGTCGACAGGTCTTCGTGTCAAACATAGAGTTGTGTGGGTATCGTCATTACGTCCCCATGGGGAGAAGAGACTAACTTAGCCATACGTCTTGATTTCAAAGCCTCGCGTAACGAGACCGAATATGAAGCCCTCCTCTAGTGATTAAGAACTGCTAGAAGGATGGGGTCACTCGACTAATGCTCTATTCGGAATCTCAGCTAGTGGTGGGACATACTGAAAGAAATTTCACGATAAAGGGAGAGAAGATGATCAAATACGCACAAGCGTACGGGAAACTAAAAAAAAAAACCTTCGACGAGCTGATATTGGTACATTTCACCAGAGAGGAAAATAGAAAGGCCGATCACTTAGCCAAATGGGCAAATTTCGTTGATCCACTCCCCCTAGAGAAGTGAGGTTGGAAATTATATCTCAAGTGGAAGACACTCGGCAGCCTGTTGCCGAGTCTCTTTCCTTGGAAATTTATTTCCGACAATGGAAGGCAATTCACTGGCAAGAAACTAAGAGAATGGTGCGAGGAACTGAGGATTAAGCAAACCTTCACATCAATGATGTACCCACATGGTAATTCAAGTGGAAGTCACCAATCGAACCATCATGTATGGATTGAAAACTCAACTTGAACACCTAGACAAGGCATGGTTTAATGAATTACAAAACGTGTTTTGGTCCTACTGGACCACCCCTCGCACAGGTACCTTGGAAACTCGTTTCGGGCTCGTCTATGAAAGCGAAACTGTTTTACCAGCAGAGTTCGGACAAGAAAGTGTTCGGATATTGAGTTATCGGATAAAAATGATCAACTAAGAGTCATGGAGCTAGACCTAGCCGAGGAAAGAAGGGACCCGACGGCCGTGAGGATGACGGCCTACCAAAGGGGAATAACTCGAGTCTACAATCGGAGGGTTCACCTCGAAAAATTTGAAGAAGGTGAGCTTGTGATAAAAGAAGTTCTGGTAAAACAGGGAAACTTAGGGCCAAAATATGAAGGACCCTTCAGGATCGCGAGGAAGGTGGGTCCAACTACCTACTATTTGGAGAGCCATGATGGAAAAAATTTAGATAGACCCTGGAACGCACATCACCTCAGGAGGTACTACCCTTACAGGGAAGTTTCTTTGCTTTACCTGATTTTTTTTAAATTTTGCAATTATTACGATTAATAAATGTTTCGCGGAAAGAACACAATATCAAAAACCCGCAGACATGGTGAAAAACTTTGAATCCTCGGATGTGGCAAAAAATTAAAATCCTTAGATGGGGAGCATAGTCCACGGATGTGGCAAAAAAAAAATTGAAATCCTCAGATGAGGAGCATAGTCTACGGATGTGGCAAAAAATTGAAATCCTCGGATGAGGAGCATAACATAGAAAATGGATGTGGCGAAAAATTGAAACTCTCGGATGAGGAACCTAGTCCACGGATGTGGCTAATAACTAAAATCCTCGGATGAGGAACTTGGTCCACAGATGTGGCGAAGAAATTGAAATCCTTGCTCGGATGAGGAACCTAGTCCACGGATGTGGTAAAAAACTAAAAATTCTCGAATGAGGAACTTGGTCAACGGATGTGGCGAAAAATTAAATCCTCGAATGAGGAACATAATATATGGATGTGGAGAAAGATTAAACTCCTCGGATGAGAAACATAGTCCACAGATGTGGCAAAAAAATTGAAACCCTCGGATGAGGAACATGGTAAGAAATTGAAATCATGGGATGAGGAACGAAGTCCACAGGTGTGGCTAAAAACTAAAATCCTCGGATGAGGGACATAGTCCACGAGGGCGAAGACAATTTTTATGCTCCCGTGGGGCAATTCGCAAAGAAAGCTAAAAGTTTTTTAGGATCTTTGGAAAGAGGCCCAAAGAATCTGTTACATATATTTAGATATACAATATATTTTATTAAGTCTAAGTCTTGAAATTTCTTCATTAAGTGAACTAGAGTGCAAAATGTGGGCTCTAGTGTTTTGCTATTGGTTGTAATGGGCCAAGTAGGGGCCCAAGGGTTTGTACCTATTCAAAGGTATAAATACTCAAACCCTACACATTAATGAAAGTGAATCAAATAGAATATTCCTTGAATATAGCGCCGCTACAAGAACACGCACACACTCACGATAAAACTCACGCAAATCCCTTTTGATTCCCCCATTATTGATCATTGAGGTGTGTTGGGACAGATACCCGGTTTGTACCCGAGACGCAACGCCCCGGGATACGGTGCGGAATAAAATTTTTTCCGGGTTCATTCGCAGCTCGGATCGAAAACTCTAATCACGTTGACACGTAATAGGGCGGGTCATACCCGTGAGAGATTACCTTTGAAGCGAGTGGCAGCTCCTCATCGATTGCGTCGTCGGCCGCGGTCGTGTTGGGTATCGTCTAGATCGTCACGTCGACCTCGCAGTGTACCACGGTTTCGATTCTCCGAAGATGGCTAGAGAGAATTGATTCGTCGCTCGGGAGAGTGGTTTGCGTTAGTGTGTTCGTGTTTCGATTCTCGGGTCGAGAAATTTTGCGTCGATTCTCTTCCCGTGTCAATTTTTTTTTACGAGGGTCTCACCCTTATTTATAGTAGGGGAGGACGAAATTTTCAGCCCTAAACAAGGCTAAAATCTCGAAATATTTGTTCCTAAATATGAGAGATATTCTTGCCAAAATATCTCTCCTAATTGAATTCAAAATTCTATTAAAGGAACATACTATAAATAGAAAACTAACTAAGATATTAAAATATCTTCAAATATGGTAAATAAATTTCGAAATTTATATAAAATATAAATTCGAATTTTAGTTTTAATAAATAATATTCCAAATATTTTTATTACCATATTTGTAAATTACGAAAATACCCTTTAAGGCATTTTTCGAATTTCTCGGCTTAGGGTTGAATTCCAATTCTTCCCTCAAGTCTTTCTAAGCACTTAGCCAAGCCTAAGTCTTAAAGTTAGTTTCATATGAAGTCCGACTTCGGTCCACTTAATGACCCCGAGGCCCAATAAGGCGTGACATAACGACCCGAGGCCCGTTAAGGCCCAAAACACAATCTCTCCTTCTCGGTACACATTGATGATCCTTTTTAAGCCCGACTCTCTAGGTTCGATTCAATCGGCAAGGGAGGGAGTCCGGTAGGTGCCTAGCCAATCCCGCAGTACCGGACAGATCCCGACTTGAGCACGAATTTCGAACTAGTCTCATTCCAGAACCTAACTATAGATTATAGTACTACGTACAAACCCTTCAGTTGTGTCCCGATCGAGTGAGAGCCATGGTATTTGTCAAACTCACTAAACTCGATACTATGATAAAATGACACGAGGTAAATTACCAAACTACCCTCCATGTCTAACATGAGTTAGTTTAATACCTTGGCCAAGGATTTTGTAATTTCCCGTCGTCATTCTCATAGGACACTTGTCTCGATTACTTGCGAGACTGTGAATCCGTACTCGGCGGTCTAAGCCCGGCAATCACAAATATCCATCAAGACTGCATCTGTCTCGCTGACCCATGCAATAGCAAATCGGATCTAGCGAAACCAGTGATAGTCAAGACTTCAAAGTCAACTCCGTCAAAGCCCCTTTCGGTCTAAGGTTCAAGCATACTACTATAGTTTTTGTCGTCGATCATTGACACTCCTTGAGTAATAAGCCATGTTTGATCGTACGACCTGCGAGTCAGTGTCCATGAAACGATTCAATCCCTTGATTCGACTCGTATCACAAGTCATGACTTCCGCTTCCAAGCGGTATATCGGCACACGATAAGTCATCTACAAATAAGCCATGATTGGTTTTCCAGCACCCAACTGAAACCTAAGGCTTATGGACATTTTATGTTCGAGGTTAAGAGTCCACTGGTGCCTTTCTGTCTCGTACCCATCGAGAACAGTGACTCAACTCGACACATTTGGATTTATTCATTAATTGCTTTACCCGATGCTAAGTAAAGAACTCATATAACCAATAAACGAATAATGCCTTTATTAATACGCAAAACAATGTTTGATTACATTGACAATCGAATGATAAATAAGCTAATGCCCTATACATATCCAATCCTCGTATAGCATTCGAGGGCATATCCCTAACAGAGGTGTCTGGTATCCTACAAGTGGTATCAGAGCCAGAACGTGATCGATTGGACTTCGTTTTTGAATTTTCGCAAGGCTGTTTTCCATTTTCGCAAGTTTTATTGTGGTTTAGCATATTATATTGTTGTTCAACATTTTCTAGTTAATTCGTGCTTGTTTTGCTTAGTTTTAAACTTGTTTAGTGTTATAAGACATTTTCAAGAGTTTCTGTAAAGAACCCAAAATTTTTCATCAAATTTGAGTAATTTTCGAACAAAATATGGGTTTCCGAAACTCATTTTCAAAAGCTCCAAAATTTCTTTCGAAAAGTGTATCGAAAATCATTTCGAAAAGTGTTTCGCAAAGCTACACTCGAAAATATTTTTCGAAACTATACCTCATTTGGAAAACCTCATATTTCAAAAATTATTTTCGCAACTTTTTGACTTTCGAAAATAACTTTCGCAACTCACATTTTCGAAACCATATCGAAAATAATTTCGAAAATCACTTCGACAAAATCTTCAAACTCATTTCGAAATCCAGATTTGCGAAACTTTAAAATTTTCGAAACTCTATTTTCGCAACTCGATTTTTGCACTAAAAATCGAAATCACATTTTCGCAACCACATTTTCGATAATCAACTTCGAAAATCGGAACTCTCAAACGAATACTTACATATACACAATCCAATCACACACGTAAAGATCCAAACAGCCAAAACCAACACTGGAACTCTAGCTATTGGAAGTGACGTATGTCCACCAGTACTCACACGGAGATAATTCACCGTCTGGAGGAGCAGGTTCCTGAATTTCCTTGAGATAAAAGAAAGCGGAGATGACATCATTCGCTCCCTAGAAGAAGGACCAGCACGATTCCGGACTACCATCCCTGGTGATGCAGAGGCAACCCCCGCATTCTCCCTACTAGAGTACTTAAAACACTGGCCGAGTACAACGATGTGGAGGAAAGACGAGCCAAAACCGACTTCCTAGCAAAGACCTACCTTCTGCGAGCCATCCAAACTACATCTTCATCCAAGTTGATAGCTTTCAAACGGCCAAAGAAATGTGGAATGAAGTAACAAAGAAGATGCACAGAACTGCGGTCGGACTGAGAGCTAAGAAAGCCAACATCCTCGCTGCTTACGACTCCTTCACGGCTAGGCCCGGGGTGAAATTGGTGAAACTTATCGAAGGTTCATGATCCAAGTGAATGAGATGGGGAAGATCAACGTCACAATGACGAACATGGAGCTAAATGTCAAATTCCTCCCTTCACTACTGCCAGAAAATAGCCACTAACTTCAGACAGAACAAGGACCGCAATGAGATCAATATTCATAGCATCTATAAGAGTCTTGAGCAACACGCCGACGATATCAATGAAGCAATTGGCGAACAAAGGAGCAAGGCAGTAACAGACCCACTCGCCTTAGTGACAGACAACACGCTCAAGAGGAGCACTAAATCTGGAAAGAACAAGTTTGTGAAACCTCCCAGTCTGTCAAAGAGTGAAGACTGTGGATCAGACACCGACCCCAAGTTTAGAGATTTCGATAAGCAGATGGCTCTCATGACGAAGATGATGGGCAAGAGATTCTTTAAGAAGTCTTCGTCATCTGCAGAAAAACAGAGAGTCTCATCCAGCTCCAGACAACCATCAAAACCTCCTCAGCAATTGGAGACAAAGAGTTCCGCCGAACCCAACAAATGCTTCAACTTTGGCAAGCCCGGGCACCGGGCTAAAGACTGCTTCCTTCCAAAGAAGAAGGATGAGGAGTACTATGCTAGGAAGCTTCAGCTTTTGAGGCAGAAGAAAACCGGCGTAACACTGTTGGCTGACACGGCCAATGGCTCAAGGACACCTCAAAAAGCAAGACAGAGAACGTAGCCCTGATGACCTTGGTGGAGGGAGCTGAGTCGGGAGAAGAGGACAAGGAGCTAGAGGTCAGTGACGTTGAAGGCGAAGAATCGACGTTTGGGAGGGAGGTAGAATCTTTTGACCTTAGCATATTTTTAGAACTTAAAAAAAAAAATATAAAACATTTCGTAAGGAACGTAAAAATATCAAGTCAATAGAAAAGAGATTAGCTAAGACTGAAGCCACCTTAGCAATAGCCCATGAAATCATTAGCAGATTAGAAACTTGTTTAGCTACCTCTGAGGCTGGCCTAGCTAATTCTGAATCAAAGATTAGTGTTTTTACCAATACTCTCTCTACTTACGAGCAAGCCAAACGTACCTTTATAGATCACAAAAGACCATAAAGGACTTGGAAGCTCGTTTAGACAATAATCCCAAGTGTTTGCTTAAGCATTTGAGAGAAAAAGGCACAATCAATTGCCACCTGGAAGCTACGCAATTCAGAGTCGAAAGCCGTGACTTAGAAATAGAGAAACTGAAAGCACATGTTAGTGAGTTAACAGCTAGTTTCAAAACGAGTGAAGATGAGCGAATCACTAAGACCAACGAGTACAACATTATGAACGGGGAACAAGTCTAGAGGATATTCTTACCAAAAGAGGGCAAACAGACCAAACGATCTTCTTAAACCAGCATAGGGACACTAGATTTTACGATCCTCGTGAAGGCTTAGGTTTCAAACCAACTGATCAACCAGTTGAAAAGAAGCCCCTACCTCTTTATGATATTAGATATCTAGGTTTAAACCTACCTCATCGAATGCCCTTTACGAAAACATCAGAAATAGATGCTCTCGAGAAGACAAAGAGAGATATAAAGGCAGGGGCCGAAGTGTCGCTTGATTATGCTGAACTGAATATGAGTTATAAGACAAGGAAAATATCTTTGTCTGATGACTATTTACCCATTTATACACCCTCTCTGAAGCAACGGTTTTCGAAGAAGAATCCACTGACATAGAAAAACCTAGAACTTATAGCGCTTATATTCCAGCAATAATTAGAGAAACCACTGATTTACGCTCAACCTTAGAGTCAGAAGGATTATTTTTTCAGGTTGAGAATGAAATATTACTAAGTATAATTTCTTCACTTGAAAAGCAAATCGACACTAATACAGAAAACAATCATCTAGAAATACTCTAGTCACACCACAAATAGAAACCCACACTAAGACTAGAACATTAAAAAAACATGTTTCCATTAATAAAAACGAACTCACTAACTCGTCTTTTTATGTACCCATATGACCAAATCTAAGTATAAAGGGGAAGAAGAAAGCCATAAAGACGACCTATCATTAAAAGACGTCACTCCTTCTTCTAGAAAGAAGGAGCTAGTTTCTTTAGAAGCGTCTAGTTCAAACCTTGTAATAGGTGTCTTTCGTGTGTTAAAACTCGTGTTGCTACATTTCCATCTTTATTTTCTATTTTGGGCCTCTGAGAACAAGTAAGCTTTTTAATTGTTTCTATTGTCACGATGATGCACTTGTTTTAAATACTCATCATAGAAAAGCAATCACTAACACAACAAAGAGACCAATACGTTCTCTCACGTCACGGTCTAAACCTGAGAAAAAGAAAGAACGTATGGTCAAAAAGTCAAAGCACCCTAAAACTGAAGCTAAAGCTAAAGTTTTAGGACTTAAGAAGATATGGGTAACAAAACAAGAACTTGCATCTACCACTAAACAATGCTATTCATTAGGAATTAAAAAGATTTTGGGTTCCTAAGTCCATCAGTGAGGCTATAGATACATCGAAAACAGACTTAGGACACGAATCAACAAAAGGTTCATGCATAACCTTTAAGGGTAATAAGGAGGACCAATCCTTAAATGGGTACCTAAAACCCTTTAATTTGTTTTGCAGATCCATTATGTGTGATACCTCGACTCAGGTTGCTCCACACACATGGCTGGAAGGAAGGAGATGTTGAGCAACTACACCAAAAGATTTGGTGAGAATGTGCGCTTCGGGAACGATCAATCAGCTCCAATCTTAGGACACGGAGATCTCATTCATGACAACCTAATGATCAAGGATGTCTCATACGTGGACGGTCTGCCACAACCTTTTCAGCATTGGCCAATTCTGCGACTGAAGGCTGAAGGTCAATTTTCATGCTGAAGGGTGCAATATAAGCAATGAGAGTAGAAGAGAGCTCCTCACAGGAACGAGGAAGTCCAACCTCTACACCATCAACCTGAAGACCGTCCACCCCTCATCCGCCATCTGCTTGATGACGAAGGCCTCGCTTCAAGAGAGTGACCTTTGGTACCAAAGAATGTCCCACCTCAACTTCAAGACGCTGAATAAGCTACAATCTGAAAAGCTAGACACTGGACTGCCAGCCTTGATGTATCAGTAGGAGCATCTCCGCCTCACCTGTGAAATGGGGACGATGAAGAAAGCATCCCACAAGAAAACGCACATAGCCTCGACCTCTCGGCCCCTAGAACTACTACACATGGATTTATGTGGGTCGATGAGAGTACAAAGTATCAACAGACGAAAGTACATTCTAGTGATTGTGGACGACTTCTCTCGCTACACATGGACAATATTCTAAGGACAAATGACGAGAAACTAGACCTGATAATAACATTTGTGAAGAACTCAGAATCTACTCAGATGCAATGTCCAAATGACCCGTACTGACAACGACACCGAGTTTAAGAATCAACTGCTCAGTGATCTTTGTTCATCACTTGAAATCTGTCAGCAATTCTCAATTGCTAAAACTCCTCAACAAAATGGAGTAGTGGAGAGAACGAACAGTACTCTAGTAGAAGCAGCACAGACAATGTTGATCCACTCGAGCCTTCCACACTTCCTCTTAGCTGAAGCAGTCAACACAACCTTCTACATTCAGAAAATGACGAGCATTCACAAGAGATTTGGGAAAACTCCGTACGAGCTCATAAACCAAAGAATACCCAACAGTCGAGTCTTTGGCTGCAAGTGCTTCGTTGCAAATGATAGAGAATATCGAGGAAAACTCGATCCAAAGGCGTTAGAAGGGGTGTTCATTGGATATTCAGCCATAATAAAGACCTACAAAGTCTACTTAAACAGAAAATGACCATCATGGAAAGCGCAAACGTGACGTTCGACGAAGCGCCATCAATGGTTTATGTACAAATCAGTCCAGAATCCGGACTTATAAGAATGTTGAATGAGGATCAACATAGTCCTACATCCGAGGAAGGATCACCTACTTCGCAGGTAAATGAAGACGAAGAGTTGGACTTATTATTCAAATACCTTTACATTGGCTCTCGTCAACAATCAAGTCCTCCTCAAAATAACCCAAGTAATGAAGCATCGGCCCCACCTGTAAGCAACAAATTGGAGCCAATGGAGCAACAACAACGACTCAACCTCTATCCACTACTAGTCCCTAGATAGAAAATACCGAAGAAGAAGAAAACTCCCCAACAGATAACTCAGAAGAAGAAGCTGAAGCCCCAATTGAAATTTCTAGTACAAATGAGACAAAGGTGGGTGAGGAACCAAACGAAGGATCTAATCAACAACTTTCACATGAAAGGAAATGGATACGAGCTCACCCAACATCTCAAATAATGGGAGATCCAAATCAAGAGTAAGCACAAGGTCTTCAACCACCAACGAGAACCTCTATGCATGCTTTATGAGTCAGAATGAACCAAGCAAGGTAGCAGAGGCTTTAGCGGACCCTGACTGGATAAACACCATGTAGGAGGAAATCCATTAATTCGAGCGATTGAAGGTTTGGAGGTTAGTCCCTAGACCCCAGGGAAAAACCATAATCGATACTAAGTGGGTCTTCAAGAACAAAAAGGATGATGATGGGATCGTGATAAGAAACAAGGCTCGATATGCTACAACCAAGAAGAAGGAATCGACTACGACGAGACCTTCGCACCCTTCGCTCGAATCGAAGCCATTCGTCTATTCCTTGCCTACGCTGCACACAAGAACTTCATTGTCTTTCAAATGGATGTCAAGACAGCCTTCCTCAATGGTGTCTTGAAAAAAGAAGTCTACGTGGCGCAACTCGAAGGATTCGTAAGCGAGGTTCACCTTGAATACATGTACTTCCTAAAGAATGCACTGTAGGGCTCAAACAAGCACCCCGCGCATGGTACGAGGTGCTCTCAGACTTTCTGGTCAAGTCATGCTTCACAAAAGGGAAGATCGACACAATTCACTTCATTTTCGTAAATCACTCAAAGTACATGTACGAGATACTCAAGAAGTATAACATGGACAACTCCACAACAAAGAGTACCCCGGTGTCCACAACGTGCAAGCTAGACTCGGATCCAGCAGGAAAGCCAGTCAACCCAACCACGTAGTCATGAATCATCGGTTCACTCCTCTACCTAACGGCGAGCAGACCCGACATCATGTTCTCGACGTGCCTATGTGCTCGATTCGAAGCCAATCAAAAGGAGTCACACATACTAGTCGTGAAGAGGATCATGGTATCCCAAAAACTCTAGCTTTTAGTTAATTAGTTATACTAACACAGATGTTGCAGGATGTAGAATTGATAGGAAAAGCACATTAGGGTGGCATACAATTCTTAGGTGACAAACTGGTAAGTTGGTCATCCAAGAAACAAAATTGTGTGTCCACCTCCACCGTCGAGGCAGAGTACGTCACCGCAGCCAGTTGTTGTTCTCAAATCATGTGGTTGTGACCACAACTACGAGATTACGGGTTTGATTTAAATAATGTACCTATTTATGGCGACTCAAACTTGTAGACGCTCGTGGTTGAGTTCATCTTGCATCGCAATTACCCAATCCGGGTCTTTAAGAGCTACCGTATTTGGTTCGTTTTGGCTTAGGAAGCATGTGGATAAACCACTTTGTGTAGACGTCATAGTACGTGCACCACTTGAAGGATCACCGATAATCTGGTCAGTACGATGAGCTCGAGTCCATTTGCGTTCGTGAAGAATAACCGAAGTAGATTCGTCATTGGATTATAGATCGAGACATCCTGAATTGTTGGGTTGATCATTCATAGTAGGGAAATTCAATTCAGAGGTTGAATCGATAGGAATTTCCTCATCTGCATTTATAGGAGCTGCAGCCCTAGATGAAGATTCTGAATTAGTAGACTCTCAAACATTTGTCGGATTTTGATGAGGAGGAGTCTCAAAATGAATTTCTTCCATTGAGGTAGATGGGGCACTGCTTGGTGTCGAGTGAGACGAAGCAGGCATTTGAGCCTTGTTCCGATAAAAGTGTTCGAATAGAGAATCTAAATCTTAATGGTCAGCGGGAATTGCTTCACTTGACATTGATGTAGAAGTTGCCGAAAGTTGTTGACCTTGTGCCAACACGCCAGTAAGCTCGGGTTCTGAACTGTTTTGCTCAGAAGCCAAATCCGTCATTTCTTGAAAGGTGACATTGTAGCTTTAAAGAATTGTACGAGAAGACTTCAGGTAGACGTGATATGATTTTGAAGTAGAGGAATATCTAACAAAAATGGCTTCAAAGGCTTTGGGATCGAACTTGCTTCGATGCTCCTGATCGTTGGCCACAAAACACTTGCAACCAAATACTCTAAAGAATGAGATATTCGAGATTCTTTGATTAATTAACTCATATGGCGTCTTTTCGAAGCTTTTGTGAATAATTGTCCTATTTTGAGTCAAACATGTTGTACTCACTGCTTCAGCCCATAGAAAGTGAGGATGACCGGAGTATATGAGCATTGTTCTTGCAGCTTAAACTAGAGTCCGATTCTTTCTTTCTACGACACCATTTTATTGAGGCGTTTTTGCGGCTGAGAATTGTTGAATAATTCCAAGTGACTGATAAAAATTGTGAAGACGCTTGTTCTTGAATTCAGTTCCATTATCAGTTCTAATTACTTGAATTTTCTTTTGCAGGAGATTTTGTGTGGTATTCACAAAGCTTTCTATCAAGTCTCCAGTCTCATCTTTAGTTTTGAGAAATCTTGTCCATGTGTAGCGAGAAAAATTGTGGACAATTACTTACACATATTTTCGACCGTTAATACTTTGTGTACTCATCGGTCCACAAAGGTCCATGTGAAGTAACTCTAATTGTTGAGATGTAGAAGCAACTTGCTTGATTTTATGTGAAGCTCGCTTCATTTTCCCCAGTTGACGAGCCGAACAGTGATGCTCTTGGTTACAAGAAATTGTTGGCAGACCGTTGACAAACTTTTCAACACTGAGTTTGTGAAGAGGTTTTAATTTAGATGAGACAGGCGTTGATGCCATAAGCTCTTCCTTTTGATTGTTATCTGAGAGATGAGGCAGACAGCTGTCGAAGGTCTAACTGTTGTCACATTTATTGGGTATAGATTTGATCTTCGTGATCCTGTGAGAAGCTCTTGATTCTGACTATTCACAACTCTGCATTGTTCAGCTAGAAATACTACTTGAAATCTTTTCTCACAGAATTGTTCTATGCTGAACAGATTGTGTTGAAGACCTTGGACGTAAAAGACATCTTTAATCGTCAGATTTGGCAGTAGAATGTCTCCAAATTCGAGTATGGGAGCTGAGTCATTGTTGCCAAATCGGACTTTGCCATTGTAACGATCTTGGTAGTTGCTCAACAATTCTTGTTTTCCCGTCATGTGTGTGGAGCAACCAGAATCTAAATATTACACATGATGGATCTGCATAGAAATAGGTTAGAGAGATTTAGGTATCCACTTTTGAATGGGTCCTCTGGGATTAGCAGATTTGATAAGTTAGGTTGGGTCATATTTGGTTCCTAAATTATTGGAATGCTTAGGTGCCCAAACCAACTTAGAAGTAGTTGATTTAATTGGTACTTCTTTAGGCAACTTGGCCTTATTGGCTTGTGGTGTCTTAGGTGCTTTAGGAACCCAGTAAGGTTGAACCTTACATGGGAGGTTAATTTCAGCACAAGCAAATGTCTGATTTGTCTTATTGCTTGAGAAAATCTTTACTCTAGCTAGTCTCCTAAGGTGTTTAGCTGAATGTACGTGGACTGGGTACCTTAGATGAGGACAAGAATGTATGGAGCTATATGCTTTCTTAATGGCCGGATCTTGTTTCCTATGAGACTTAAGACTTGCATTTGTCTTAGAATGATGGGTATTGTTTTTAGAACTAGAGCCAATGTCAAAGTTTGTGCTTTCAAAAAAAATAGGCTTTAACGCATAACTTGAAGTAACAATACTAGAAATGGCTGTCTTCGTACGAGTGTCCTTAGTTTTTGACATAGAAGAATTAGATAACAAATCATTTTTCTTCTGAAATTTTATTCTAGGCACTCTTTCCTTAGCATGCTTCACATCTTTTACTACTCTACATGTGGATGGAGTAGAAAAAGAGTTAGTAAAAATGTTTTTCTTTTTTGAAGCATTTAAGGATTCCGTTTTCTCTCTTTACAATTTTGAAAGAAGATTTATCTTCTTTTGAAATATTTTGAAAAAAAAAAATGAGAGTTTTTCTTAGATTTAATCTTGTCCTTCATTAAAGATTTTTCTTTCAAAATAAGATCAGGACAAGTTTTTAAAGTAGAGGAAGTTTTTAGATTGGAAATCTCCAGTAAAAGTTCGTTCTTATCAGCTTCGAAATTTTTTCTTTCTGTTTCCAAGGAAGCGTTTAAATCAGCTATTTTTCTAATAATTGCCGGAATATAACAGAAATTAGAATTTTGAGAATGATGAATATTATCTTCCTTGACGTTGGAGAAATCTTCTCGGGGATATAATGAATTATAATCACTAGACAAGTTGAGATCTCTTGTCTTGTAACTATTATTCAAGTCGGTGTAGTCAAACGAAATATTAGTCCTAGCAGTGGCTTGTCGTTTAGATTCTTCTAAAGCATTTATTTCGGAAGAATTAGTAAATGACATTAGAGAAGTTAAACCTAATCCCATATACTTGATATCGTATAATTGTCGAACATTGACCTTTTTCAAATTCAGGGATTGTTAAAACCTAAGCCCTCTTTAGGATTATAAAACTCGGTATCAATAGGTTGATTTAGAAATATAGTTTGATCCGTTTGACCCCTTTTTATTATAAGATCATCTAACGTTTTAATCCTTGAATAAAGTTTCTTACGTTCTTCAGAAATTTCTTTGAAATTATTTTTAGAAATCTCTAAGTCTCTCCGACAATTGATAAGACTCGTATTAAGTTCAGTAATTTTTTGTCTCAGAGGTAGCTATGGTTAATTCAAGACTCGTATTAAGAGAATTTCGAGATGAATTTTCTTATCTAATTGCTTTTGGAAATTGCTTTCGCTAAGAGCTAGTTTCTCTTCTAATTCATTTGTTCGTTTCCACTCAATTTTCATGTTAGTATACTTAACCTGTAACGATTCTAACATGTTTAATAATGTGGAATTAGACATGTGTACCTCTTGTGACGAAGAGGATGCTTTGTCGTCGTCAGGCCTCCTTGATGGATCATCATTTGAAGCATCGTCAAGGTATGCCATAAGTGCAAGATTTTCGTTTTCAGAATCTGTGGTGTCTTCCAGTCAATGCTCTTGTTCTGCCATCAGTGCTACTCCAGCCTCTTTCTGTTTAGTGAGTTGGAATTTTTTGTAGTAGTTGGCGTCCTTTTTCTTGGGTAGTTTGCATTCCCTGGAGAAGTGTCCGATCTTTCCACAATTATAACATTTTTGTGGTTCTTTGACACTTTTTGATTCTGAGGACTCGGCCAGTCTTTCCCTTTGCTTGGAGCTAGATGTCCGAAGTCTATTGGTCGAAGACGAGGATTTCTTTTATAAAACTTTTTACTCATCAGAAATGAGAGCTAACTGTTTCTTGAACTCCTTCATATCATGTTCGGAGTTCGAGTTAGATTCTCCTTCATCTTCTGAAGAACTTGGCAGCTTGATACTTTTATCCTTTCTAGATGACTTTGCTTTCTTTCAGAGACAAGTGCTATAGAATCGTCGATCTGTTTGCCTTTTAGTTCTTTTTGAATCTCGCTTATATCTTCTTCATGTTGGGCGAGATTATCAAAGACGGCGTGGATATCCATTTCATCCAAATCTTTATTTTGTCGGATTTGAATGGATATTTTCTTCCACTCCGGTTGAAGAGAAGAAAGAAATTTGATGTTGGCCTCCATGTTGGTCTTGAATATATCTATCTTCCTCATTTCATTAAGAAGAGTTAGATATCTTTGATAGAGTTCATGAACTGGTTCATCTGTCTTGGCTTTGAAAGAGTCGTAAACTGTTAGAATATTTGCTTTCTTTGCTTTGACTCCAACTTCGGTTCGTTGCATCATCTTGTGGAGCTCGTCCCACATGACCTTTGCGCTCGATAGACTATCTATTTGCATATATATGTCATTCGGTATTCCTTGCATTAGGAAAGTCTTGGCTCCCAAGTCTACTTTGGCTCTTAAACGCTCCCCCTCGGTGTATTCACCAGGAACTTTAAGTTTTCTGGTTGCAGGAATAGGAGGATTGTTTGTGGCATCTCCTTCTTGGATGAGCCAGAATTGAGCTGGACCTTCTTGAAGTGACGCGATAAAATTTATGGCTTGATCTTTCGTTTCCAAGAAGTTCATGAACCGGCTTCTCCATACCGTGTATTCGCCTCTTCGAGGAATTGGAGGGCAGACGTCATTTTCGAGTGAGTAGGCATCCATAATTGTTGATTGGTAGGATCTTCGTGAAAGTTTGGAATCGTAATGAAAAATGATTCACAAGTGACAAACTTAATTAGAAATATTTGATTCGTACTTTAAACAATTTCCTTTTTTTAACCTACGATCCAGTCGTGAAAGACAAATTGTAATGTTTTCGAAAATATTTGGTAAGTAGAAATTGATACTTCAAGATTTGTTAAAGAAATTTGAATTATTGATCGAAAATATTGAGTATCAAAATAGATAGTTCGGAAACAAATATTTTTCGTAGTTTTGAAGTTCACAATTTTTTATTTCTTTTAAATGCAGTGGGCGAAATGTTTTTCGAGCAGTAAAGTTTTTCGATTTAAAAATGTTAAACTTTTTAATCGAAAATGTTTTTCGATCGTTTAAGGATTTAGGTATATGTTTATCGAAAAATATTTTTCGGAAAAAATTTGAAAAGATGATCTTATCGAAAAATAGTTTGTCGAAAAACTATGTTGATCACAAAAACTCTTATCGAATAACTTGTCATTGAAAAATTACTAGTGATCGAAAAACTTTGTTTTTAGTTTGACTCAAATTATTGACTGTAAAATTTTTCGATGGAATATTTTTCGATCGAAAATATGTTTTAGCTAATTTTGGATCGAAAAATTTATTCGCTCGAAAAAAGATATTTATTTATGAACCGAAAAACTAATTATTTAAATAATGTTTTCGCATCTTAAATTTGAGTAAAACACTCGAAAATAGTGTTTGTTCGTCGAAAAAATTTCTCGGCTGCAAGCTTGATCGAAAAATATTTTTCGATCCAAGTTTTTCGGTCGAAGAACTGATCGAAGAACAGCTAAGTTCAACATAACAGTGAAAATTCCAGATTCAACCGATATGTTCAATTTAGGTGCTGGAATTCAGGATAATCACTCGTTTAACAGTTATAAATATGAACAAACACAGAATCAACCACGTTTAATTGCAAAATATATGGAGATTTAAGAAGCTCAGATCGGACTCAAAACTTGATCGCAAACGCAAAAATCGATCTAAATCAAAAATCTGAATTAATATGACGTTCTAAGCGACTGAAATCAGTACGTAAATCAATCCTAACATATAATTTATCACTTAATCAGCAAAATCAACAACAAAATTCGCACAATTAAGCATATTGATCAAAATATAAGTCACGTGAGTTTTTCGATCGAAAAATCTGGTATATTATTTTGATCTGAAAATTGCAAATTCTATCCAAAATCAATCACGATTTTCTCTGATACCAATTGTTAGGTCCTGATTCATCAATCAACAAGCAATCTAAGTACGAATTCTCGGTATTCGAGTAAGAAATCTTACGGATCGAATATTCGCGATGAAGATCTTGAGAGAGGTTGTTAGCTTTCCGAGTTTCTCGATCGTATTCTCTCATTTAAGATATGAATTCGATGCTTAATATTTTCTTAATAATAAAAATTGTTATTAATTTTGATAGTGTACATCATATTTATACCTATATTCAAGGTATAATTGCTATTAAGTCCTACACTATCAAAACTTCTAATTATGCCCCTAATTACAAGGATAATGAAATAACAAAGCACAATTCTAATATTATCTTCATATTTCTCAAGTCCCTGAAGCTATTTTTTTTTTCTTTCAATTTCAAGGAGGTAAAATGGTTTTTTTTTTACTTCTTTAGGGTGTGTTTGGTATGTGGATTTTGATGGGAGAAAAAAGAAAAGAAAATGGTGGGGAAAATTACATTTGATGTTTGGTTAAAGGAAAATGAGGTGGAAAAGAAAAGGAAAGAAAAGAAAAGAAAATAATTTAAAATTACAACTAAAACTCCCTATCAAATAGTGAGGAAAACTACGGAAAACATTCTATCTCTCAACTTTTTCATGCATTATCGATGTGATTTTCAACATTGGTTTCTAAAATAAAGACGAAAGCTAGGCTCAAATCGAAAAAGTACTCGTCAAAATCCGATATGCTAATACCTCGGATTTAACAAGACATTATTATGTTTTATGTTTGCAATAGTTCGACGAATTGCCTCAATGAAATATTTTGTAAATAGTCACGTTCTTATGATTATACCAACTAGTTTCAGAGAAAATAAATTTGCATTCCTAAATCAAACACCAACAAGGAATTAATCTTTCTTAGATTTTAGCTTTCTTTTCTTATATTTTTTTTCTAATCAACATCCACAAACCAAACACACCCTTAATGTTTAATGGACTTTAGTATAATTAATAAATGGACTTTTGATCAATAGGAGATTTGATATTATGTTAGACTAGAATTATAACTAACTAATGGGCCATAAACTCTAATGACGTTAATAAAAAAATCGAGTACATGATCACGTATTAGGTAGCAATTTAACTACCCGACACCCGATCCGAATTACTTAATTCGGGTATCGAGTTATCCGATACCCGACTAAAATATTCAATTTACCCGCCCCAATCGGATCGGTTTTACCCGAAAATTTCAAATCTGATTGCCCACCCGTAGTTCCATTCATCATTGGATGACAACTGTTAAACTCAGTCCCCAATTGTATATGCGTTATTTCAATAGTGAATGGAACACGAGATTGGAACAACATTTGGGAAAAGAGAATCCAACTAGTAACATAATATTGTTTTAACTTACTCCCAACTTTAAATAGAGACGCCTGCGACATCCGTAAAACTCAATGTAAAACATGAAACGATAACTTACTCGAAGAACCCATTTTTATGACATTATAATTATTAGTAATTGTGGATTAGAATTTATATAAACATTAGTTGTTAATAATGGAGGTTGTGAACGTTGGATATTTATATAAATGGAAGATGTAATAATTTATTGTGTTTGTAATTTGAGATATTTAATAGTAAATGTGTGATTTGCATTTGTAAAAAAAAGAATAGAATAAAAAGTTTAGTTCTTTAATTTCTTCTCTAATATTTACATAATTGCACTTAATATAATACTTAAATTTATAACAATTCTAGCATTTAAAGAAAAATCATAAATTTTAATCGTTAGGTATATTGATTTTTATTTTTAATTAATACTGATAATTCTAAAAATAAATCATGAACTTCATACGGCGAAGTAAATTTATGTCTCTGATTTATTTTTCAATAAAAATAAGTCTGAAGCGTACTTGGTTGATGACTTTAATATGATGTTGGATTTTCCATTTATTTTGTCGAAGAAATTATCAGAAATCAAAATTTATTCCAACACATGAAGTTAGCAATCTATTATTACTATTATCAAATGTGTTGTCTCAAAATTAAAAACAGTGTATTTTAGTGATCCAAAATTAAAATTTTGCTATCAATTGAATTATTGTCTCATAAGACTTTGGTCAAGTGGTCGGATTGTGATATCTCAAAAAACGGAGTATGTTCCAACAGGCGAACAATGAGCCTCATCGATTCATTAGGAAGTATACTAGGACTAGTGGATACCTCTTGACAACTTGAAAGGATAATACTGTATTTTTTCCTCAACGTTATGAAGATTAAAAATCCATAACGGCTAAGATATCAAGACCCATAACATAAATCAAACTAACAAAATATAACTTTTTTAGTCATTTGATCATATCAAAGGGGCTTATCAAATATATATATATATATATTTATATATATGTGTATATATTATATATATGTGTAATTAGGTCTACACATAGTTCTATACGTTGGTGTGATTCTCAATATTCCATATGTTTCTTCGATACAATACATTATAAATAAAGTTAATAAAAATTAATAGTCGTAAAAAGAACAAACCAAACCGCCACATGACGGAAAATCCAAGAGAATAATTATTTAGAGCTGATAAAATCTGTTCAAAGATGTATCGTATTGATAAATTTTGTTCTATGATTTGTCGCATATTGATTGTGCAGCACTCTTTGTGGAATAAAATTAAAAATGCGTTCATATTATTACCTCTCTTACATACTTCGTCTTGTAAGCACATACTTTGTTCTGTTTTGATTCCTTACGGTTGAATGTCAATGAAGTCTCTCTCTTCAATTGATTGACCACATCATATAATGGGTTGAGATTCTAAAAAGTGGCTGACCACATCGATGGCTTTACGATGAAACACCATAATATTTCCTCATAAATTTATGTGATCATCTCTCGTGTTTGCGGTCCCAAATGCGAGGTCGTTGATTTCTAAGATGGTATCAGAGCAATTATTTCGCTACATCCACGCGTGTTAGGCCAATCATGTCACACGTAAGGGGCGTGTTGAGATTCTAAAAAATGGGTGTTGTCCAACATTGATTAATCAAAGCTTTTAGATTCACTTAATATATCAAGGGTCAATCTCCTCCAACCATTAATTGGTTTTAGGATAAAACTACATCAAGTTATGTGGTCATCTCTACATAATGGTTCAATTAGAAAATTAAAACATTATTATTATTTTATTTTTTGCATTGCTTCCATCTAGTCATAGAAAATTGATTTTGTAAGAACTTTTAACTCGGTATTTTTTGTTATAGAGTAAAATTTGGTCTTGAAATCTCAAACTACCACTTTTCCGTATTCGACTGTATTGAAAAGGTCATGTAGGAAATCATAACGTACGATGGCAAAATTATGGCCACTGAGTTTTTGATTTTCAATTTGGATCGTTACAATTAATAATTAGAAAAAAAAGGTCACTAACGACATGTCGTATTTTGAACAAATTCATCTCTGATTATATTTCCGACAAAATAAATCGGAAAATCCTATTTGGCTGACATAGAATATCTCTCACCTGGTTGTTGGCTACCTTGATATTGGATTCTGACTTATTTTGTCGGAAAATTTATCGGAGATAATGATCATTATAATTGATTAGCTTGACTATTGGCATGTCGGTTTCAAATTGTAAATATAATGATCCAATATTAAAAAATCAATACAATTCGTTATCCTTAGTTGAATATTGACCTGAAATATTTCTCACCTACTTGGTTGAATTCATATATGATTCCCCATAGTTATTTTGGTCGGAAAAATGACCGATTTATCCCGACACAAGAACTTAGTGATATATTTGTGATCATGATCCAAAATGGAAAATCAGCATAATAGGCCATAGGGATCCCTAAATGCATCAATCTTCTATGAAAAAATTCAACAATAATTTTTTGAAAAAAAAAATCAAGTTGATTAGCTTGAATAAATAAATTATAAGATAGGTAAGGGTGAAAATAAACAAGTTTTTGAGAGGTGGCAAAAGGTCCTTTCTTACAACTGAATACATACAAATCATAATACCATCACGAGTCATACATAGTTAATATCGTTCGAGTTATAACCGAAACTGCATGAATTTCATCAAAGTGTTACAAAAGCTGGAACATGCTTGAGATAAATCCAAAACATTATTACAACTTTATCAATAAAATACAGAAACTTGACACCGCAATCATCGATCTAAACGTTGAGTTTTAACCCACAAAGCGAAAGAAAGGAGTAATCTCGTCTCCTATAAATGGTTGTCACTCAGATATGTACATTGAATTGCAAGCCAAATCAGAAGAGTATAGTATACAATCTCAAACTTATTTCATCCCCAAAAAAGAATGAACATGAATAGCTGCAATAATCTCGAAATGACCCCGAAAAAACGGGAATTCTCAGCCATCGAAGCGGAGACCAAAATAATAAAGAGACGAAGAAGATGCTACAACGAACTACAGCAGACGACGACGTTCCAACTCCACGATGCTGGTTCTGATTCCTCTGCTAATAAGGCTATCACTTCCACCACGACGGTGAAACGAAGCTCGAAATTTAGAGGCGTCAGTCGGTATTTTCTTCTTCTGCTGTCCCCTTTTTTTGCCATAAATGCCCCCAAATTATTTTGTAGATTTTTGAAAAAAAAATATAAATTTAAAATATGATACACTCCCTTCAGGCTTAAGCTTTTAGTGAAGTGGTTTATCAACCAGTGATGAACTTTTCTGATCGATGGTTTCAGGCATAGATGGACGGGGCGATATGAAGCTCATTTGTGGGACAAGTGTTCTTGGAATGTAACGCAGAAGAAGAAAGGAAAACAAGGTTCTTCATTAGTATAATTTCGCTGTAATATTTGTTTTTTTTAAAAAGGATAATCTTTTTTACTCAATTACTGATGTGCTTTTTGCCTTTGCAACTTCATCTGGTGATTCTTGTGTCATGGAGCAGTTTATCTTGGTGAGTGATTACATATACATGTATCAGTTTTATACTTAATTTTGTTATTTCAAGCTAACCAGCATTTTTACAGGAGCCTATGATGTCGAAGAAGCTGCGGCAAGAGCATATGATTTAGCTGCGATCAAGTACTGGGGAACGTCGACGTTTACGAATTTTCCGGTATAATTTGTTGATCATCAGATCTTTAATTTCAATTATCCGATCCGATAATCATAGTACGCTCTACAAATACTCTGCAGACATCAGAATATGTGAATGAGATCGAAAAAATGCAAGATATGACTAAGGAGGAGTACTTGGCCTCTCTCAGAAGGTAGCAGCACTATCTGACAAATTGTACAATTTTCTTACATGTTGCAATTATTATGATTATTTTACAAAGCTGCAAAATTACTTCTTGATGAAGAAGAAGCAGCGGGTTCGCAAGGGGCGTATCAAAGTACCGAGGAGTTGCAAGGTAAAACCGTCGTATTTCAACTTTATACTGAGAAAACGACGAATTCAGCGTCCGAAAGGCGACAAAATCCCGCAAAAAATGGAGTTTTTTGTCATGAAACGAATATAGACACATACGTAAACCAATATTAATGCACGTTCTGCAAAAAAATATTCCAAGTATACAACAGAACATACTGAGCGTGCTTCGTCGATGATTACGCTATAGATATAAAATCGCATACTGAGAACGAATTTGCATTGCGTTGAATTGAATGAATGCAGGCATCATCATAACGGGAGATGGGAGGCTAGAATAGGCCGGATCTTCGGGAATAAATACTTGTATCTCGGCACTTACGGTGGGCATCTATCCATTTTTAACAATACATACATTCATAATGTCAAAGAATGAATGTGCTGAAAAATAAAATGCCCTTTAACTCAGACTAAGAAGCCCAACATATAAGTCCAATTGGTGTTCCACTAAATATTCATTGACAATATATGGAGTAGCCCACTAAATATACCGTTATTTTATGTGGGATTGGTTATGATATGGCAACTAAAATGTTGTCCATAGAAATGAATAAGATTGATTTTATTAAGAGATTGTCGAAATTCGACGCAGGCACGCAAGAAGAAGCGGCGAAAGCATACGACATAGCGGCGATAGAGTACAGAGGAATGAACGCAGTCACCAACTTCGACATGAGCTCTTACATCACGTGGATGAAGCGTAACAACGTAGATGACTCATCAAACAGTCCCTTCAATACGTCCTATCAAATCTCGACCGTCGATTCATCCAACTCGGCTAGCCTCAGTCGTTCGTTCCCGGGGAAGAATCCTCTGATCAATCAGAAACATGAGATCATCGAAAGGAAATCGCCATTGAGCCCGTGCAAGGAGGAGGCATCTCCTACCGCGTTGGGGCTTTTGCTTCGGTCTTCGATGTATAAGGAGATGATGGAGAAGACCGCGAACGAGGAGATAAATGATAGGAAAGATCAAGTTCAAATGCTCGACGGGTTCGGGTTCGATTGCTTCGTGAAGAATGAGGGTCGGGTCGGTTTCGGTTCGAACAAGGAAGACGGTTCAGAGTTGTACGATCAAACTGGGACGGGAACATATTTTCATAATTTTTTTTCGTACGAGGAATAAATTTCTAAGGCCATATTTTGTGTGTTTTTCCACTATTATGTAAGAAGCGAATATTCATGTTTGATCCTCAATGCTTTTTACATATGATTCCATGTTGACTAATGGAAACTTAATGTAGACAACTATGTCTTCCGGTGCTAGACATATCTATGAAATATTTCCTACGGCCATCACCACACAACACCACCTTAATTTCACACTCGTGCTTAAGTTCGTTTGAAACGAATTTGAGCCTCACCGGACGACTACAGCTTTCAAAGGGACTAATCCTCACTGATTCATGTGACATTCTCAGACCCACAAACAATGTTAGTCACGGATTTGACCCGTTACCACGAGGATTTATATTCACCCTTTAACTACCAGGTAAACCGTGGGGGCCTACATATTCAACTAGAAAAAAATATGTCCTACGTGAAAAAAAGGCAAAATTGGAGGTTGCACTTGTTTTGCTTTTGCTTCGCTTGTACAATATGTTCTCTTGGCGGTAGCTTACCGGTATTAAACGGTCTGCTCTCGTGATCCAAAACCCAACCCTGCCTCTGCGTAACGTCGATTACCGCCTTCACCTTCGAAAAAGTTGAAACCGTATCACAGTTCTTACCAATTTATCTTCACTTGGAAGAAAAATAGTACGTCAGAGAAATCGAAAAACTTCCCATCGCAAGCTCCATGGGAAAAGCTACAACTACCCATCAAGAAAATTCAACAATGAGGATGATTCAATGTTCCATTTTACGTGACAGCGAAACGAAAAAAAATGCGCTATATTGATTGATCAAAGATTTATTTATAATATTGCAAGGAAAAGTAACATTTCTTGAAATGAACTACAGAACATGTAAACATTCAAGTATTACTTACCTAAACCCAACTCAGAAATCTGGCACGACATTGGTCTGAAAAAAGAGTTTATTACCACACATATACGAACCTTATTACAAAACCTTGCTAACCGTATCAGTCGCTCATAAGCCAGAGCCTTATGTCGCTCCTCACCACATCCCCAAACCCAACCCTGAGGGCAGATGAATGATTACACGACCCATAATGCCTGAACGGAGCGTTACGCCCCACGGGTCCCGTGGGCCCCACCATCGTCGAAACGGTAGGAAACGGTCGGGACCAGCCAATAGTACGCATTGCAGTAAACAAGTGCCTGTTTGACGATTCCTTGTCCCTCGATCTTTCTTGATTGTATGCCTCTGTTGAGCTGTGTGAAGAGTTCTTTGCTTTTGATGTGGTGGTGTTGGAGTTATTACCACTGATGCTGCTGCTGCCGTCTGGGAGATGCTTGCCTCGGATTTGAGCCTGCGGTTTCTTCTTGTCCAGCCACCGAAGGATCCAGTTGCCGAAGCTTCGGCCAACCTCGATGTCTCTTTCTTGGATCTTGCGGTGAACGCTGATCGCCACGTCGAATACATTACGGGTCCGTCTGTATAATGCAACATAATGATGAGCTTCAAACATTATTTCAAGGAATTTAATCGTGTTTTTATCAGAAGTGTTGAAATCAACTATTGAAGCAAAAGAACAAACAGTTTGCGAGCAGTATGCAAGTGAGTCAAGACTTCAAGACTCGTCGAGTTGGAAATTCATTCATTGATTTCTTCCCAATTCAGGTATATTAAATAGCAATCAATCTTGAAACTTTTCAATTGCGCCATAGTACGATTGTCACTTACATCATACTACAAGATTTTGAGTTTCTCCAGGAAACATCCAGAGCATTAAACGCACAAGTAAGGATGAAAGATTTCTATCGAAATTTTATACAGAGAGATCAGAATATCAATCGAAAAAATCAGATGTTCAGAAGAAACTTAGCCGGCATAAGAATATCGAATGCACACAAAGCTGCGGAATATTCATTACCTATGAAGAAATTGACGAATCCTTTGATGTCTAGGGCTAACGATCCTTCGCTGAAGCTTAAGAGCAAGCCTGTATGTTCGTTTGAGACCCAGAAAATAAGCAGTTGTCAGTGTGATCTCCCAAAGCACCATCCTTAATTAGGTTTTCAATCGATCATAGAACAACAATCGAAACTTCTCTTCTTCCCCAAAATGTGATCTCTTTCATTCAATACAACAGGTGTTAGCCATTATGTAACAACGAGACTTCTTGTATCGCAAGCCGTGTTGATGCGCTCCCAGAAGTTTCATTCAATGAACTTTCTCTCGTATTTTGTTTTATTCCTGTTTTTCCTTTTCTTTTACCTTTTCTTTTTCTTTTTTAATAATATAGTAAGCGCTACCGTAACGTCGTAATAGTAGCGGACATCATCGTAGCCGTTGATGAATATGAATCGGTTAACCCAAACACAATCTAATCGAATGGTTCGGGTTACAGATTGGATTTCGGCTTATCGGACTCATGCACACGCGAAAGTTTTATTTAGGTCGTCTCCAACCAAGAACACGAAAATACAGTTAGGTTTATCCTAAAATACATTTGCTACAATGTTTTATTTCAATCCATTAACTCTATTTTCTACAGTAGTTTTTACTCCAATAACCCATTAACTCTATTTTTTACACTAAAAAAATAATATTCAACTCATATTCTTAGTTATTGTTATTATAATTTAATTATAAAAACAAAAATATTATAAATTAAATTTAAATTACTGAAAATTTATTTTTTATTTATATTATCAGAATGTAAATAATAATTTATAAAATCTATTAATATATAATTGAGATGTTAATTTAAAAGCAAATATACTCATATTTTCTATGTGAAAATATTTTTATTTCATAAAATAAAAACGAAACATATTAATATTAAAGACGTTTATAAATATTAATTTATTATTTTAATTAGTTTAAATATAACTAAATATATTTCTATTTAAAAGAAAATAAAAATAAAATAAAATTATAACTCTTTTTTAGACTCGATAAATAGATTTACTTAAATATAGATTAAATATAGAGTATATCTGTCTGCCAAATCTATAATAGTATCAAAGTAAAATACCGTTGGAGAAGATGTATACTTTTGTGTTTTACTATAAAATACAGTAACGTTTATGGCGTGTGCATTTTTCGGTTCGACCCGAACCCCTGACACCTCTTGGCCCGACAGGCGGCCTTAATAAATAAACTTCGTTGAGGGAAAGAGGAAGAAAAAAAAAAAAGAAATCCCAAACGTCAAATACGTGTTTTCTCTTTCGTCTTCTCCGATCTCTCAGCAATTTCAGCTCAATTTTGCCCGTATGTTGTAATAATTCGGCCTAATCGAACCGTCGTTTTCTAAATCGTCCAAACTGTGAAAATTTTTTAATTTCCCGATCCCAATCCTACAGGGTTTGTTGAATTTTCGTCTTTCCGATTCCGATTGCTTTGATCTAGCAAGGCAATCCACGGTTTTCACTTTCTTCTGATCCTTGCGTATCCAATTATTCATATTCAGAGGCAGAGATGAGTTTTCAGGATATAGAATCGGGTCGCCGGGTTGGGTACGCAAACGGGAGGCAGGATCCGAGTCAGGCCGTTGCTTCCGGAATTTTTCAGATCAACACTTCCGTTGCCACATTCCAACGGCTAGTCAACACCCTCGGTACCCCTAAAGACACGCCCCAATTGCGTGAAAAGCTGTTAGTTTCCTTTTCTTTTCCATCTTATTGCGCGTATTGTTGTATAAGGAAAGATTATGTTTTATGTTGCATAAGGATTTATATTGTTGATTAGTTCCTCGTTAGGCGGATGAGTTTTCTTTGGTTGTTTTTTGTTTCTCAGTTCCAGTTAGCTGAACGCATTAGCTAGTGAAGATTTTTTGCTTTTTTCTTTTTCTAGGAATTTCTTGGTATTTAGAATAGAAATTATGTGTCCGAAGCTGAATTTTTTGGGGGAGAATTAATTTTCTATCTGACATTTAAATTCACAAGCCTGAAGTGTTAAAGTGTATCTCATTTCTTAATGAGATGCTCTGTTGTGTTAATAACATCCATCATTCAAGGCTTTTAGGATGACTACAAATGTCATGCTTACATGTTGACGTTGTTATGTGTTTGCAGGCACAAAACTCGGCTACATATTGGGCAGTTGGTGAAGGATACGTCAGCTAAGCTTAAGCAAGCTAGTGATACAGATCACCGTGTTGAAGTCAGTGTAAGTGTACTCAACTGTTGATGTCAACATAATACAATTCTGTGGAAATAATTGTCTACAGTGGTTTAGTCTAGCATGAACTGTCGCGTGTTTTTTTTACTTGAGGTGATCATTATTAATGTCGTATTTTCTGCAGGCAAGCAAGAAAATTTCAGATGCTAAGCTTGCAAAAGATTTCGAGGCAGTGCTCAAGGAGTTTCAGAAGGCTCAGCGGCTTGCAGCTGAGAGGGAGACAGCTTATTCTCCTTTTGTTCCGCAATCGGTGCTTCCTTCAAGGTTAAGAACTTACAGATGTGATGTTTAATTTTTACCGTTGTGTAGTAGTGTATGCCTTTTATGATGTTATAGTATGCCTTTTACTAGATGGAGATGATTAAGTGTTTTTCGGTTGTTGCTTGTCAATGTTATTTGCTGCAGTTACACAGGTGGAGAGGCAAATGAAGAAAGTGACAACGGTCAGGCGCAACAAGCACTTCTTATGGCATCCAGAAGGTATTTGCTTCTATATATATTATACCGTAAGTTTAATTCTGCTTCACTTAATCGAGACACATTACAGTAACCTTTTTAACAGTTTTTTCATTGTATTTGATATTGCGTTCAGTTAAAAATATTCTCTATCCTTTCACCACATTTCTACTGTTGAAATTTTTTGAAGTTTCCAGTTGAACGTTTCCTGTTTGCTGCATGCACTTTCCTCAACTCTCTGTGTTCCAATCTTCTTCTCCATTTCTTTCCTTTTTTTTTTGTAGCAATGATTGGAAATTCTTATTCATGTCTCCTCCATCATGAAATATTTAGTTATGCTTTATGTGCTGCAGGCAGGAGGTTTTGTTGTTGGACAATGAGATATCTTTCAACGAGGCAATAATAGAGGAAAGGGAGCAAGGGATACAAGAGATACAGCAACAAATTGGTGAAGTAAATGAAATTTTCAAGGACCTCGCCGTACTTGTTCACGATCAAGGAACCATGATAGGTAATTCTATTCACTTTGTTTTCTTTTTTCTTTTTCTTTCTATTTTTTTTTTCCAATTTAAACCGTTCATTGGGAATCTGACATCGGAGTCTCTTCTCTCTTCTCCAGACGATATTGGCTCCAACATCGAAGGTTCTCATGCTGCAACCGCTCAAGGGAAATCACAACTCGTGAAAGCAGCTAAGACCCAGAGATCAAACTCCTCTTTGGTAAGATAAAATCCATTCGATCCTCCGCTCCTTGAAAAATTTTCAACTTAATTACACCAATAAAAGACTTATATTGCGGTACTCTTTTGCAGTTTTTGAATAATTTTCACTTTGACATTTACTACTCATCTCCTCTTGTAGACTTGTTTGCTGCTCGTGATCTTTGGGATTGTGCTTCTCATAGTAATCGTCGTACTCGCTGCCTGATGATCATGGCTTACTTTGCAAGCGCGTGGAAAAGAAAGTTCGTTCGTTTAATCATGTTTTTTTTCATGGAATTATTATTATTATTATTCGCTTGAGAAACTCGGTGATATTGTCGAGTGCAAGTGTGTGTGTGTGTTTATTTGTAAATATCGTTACCGGATATTTTGTGTGTTGTTATCGTGTGCAATGATTTGTATTTCTGTATCCCCATCTATTCGTTTCTATAAGCCATCGTATACGTGGCAAATATCTCAATATAATAAAATTTGATGATCTAACTTTCAAGATAAGGGAACAAAAGATGCTCTTGGATATGCAGCAATGTGAAGGGGTGGGGGGGCTAAACCCATATATCTTCCGACAATTGTCGGAAAATTCTCGATCTTCTCGATCCGCATTCATTATGCGAAAGCAAAAAATAGTACTCTCCATTTCCATTCATGCAGTGATTTATCCAGTTTTTTCCCCGCTGTGTATCTCTATACCCTGTTCTTTCCAAATATATAATAGTTTTATTTTCTGTTAATATAATGGTGGCATATTCGATGTGCACAAGGGAACAAAAATTAAAAGATGTGTTGTGAAAATTGTGGTGGCCTTTGTAAAGAGAGAAATAGAGAAAGAATTAAGAAAGATGAAGTAATAGAATTATCAGCAAGGGTGATTTCGTAATTTCGTATGTTGAATCCCCGCAGGAAATTGGGCGGGGAGTATGATCGCCTCCCCTCTCTTTCCACCAAAGGGGAGAAAACTTTCCCAATCGCCGCCCAACGGGGAGTGAAAGCGAGGAATCTCCGCCCAATCACAAAGCCTATTTCTTGGATATTGGGAAGGAAAAATAGAAATTCAACATCGAATGTATCATCAAGAATGTTTGGGTTTTTCCGAGCCTTGGCTACCCGAGTAGGAACATATAGTTGCCAGGATTATAAGTAACGCAGAAGTAGCTGCAACACTAAAAGTGACGAAAGATACGACCCGAGCATGTTCTTCATTCCCACGTGGTATTTCCCATACTACAATGAGGCTACTACTGTTGAAGCCGCCATTAATGACATGATTTGTGGGCACAAGCAAACAGCTTCGACAGTGGGAGCAGCTCTCATTGAAGCTGCTGCTGCAGCATATGAATACATCAGGTACCACCTCGAACTCAACCCTCGAAAACCCATTTACTCCTAAAGCCTGCAAGAAAATAAACAGAAACATCGCTGCGTAGCTAACTATAAATAGTTTACATATTTTTCTTGCTCCTGCACATAATTCATAGGCTAATGGGGTTCGTTCACTTACAGGGTACCGTGCGTGTAACGGGACCCGAACGATGACTTGGGATGTGCTCACATTCATGTGAACTTCAACCACGGACCGGTTCGAGCGAAACGAAGGCAATTCAAGGTTCGTATCGCCAAAAGCTGCAGCATCTTTAAACACTGGAAATGATAGCATAACGATGATCGAAACTTAAATAATCATGGATCAAAACCGAATAAAATAGAACTTGCGTGCTTTATGGGTTGTTCAGTAAGTAGAAACTCGATAAATTAATACTCTATTATTTAATAAACTCTCTAAGATGACATATTTTTGCGGCCTGTACTCGGGGATAAATGTATTAAATTAATAACTCTCTAATACATTTTTATGATTTCTATAGACCCCGTATAAAATATAAATTAAGAATTCGTCATATACGACATATCATTACATGAATGATTTATGAAGTTTCTTGAATATGACTCATTTGCCTTCTGTAGAAATAAATTTCGCATCAATTTTGTCTCTAACTTTCGTTATCATTGAACAGAAGATGCATAATACGGTTGGAGATTGAAGAATTGTTTTTTTTCAAACTTAGCTCTTCATTTGAGATATGCATATATGGTACAATAATTAAGGCTCCAGCATCTTCAAACTCCAGAAACGATAGCATAGAGATCAAAACCAAACAAAAAGAACGTTATTTAGAGATCTATCTAATCTACCTCCGCGTTGAACGAGGTGCTGCAGCTCGAACGGATCGGCGAATACGCCAGATGGCAATCTCTCTATGGTTATGACTTTACAGTCGTGTTTAAAAAGCTCGGATTTGAGTTCTTGGTGCAAGTTAAAGCTGATCGACGAAGATAAGGTACGATGAGAGCCTTCGCCTACGAGATCTCTCTTGAAAAGGGATAATTCAGGCGGGGGTAGGCTTCTATCTTCAAGAAGTTTGTGCAGATCGAGCGGGATTTCGTTTTGAACAAAGCTGCTGAATTCTTCCGAATCGATTAAGCTGTGATGATTCTCGAAGTATGATCCTGCGATGTACTTTGGCGGATGAACTTGGAGTGCCTGCAATAATAATACAGTGTTTTATCAATCGCATTTTTTGACTGACATAGTACTGCAAGTTGCAACAGCGTATCTCGATCGCAATCAAAGGATATGATAAAAGACTCCAATCGAAATGAATGGAAAAAAAATTCGAAGTTCTACTCACAGAAATTGGGGAGCCGGTGATAACGAGAAGAATCAGCAATCGAATCATCGAACCCAAATTCGAATAAAAAGTGAATCAGACACCAACGACGAGAAATCTGATCTGAGCCAGGGTTAGAAGAACGGTGCGAGATAATGCAAATTGGATGCTAAAGTTGATTTGCTACAAACTGTCATGGATCAAGCAAACACGTATTTGCGATCGATGATTGAGGTGAGTAAGAGACGAATTGGGCCTTTAGGGGGTAACTGAAATGGGTCGAAGATATAAGTTGGACCGTTATTTTCATATTTAGTATTCGGCCCACTATTGACCTTTTTTTTTATGGATTGTGTTTTTGTAGTGTGGTCTCGAATCTCGATACAGTGAAAATGGAAATTTAAAAATAAACTTCATGTTCTCTGTTTTTCTCTCCTCAATCTGCCTCTCTCCCTCTCCAAAACTCAATCCAATCTATCAATTCACTCAAAAACACTAAAGGCGAGGCCTTTGATGATACAATGAACCCTAATCTAATCTAATCTAAGAATAGAAATTTAATAAAAAATAATTCAACAATCCACCCACGATTTTTGTAATCATGACGAAAACTGTACACATAAAATAAAAATGAAAGACATAGAGTTCACTGAATGAAATTACTCGCGGTTTCATAATTGCGAACACTTGTTGCATTGAAGGACAGAGATCACATATGGGGAGAAAAGAAGTTTCGGTTGTTCTTTTGTGATCGATTGAAAACCTAATTAAGGATGGTTCTTTGGGAGATCACACTGACAACCACGTATTTTCTGGATTTGGATCGAACCTACAAGCATGCTCTTAAGCTTCAGCGATCGAAAGATTGTTAGCTCTAGGCATCAAAAGGTTCGTCAATTTATTAATAGGTAATAAACATTACGCACCTTTGTGTGCATTCGCTTAGTAACAGATTCTTATGCATGCTAATAAGATTGATTAGTTTTGCGGTACAGTTGAAGATTTGTCGTTTAATCTTTCTTGAACATCTGGAATTCTTTGATTTTGATAGAAACCTTTCATCCTTTTTTGTGCGGTTAGTGATCCTGGTGTTACTGGAGAAACTCAAAAGTAAAAAAGAAAAAAGAAAAAAAATAGTTTCATCCTTATAGAAAACCTTCAATGGAAGGTCGAAGGGGCAGCGCTCGGTTCATGCATTATGGGTCGTGTAATGATTCTGCCCTTGGGGTTGGATTTGAAGATATATATAATCCAGGGTCAGGGCAGATCGGCCTCCGTAGGTGCGGCGGTGGCCGGAGGTTTGGATAAATTTGAGAAGGATATCTTCAAGGTCATAACATCATCCGGAGTCAAGTCCAACATGTTATATTTTTTTTTTCCTTTCTTGTTGAATTATTTATTTTTATTTTATTAATTGAGTATTAATGATTTGAATTTGAATTGATACATATCTGAAGTAGAACAAATACATCCTTGCAATATATAATATTATGTATTGTTTCGCATTTGAAAAAGTGCGGTCAATCTTCAAGTCATATCGACACGCCCCATTCGTCCATGTCTCGACCGACAGCCCCATGTTGAGCACGCTGCTCCTTACCGGCTCTAAAACGTCCCCGTGATTGATACGGGGAAACCGTCGATCAAAGCATTCATCACTGAATCTGTCGTCATACAATGCCTACAAGGATGCAAAATAGGAAACTGGTTCGACTGCATCTCCTTTCATTCCACCTCTGAGCTCGGCCTCCCTTTCATGCCTCGATACCAGGTAACAAAAGTTAATATGACTCGGTATATAATCAAAGGGTGGTGACTGTAATAAATTAGTATGCTTGAATATTTTTTTCTATACATTGTTTGTAATCAAAGAAGACGATTTTGCGTCAATCACATGCAAGGCCGATGCAGCCCTCGGTAGTGCAATAGACACATTGGTTCAAAGTCGGTTCACACTCCACAATGGTCGAAGGGAGAGTTGCGATCTGGTCGTCGGTTTAACGCTGAAGGATTGATTCATCAGCGAGCCGCTTAATTACTCCGATGATCACTTTGGACTCTGCTGGCAATAGATAGTGAATCAGTAGGTAGGGACTGTGTGATAATGCATTGTATCATTGAACTTTTGAATAACTTCTACGTATCCGACGTAAGGATTGCTGGCAATGTATGTTTTGGTATGTTTTATGCATATTTTTAGTACCGTAAGTGCATTAATAAGAGCAATAAGATCTTCCTTGTCAGTGGACAAATAATCACACTGAAGCAATTAAAAAAATTAAAAGTAAAGTAACGCATCTTCCTTGTCTCATGCTTGCTAATCCCTCCTGGCAAAAAATAATTGAGACAGATGCGTCTGATATTGGCTTCGGAGGAATATTAAAACAAGTTTCTCCAAAAGATAAATTCGAGCATCTAGTTAGATTCCATTCAGGAAAATGGAATAATGCTCAGAAAAATTATGCTACTATAGCCAGAGAAGTTCTCGCTATAGTTAAATGTGTTTTAAAATTCCAGGATGATCTTTACAATCAAAAGTTTTTAATAAAAACAGATTGTCAAGCAGCAATATTTATGTTTAATAAGGATTTTAAACATAATGTCTCCAAACAAATGTTTGCGAGATGGCAGTCACATTTAGCCCCTTTCGATTTTGAAATAATTTATAAAAAGGGAAGTGATAATAGTCTTCCTGATTATCTTACTCGTGAATATCTAACATGAGTGTTATGCAAATTGCAGCAATGTCCCAATATGGGAGAGGTTTCGCCTCTAATAGAGGTGGACGTGGTGGTCGTGGTCACGTTATTGCCCAAATGGGAATAAGAAACTTGTGAAAGAAAATCTTTCACAATTTTCTGCATCTTCAAGTAATACTTGGAGTAAAGAAGATCCAACATACAAGGAGTTTCTTGAATACAAGAAACAAAAAGCGCAATCGCAAGAAAAGGAAGGTACTTCCTATGCAAAAATTATTGCAGACGACGACGAAGACGTCGACTATGAAAGAAAGAATCGTACAGAGGTAATACTTCTGTTAGAATTCAAAGATCTAAAATGGTCTGATGAACCTTGGACAATTATGTCAAGGTATTTGGAGAAAGCATCATATGCTGCTCCTTTCTATAAATCTCGTGACAATTACGAGAATATTTTAAAGGCCACTGGTACGGCTGATTTTGAGCATTTTAATGCGGGTAATACCCAAATTGCTCAACGAAAAGGTTATACCTTCAGCAAAATTATTTTTAAGCAGATAATTACTGCTGAAAATTGGGCACTTCATCCCTTAAAGGATAGAGAATATCTCCATCCCGAATCAAAAATTTTGATCAAATTTAATTATTATGATTATATCGATGCCTTTAATAAGGTATTTTTATATCAAAATGATAATAAAAAACATTCTTGGTGGATTAAAATCTGCTCAGATGTTTACAAAAAGGATATTCCAAATTGGTTTTATCAATGGTGGCTATCATATGGCGCATCCGTTGAAATTTTAAAGGAACCTTTCTTTGGTCTTTACCAAGAATGGGTCAAAGTTTCTCCATTTCTAATAGAGGCGGAACATAATAAACAATGTATTGAAGGAATGGCTTCTTTACACTTTTATATTGAATTTTCCATTCCATGGATTTGGAGATGGACTCCAGAAGTGGGTTATACCCAACAAAAACTTCCTTGTCTTCAGAGAAATTTTTATACAAAATTTTGGAAAAAAATGATTAGGAAAAATCAGACTGGCGAATACGAAAGTCAGCAAACGATTGATAAAATCGAAGAGAAAATTTCTCTTTATAAAACTGCGATTAATAATCATCAACAAAGGGAAGCCCCTAGTCCCTTTGAAACCATTTCTCGAAGACTTAATCTTCAAAAGGGTAAAATGAAGACCAACGAAATTATTGACGCATATCTTGAAGAAATGAAAAAAGATATTGCAAAAAACTTTGGAATGGACATTTCGGATATTTCAATGGACACATCATCAAAAGATGAAGAAATTTGCCTTGCTGGAGGACAAAGTCCGGAGAATCCGGAAGACATCTTTATTGAAGATATTGATGATGCTCATGACCGCATCACACAAGAAATTGCAATAATTAAAGACAAGGTGGCACAAATTACCAAGTCCCGTGAAGAATTTGAAGATCTTAAAGCCAAAGGAGCACTCAAAATGGACAAAACAATTAAAAGTTGATTGGGACATCAACGGTGAAAAATTTTCCACAACTAGCTTTAATAAAGCTAAAGTCAAGATCGAAGACTTTCTTGCCATTTTTATCACAGCTGGCAAGATTCCCTCAACAAGTGGAATGGCTACGAAGAAAATATTTTTCTTCTTTAATTTTTGTACTTCTATAAATAGCATTGAAACCCAAATGTTTAGGGTGTGCTTTCTTAGGTACTCTTTGACTCTCTCCCTTGTAACTCTCCTCTCTTGTAAAAGTAATTAAGAATTAAAAGTTGAAGATCGTTGTACAACTCCTCGACTCAAAGTAAGTTTTTATTTTGTTTTTATATATTTTTTATCTCATTTAGCCTTAATGGAAGGCTAAAAATTTTGTTAAACTACACCAAGATGCCTTAATACCCTAAAAACATGGTTTTATATTATTTTGTGGTGAAAAATCGATTGAAAGATTTAAGTCATGGATAAAGGTTATAATGAATTCTGAATTACGATTAATTCTTTATCGGCGTTTGGCTAGCCCGTGTTGCCGCAATAAAAGGCGTTTGAGGGCGAAGGCTGTTACCGATGGAATTCATCGAATCAGAATTTTATTATGTAAACTTAACCCTTGTATCCGACGATTTTAATTCATTCAGTAGATCCCAACGAATTCATGCTCAACAATTCGTATAATGGTAGATGCATATACGAATGGAATCTTGATGGTTATACCGAAAGACAAATTTATAATATGATACATAGAATGCTTATGTATAGCACGATTTGCAAAGCCAATCAAAATAATGATAGAGCTGTTGCAAAAATGATCGTCGCTGGCTTTACTGGTCAGTTAAAAGGATGGTGGGATAATTACTTATCTCAACGCGAAAAAGACGATATTTATCTGACCATGAAAGAAGAAGATGGTCAACAAGTGGATAATGTTGTCTACACACTTTGTGTAAACATCATTGAACACTTTACAGGCCGATGGTCTGATAATTCTGAAAATATCAGAACTCTTCTTCAAAATCTTAGATGTAAAACTCTTACATCCTTTAGATGGTACAAAGATACCTTCCTTAGCCGAGTTATGGAACTCCCTGAGTCAAATAGTACTCACTGAAAATCTAAATTTATAGATGGTCTTCCTTCTCTTTTCGCAGAAAGAGTAAAGAATAATCTTAGAAAAGGAGAATCGAGTATCGATTATAACTCCTATACTTATGGTAAACTTATTGGAACTCGCATACAAGAAGGTTTAGCCTTATGCAATGAAATTAAATTAAATAAACAAGTCAAAAGACATTCTTTAGATGAAAAGAAACAATTAGGAGAATTATGTGGTCAATTTAGCATGGAAAATCCCTCTACGAGTAAAACTCGTAAAGAACATAAAACTAAAAAATATTCTCCTAAGCAATACGAAAAAAGAAAATTTAGAAAATCTAAAAGAAGAGAGCAAAAATTCTCTAAGGAAAATAATTTTCAACACAGAAATAAATTCCCTCCTATTGTCTGCCGAAAGTGCGGAAAAATTGGTCATAAAGCAAGTACTTGCTGGACTAAAAAGAAAATTAATAATCTTGAAATTGATAGTGAATTAAAAGAAACACTATCAAAAATCCTCCTTAATTCTGATAGTGATTCAGAATACTCTTCAAATAATGAAAATAACATTATTGAAGATATTTCATCAGAATCTGATGAATGCCGTAACTGTCAAATAGGACAACCTTGCTCCAAAGATTCAGATAAATCAGAATCTGAATTAGAAAATGATAATTTATATCAAATTATTTCCCAATTTCAAGAGGGTAATGTTCTTGACAATAATCTCTTAGAAGTAATGAAATTACTTCGAAATAAAAATAAATACGAATCCCCAGTTAATATTAAAGATTTAACTGTTGAAATTTCAATTCTTAAAACGGAAGTTAAAGAATTAAAATTAAGTAACAATAATCTAGAAAGAAGACTTTCTAAACTTGAAAAGGGAAAAGAAATCCTTGATGAATCATCTTCAAGATCCCTTGAAGAATTTACCGGATATTGAGAAACTTCTTGAAGAAAAATTTCAACATCTTAAGCTTAATACATTAAGCGAAGAATTTGAAGATCGTTTAGAAAATTCAGATAATCTTCAAAATACATTTAATCAAGAAATTAATAAACTCAAGCATACGAAATATGCTGATAGGCCAACTCAAGGTAAATTTTATTATCCTAGGCCTACTCCCCAAGATATCTTGTTCGAAGAACAAGAATTCATGCTCAACAATTCGTATAATGGTAGATGCATATACGAATGGAATCTTGATGGTTATACCGAAAGACAAATTTATAATATGATACATAGAATGCTTATGTATAGCACGATTTGCAAAGCCAATAAAAATAATGATAGAGCTGTTGCAAAAATGATCGTCGCTGGCTTTACTGGTCAGTTAAAAGGATGGTGGGATAATTACTTATCTCAACGCGAAAAAGACAATATTTATCTGACCATGAAAGAAGAAGATGGTCAACAAGTGGATAATGTTGTCTACACACTTTGTGTAAACATCATTGAACACTTTACAGACCGATGGTCTGATAATTCTGAAAATATCAGAACTCTTCTTCAAAATCTTAGGTTTAAAACTCTTACATCCTTTAGATGGTACAAAGATACCTTCCTTAGCCAAGTTATGGAACTCCCTGAGTCAAATAGTACTCACTGGAAATCTAAATTTATAGATGGTCTTCCTTCTCTTTTCGCAGAAAGAGTAAAGAATAATCTTAGAAAAGGAGAATCGAGTATCGATTATAACTCCTATACTTATGGTAAACTTATTGGAACTTGCATACAAGAAGGTTTAGCCTTATGCAATGAAATTAAATTAAATAAACAAGTCAAAAGACATTCTTTAGATGAAAAGAAACAATTAGGAGAATTCTGTGGCCAATTTGGCATGGAAAATCCCGCTACGAGTAAAACTCGTAAAGAACATAAAACTAAAAAATATTCTCCTAAGCAATACGAAAAAAGAAAATTTAGAAAATCTAAAAGAAGAGAGCAAAAATTCTCTAAGGAAAATAATTTTCAATACAGAAATAAATTCCCTCCTATTGTCTGCCGAAAGTGCGGAAAAATTGATCATAAAGCAAGTACTTGCTGGACTAAAAAGAAAATTAATAATCTTGAAATTGATAGTGAATTAAAAGAAACACTATAAAAAATCCTCCTTAATTCTGATAGTGATTCAGAATACTCTTCAAATGATGAAAATAACATTATTGAAGATATTTCATCAGAATCTGATGAATGCCGTAATTGTCAAATAGGACAACCTTGCTCCAAAGATTCAGATAAATCAGAATCTGAATTAGAAAATGATAATTTATATCAAATTATTTCCCAATTTCAAGAGGTTAATGTTCTTGACAATAATCTCTTAGAAATGCTTAAAGAAACTGATGATCCAGATTTAAAAAATCTAATCATCAAAAGAATTATTCAAAATGAAGAAACTTCTAAAGAAGTTATTCAAAAATCCGAACCCTATAAAATGTCAGAAATAATGAAATTACTTCGAAATAAAAATAAATACGAATCCCCAGTTAATATTAAAGATTTAACTGTTGAAATTTCAATTTTTAAAACGGAAGTTAAAGAATTAAAATTAGGTAACAATAATCTAGAAAGAAGACGTTCTAAACTTGAAAAGGGAAAAGAAATCCTTGATGAATCATCTTCAAGATCCCTTGAAGAATTTACCGGTACGATTGAAAATGATAATTTTCTTTCTACTTTAGAAGTTATTACTTCTCAAAAATGGCTAGTAAAAATATCATTACTAATCGAAAAAAATTATCAAAAAGATCTTATTGCTCTTATTGATAGTGGTGCAGATTTAAACTGCATCCAAGAGGGTTTAATACCTACCCAATATTTTTATAAGACAACTCATTCTCTCAGCTCTGCTAGCGGAGAAAAGTTGCAAATTAATTATAAAATCCCAAAGGCCTATATTTGTAAAAATAAGGTCTGTATTCCTACATCATTCTTGCTAGTCAAAAGTATCACGAACCAAGTAATTCTTGGTACACCATTCCTTAGGAAAATATTTCCTATTACCAAAATAGATGAACATGGATTTAAAGGAAACTTCGAAAATAAAGAAGTGTACTTTAAGTTCATTACTGAACCAATTTCACGAATTCTTAGTGAAATAAAAGATTCTATTCTAATTAGAGCAAAAGAAAATCAAATAAATTATTTGAAACAAGAAATCAGTATACTTACGATTGAGGATAGAATCCAAAATCCTAAGTTACAAGAAAAAATTAAACTAATTCATAATGAATTTATATTGAATTTATATTACAAATATGCAATGATCTTCCAAACGCATTCTGGAATAGGAAGAAACATATTGTTTCTTTACCCTACGAGGAAGATTTTAGTGTAAGTGCATTATAATGGTACAACGTGATAATATAGATTGATACGGTATATGTAGAATTATGGTACGATGAGGCTCTTTTTTGTATCAGATATCGTATTGTAATTACACTACATTTTATGTCTTTTTTATGATCTCATAGTAGACTATATGAATGGTTAAACAATATGTTTGATGTATAAGATGTGTATGTAGTACCATGTAAGCATGGTGTGGCGTGTATTGCAGATAAGAGACACCCATTTATGATTTCTACGATCTCCTTTCGGCTCTAAAAGTACATATTTAATGGATGCATATAAAGCGTTGACATGTGATATCATTTATGACCCAAACACACGTGTTCTTCTCGATCGTCGAATGATGCAGTTTCCTTCTAAAGTTGACAAAAGATCAAACACGTGAAAAATATGTTAAGAATGTGGGGACAAGTCGTACATGTAAAGAAGCGAATGAGCTTGGTTATGTGTTCCATTCTTTTGTTCATACGTTGCATATATGTTATGAATTATTATTTTTTTCAGATGGTGTATGTATGTTGATTCGGTTTGTGGACATTTTGATTATGTGCATATTTTTGGGATTGTAAGTTTGATATGTTCAGGAAGTAAACAATATAATTGGTAAAATATTGTTTGTTATGCCTTTAATTTTGGGTACGTTAACAATGTTAGACAATGTACGCTAACTGTGTGTACTACATATACTAAACACCAACTAAATGGTATACTAAACGAACTGAGAAAATACGTTAATTAATGACTGTAAAAAAAGTGATGAAAAATACAGGAAAAGTAAGCATTATCGATATTCTGACATTAACCACATATGAGACAAATTCTGACACGCACGGAAAGTTCTGACGCGCATAGAAGGTTTTGCTCGCATAGAAAGCTGCAATATATTTGATACAATGTCGTTACCTATATTGGTACAACAAACTACGTAAATATGGTACAATATATGTACATTATATGGTAAAATCACATGCCTCTTTGAGGTAACACACGCTATATTTGATACAACTTACTAGAGTAAGAGTTTTCGTACCTGTTCGAATTAATTTTTCTGCAAAACCATTTTACTCTATGTATATACATTATATGTTTCACTTGGTATCAAATTTGTTAGTTTAACCCTTACACGTATATTTTATATTCCAAACCCCAAATTTCATAACAAGAGAATGATCATTGTATGACATCTTACTATTGAAGCTTGGAGTTAAACTATAAATCCATGATTTTTTGGGTTAATCAATGAATGTGACACGAAATGAACTATAACATATTTACGCATACTAAAGTGTTTTTGCATCGGAACTAACATAAAACATGGCGAAAAACACGTATCCTAATAAGTTGTACCAATCATAGCTTTATATTGTACAGTTGAGCAGTCTGTGAGCGTACCTTACTATGAACTTATAATGTACCACATGTACGTATTTTTATGTACCAAGATAAGTACATATATTGTACCAAATTTTGTCGGTCCACATTATGTAAAAATACGAGTCCAAAGCATCAACTATTCAATATAAAGCTCTAAAACAATAAATAAAATAGAATATTCATATATAATAGATAGAGAACTTTTAATTTAACATACATCTATACTATGTTGTAGTAAGGTGTTCTGACAATGTTCATCCCCTTCTAATAAAACTTGTCGTTATAAAACCGTTAGTGTAAGGGTTACTCTATCAAATATGATAAAAAGTTAAACATATAACTGATATATGTACGGTAATATGTTTTTCTAAAAAAATAAAATTCGAATTGCCACGCTACCCTAATTTGTTGTACTAAATATGTGTATATAGCGTACCTTTATGGAGCCATTGATTGTACCTTACAGTAGACATTTACCATACTCGCAATACTATGTTGATATACCAAGATATGTACTGGTACTGTACCTTCTGAGTTGGAAACTTTTCGTGTCAGAATATTAATTCTGAAAGTGACAGAACTTTATGACTTTCTGTGCATGTTAGAGTATCTGTATTAGAATTTGCCATGTCATTAGAATTGTATGTTTCTGTGCATCTTTTTGGTTGTTTTATTTTTCTACACTCAATTGTACAACTTTTAATATAGAGTTTAATGTGTTTAGCATACCACGTAGGATATGTTTGTTGTATTTAGTACACACGGTTACCGTACCCTTTTTAACATTGTTACAATATCAACAATTCTAGGCATAACACATTTTTTTTACCATAAACACTAACTATTATCAGAATATATTCAACATTACATCAACGACAAAAAATGCTCGTAATCAATATATACATTTACAAATCAACAAAAATGCAACATATCACCCAAAAAAAAAATACGTCATAACCTATATGCAACATAAGGCCAAAAGAATTGAACGAAAAACTAAACCTAAACGATTAAAATGGAAAAAACAAATGTCACCAACATCTGAACAAAAAGAAATAAAACACCAAAATATACCGAAGATAGAACAATACACGTATACTATGTACATATGACTCCTCTACACGTACGACGATGTGCTCGTATATTCCACATCTTTTGTAATAAATATACGGTCCTCCCATACAAGCCTTCGCTAGTTCTTAGCATGTCCAATCCCTGAAAAGATTCGAAACATAAATAGTATACAATAATGTTGGACCATATAATTGTACGTAATAAATAAATAGACACCACTTTAACAAGTATATTGGTACACAATATACATAGAATTGGTACGACAGAAAAAATATGTAAAACCAAGTAATAAAAACCAGCATTACTACGATAAAAACCCGAAGCAGATGGGGAGATGTTAGAATAATAAAACCAAATGGTTCTCTATGATATGCTTCAAAGAATAGAATCGTCGAGCTCGAACCAAAGGGCATTTACATACGATAAAAATGCAACAGGACAGGAAATTCAATCACAACCATGGAACTTGATATCGAAATAAATTGAGTATAAAATGAAAACACAACATTTACATACTCGTCGCAGAATGTAAAAACGAGACATTTACATACTCGAAGCCAAACTTGATGAATTCCAACAATGAAACATGAAAAAAACAAAATAAATTGTATAAATAACAGTAGCAAAATGTGTATACCCGACAATTTCAAGCAAATTCATGAGCACGACCTACATCGAGCAGACCCACAAATGAATTTGGACGATTATGATTTAATTTCCAACAATCCACGATAAATTGAGAAGACCCACATTAAATTGATATGAATCGAGATATCTAACGCATGATTGGTCGTGAAACCCCCCATGATTCTTCTCAATTTCTCTTTTTTTTCTTCTTTTTCATTTTCAGTTTCCCCCCTTCTTCAAATCCCCATACCGAACAAAGACACTATTGTGGTTGTCCGAACGAAAAAAAAAAAAAACGTTGTTGTTGTTCTTCTCTCCTCCCCCCCCCCCTCTCTTTCTTCTTCTCTCTTTCTTCGTTTCTGTTTCTATTTTTCTTTTTAAATCTCTTTTTTTCTAACCTCACTAAAAGATAAAAAATGAGAACAAAATAAAAATAGAGGGCAAAATCGTCTTTTTCAAATGAGTTGGTCCTTATGTCTATGAATTCTACTTGGTCCTTAAATGAAATTTTTTCTTACCGGAGAGTTATGTGATGTTTTGTGGCTACCATGTATTTAAATGTAATTTCTCTCTTTATAGTATGTAGGTAAAGTGTGTTAATATGTACATTTTAAGGTGATATTTTATGTGTTAATGACAATACTAAATATTAATTTTTAAGCAGTCATTCCAAAAATTAGAAAAAGATTTGAAGCATCAATTATTACTATTCTATATAATACTTAAATTTAATTATTTTTTAGCTTAAAACATATGTTTTTAAATCACGTTTTAATTATAGTTATTTTATATAATTCTTCGATATAACTCTTTTATTTTTTTAAGCATTAAATGTATTCTTTTTAAGACTTAAATATGTTATGTAACTACAAATATATATAATGGTATATAATGAAAGGATGTTAAATACAATGGGTAATTTTGTCGAAAATATATTGAAAATATCACCCATAAAGGTGATGGAGTCACTTAGATTTTTTGGGGTGATCCAAAACTTGAAAAACACCCCATTTTGATCACGTAGGTGATTATTCATCGCGAAGATGACTCATCACCTACGCTAAACAAAAGCAGTGATATGTAGGTGATGTGAGGATCACCGTGATGTTTTGGAGGATCACCGCAAAACATACACCCCTTAGAGATATGAGTATACATTAGAAAGTCGATAAATTAATACTCTATTATTTAATAACTCTCTAAGCTAATATGTTTTGCTAGTCGCGACTCGGAGATAACATGCTTGAATTGTAAGATAGTAGATTTTTGATGCTTTCTATAGGTCCATCTAAAATATAAATTAATAATAACTTATATACTAAATATTAATACATGAATAATTATGAAGGTATTCTTTTGGTACTAATTACAAGTACTGAAGGATGTGCATGGAGGCCTATCTTCAAGGTAACTTGTGGGATCTAATTGTTGGTGTTGATACAGAATTCCAGCGGACACGCCCGAGAATTCCTAACCAAGAAGGTTGTGCAAAATCAAGTGTGGAAAGGCTCTCTTTGCTTTGCAGGTGTTCTACAAGCAAGAGTTAATTTATCATATTCGGGATGTCGACTCTCCTAAAAAGGTGTGGGAAACTGTTGAGAGTTTGTTTCTTAAGAAGCACAATTTCTGAAGAATGAGTTGGCAATGGCTAAATATGATGGTATGTCAGTTTCATAATATTGCTTATGTATTAATAATATTGGTGATGGAATTTCATAGATAGATGCTACTGAGATGGTTAGTGAGGCACGCCAACATCGAAATCTCATACGTGGGTTGAAGACGGGATACATACCTTTTATCACTTCGATTCAAGGATGGGCGAAACTCCCGATGGTTGAAGGATTAGAGACTACTCTCTAATCAGGAGTGTTAGAACCAGATAACGATATCCAACCAAAAGATTAAACGATTTACCACGATTGAATCAGGAAAATTAGAGTTGAGTGGGTTGTATGCTTGGAGAGAACAATGTCTCCTTCAAATGGGCTTTATTATGCTTCACACACTTGTTACGTGTTAGAGTTTTTGTATTTATATCACATATTTCGGTATATAATACTTGGGCCCCAACAAGCCCAATAACCTCAAAACTAAGCAGTGAGCTTAGTCTAATTAAGCCCAAAACTATTAGTTACATCACAAAACTAGGATAACATAATTTATTGAACAAATAAAAGAACACTAACAATCTCTCCCTTTGTGTCCAATTTTACAACCCTGATTATCTTCGTCTTTTGAGGGATGATTTCTGAATTCATAGCAATCTCCCCCATTATATAAAATTCATCATATAATCGCCCATTTGTCTTGCTTGAGTGATCTCCTCCTTTGAAAATATTATTCAAGTGTGTCGTCACTGGATCTTCTCTTCTCGGCTTTGGGTCTTCCTTCTTCACTCTTCTTGAAGGAATTCTTCTTGATCTAAGGCCGAATGATGTCAGTTGTTTGCTCGTCTTTTCGAATCGAACTCTCCCTTTGACTTTGAAGACTCTTACCCTTTGAATTTGTTAGCTATTAAATAGTGTCCAATGTAATTTGTTTAAGTCTTTGTCTTGTTTTTAAATTTACATTAACTAGGCTTTACTTTGTCGAGTCTAATGATATATTTATGTAATGGGCTTTTAGGGGCCCAAATATCTTATACCCCAATCCAAGGGTATTAATACTAAAATCGTACACTTTATTCAATGAGAATCATTCTCGAGAAAATCACCACGACAATACCTTAAAGAGAACAAAACAAGCACTAACACACACTTACGGAATTTCAAGCCTTCTTAATCGATTCTTCACCAATCTCGTCAAAGTGGACATCTATTGGAACCGTGACATAAACCCATTCTTACATTTGGATTGGAGAAATTTGCTGGGTTTATCGCCATTTTTAAGTTCGTGAGTTCTCAAAATGTTCTTCAATATTTTCAAGTGATTATTAGCCTATTTTGATTATTTTTGAGCTTGTTTAGTGTTATAGGATTTTTTCGAGAATCACTGTGGAAAAACCCAAACTTGTCATCAAGTTTGAATAGGTTTTTGAACAAATTTGCGTTCAGGAAGTTTTCGCAATCATTGCGAAAACGGTTACAAAAATTGGTTCGCAAACCTGTTTTCGCAATTGTTAGTGGCAGAAACGTAATTTACATTCCGAAAACCTCAGTTTTTGCAACTTACGTTTCGAAAAACCGCATTTTCGCAACTCATTTTAAAAACATTTTCGCAATGGAATACCAAAACATTTAGGTAATAACGTAAATGCACTAGGTCTGTAATTTCGTAAACTGTCAAGGGCATTTCTGTAATTTCAGAGAGGTTTTCTATAGGTCTTAAATCACCTAGCTAACAACAAGATTGGTGAAGAATCGATGGATAATGCGCTAAAAACCTTAAGTGTGTGAGAGTGTGTGTTTTGATTACGTTAAGGTACTATAGCGGCGACATTTTCGATAAATATGATCTTAATGATAAAAGTGTAGGGTTTAAGTAATTGGATTATGGTATAAGAAACTTGGGCCTCTAAAAGCCCATTACCTCAAGTAAATCACCAATCTCTACAACCTAGATATTAGTTCACGAAAGTACAATCTAAGACACAAATAAAATACATTTGGACACTATAAAATATCTAACAATCTTCCCTTAGTGTCCAACTTTCAATTCATGCTCTGAGATCTTTGTCTTGACTTTCTTCATTTTCTTTTTTATTTTTGGGCGAAGGACTTTCGAAATCCTAGAGCGAGCTCGTATTTTCTGATGCTATTTCTCAGCTCCAGTCTGTCATTGATCTTCTGTATAATCGTTTCAATTATAGGCCCTTCTTCGAGTCCATGGTCCTTGGAGTATTTCTCGAGTCCCAACGAGGCAAGTCACTTTTGAAGCTTTTATTATGATCTTCAGCGTCCCGTCAGAGAACTTGGAGATTTGGGAGACCACCATCACATGAGTCCTCTTCTCCTTCGGTTGGTAGTAAGTGACTCCCAGCGCCGGGTATGTAAACAAGTGGTTCTCTGGGTAGCACTGCATCTCTTGTGCACACGTCTGAGGCACCGTCATGTTTACTTTCTTCATGTTGCTTACCAAGGCAATCTGAAAGTCTTCGGCGGTGTGGTAGTTTATTTGCCTCAGCATGTAGCCTTCAAAGCATTGAACCCCTCATGATATTTGTGGTTGAAGTAAAAAATGTGCCTAAGGGGAGGGGGGGGGGGGTTGAATTAGGCTTGAAAAATTTCGCTTCTTCTTTTTCTAGAACCTTTGTATGTTATAACCTAGAAACGTTTAGCCTTTCTAAGTAATCATTTATCAAAGAGGTTTCATAGGTATCTCCTAGTGCCTTGAATGTGCATCGGATATGTCTCACAGAAAATATAAAGTACTGAAAAGTAAAGTGAGACCAGGATTTTATAGAGGTTATATCCCCAATCGGGGTTTACTCCTCTCCTTGAGGTTTGCTCCTCAAGAGTTTAAATCAATCATTATAATGCTACCGTAGTTGGTTACAAAGATGATTGATTTAGCCCAATACACAAATCGAAACAGGTCGAACTCTAGACAACCCAACCCCCTAGGTTACCGCACGCCGAGTTTCGCTCCGTGGAATCTTCAATTCCCAGTCGGTAACAACTCGCTACCGAAGGGCCCCCGGAACACTGTCCTTCCCTTCACGTCCGCGTAAACGTCGACCTTGCCTCCTTTGTGTATCGATCACGTCCGAAGATAGCACGTCCAAAGACATAATATATGGTGAAGGTTTATGAAAAGGATCACTCGGCCAGTGATGGAATTTGCAGGTGTAAACTCATACTGCAGAAAAATATTGCAAGTGTAAGCGCAGTCGGCGGAAGGTATCACTATGGCCGCTCAATAGCAGAAGATTTTCGCAAGTGTAAGCCAAACTCTAAAACTCATCTCTTATGCTTTTTCTCTCTTCTTGGCTCGACATTCTAAGTGTTGTGCTGTATATATAGACCTTTTGAACCAACAATTACATGGAAAGTCAATCACATGATTAATACTCAAAATAGCACATAATCCATGCTATAATCGAGCAATTAATATGCCAATCGAATCATGCCATTCATATAATATCGCAACGGTCACAAGTCCATAATAGCATGATTTTATTCCATTTAAAATCACATATTCGAAATCAAGGCATACACTTCTATTCAGGATGATATTTTCCATAACAACACTTTCCATATGTGATATTTAGCTAGCATCATATAAAGTCAATGAATCATGATCTTTTCCTTTTATGGTCCCTTAATTTCAGCAATTGGAAGTCCTAATCGATTTTTCCATATAAGATCAAGTAGGATGCATGCAAAGATTATCAACATGATTTCTTTCCAGAATAGATAAATTTGTACGGATATAACACATTCCATATTTAGACATCATTCTTTCTATATATAGCTCATCATGATATCTCACACGTTTTTACCATAAATAGCACAACATATCTGGAATCAGATATTCCCTAGCATGTGAGACATCTATAACATGTGATCGCATAGTTTTACTAGTTAAGCACATGATCACATGTAGATCAAATATTCGACATTGTTAAATGATGTAGCCTATAAAACATGCATAGTTGAATATTATTATATACTTAGACATTTTAATACATCCGAATATGATTGCTCAAGTTATAGCCCTAATTACATAGATAATCAAAACTCTTCAAAACATATAGACCAAAAAGGTCAATAGTTGTTCCTGAAGACGAATTTCCTATACATCCCAAATAGGTTGGTTACTTCGTCCAGAGGAAGGTTGGGGAGTTCTGCCTCTAAGATAATGTCATTCGAGCCGACCACTCTGATAATGAAGAAGACGGGAGTAGGAAACCTGTCGTAGGTGTACTCTACTTCTAGGAGCTCATCAATGGGAGCCTTCTCTTTCTCTCTTGCTTTCAGATGTGCCACCGAGAGTCCCCTTCTTGTCGTCACCTGCGAGAGCATGAAGAGATGGATGAACCCTCACCTCGTGTTTCTAAGATGCGTGAGACCTCGAAGGCTCAGCTCGTCAGTAGGCTTTATCTTTTCTAGGCACCACCAGATGTTGGGACAATAATCCCCGAGAAAGAGGACAGTGATCCTCGTGTTCTCGCAGAGAGTCTCGACTGACACTGTGCCTTTGGATAGGTGTGGTGTTTCCTTGACTCCTTTGTTGAGTATTTCTGGGAGCTCGGGCATCTCTCTTTGGTGGTCTTTGCCTCAGGTTTAACGGAGAAGGAATCCGCCGTCAGCCTTTGTAGGAAATATCTTATCGAGGCGTAGGCAAGTTTCTTCTTCCTTATCCATTTGGTGCATCCAGTCATCCTCCAGGATGTATTTGTCGATGTACAATTGAGGGTTGGACGAATGTTCGGAGGTAGTTTGGGCTGTTTGGGAGGCTTGGTGAGCGGTGGTTTGAGGTGGTGTTTGTGTTTGGGCGGTGGCAGTTTGTGTTGATGGTTGTTTAAATGATGTGGTAGATGGTAGTTGTGTGGATGACGATCCCGCTCATCGAGATGATGTCTTCCCCTTGCCTCGCCACGACCCCTTGTTGTCTTCTGACGTTTCTCCTCCCCAGGACGATCTTGATCGTCAGAATCGTCATGTATTCGTTTGGATCATGAGGATTCTTCGCGGCAGGTCAGGGGTGGTAAATCTTCTGGGCGATTGACGACTTGCTCGAACAAGCGCTACTCGGCGGGGGTGCGGGTAGGTAGTTCGAGGAGTCGGGAGAGGAGAACGTTATGTAAGTAGTTTATGAGTACGATAAAAGGGTTTATGAGGGCAATGTCAGGTTGAGGTTGGGATGATGAGGGTGGGGCTGAGAATGATGGTCGTGCGGAAGTTGAAGGTGGTGGTTGTTGTGATGGCGGAGGTAGTGGTGATGGTGGCAGAGGAAGTGATGGGTGGCGTCCGTCATAGGAGCTTTGCCCTTGTTCTGTAAGGCATGTTCGATCATCGATCGCATTTGTCCCAAAAGGCTCTCTTCGAGAGAAGGGACAATTGCGTCGATGATCTTTTTAATCGTCTCTTGGAAGGTTTGGGATAAGGTGTCCTTCGTAACGTACGGTGGAGATAATCTACCGAAGCCACTACGGCATTTTGTTGTCACGCCATCAGAATAAGTTGCTGATGCGTGGCATGCACCTTCCTTAGCAGGACTTCTAACCGATCCTAGTGACACTTTGGGGGACGTGTCACTACGATTGTTGTAGCTGGTTCACGTAGAACTTCATGTGGAATCACCGTACCGGGGCCACTTAGGCTTCCCGTTGACATCTTGCTCGTATGAGGGTCGAACGAATGGCCCATTACCGATGTTGGAGTTGATGTTGCAGCGGTGAGACTTCCCTTCAATCCTCGAACATCATCCATAATAGATGTGTCTATGGAGGTTCCATTTAGGTCACGAAGACATAATGTAATAGGTGTATGTGTCCTAAAGGGTGGGATAGAAGTAAAGTGGTCACATGACCTATAGTGAACAAAGAAAGGGCAGTGTTCAGGGGTTGTGAACCACCTGTTTCAATATCTCCCACCTCCAAGTGAAGTGGTGATAGCAGATGTGGGTCCCCTTGTGTATAGAGTGAGACATCCGTCAGTTGGGTGACGGATGAATGAGCTGGTACAGGTGAGGAGTGTGCCCGTGTACTTGATGTTGCGACTTCTACTCGGGAGTCGAACACATCGACTCCTGATCCTATGGGGCTAGTCCGGCTTATAGTGGGTTCTGGGTCAGTCGTGGAAGGTATCGGCGACGAAGCTGGTTTATCGTGGATGTGCTTCTTTCTTGTCTCTCGCCTGATTGCCCGAGATAGTTGTAATTGGATGTTGGTCATCCTCCAGCTCCGTGGCATCGGAGGATTTTACTGCTGATGAGCGCTCAAGACCCTCACTTACACTCGGGAGTGCTCCGGGGTTAGGCTCAGCTCTGTCTGCCGAAGCCGTAGGAGCAGTTATCTTGTGGGCCCGACGGTATGCGATAATAGTAGATTCCGTCGGGTTTGCTTGATGCAGAAGAGCCTCTGATATCAGCATTGGCGGGTAAAATGGCTCTCGTGAGTTCTTCTTTGCCTTTTGGAAGTACATGAGTATGGGCGATAAATAACTCCATGCATCGTGTAGTGGTGGTATCTCCGGATTGCTCGTAATGAAGTAGTTGATTAGCAGTGGGAGCCACCGGAGATACGGAATGACTTGGACCTTCTACGGGTTGTATTGCATTTATAGCTGGTCCAAGAGATCGTTCCAAATAAGCTGTGGGTAGTCAACATTGCGGCTGAAGATTATTCCGTGGTAGATGCGGGCAACGTTGACGTTCCCTCTATTGAACCCGATATGCTTGGGTGACAGACATTTGTTTACGAGCCCAAAAAATATCCTCCATGGGTGAGGGGTGCCACCCAATTCGTAGTGGGAGAGCATTTTGAGTGCAGTGGCGTATCTGACGCGTTTGAAGTCTTGTAGTAGTTCGGCGTCGGTGGGCGAGGGCTCGTAGTCTTTGCTCATGGACAGCCCTAGAACTCGTCGATGTATGGTCTTTGTTAATACCACAATTGTTGTGTTGATTGTGGCCTTCAGTTTGAGTGAGTTCATTGTCTTGGACTGCCTCAGTGTCCCCTAGAATTGTTGAAGGTAGACTTCGGGGACTTGTGTTGGAGGGAGAAGGGCGGCCAGAGCATGTGCCCTTTAAGGTTGGCCACTACGCCTCGTCCTTGCATTTGAATGTTGCAAGGTCGAGGCCGAAGTTGTTTTCTTTGATCTGGATCCATTTGTCCTGAGGATATATGGAGTTTGAAGAAGAAACTATCGTTATGAAATATGGACAAAAAAATGAAGATGATTAGTCAAAGATCATGAATAAATGGCCAATTTCTTGAGTTTTTGTTGATTTAGGACTTAGGTGTTTGAGATTTGTTCGTATGAAAAAAATTTCCTAAGTCCCATGATTGAACATGTAGCTTGCAGTTTTTGTGCATTGCATGATAATATATTTTTCCAGATTTTAATCTATGTTTTTCGGATATGTAAGACTTGTCCACGTCGTTGTCACAACCAACAAAGATAATCGTAGTTATGGGTTATCGAAGTGGTGAAATTCGAAAACGAATATTTTTAAGTTTGCGAAGTTGGAAAATTTGAAAGTCTCTGTCGCAAAAACCGGGTTTTTGAAATTAGGATTTGCGTGGTTAGTGCAAAAACTAAGGTTGGCGAAGTTGGAAAATATTCGAAGTGTTTGTTGCGTAAACTTCATTTGCATAGTTGGAAAATTTTCGTATTCTTTTGTGCGAAAATGTCGTTTGCGTGGTAGGAAAATTTTTGAAGTGTTGTGGAAATTTTGTTTGCATAGTGGGAATCAAAGTGTTTGGTGCGAAAACGTCATTTGCTTGGTTGAAAAATTTTCGAAGTGTTTGTTGCGAAAACATTGTTTGTGTACTGGGAAACGTTCGAACTTTTGGTGCGAAAACTTCGTTTGCGAAACGAGGTTGCTTTCGAAACCGATGTTTTTGCAGCGGCTTGCAAAACGAGGTTTTCGCAGCGAGTTTTCGCAATGGCGATTTACGTAACTCTGAAACCTTATTTTTTCGAAAATAAAAAATTAACCTTAGTCAACAAAGATCATTGAAAAACATTTGCAAAAAAGATGATTTAGCAAATAATGTAGCTTAATTAAGCGAATAATCAACCTTTTAAACCCTAAATCGGAAGAATTCAAACAGGCAATTTTGAAAAATCTGCAAGTTTTGTGAAATCGATGATGGGGAGGTTTTTTTTTTTGCGAAATCTGGGTTGATTCCACGTGTGAGTAGAGTGGAATCATTGAAAATAATCTGGAAGGACTACCTTAGATTAACTGAAACTTGACGGAATTTTGAAAAATTTATTCGGCGGTTGAGAGAGTTTTCGTTATAGAGTTTTTGCAATTTGAAGGTTTTCTTAGTGGTCGAGTTTTCGAAACGTGTTTTTAAGTATGGTTTGCAAAAACGGCCCATTTAGCGAACATGCCCTCCAATGCGAAAACTTGGACTGCAAAAAGTATCCAAGTAATTTTTAAGAGAGATGAAGATTAAGTATATTTATTTTACTATAGAATAATTTATTTTAAAGAAAATTTTAAAATAATTACTAATATTAAGATAATATTTCTACCCCCCTTGAAAATTTCAACAGAAACTCCCCCTCAACCTAATAAAGATAGCTTCCTCTGAATTAAATACATGTTTATCCCGTTATATTTTTATAAGAAAGGAATTAACTCCCTCTTAATAAAATTGCACATATATAATATTGACAATATAAAAGGTTCGTGAAGCATAATCGATCAAGTGTTGAGGTTTAGCATTCCCAATTTAGAAACAAGAAAATGGAAGCGTTTTTCATCCAAAGCCTTGGTAAATAAATCGGCCAGTTGAAGCTCGTACAAATGAAGTATATATCTATTGGTCCTTTTTCAACGTCATCTTTTATAAAGTGGTCCAAAGGTCAATGTGCTTGGTGTGTGAATGGTGTAAAGGATTACACGTTATAGCTATTGCACTCTTAGAATCACTATAAGTAGGAACATTATTTAGAATAAAGCCATAATCCCGCAGATGTGTACGCAGCCATAGGATTTGAGAGCAGCAGCTAGCGGCGGTAACGTACTCCGCCTCGACATGGAGGTGGACACACAACTTTCTTTCTTGGATGACCAACTTAGTAGCTTGTCACCAAAGAATTACGCTCCACCCGATGTGCTTTTCCTGTCCATCTTCCACTCTACATAATCAGCGTTGGAATATCCAATTAAATTAAAACCAGAGTTTTTAGGGTACCACAGTCCGAGATTTGGTGTCCCTTTGAGGTACAGATTCCAAAATGCTAGCTCTTCTTTCTCACTTTTCATGATTCTCTTCACAGCAAGCATATGTGATTAGGATTTGCTTGAAAGCGAGCACATATGCACGCGGAGAACATGATGTCGGACCTACAGGCAGTGAGGTAGAGTAGTGACCCGATAATTCCCCGATACGTGGTTTGGTTGGCTGGTTTCGTAGAAGGGTCTGAGTCAAGGTAACACGTGGTGGACATCGGCGCACTCTTCGTCGTGCAATTCTCCATTCCATATTTTCTCAAGATGTCGTAGATGTATTTGGACTGGCTGATGACGATTCCATCAGAGTTGTTTGACTTGTAATCCGAGAAAGAAGTTGAGCTCTCCCATCATGCTTTTCTCGAACTTAGTCTTCATGAGGTCTTCAAATTGCTTGTACAACCTTGGATTTATAGATCCGAAGATAATATCATCAAGGTAGACTTGAACTAGGAGAATGTCTGACCTTTTTCGTTAGATGAAGAGTGTGGTGTCAATCTTTCCTTTTGCGAAACCTGACTTGACCAAAAAGCCAGATAGGACATCGTACCAAGCTCGAGATGCATTTTTTAGTCCATAAAGAGCTTAGGTAATGGACGTGGTCGGGGTGAGATTCACTCACGAACCCTTCAGGCTGAGACACGTAAACTTCTTCCTTCAAGACTCCGTTGAGAAAGGCTGTCTTGACATCCATTTGATAAACTATGAAGTTTTTGTGGTCAACATAGACAAGGAAGAGTTTTATGGCTTCGATCTGTGCAACAGGAGAAAAGGTCTCGTCGTAGTCGATACCTTCATGTTGGTTGTATCCCTTGGCCACTAATGGAGCCTACTCCTGATAATGAGACCATCTTCATACTTCTTGTTTTTGAAAACCCATTTGGTGTCGATAATTGTCATCCTTCTTGGTCTTGGGACTAATCTGCAAACTTTTTGTCTCTCAAACTAATGGATTTCCTCTTGCATTGTTGTTATCCAGTCTGGATCGGCTAGTGCCTCGACTATTTTCGTTGGTTCGTTATGACTTAGAAAACATGTAAATAGACCTTCATGGGTATTTGAAGATCGGGTGCTCACTCCTTGATTTGGATCTCCGATAATCTGAGTTGTAGGATGAGCATTTCTCTTTCTCTCATGAGGGAGAAGTACGGAATTTTCTTCATTTTGTGGATCTATGAACTCAATTTCATGCGAAGTGGAAATCTATAAGAGGGTGATCAGATTCTTTCCCATTATTGTCGTACATTTCATTCCCGATGTATATTTCGTTTCGGCATTTACAGTGATGTCTGGTGGTTGAGTTTGAGGAGTGTCATTGACCATGATTGGTTGTTCTACTTGTGGTTCTGATGCATCACTATCGGGAATGGTTTGTGGAGGGAGTGTACATTGGAAAAGAGTGATGTGGGAGTGTTCGAATAATGCATCCAGATCCTCGTCTCTGAATGTATTTGATGAGGATATCTCTTTCACGGGTGTAGAATTGTGTTGCTCTTTTGTCAACACTATGATAATTTCGGGTTTTGGACTGATTTGTACAGTAGCCATTGTTGGCGTTTCATCAAAAGTGGCGTTGGTGCTTTCCATGACAATTCTTTTGTTTTTGAGGTAGACATTATACTCTTTAGAAGTTGTGGAATACCCTACGAACACTGCTTCATGTGCTTTATGGTCGAACTTGCTTCGTCTTTTCTATCATTTGCAACGAAATACTTGCATCGGAAGACCAAAGATACCCTATGTTAGAAATTCGTTGTTGATCAATTCGTAAGGAGTCTTCCAAAATCTCATGTGAATGCTTGTCCTGTCTTGGGTCTAACATGCTGTGATGACTGCTTCAGCCTAAAAGAAGTGGGTTGTGCGTGGATCAACATCGTGCTGGCTAGTTCCACTAAAGTTCTATTACTTCTTCATCTTCCCCATTTCATACACAGAGCATAAATGCTCCTTGATACTTTAACGATGGTAGTCTTGTGACTAGCTTTTCTGAGTATAGTTGGTTTATCCTTTTAAAGTTTAAGTCGGATAGCCGTTGATTTTCTTTTAAGTAGGAAGGTCATTGATAACAGACAAATTGCGGTCGAAGGTCAAACCGTCCTAAGGTTGATAGTATAGAGATTGATGCTCGTGATATTTTCCGTTCTCATCACTAATACTTCATCCTTCAGCATGGAAGTTGACTTTAATCTTCTATCACAAGATTGTCAATGCTGAAGGAGACGTCCTTGATTATTAAATTGTCATGAATGGGATCGCCATGTCCTAGAATGGGTGCGGAGTGACTATTCCCGAATCGCACTTGACCACCGAAGCATTCGGTGTAGTTGCTCAGCAGCTCTTGTCTTCCAGTCATGTGTGTGGAGCAACCAGAGTCAATGCACCACACATGATGGATCTGCAAAACAAATTAAGGAGTTTTAGAGACCCTGTTAAGGACGAGTCACCCCTTGTTTCCAAAAGGTGATTTGAACGCACTCTTTGGTGATTTGGGTAATAAGTTAGTTTCAAATGAATTGCTTGTCTTTATTTCGGACTTAAGAACCCATATCTTCTTTATTCCTAGGGGATAACAAAGCTTCGTGCTTGATATGAGCTTCCTTTTGGTCAACCAAATCTGTTTAGTGTCTAAAACTTTGGCTTTGGCCTTAGTTTTAGTGTGCTTTGACACTTTAGAAGTATGATCTCCCTTTGGTCAAGTTTTGAATTTGACTTAGTAGGAGATCGTACTTTATTCATGTTTTTCTTAAGAGATGTATTCCTGTGGCTAAAATTATTAACACTTGAATCAAAACGTCGATCATATTATTATGCAAAACAGTCTTTACATGTCCAGATTTAGAAAATAATGAATAGAAAGTAGCAACATGGTCTGAAATAACTGAAGAAGTCTTTTTACCTGAATTCGAGATAGATGTAAAAACAGGAACACTAGATAAGGTTAACTTCTTCTTTTTAGAAAAGAGAGTAGCATCCTCCTTCTCAGTCTCCGTAGCTTCCCTGTCCCCCTTCTTACTTAGATACTTACCTGTGTGCATACGTAAAAATGGGTTAGTGAACTCGCTTTTGGGAGTCATAACATTCTTTTCTGGTTTTGTAGCTTAAATGGGGAGTTTATTTCTTGTTTTTGCTAGAGAGACAGAGTGTGATGTCAAAGCTTTATTTGTGTCGAGAGGCTTTTAAAGCGAGGAGATTCAACAAAGTAGTGTCTCCTTTGCCGCTTCAAAGTCCTTTCGTTCTGACCCTAGGGTTAAACGCAAATATGTTATTTCTTGGATTATCGCAGGAATGTAGGCACTTGTGGTGCTTGGTTTTCCTGTGTCAGAATTCTCTTCAACATACTTGGCATCAGTAGAGGATGCACATATTGGTAGATAGTCCGAAGATAAAGGGATTTCCCTTGTTTTGTAACTATCATTCAATCAAGCATAATCAAACGGAACTTCAACTCTTGCTTTAGCTTCACTTCTCTTTTTCTTCCTCGAGATCATCTACATCTGATGCTCTCCTGAAGGGCATTAGATTAGGTATGTTTAGACCTAAGTATTTAATGTCGTAAAGAGATGAGGATTTTTCTCTTCCTTGGGCTGATATTAATGCATAAGCATTCTCGTGGATTATAGAATCTCATTTCCTAGGGCTTATTTAGAAAAATGGTTTCATTCGATTGTCCTCGTTTCGTAAGAATATCCTTTAAGCTTGTAATCTAAGAGTAGAATTGCCTACGTTCCTCATCTGCAAGGTTATACTTGATGGTTTTATTTTTTCGCTCGCTTTCACACGTTTTCAAGTGAGTTCGAGAACTTAAGTTTTGAGCTTCTCTATTTGTGTATCATGACTAGATACTCTTTCTTGTGCAACTTCTAGCTGATAACTAAGATTATGTTTTCTGAGCGAGCTTTGATGATTGTTTTCTAATCTTGCTTATAATTCCTCAATAGTTTTTTGTGATATATAGAGTTATTTTTAACTTGCTCAGATTCGTCGACCCGTTTGGTCAAAGCACGGACCATAGCCTCAGATTTAGCTAAGTTGTTTTCTAAGGCAATGACATTTTCTTGAACAAGAGCTAATGTTGTTTCATTATTAGCTAACATGCTCTCTAATGACTTAACGTTTTCTAGTTCTTTACGAAACGCTTTATATTTTCTTAAGTTCTAAAAGTACGTTAAGGTCAATAGATTATACCTCCTTCCCAGTGGATGATCCCTCTTCATTGCACGAGGCTTCCGGCTCCTTGTCCTTCCCTTGCTACTCGGCTTCCTCAACAAACTCCATCATGGTTACGTTCTCCGGTTTACTATTTGAGGTGTCCTCAAGCCAGTGGTCCTGCCCAGCCATCAGAACTAGGCCAACCTTCTCTTGCCTTACTAGTTGTAGCTTCTTGGCGTAGTAGTCCTCATCCCTCTTTCTTTGGGAAGTAGCAATCCCTAGCCCAATGCCGTAGCTTACCACAGTTGTAGCACTTTGGGGTCAGAGGCATTCTTGGGCTCGATGTGTTGAGGAGTTGCTTGTGGTTGTCTGGAATTTGAGGAGGTTCTTTTTTTTCCAGATGATGACGATTTCTTTTGAAAGAATTCATTTTTAATGAGCTTCTTAAAGCCTCTAAATTCATGATCAGAATCAAAGCCAGAGCTATCGTTGTCCGAGGAGCTGGGGAGCTTCATCGACTTGCCTTTACAGGATCTCGTGCTCCACTTTGTTCTGCTATCAATTACTAAGGCAAGTGGGTCTGCAACTTCCTTTTCCTTCATGTTGCTCTCTATTTTGCTGATGTTCTCAGCATGTTGTGAGAGACTTTCATAGACGATGTGGATATCAATCACGTAGATCTCCTTGTCTGATCAAGGCAGCGATCCTCTTCCACTTAGGGAGCAGGGAAATTATGAATCGAATGTTCACTCCATGTTTGATCTGTGAACGTTTATTTTCTTCAATTCGTTCACTTGAGTGACGAACCTCCGATACGTGTCGCAAAGCTCTTCCCCGGCCTTAGCTTGAACGTGTCATAGGCTGTGAGAGTGTTTGTCATCTTGGCCAGGGCTCTAAGCCCTGTGCCTTGCATCATCTTCTGAATCTCATCCCACGTCTCTCTCTCGGTGGAAAGAGCATCGAACTGCGAGTAGATGTCATTTGGGATGGCTTCCAAAAGATAGTTCACAGCCTGGCGATCAGCTTTTTCTCTTAGCTCCTTAGTGTCTGTCTACCACAATGATGTCTTGAGCACTCAATCTGGAAGCACTGGATGGTCGGCGGTTGCATCACCCGGAATGGTCGTCTAAAATGGGGTTGGTCCTTCCTTCAGCGAGGCAAGTATGTCTTTCCCGAAATCCTTGGTCTGGATGAAGTTCAGGAGTTTGTTTCTCCATACAGAATATTCACCGTGTCGGAGCACGGGTAGCCTAAGGTTACTACCCATGGCTATGGTGTTCATCTTGTCGAGAGATAGGTGGTGATCATGTAGACGTGAAGTAATTTAAACTAGAGTGGCTGGAATGAGAAACATTCATAGTTTCGGAAGTTTGAGAGTTTATCAAGAGTTTGATTTCGAAAGACTTTTAGTGCTGTTAAATATATTAAAATGTCCAATTTATTTGTTAAGTTTAAGTTCTTGCATTTTCTTTATTAAGTGAACTAGAGTCCTACACGTGGGCTCTAGTGAGTTATTAGTGGTTTGGGCCAAGTAGGGGCCCAAGGGTTTATACTTATTCAAAGTTATATTACATAAGCCCTACACTTTAATAAGTGTGAATCAAAATACATATTACCTTGATATTTACGTCGTCTCTCTCTCACTAAAGAACACGCACTAAACAAGCATTCAAGGTAAACCCACGAAAATCACTCTTTGATTCCTCCATTGTTGATCGTTAAGGTGTATGGTAACCTACAAGTGGTATTAGAGCCGAGACGGGATCGATTGGATTTAAGATTTTGGATTTTAAAGGCTGCTTTTCATTTTCACAAGTTTTTTTTTTGTGGTTAGCGATACAATATTGTTCAACATTGTCGAGTGAAGTCGTGCTTATTTTGCTTAATGTGAAACTCGTCTAGTGTTATAAGACATTTTCGTGAGTTTTTGTTAAACAACCCAGAAATTTTCATCAAATTCGAGTGATTTACAAGCAAAATCTAGGTTTATAAGTTTTCGAAACTCATTTTCGAATTCTCAAAAAATTGTTTATAAAATCGGTTCGAAAATTGCCTTCGCAAATCTCATTCGAAAATTATTTTCGAAACTCTACCTCATTCGAAAATTATTTTCGCATCCACTAGACGTTCAAAAATTATTTTCGAAACTCCTTAAAATAATTTTCGCAACGAACATTTTCGAAACCATATCAAAAATCACTTCGAAAATTTTTCTCAAAATCACTTCTAAAATCTTTATTTTCGAAACTTCTAAATTTTCGAAACCTGATTTTTGAAACTCGATTTTCGCACACAATAACTTTTCGAAACCAAATTTTCGCAACCACATTTTCAATAAACAACTTCGAAAAACCAAAATCTCACCCGAATACATCCACATACACAATCCAATCACACACGAAAAGATCCAAACACCCACAACAATCAATGGATACTCTAGCCATGGGAAGTGATGTGCGTCCACCAGTCCTGAGAAAGGGAGAATTCACCGTCTGGACGAGCAGGTTTCTGAACTTTATCGAAATCAAGGACAATGGAGATGATATAATCCGCTCCTTAGAAGAAGGACCAGCTCGATTTTGGACCTCCGTCCCTTGAGATGCACATGCAACTCCGCAATTCTCCCAAAAAGAGTACTCAAAACTCCGGCTGAGTACAATGATGCTGAAAAGAAACGAGATAGCACCGACCTCCTTGCAAAGACATACCTTTTGCAAGCCATGCCAAATGACATCTTCATCCAAGTCGATAGCTTCTAAACTGCTAAAGAAATGTGGGATGAAGTCACGAAAATGATGCAGGGAACAGAGGTCGGACTGAGAGCGAAGAAAACCAACACCCTCGCTGCTATGACTCCTTCAAGGATAGGCTTGAAGAACAAATTGGAGAAACTTATTGAAGGTTCATGATCCAAGTGAATGAGATGAGGAAGATCAACGTCACTAGGACAAACATGGAGTTGTATGTCAAATTCCTCACTTCACTTCTGCCATAATGAAAGAAAATTGCCACCAACTTCAGGCAGAACAAGGACCTCAATGAGATTGATATACCCATCATCTATGAGAGTCTCGAGCAGTGCCGATCATATGAAGAAGTTGGCGAACAACGGAGCAAGTGATAGACCCACTCGCCTTAGTAACAAGACAACAGGCTCCCAGTCTGTCAGAAAGTGAAGACTCTGGATCAGACTCTAACCCCTAATTCAGAGATTTCGAGAAGCTGATGGCCCTAATGAAAAAGATGATGGGGAAAAGATTCTTCAAGAAGTCATCGTCATTTGCAAAAAAACAGAGAGTGTCTTCCAGCTCCAGACAACCACCAAAAGCTCCTCAACATTCATAGACAAAGAGTGCCACCGAACCAAATAAGTGCTACAACTGTGACAAGCCTGTGCGAAGGACTGTTTTCTTCCAAAGAAGAAGGATGAGGAATATTACACGTAGAAGGTTCAACTCTTGGGGAAAAAGAAAAGTGGTGTAGCACTGATGGCGAAGCAGGACCACTGGCTCGAGGACACCTCCGAAAGTGAGCCAGAGAACGTAGCCTTGATGGCTTTGGTGGAAGGAGCAGAGTTAAGCAAAGAGGATAAAGAGACAGAGCTCGGCGATGGTGAAGGTGAATCATCGACATCGGGAAGGGAGGTAAAATCCTTTGACCTTAATATTTTTAGAACTTCAAGAAAAATATAAAGCCTTTCGTAAGGAATGAAAAAAAATCAGTTCAATAGAAAAGAAATTAGATAAGACCGAAGCCACCTTAACTATAACCCATGAAAACATTAGCAAATTAGAAACTAGTATAAGCTACCTTTGAGGCTAATCTAGCTACTTCTGAAACAAAAATTAGTGCTTTAACCAATAGTCTCTCTACTTACGAGAAAGCCAAATTACCTTTATAGATAACGAAAAGACTATAAAGGACTTCGAAGCTCGTTTAGACAATAATCTCAAATGTTTGCTCAGACAATTAAGAGAAAAAAGAACTCTCAATTGCCAGATAGAAGCTACACAATTGAGAGTCGAAAGTCGTGACTTATATATAGAAAAGCTAAAACCACAAGTTAGCGAATTGATAGCTAGTTTGAAAACGAGTGAAGATGAGCGAATACAACCTGATGAATGGGAAACGTAGGAAACTATACTCTAAGATTAAAAGTCTGGAGGATATTCTTACTAAAAGAGAGCAAACAGATCAAATAATCTTCTTAAACCAACCTAAGGATACTAGATTCTACAATCCTCATGAAGGATTAGGTTTCAAACCAACTGATCAACCAGTTGAAATGACGCCCTACCTCTTTACGACATTAGATATCTACGTTTAAACCTACCTCATCTAATGCCCTTTACGAGATCATCAGAGATAGATGATCTCGAGAAGATAAAGAGAGATACAAAGATAGGGGCCGAAGTATCATTTGATTATGCTGAGTTGAACGAGAGTTATACGACAAGGTAAATACATTTGTCTAATGACTATCTATCAATTTGCACACCCTCCTATGAAGCAACGACTGTCGAAGAAGAATCCACTGACACGGGAAGACCTAGAACTTCTAGTGCCTACATACAGGCAATAATCAGAGAAATCACTGATTTACGCTCAACATTAGAGTCATAATGGATCGTTTTTCAGCTGGAGAATGAAGTACGACTAAACACAATCTCTTCACTTGAAAAGCAAAATGACACAAATGTAGCTTCAATCCCTAGAAATATGTCTCTAGTCGAAACACAAATAATAACCCCCACTAAGACTACAACATCAAGGAAGCATGTTGTTATGCGCAAAAACAAACTCAGTAACTCATCTTTGCATGTACCCACATGACCAAATCTAAGTAGAAAGGGGAAGAAGAAAGCAATGGAAGACGACCTATCATTAGAAGACATCGCTCCTTCTTCTAGAAAGGAGCTAATTTCGTTAGAAGCGACTAATTCAAAATTTTGTAATAGACATCATTCATGTGTTAAAACTCGAGTAGCTACATTTCCACCTCTATTTCCTGCTTTTGGACCTATGAGAACATCTACGCTCTTCAACTCTGTCTATTGTCATGATGACATAAATATTTTAAATTCTCGTCATAAAAAGGCAATCACTAACACAACAGAGAGAAAAATACGTTATTCTCGCATGTCACGGCATAAATCCGACAAAAGGAAAGAACGTATGGTTAAGAAGCCAAAGCATCCTAAAACTAAAGGTAAAGCTAAAATTCTACGAATTACGAAATATGGGTAACCAAACACGAGCTTGCATCCAACACTAAAAATTGCTATCCATTAGGAATTAAAAAGACTTGAGTACCTACGTCCGCTAGTAAGACTACAGACACATCAACGATCGGCTTAAGACACGAGTCTACAAATAGTGCATGCATAGCATTTTAAGGTTAATAAGGGAGGACCCACCCTTAAATAGGTGCCTAAAACCCTTTAATTTGTTTTGCATATCCATCATGTGTGGTACCTAGACTCAAATTGTTCCACACACATGACTAGAAGGAATGAGCTTTTGAACAACTACACGGAATGATTCTGTGGAAATGTGTGCTTCGTGTACAACCAATCGGCTCCAATCTTAGGACATGGAGACCTCATTCATGACAACCTGACGATTAAGGATGTCTCATACGTGGATGGTCTAAGCCACAACCTCTTCATCTGACAATTTTGCGATAGAAGGCTAAAGGTCAACTTTCATGCTGAGGGGTGCATCATAAGCAATGAGAGTGGAAAAGAGCTCCTCACTGGAACAAGGAAGTTCAATCTCTAAACCATCAATCTAAATACCGTCCACCCCTCACTAGCTATATGCTTGATGATAAAGGCCTCGCTTCAGCAAAGTGACCTTTAGCATCATAGAATGTCCTGCCTCAACTTCAAGACGCTGAACAAGCTACAATCCGATAAGCTAGTCACTGGACTGCCAACCTCGACGTAGCACAAGGAGCATCTATGCCCCGCCTGTCAATTTGGGAAGATGAAGAAAGCTTTCAACAAGACAAAGCACACACCTCGACCTCTCGGCCACTAGAGCTACTACACATGGATCTATGTGGGCCGATGAGAGTGCATAGTATCAATGGACGAAAGTACGTCCTAGTGATAGTGGATGACTTTCTCGCTACACGTGGACTAGATTTCTAAGGACGAAGGACGATACACCGATCTAATCATCGCTTTTGTGAAGAAAACCCATAATCTGCTCGGATGTAACGTCCAAATTATCCGCACAGACAACAACATTGAATTCAAGAACAAGCTACTCAATGACTTCTATTCATCACTTGGAATCTTTTTGCAATTCTTAGCTGACTCCTTAACAAAATGGAGTGGTGGAAAGAAGGAACCGTACTCTAGTAGAAGCAACACAAACAATGTTGATCCACTCGAGCCTTCTACACTTCATCTGGACCGAAACACATCCTGATACACTCAGAACAAGACGAGCAGTCACAAAATATTTGGGAAAACTCTATATGAGATCATCAACAAGACGAGCAGTCACAAAATATTTGGGAAAACTCTATATGAGATCATCAACAAGACGAGCATTCACAAAAGCTTTGTTCCAAACGATAGAGAACACCAAGGAAAATTCGATCCAAATGCATTAGAAAGGGCGTTCATTGGATATTCAGCCACATCAAAGGCCTACAGAGTCTACCTAAAACAGAAAAGGACTGTCATAGAAAGCACAGACGTGACGTTCGATGAAGCCCCTTCAATGGTTTCTGTATAAATCAGTTCAGAACCCGGACTTATAAGAGTGTTGAAAGAAGATCAACACATTCCTACAATCGAGGAAGGGCCATTAACTTCTCAAATAAATTAAGGCGAAGAGCTAGATCTATTATTCGAACATCTCTACACCCGCTCTCATCAACAATCAAGTCATCCTCCGAACAACCTAAGTAGTTGAGCATCAATTCCACCCGTAGGACAACAAATTGGAGCCGATTGAGCCTCTTCAACGACTCAACATCAAGCCACTACTACTCACCAAATTGAAACTACAGAAGAAGAAGAAAATCTCCCAACAAATAACGCTGAAGAAGAAGCAGAGATCTGTAGTACTAATGAGACAGTGCTGACTAAGGAACCACATATCGAAGGTACTCCTCAACCACTTCCACGTGAAAGAAAGTTGACGCGAGCTCACCCAACATCTCAAGTCATTGGAGCTCCGACTCTTGGTGTAAGTACAAGGTCCTCAACCAAAAACGAGAATCTCTATGCATGCTTTCTGATTAAAAATGAACCGAATAAGATAACAGAAGCTTTAGTGGATCCTGAATGGATAAACGCCATGCATGAAGAAATCCATCAGTTCGAGCGTTTGAACGTGTGGAGACTGGTCCCAAGACCCCTGGGAAAAACAATATTAGGTATAAAGTGGGTCTTCAAGAACAAAAAGGATGAAGAATCGTTATCAGAAACAATGCTCGATTAGTGGCAAAAGGTAATAACCAACCAGAAGAAATCGACTATGACGAATCCGCACCGTAGCTCGAATCGAAGCCATTCGTCTCTTTCTTGCCTATGCTGCACACAAGAACTTCATTTTCTTTCAAATGGATGTCAAGACAACATTCCTCAACGGTGCCTTGAAAGAAGAAGTCTACGTGGCGCAACCCCGTTCATGAGCGAGACTCACCCTGACTACGTGTACTTCCTAGAGAAGGCATTATACGGACTCAAACAAGCACCCCGCGCATGGTACGAGGTGCTCTCAAATTTTCTGGTAAAGTCAGGCTTCAGAAAATGAAAGATCGACACAACCCTCTTCATCAAACGACATAGATCAGGAGTTTTATTAGTTCATATCTATGTCGATGACATATTATTTGGATCTACAAATCCTAAGTTTTGCAAAGAATTCGACGACCACATGAAGACAAAGTTTGAGTTGAGCATGATGGGAGAACTTAATTTCTTTTTCGGATTGCAAGTCAAGCAACTGCCTAAAGGAATCTTCATCAATCAGTCGAAGTACATCCACAACATACTTAAGAAGTACAACATTGACAATTCAACAATGAAGACTACCCCGATGTCCACTACGTTCAAGCTAGACTCGGATCCAGTAGGAAAACTAGTCAATCCAACCAAGTATCAAGGATCATCGGTTTACTCCTCTACATAACGGCGAGCATACCAAGCATCATGTTCTCGACGTGCCTATGTGCTCGATTCCAAGCCAATCCAAAGGAGTCACACATGCTGGCCGACTTATTTACCAAGGCTTAGGATGTGCATGCGCCGACCTTATGTGGCGACTTCTATCCGGGAGCTAATTAGCACCAGTGCCTATGGGGGGTTGTCCGAGTAATTTGTGAGATAACGGATTTATGTGGTGTCAGTCTTTTAAATAATTTGACACCTTTTATGCCTAATTTTTTTTATGCTAATAAGGGAGGATCCATACAACAACGGGTATCAAAGTTTCGATAAAGTTTTGCAGATATTTCCAGCATGGGTAGGTATTCCGAGTAGTTGTTCCTTACCCATGACTGATATGCAGCGTGAAGAACTACTTTATCCCAACGTGTATGGTAACTCGAGTTGCTCCACATACACGACTGGTATGCAATGTCGGAGCTACATTTTTAAGTTTAAAAGAGAAGAACTCCTATATTTGTTTTATAGGGAGATATAATTACATTTTTTAGAGGGAGCGAACTGAACACGTGAATTTAGGGAAAGAGATTTGAAATTATTTTTCGATCCGACTACACATCTTTTGAGGGGGAGCAATAAGAAGCATGATTTGAGCTGGGGACAAAATATATATATATATATATTTATATATACTTATATATAAAAAAGGGGCGAGAAAAGAGAGAAAAGTAAAAAAAAAAAGAAAAAGGGAGAAAAACACAAAAAAAGGGAAAAAGAAAAGAAATTTCCCGCTACCCATCCAACTTTACAGATATTACCTCCGACATCACACAAACAGCCACACAAATCCCAATAACACCACCACAAACCACTACCCAAACAGTCCAAATGGTCACTACCTCCGACCAACCCTCCTTCCAACATTCTCCAAGTGTACATAGACGAGTACATCTTGGAGGAGGAGTGAGTGCATCGAACGGAGACTTAAGAAGAAGTCTGCCTACACCTTGAAAAATTAGATTCTTCCTACAACGGCTGACGATGAACTCCTTCTATTTTGAGCCAAAAGAAGAAGAAGAAGGAGAAGAACATCAAAGTAGATCCCCAAGCTTCCAGAACTTCTCAACCTAGGAGTTAAAGAGACACCGAACCTGACCAAAGAAACGGTGGTGATAGAGACTCCTTGGGAAAACAAAAGGATCACAACTCCCTTCCTGGAAGACTAATGTCCCAACACCTGGAGGCAACCTGAAAAGATCACGCCTACCAACGAGTTGACCCTCTGTGAGCTCACGCACCTGAAAAACACGAGGTGGGGGTTTAACCATTGTTTTATGCTCTCACAACTGACAACCAGAAGGGAACTCTTGCTGGAGCAGCTGAAAGACAGAGAAAGGCGAAGGCTCCCATCACGGACCTGAAAGAAGTGGAGTATACCTACGACAGTTTTCCTGCTCCCATCTACGTTGTGGTCATAGTGGATGGCAAGAAGGACTAGATTTTGAGGGTAGAACTCCCCAACCTTCCTCCGGACAAAATCTCCAACCTATTCGGAATGTATAGGAAAATTCGTCCCGAGGAACCAAAAGTATCAGGAGGGATTCAACGCCTTGAAGCGCTACATGCTGAGGCAATCAAGTATCATACCGCTAAAGACGTTCATGTTGTCCTGGAAAGCACTATGAAGAAAGTCAACATGACGGTGCCTCAAACTTGCTCAAAAGATCTTCAAGACTATCCCGAGAACCATATTTTTCACCCACCCGGAGTTGGGAGTCACCTACTACTAGCTGAAAGAAAAGAGAATACATGTGATGGTGGTATCCCAAATCTCCAAGTTCTCGTGGCACTCTGAAGATCATTAGACAGAAGCTTAAAGCGCGCCGAGAACTTCTCCAAGGATCTTCGAGTTGAAGAAGGACCAATACTTGAAACCATAATAGAGAAGATCACTGATCGAATTGAGCTAAGGAACCGCATCATAAAGTACGAGGTCTCGCTAGGATTTTGGAAGTTTTTCTTCGCTCGGAAAGAAAAGAGAAAAAGAAAGAGACAAAGACCAAGGAGCCCAACTTGAAGATTGGACACTAAGGTGGAGATTGTTAGATATTATATAGTGTCCAATGTAATTTGTGTAAGTCTTTCTCTTGTATTTCAATTTACGTGAACTAGGCTTTACTTTTTAGAGTCTAGTGATATATTTATGTAATAGGCTTTTAGGGCCCCAAGTATCATGTTAGTCCTACGCATCCAACTACGTTTAAGATTAAAGACGATTTACCACGATTAAAGCTCGGAAGTATTGATTCGTCGTGGGATGGGCGTGGGAGACTTTGATAGCTTTGGGAATTCTCTTGTAATATGACTAATCTCTTCACACCCACACTATGTGTGAGGGTTTTTGGTATTTATACCACAAGTTGGTATATAATACCTTGGGCTTTTGTAAGCCCAGTTACATTTAATAGCTCACTAGCCTCTAATTAAATTAAAGCCTAGTTCGCTAAATTAATTACAAGACTAAGATAAAATAATACATTGAACACAATAAAATAATCCTAACAATCTCCCCCTTTGTGTTCAATTTATAATTAAGCGCTTGGTATCTTGGTCTTGTAAATCTTTTCCTGAGTCCTTGAAGAACACGTATCAAAGTGGCATTAGCGAAAGCGTTAGTGCGTGTGTTCTTCTTTAGTGTTTCTCCTCCTTTGTCTCGTCTTGACCTTCTCTTCTCGGCACCGCATCTTTCATCAAGTCTTCTCTCGAAGCTTGTCTTGGAGATGTCGGGGCTCGAAGAGGCTTGCCGGTGAGTTCAGTCTCTCCCTTTGATAGTGCACAACTCCCCCTACGTTTGTTCAACCTTGTGTTGGGATTGGGGAGTTCTCTTTATATTCGGAGAGGCGAACTTGTGGCTGTAAATTCGAGTTTTGAAGGTCGTGGTTCGCTTGATTTTCTGATGACGCTTGAGATTTGAGCATTTCCGATCAATCTTGCATTTTTCGTTGTGGTACGGCTCCCATTTTCTTTCTTTACTACTAGGAAAATAGGTCGTCGATGGCAAGATGTTTGCATCGTCAGGACGAGGAGAAGCAACTCAGGTTGGGCAATAACCTAACGGAGCCACAAAGGCGATCCGTCTTGAAGGTTAATCGGGGTCACAAAGACTTCCCGTTAACATCAATTCTCTTCTTCTTGGCTCCAGGTTCATCTTCTTCGAAGGAAGTTGTCTGGTTCGGCTTCGAGAAAGCTTGTCTAGCTCCGGAAGAAGGTAAGTGTGGGGCTTGATTTAAGTTGTGCCGAGGCTCCTTTGGAATGTACGTTCAAGTGCAGGAGAGCCCGGCTTCAGAGTGGTATGCTCGGCGGAATTTGTTGGGTGGTCCGACCTCTTTGTTTATCCGTGTCCCCTTCTCCCCCTCATGGCGATCGAATTAACGAGATCGGCATGCTTGTTTTGGAAGATAAGGACACAAACGACAGGTCGGCGTGGTAATGAACAGACGGAGCCACTAAGGCAATCCGTCATCACGATTGCCTGTGAGTACAGGGCTTGGTAAACCGGGGCCACATAGGCATCCCGTTTTCATCGTTCTAGAGACTAGCTCGAGACGATGGCCTGATTCCGTTGTTGTTTTGATGTTGCAATGGCAGGACTTCCTTCCGATCATCGAACCATGTCTACGAGTAACATGTCTACGAAAGTTCTAACTTGATCACAAAGACCAGGTGTTATAAGAGTGTATGTGTCCTAGAAAATATTTAAAATATGGGACGTGAGGACACACTAGACTCGATTGTGCACAAGAAAGTGTGGTAGTGGGGCTGAGTACCACTTAATTCAATATCTCCCACTTCCGAGTGAAGCGGTGATAGTAGTCGTGTCTCCCCGTGATTTCTTGAAACACCTGTCTTTTGTGAGACAGACGAGTGGGTGAGGCTCGGTTGTGCATGCGCCGTTGGACCTAATGCGGCGACTTCTACCCGGGAGCTAATAAAATTAGCACCTGTACCTATGGGGGTGTGATCCGAGATATTTGTGAGGTAAGGGAATGTTGTAGTGTTGGTCTTTTCAAAATGGATCAGAAGCATCATCGGAGGCAAGCTTTGCAAGATATTGACTAGTTCTCGGTGATGTTCCGGGGTTAGATTCAGTTGGATTTGCCTGAATCATGAGAACAAATTATCCTTGCGTCCGGTAGGAAGTAGTGAGTGCTGCTTTATTTGTATCAGCAATGCCGGAGCAGGTTGCTTGAAGTGAGCACCGAGTTTGCACTAAAGGCCACCATTGGAAGCTTGAGATTCTTCGTTTAGAAAAGACTTGATATTTGGATGCTCGAAATTCTTCGTTCCAATCCGTCGAATGGTGTCCGAGGGATAATAATTTTTTTTTTTTTTTTTTTTTTGAATCATGCTCCCTAAATAATATTGCTCCCCCTCAAAAGATGCGTAGTCGGATTGAAACAATTTCTCTTCAATCTCTTTCCCTAAATTTACATATCCATGCTCTCTCCCCCCAAAAAAATGTAATTATTTCTCCCTTTTAAACAATTGTAGAGGTTGCTTCTCTTTTATAAGTAAAAGAGTAGCTCCCCCTCAAATAAGGCTCATTTAAAAATGGTTTTTATCATTTTCGTGCGTAATATGCAACTCGGATCTCAAAATCTCGTAATGTTTTGAAAATGCATATTTAAAATGTACCATTTTAAAAGAAGGTATTTTTCAACGGGATACCAACCATGCTGGGGTTATCTGCAAAACCTTATCGGGACTTTGGTACCCATATTTGTATGGGTCCTCCCTTATTAGCAGAAAATAATTTATGCTTAGCATGTGTCAAATTCGGTCCTAAATCGTCCAACAATAAATTATTGGATAACCACTTAGGGGTAATTTGACACGGAAAAGACGTTTCAGTGCCAGTGAATGTGTCTCTAGGTATTCTAGAGTGAAAGATCTTCTCTTTGGCTAGTCTCATAAGGTGCTTTTCCGAATGGACTTTGACAGGATATTTCAAGTAGGAATACGAAGCTACAACATTGCAGGCATGTATAGCGGGTGAATACCTACGAGAATACTTCACACAATTCACTCCATAATGATGGTCTTTAGTGGGATTTTGCTTACGAGAATGATAAACATTTTTGTTCGTGTAAGGAAATCCACTTTTCTCATTCTTTAAAGAATGGGAAATTTTGGAAGCTCGAGAAGTTAGCTTGCTTGAGCATGAAACTTCTCTTTGAGGAGCATCCTTTTTAATAGGAATAGGAGTGGAAAAATCAATAACAGTTTCTACTTTAGTTTTCATAGAAGGTGTTGATTTTCCTTTCCTCTTCCTATTTTTCTCCTGTTCCTTGGAAGAATTAAGCTTAGGCTTTTTACTTATCTTTTCTGCTCGGGTCACCGTAGACTTGAAGTCGTCACGGGTAACTTAGAATGTGTATTTGAAGCTTTCTCAGATTTGAGAACAGAGATGCTTTTAATTTTTGTTGTCTTGACCTGTTTCGAGGATGATGTATCTTTTGAAAAATCATGGAAAACAGGTAAGGACGGGGAATTTTTAAGATTTGAAATCTCCTCTAAGAGTTTTTGCTTTTCTGCTTGAAACACTACTCTTTCCGATTCCAAAGTTGCGTTCAATTCGGAAATTTTACTAGCAATCATAGGAATTTCCAACCACGAGATAGATTTATATAACTTGTTTTCCCCGTCAAGCGCTGAAAAGGAATCTTGGTCGACTAGCTTCGCAATAATTGTCTTTAAAGGGATAGTTCTAGTGTACCATTTATTGCAGATTGCTAGGATAACCTCATATTGTTCTGTGACGACATTCCACTCAGTTGCTTTGAGTTCAAAACGACATCGATTAAATTCCTCAATTTCTTTAGCTTGAGCATCCATAATTAAGTATTAATTTTAAAATTAATTATTTTCTGAAAGAAATGGCTCTTGAAACTTTTGTTCCAAAAAGTTTGGTTTTGTCAAAAGATAGCGTGAAATTTCGAAAAAAAATTAGATTTCGAAAATTTGAGAGTTACCAAAACTTTTTCTAAAATTTGCCAAAAATGTCCTAAATAGATTGTTGGATACGTGATCGTTGACACGTAAAGTGGATTTGCCTTTGGAAAATTAACAAAAGCGTTTTCTATACCTAAAATTTTGGGCCCGAAAAAATTTATTTTTAAAAAAAATTTTCGAAAGTCCTTTTTTTTTTTTTTTTTTTTTTTTTTTTTTTAAGGGGTGGCCGAAAATTTTAGGTGGTCGAAAATGTTAAGGGTAATTTCAAAGGGTGGGTTATAGTGAAACTCGGATGGAAATATTTCGCTTAGTCTAAATTCGGGTAGAAATTCGATTTCAGTTTCGCCAAATTTCACAAATTCGGGGGACTCAAATTAAATTGGTCACGAAATTATGAAATTCGGGTATTAGTAGAAATTCGTCGAATTTGATTTGAACAGTAGTAATTCGCCGAGTTTTCCACAATTGGGCAAATTTTGTAATTTTGCCCGAAAATTTGCCAAATTCGGGTAGTAGAAGTTCGCCGAAATTGTAAAATTTGATTCAAAATCAGGAATTCAAAATTCGGGTAACTTAATTGAAATTCGGCGAGAATTTTGAAATTGGATTAACCAATTTCGGCGATAGAAATTCAATATCCAAATTCGGCCAGCTATCTAATGAAAATTGTCTCAAATTCTGGCGAATTTCGATCGAAATTCGGCGAGATGAATCAATTTTCGGGCTGATGAACAAACTTCGGGCAGATGAACACTGTTCTAGAATCAAATTTCATGCGCGATTTCTCCCCAAAACTCACTCAAATCAACTGAAAATTGATGGGTAATCACTCAAAAACACTCGAAAAAAAACTAAATGTTGATCTTAATCAAGCAAAATCAGCAACATAGACTGAAAAATCTCAAGACCAAGACCTAAATATTTTCGAGTTTATCACATGAAAAACACCAAAAATTTCAGAAAATTTGATCAAATCCAAACGTGTTTGGCTCTGATACCACTTGTTAGTCCTACGCATCCAACTACGTTTAAGATTAAAGACGATTTACCACGATTAAAGCTCGGAAGTATTGATTCGTCGTGGGATGGGCGTGGGAGACTTTGATAGCTTTGGGAATTCTCTTGTAATATGACTAATCTCTTCACACCCACACTATGTGTGAGGGTTTTTGGTATTTATACCACAAGTTGGTATATAATACCTTGGGCTTTTGTAAGCCCAGTTACATTTAATAGCTCACTAGCCTCTAATTAAATTAAAGCCTAGTTCGCTAAATTAATTACAAGACTAAGATAAAATAATACATTGAACACAATAAAATAATCCTAACATATCATATACCCTAATCCAAGGGTATAAATACTAAAACCCTACACTTTAATTAATAAGAATCATTCTCGTGGAAATCGCCGCTACAATATCTTAAAGAGAACAAAACACACACTTACACATACTTAGGGTATTTCAAACGTTATTCATCGATTTTGAACCAATCTTGTTGTTAGCTAGGTATTTTGAGACCTACAAATTTCAATCATATGAATATTTCGGGGATCTTCCCTTTTGATGTTTTAGAGTCGTTCACGGATGGTGTAGTCAGGAGGACATCTTTGGGGTCAAGCATAGGTCTAACTTTGAGGATCTTGACAACGCTTCAGGATTTAGCAATTTTTTATCAATCTTGCACTTCTTTGTGGTATGGCTTCCATTTTTGCATTTAAGCACTTTATTCGATCATCATGTCAACGGGTAAAAAATGGGGCGTCGGATTGACAAGATGATTGTGTCGTCCTGACTAGAAGATGGAGATAGTATGCATTGTAGGAAACCAAATTCGGTAATAACCGCAACTGAGCCACATAGGCATTCCGTTGAGTAGAAAAACCGGGGTCACGTAGACATCACGTTAACATCAATCTACGAGCTTTTGCTCGTAGAAGACGACATAACTTCCTTCCGATCCTCAAAACATGTCTAAAAATGACATGTTTACGGAAGTTCAAACTTGATCACAAAGACCATGTGTTATAAAAGTTTATGTGTCCTATAAAATATTAAAAAATATGGGAAGTGAGGACACATTCGCAAGGAAGAGTGGTTGGGGCTGAGTACCACTTAATTCAATATCTTCAGCTTTCGAGTAGAGCGGTGATAGGATACGTGGCTCACCGTGATTTTTGAAACACATGTCTTTGGTGAGATAGACGAGTGGGTAAGGCCGAGATGTGTACGCGTCGTTGGACCTACTGCGGCGACTTCTACCGGAGAGCTAATAAAATTAGCACCTTTACTTATGGGGATTGGTCCAAAGTATTTGTGGTTATGGATCTTCAAAAAAAAAAATTTCTAAGTCATCATCGAAGTCATCTATTGCGTTGTATTCATATGATGCATGATATGTGGCTATTCTTTTAAGATCGTCTCGGTGATGTTCAGGGGTTAGATTCAGTTGGGTTTGCTGAATCATGGGAGCTTAAAATTCCATGCATCTGATAGACATGATGAGTGTTGCCTTGTTTGTATCAGCAATACGGAGCAGATCGATTGAAATGAGCACCGAGGTAGTGTAATGTAAGAGCCACATCTTCCGTGTAGAAAATTTTTGAACTTGTGAGCTCGAGATTCTTCGTTGAAGTCCGACTAATGGTGTCGGATGAGATATACATGAAGTTTGATGATGATAAGAGGAGATATTTTTCTCCCTTTTCTCTCTTCTCCCATTTTTTATATTATATGTATTATATTAGTAATATATATTATTATATTATATTATTTTGTATTATTTTATATTATATTATATTACATGTATATGTTAGCGTAGGAGGTTGTCGATGTGAGGGGTTTGTGGGTTAAGAGGTTTCGAATATGAGATTGGTTTGCGAATGGATGAGGTTTTCGAAATGGGAGGTTCACGGTATGTCGTTTGCAGCATGACGGTATCCAAAAGTGAGCTTTTGGATAAAGGTTAGCGGTAGCGGAAGGTTTGTGAATGGTATTTTATTTATATATAGAGATATATATAAAAACTGAAAAGTATATTTACATTTTTTATTTCCTCCTCCTCAAATTATGCTTTCTAAAATTTCTCCCCCTCAAAAGATGCGCAGTCAGATCAAAAAACTTACGAATTTCTTTCCCTCTATTCACGCATTTAGAGTTCCCCCTTAAACAATATAAGAGTCGCTCCTCTTTGAAATAAAAGAGTTGCTCCCCTCGAATTAAGATCATTTAAAAATGAATATTTTTATTTTAAATGGTATTTATCATTTCCGTGCGTAATATGCATTTTGAATTTTAAAACTCTTAAAGTGTTGAAAATGCATATTTTAAATTTACCATTTTGAAAAATAGGTATTTGTCAATTTAGCTTGTGTGTACGCAATTTAAAATATTGAAAATTCTTTTAATATACGCATAATTAGAATGTACCTCATTGAAGTTGTTAGTCCGATTACGCACTCAAGAGAGGATCAAAGGCTTAAAAATGATAAAGTTCTTAAAACACCTTCAGTGTGTGTTTGTGTGTGTGTGCCGAAATTAAGAACTTACTTTTAAGAATTATACATTGACCAACCCTAATTAGGGTTAATGGGATGCCTTATATACCACATGAGTTGGTATATTAAGGCTTGGGACTCAAACAATAAAATATTTACAATTTGACCCCAAATACAATAAATTAACTAATATTGACCCAAAACTCAAATACTAACTAAGGACACTACAATTAATTCCTAACATTCTCCCCCTTAGTGTCCTTTCTTCGTCTTTGTCTGTTTCTTTGAGCCTTTGGGTCGTTGCTGGGCGTACACGGAGTTCCGTAGTCCAAGCTTGTGCTCGTACGTCCTTATTTCCCTCCGGAACGAAAGCCTTTCTTGTATGTTGTTCAGCATATTCAGTATCTTGGCTTTTGTGTCCGGTCCTTCACCTTCCATCTTATCCAGTATGCTCCTCAACTTCTCTCGTATGATGAGGAGCGTTCCGTCGGAGAATTTTGGTATCTCCGATGTCTTCAATATTCGCTTTTCTCCCTTGTAGTTGATGTAGACCACCGCTGGATCTTCACTTTCGAACACGTGGCCTTCACCATATTCAACTTGTTCAGGGAGCTCGAATGATGGTTTGGTGAGGTTGACCTTTCTGACATTTGACTCCAGTGCTAGCTGCAGGTCGTGCGTCGCTCCGTACTTGATTTGTCGGAGCATGAACCTTTTGATCGTCATGTATCCTAATTTGACGTCCTGGTCCTGCAGCGTTCCCACGTATCGGTAGCTTCCAATCATCTGTGAGATGTCTTCAGCTCTGATGTACGGGAAGTCAGCCTCTGTCAAGGTCTCTCTTGTACCGTCTTCCCTCACTACGTGGTAGACGCTTAGTAGGAAGGTCCCGAGCCGATCTATTCCAACTCTTTCTACGGCTTGTATTCGGGGCCTCTGCTTTTCCTCTCGCCTGAGAGCAGCCAGATCATTTCCTTTCCCTAAGAACATATGAAGACGTCTTAGGGAAAGAAGGTAGAGATTGGCTCTGCGCTCTGACAGGTGCGTCATCCCACGTAGCTCCAGCTCGTTCAATTTGACGAGCTGATCCTCTTTACGCCAGATTCTTTTCCTTATCTCTTCTTGGTATGGAACTAAGATTCTGACGTTTTGCCACGGAAGATCGACCGTTGCCCCGATCTTTGACATGAGAAGTGGAGCATCCTCATTTTGGACTTGATGTTTGAGTAGTTCCGGTAGATCGGGGAGGTCACTTTGCAGATCTTCCAGCTCCTCATCTTCATGGACTTTCACCAGGCTTATCGACGCCTTTTCGAGGAATAGTCTGGCGTTTTCTCGAAATCTGGCTTCGAGCTGGAGGTCCATCGGTTGCTTCAGCCATCCTTCTTCAAATATATATTTCTCTACCACATCATGTGGATTGTAGAGTTGGCTGATTTCTTCCGAGATTTGGAGGTCAATAGATGTGGCTTGAGGTGGACTTTGTCGGTAGAAGGTTCTTGGTGAGCTAAGGCTTATAGTGACTGGAGTGGGTGTCGAAAGGGAAAGTGTATTGGAGATCTCTTGTGTATTTTGTTCGGTTGTGGTTGAGATCTCCATGGTAGGGAATATTATTGTGGTGCTGGAGACTTGTTTTGTTTTGCCTTTTGAGCTTGAGGTATCCAGCGGGTTGGATTCTTGGACTGTTTTGGTTGTTGGCTGCTGCTGGTGAGGGGATTCGACTCCACGCTGTCGGTTCTCCCCCTCGGGACGGTCCTCGTCTTCAGGGTCGTCCCGCGATCCAGATAGGCCCCCGGCTTGTGTTCGGCAGCTGGTGGGGTCAATCAGCCTCTGGATTTCTTTCTCCTTCGGTGTCAGGTGTGGCGCCGACCGGATACGTGCCAAAAGAATGTTGAAGAGTTCTTCAATGGGCACGTCCCACGGTCCTTCTTCTGGTTGTGTGAGTGAAGGAACAGCAGCAGCTGTCTCGTGTGTGACTGGAGTCTTGCCTTTGTCTTGTCTTGATGTTTCGATCATGGCCCGGACTTTTTCCACTAGTTCGTCGCCAAAAGATCGTAGCCGAGACTCCGTCACAAACGGATCGGGAAATAAAACGGAGCCACTGAGGCGTGCCGTTGTCGCGACGTCAGAGTAGATTTCTGACGTGCCGCCCACTGTAGTGGGTCTTCCGGGGCCACCAAGGCACACCGGTGGCAACGGTGCTAAGACAAACTCAGACCGTTGGCCCGAGACGACTGGTGGGATGTTGATCGTTTCGGGGCTTCCGCTCAGTCCCTCGGAGATTAACCCCAGAGTGACGTCAGAGAGCGTTCTGTCTAAGTCTGGAAGACTTAGAGGTGCGGAAAATAGTGTATGTGTCCTAGAAATGGAAAAAATTTTAGTTGGTGCGGACACTAGACCTGTGATCAAGGAGGGCGCAGTCGGAGGAAGTGAACTGCTTAATTCAACATCTATTGCCTCCGAATAAGGCAATGATGGTTGTCGTGGCTCCTCCGGTGCTATTGAGACGGTCGTCTGTTGGGAGACGACCGAATGGGTTGGAAGGGTTATTTGCGTGCTTGGGCCTGATGGCACGACTGCTACTCGGGAGACGATCGTGTCGTCTCCTGTTCCTACGGGTTCGGCCCGGCTTTGTAGTGGGTTAGAGGACTGAGGAGGTCGATCATGTTTTTGTTTGGTGCGACGCTCCTGTATGCGTCTTACGTCTTCCCCTCGTTTTGTTTTTCGTGAGGAACGAGGAGGGGAAGCGGCGCTTCCTAGACCTAACTGAGGCTGGGGTAGGCTAATTCCCGGGGTAGGTTCGACTGGGTTTTGTCGAACCATAGGAGTGTCTTCAAGGGTGATGGATTGGAGGTACCTCGCTACTATTGGGTTGGAAGGATTAGCGATTTGTAGGAGGTGGTCAGGGATCCGCATCGACTCGAGATCAAATTTGGATTTGGAAGAATGGAGGGATGCTAGCTTGGGAATTTGGTATCCCTCCGATCTCGGTCGACGGGTTATCTCGGGTGTAGGTCTTGAAAGTGGGTTATTATCACTGGAAACCACCGAAGGTAGGGAAGGACTTGTCGGGTTTTATTTTTGGTGGATAAGTCCCTTCGGCGGAGTTGGTCAAGGATATCGGCCCAGATCAACTGCACGATGTCATAATTTTTATTAAAGATGACACCGTGGAAGATGATCATAATGTTGCGGTTACAGCGATCTGGGCCTGAGTGCTTGGGTGATAGGCATTTGTTTATTATGAGAAAGAGTGTGCGCCAAGGTTGTGGAATGTCCTTGGCGCAGAAATCGGGTAGGTGTAGGGATTTATGGATGTCTGGGCGATATCCCATTAGGAGGAAGTCGGTTTTCAATTCTTCCTCCGTGGGTGGTGGGTTATATATTAGGCTGTGAGGTAGGTTTAAGATACGGCGTAGTATGGATGGGGTGAAGATTATGGGTGTTTGGTCTATTTGTGAGGTAAGTGAGGTTGGAGGGGTTTTTGAAGTTGATGGTTGTAGGTTGGCCCATAGCTGTTGTGCGTATACTTCTGGGGCCGATTCCGTAATGGTGAGGGCGGTGTGTAGAGGATGGTGACGAAGGATTTCGAGTATTATCGGTGCGGGGACCGTGATGTTGTCAAAGTCAATGGCCGGGTTGTTGGGTAGTTTAGTGGCCCATTGACTTTGAGGAAAGACTTCGTCAATTTGTCTCAACATGTTTATGTAATCTGCTAAGAAGAAAACACAGAAAATTGTTAGACTAGGCAGAGTAGATAAAAATGTTACTTAGAAAAAATTTCGGACTTGAAAAATTTTATATGAAAGTGCCCGAAATTTGCTTAAGTAAATAAGATTATACTTTTGAAATACAAGCGGCGAAGTTCACAAATTCGGCTAAGAGTACATTGAAAAGTTTAAAACTCGAAGTTTGATTTGGCCGAATTTGGATTTGAAAAGTTTTGTTCGCCGAATTTGATGAAGTTCGGGTTATGAGGATTTGAAATTTTTGTTCGCCGAATTGTAATGAAGTTCGGGTAAGTGAAAATTAAATCGAATTTGTTATCATCATTCATCAAATTCGGGTGCTTGTCTTTAAAATTGAATTTGCCGAAATTGACAAATTCGGGCGATGGAATTCGACTGTGAGGAGTCGGGGTACAGTAGAAATTCGCCGAATTTCGAGTGAACAGTAGAAATTCGCCGAATTTTGGATTGAAAAGCAGAAATTCGGATGAAAATTTAAATTTTACCCGAATTTCGCCCGAAACCTAAAAATTAAAATAGGTCGATTCCATCGGGATTTGGATGAAATTTTGGCAAATAAATTGCAGATTCGGGGTCGCCATTACCTTCTGTAGTAAAATCGAAGTTGAAGAGATTTGATTTGAAGATTTTGTGTTTGCGCGAATTTAAATTCGAGAGTAAATTTTCTGAAATTCGGGCGTTAACTTGTAAATTTAGGGTAAATAATGAAATTCGGGCGAGTAGTGAGATAAATAGGGGTTACTGTGCAAAAGTTCGGGTGAATGAAATTCGGCATGTTAAAATTGAGTTTCGCCGAAATTCGTTCTGATTAAGTGAAAATTATATGAAATTCGGCGATCGAAATTAGTATTGACCAAAAGTGACCCCGAATTTGAAATTCGGCGAGTGAAATTGAAATTGGCCGAATTTCTTCACTGTTAGTCCAAAATTGGACTTCCGAAATTTTATATTATGTCAAAGAGCTCCCCCTCAATAAAATGATATATACTCCCCCGTAATAAAAAAGCTCCCCCTTAATAAAATGAAATATGCTCCCCCTTAATAAATATGAATATGAACTCCCCCTTAATGAAAATGAAATATGCTCCCCCTTAATAATATGAAATATGAACTCCCCCTTAATGAAATGAAATATAAACTCCCCCTTAATGAAAATGAAATAAAAACTACCCTTTTAAAATTTGCATGTAGAATTAATTTGTCTACTAAATAAAAGGTCATGAGGCACTATAGGTCAGTGTTGAAAATTCAACATGCCCAACTTAGAAACTAGGAAATGGAATCGTTTTTCATCCAGAGCCTTTGTAAATAAATCTGCAAGTTGAAGTTCTGTACTTACAAAATACATATCGATAGTGCCCTTTTCAACATGATCTTTTATAAAGTGATAACGAAGATCTATGTGTTTAGTGCGAGAGTGATGGACAGGGTTACATGTGATAGCAATTGCGCTCTTTGAGTCACTATATATGGGTATATGATTAAGATCGAACCCATAATCTCGTAGTTGCGTACGCATCCACAAGATTTGAGAGCAACAGCTTGCTGCAGCTACATATTCTGCTTCAGCAGTTGAGGTAGAGACACAATTTTGTTTCTTAGATGACCAACTAATTAGTTTGTCTCCCAGAAATTGTGCTCCACCCGAGGTGCTTTTTCTGTCCATCTTGCACCCTGCATAGTCGGCATCAGAATATCCGACGAGATTATACCCGGAACCTTTGGGATACCAAAGTCCGAGATTAGGTGTTCCTTTGAGATATTTCATGATTCTCTTCACGGCTATGAGGTGCGATTCTTTGGGATTAGCTTGGAATCGGGCACATAGACATGTCGAGAACATGATATCCGGTCTACTAGCTGTCAAGTAAAGTAATGAACCTATAATTCCTCTATAAAGGGTTGGATTGACTGGTTTCCCAAGAGGATCCGAGTCAAGTTGGCATGAGGGGGACATAGGGGTACTTTTTGTAGTACAATTTTCCATGTCAAACTTTTTCAAGATGTCATGGATATATTTGGTTTGACTTATGAAAATTGCGTCCGAAAGTTGCTTGACTTGTAAACCCAAGAAAAAGTTGAGTTCACCCATCATGCTCATTTCGAACTTAGTTTTCATAAGTTCTCCAAATTGGTCACACAGCTTTAAATTAGTAGATCCGAAAATAATATCATCTACATAGATTTGGACTAAGAGAATATCTTTACGTGTGCGTTGGATGAAAAGGGTTGTGTCAATTTTTCCTTTTTCGAAGCCTGACTTGACCAAAAAGTCAGAAAGAACATCATACCAAGCTCGAGGGGCTTGTTTGAGTCCGTATAAGGCTTTATCTAGCTTGTAGACATAGTCAGGGTGAGTTGAGCTCACGAATCCTTCGGGCTGTTCCACATAAACTTCTTCTTTCAAGACTCCGTTAAGAAACGCAGTCTTGACATCCATTTGGAATACGGTGAAGTTTTTATGGGCAGCATAAGCAAGGAATAACCTAATGGCTTCGAGTCGAGCTACGGGGGCGAAGGTTTCATCGTAATCAATTCCTTCTTGTTGATTATACCCCTTAGCTACGAGTCGAGCTTTGTTTCTTATTACTATCCCATTTTCATCCTTCTTATTCTTGAAAACCCATTTGGTACCAATAATGGTTTTGCCAAGGGGTTTCGGGATTAGTCTCCAGACCTGTAATCTATCGAACTGATTTATCTCTTCTTGCATTGCAATAATCCAATCAGGATCTTCCAATGCTTGTTTGGCTCTTTTAGGTTCTATTTGGCTCAAAAAGCAGGTAAATAGTCCTTCGTGAGTAGTTGAGGATCTAGTGCTTATTCCTTGGAGAGGGTCTCCAATAATTTGTTCTACGGGATGAGCACGTGTCCACTTTCTTTCATGAGGAAGTGGTTGAGAGGTTGTCTCGTTTATTGTGGACGCGATTTCATTTTCCGTAGAAATGGAGACCTCAACGGGAGGGTTTGTCTCATTTTCTAAGGTCTCTTCGGAAGAGTCGTTTTCAACAGACACTTCGATTCCTAAATCATTGGTGACATCTAATTCTGGTTCTTGTGAAGTTTCACAGTTCACTATTGGTTCTACCATATGTGGACTGCTTGTGTCACCATCTTGGATGGATTGTCGTGAGACTAATTGTTGACATGGGTTAGAGTAAATTTTCTCAAAAAGGATACTTAATTCCATGTCTTTTGAGGAATTTGAGGCTGATGTCTCTTCCACAGGTGTGGGAATGTGTTGATCATCAGTCAACACTCTAATAAGTCCGGGTTCTGGACTGATTTGTTCAGAAGCCATTAAGGGTGTTTCATTGAAGGTCACATTGGAGCTTTCCATGACCGTTCTCCGCTTCTTAAGGTAGACTCGATATGCTTTAGATTCTAGAGAATACCCAATGAAAGTTGCCTCTAATGCCTTAGCATCAAATTTTCCTCGGTTTTCCCTGTCATTTGCTACGTAGCAAATGCATCCGAAAACGCGAAGAAATCCTATATTGGGGATTCTTCCATTCAATATTTCATATGGAGTCTTTCCAAAGCGTTTGTGAATTATTGTCCTATTTTGGGTGAAGCAGGCAGTACTGACTGCTTCAGCCCATAGAAAGTGAGGAAGTTTAGAGTGAATAAGCATAGTCCTAGCAGCTTCAACTAGGGTCCTATTCCTCCTTTCTACGACTCCGTTTTGTTGAGGAGTTTTAGGAGCAGAGAAGTGTTGGGAGATCCCTAGGGATTGGTAGAATTCGCTCAGTAACTGATTTTTAAATTCAGTCCCATTATCTGAGCGAATTATACGAATTTGTAAGCCCGACAAATTCTGTGTCTTTTTCACAAAAGCAATTATGAAGTCAGGAGTTTCTGCCTTTGTTCTTAAAAATTTGGTCCAGGTGAACCTAGAAAAGTCATCCACTATTACTAGTACGTAACGTCGTCCATTTATGCTCTCAATTCTCATTGGTCCACAGAGGTCCATATGAAGAATCTCGAGTGGTCGTGAGGTTGAGGCAGTTTGTTTTGATTTGTGGGATGCTTTTCGCATTTTTCCTAACTCACATGCTGAGCAGAGATGCTCTTTGTGATATTTCAAGGCAGGCAATCCCTGTACAAGATTATCTCTTTGAAGTTGACTTAGAGTCTTGAAATTTAGGTGAGATAATCGTTGATGCCATAAATTGTTCTGTTGAAGAGATGCTTTACTCAACAGGCAAATGGCTCGGGATTGATGAACGGTTCTAAGATTGATGGTGTAAAGATTGGATTTTCTAGTTCCAGTGAGTAATGGTTTACCGTTACCACCATTTACACTACATCCTTCAGTATGGAAGTTGACCGTGAGTCCACGATCACAGAACTGTCCTATACTGAAAAGATTGTGGCTTAAGCCATCAACATATGAAACATCCTTAATTAAGAGATTTTGATGTATGATATCACCGTGACCCAGGATGGGAGCTGAGTGGTTGTTCCCGAATCGCACATTTCCACCAAATCTCTCTGTGTAGTTGCTCAGCAGTTCTTTTCTTCCGGTCATGTGTGTGGAGCAACCCGAGTCTAAGTACCACACATGACTTATCTGCAAGATAAGATTAAGCAGTGTTAGAGATCCCGTTTATTACGGGTCTTCTATCATTTGCAGAGGTTGAGGTGCATGCAAGATTGGGTGAATTGTGTACCGGGTTGGCTTGTATCTTTCCTGAGTTTTTCGGTACCCAAATTTTTGTTACCCCTAATGGAAAACAGAGCTTTGTGCATGCAGCAAGCACTGTTTTAACTACCCAGATTTGTTTGCAATCTTTTCCCTTAGCTTCAGCTCGGGTTTTCGATTGCTCAGATATTTTTGGATCTGTTTTGGTCACGTTTTTGGCCTTTTTCTCTAAAGCTTGAGCTTTAGTTTTTGTTTCAGTGAGAGTTGGCCTTCTGAATGTTCTAGCTACCTTTTCGTCAACTTTTAGGTTGGACGTTTTGGATGGTAGAACCGTTTTCGTGTGTGTTCCTGAAATCATATTTCTACGACGTATAAATTTAGCATTCATAGCTATACACCTATCGTAGGTAATATAATCACTGACAGTCTTAACAGAACTGGTTTTGGAAGAAATACGGGAATAAGCGGAAGCATTGTTCGAACTACATGAAGAAAGATTTCTAAATGTTTTTGGAAATAATTTTAAATCAGAAACACTAGTCAAATTTTGCTTCGTCTTTTTATCAAAGATTTTGGCATCCTTCTCTTGCGTTCCTGAATTTTTCTTCCCAGCAGTCTCTGTCCGTCTCAGATCTGTCATAGATGGTGAAGGGATGTTAGCTGTTGCTTGAATGATAATCTTCTTAGTTAGCCTATTCTTCATGGATGAGGAATCTATTGGTGTTATAATAACAGACTCCGACTTAGAAGATTTAGCGAGATCAGCATATGATTGATTTTCAAGTGAGGAAATTCTCTCAAGGAGTTTCTCCTTTTCAGCTTGAAATATTTTCCGTTCGAGCTCTATCGTGGATTGAATATTCTTGATCTTTTGGGGAATGTAAATTCTGCAAAGATCTGAGTTCTTTGAGCTAGATATTTCTGTCATGGGCTGATCAGATTCAGAGGGAGGATGGGGAAACATTTGTAGATAGTCATTTGAAAGAGGAATTTCCCTAGTTCCATAACTATCGTTGATTTCCTTGTAATCCAAGGATATTTCGGCCTTGCTTTTGGTCTTGCGCTTTTCCTGTTCTAGGTTATCTTCTTCTTCAGATGATCTGAGAAAGGCTAACAAGCTAGGTATTCCTAGTCCTAGGTATGCAGCATTGTAAAGAGCAAGCGGCCGTTTATCAGTGGTTTGTTGGTTTGGCTTAAAGCCTAAGCCCTCACGTGGATTGTAAAATCTCGTGTCCTTAGGCTGATTCAAGAAAATCGTTTTGTCGGTTTGTCCCCTTTTCGTAAGGAGGTCCTCCAGACTTTTGATTTTGGAGTAAAGCTTCTTACGTTCCTCCATTAGAAGATTGTATTGATCTGTTTTACCAATACGCTCTTCTTCACTAATTCGCAGGCTAGTGGTTAATTGACTAATATTTGCATTCAGCATATTAGTCTCGGATTCAAGCTTCGAGATTTTCTCAGATGCATTTTCTAAATGACATCTGAGAGTTGCTTTTTCACCTAAGTGTTTGAGCACAGATTGATAATTTGTTGCGTTTTTCTTTTCCAGAGCTTCTAGTTTTTTCAAGTGTTCTAATGGAGAATTCTGGATATGCTCAAGCACGGTCAGTTTTGATGTCAGGGAAACTACTTTTTCTTCAGATTTTACTAGATTAGCTTCAGCTAATTCTAGTGATTTTTCTGAAGTAGCTAGTTTATTTTCTAGCTCAATGACCAAATTTTGTGTTTTGGCCAAGATGATGTCATTCGTGGCCATATCTTTATATGTAGACTTCCTACTTGAGCGTTCCTTTCGGAAGCTGTTCTTATTCTTAATTTTATGTCTGTAGAAGTCTATATTTTCTACCTCAATGTCCTCGGATGATTCAGTTTCGTCATTGCTCTCCGTCTCGGCTCCTTCTGCATCACCAGCTTCTTCTTCCACAAACGCCATTAGAGCCATGTTCTCGGGTTCATCCTCAGAAGTGTCATCGTACCATTCAGCTTGCTCCGCCAGCAGGGCTACGCCAGCTTTCTTCATTTTGGACAGTTTGAGCTTTTTGGCGTAGTAGTCTTCGTTCTTCTTCTTGGGAAGGAAACAGTCCCTGGCCCAATGTCCTGCCTTCCCACAATTATAGCATTTTGGAGGCTCAGGTAGGGATTTTTGTTCGGGCCGATGCGGAGTTTGTTGAGGTTGATGAGAAGATGAAACTCGTTGTTTGTTGGAAGAGGAGGAAGACTTCTTAAAGAATTTTCTGCCCATCATCTTAGTGATGAGGGCCATTTGTTTCTCGAATTCCTTTAGATCGGAATCCGATGAAGAGTCTGAGTTGTCTTCCTCAGATGAGCTTTCAAGTTTTACGGCCTTATCCTTTGTGGCGCGGGAAGGTTTCTTAGCTCTATTATCAGTTACTAAGGCTAGAGGATCTGCTGCTGATTTTCCTTTTGATTCCGCAGATTTTTGATGTACGTAGTCTGCATGTTGAGAGAGGCTCTCGAAAACGCAGTGGATGTCGATTTCATCAAGGTCTTTGTTCTGCCTGATTTGAGTGGCTATTTTCCTCCACTCTAGCTGCAGTGAGTTAAGGAATCTCACGTTCAATTCCATATTGGAGCGATGAACGTTCACCTTTCGCATCTCGTTGACTTGAGTCATAAACCGTCTATACGTGTCCTCTATGTCCTCCCCTTGCTTTGCTTTGAAGGTATCGTAGGCCGCGAGGGTGTTTGCCTTACGTGCTTTGATTCCCATTTCCGTCCCTTGCATCAGCTTATGGATCTCGTCCCACATTTCCTTAGCAGTGGTGAGGCTATCTACTTGCATGTAGATATCGTTGTGAATACCCTGGATGAGATAGTTGAGAGCAAGTCGATCTGCCTTGACCCTGTTCTTTTCTTCCATTGTGTAGCATGTGGGAGATTTTTTCTGAATGGATGGTAAGGTGGGAGGATTTGTTGTGGAATCACCCTCTATATTAACCCAATATGTTATGGGTCCTTCCGAGAGGGACTCTAGGATTTCGTTTCCTATGTCCTTGGAGCTAACGAAATTTACAAATCGGTTTCTCCATGCTGTGAACTCCCCCCTTTTCATTGTTAGAATTGGGGGTCTGTTATCGCTTCCGATTGCTATGAAATCCATGGATGTAGTTGAGTGCTTTTTAATGATCGTTCACGGTCGTGATCTGCAATCCTAAATGGTCAGTTTCGAAAAATAACGTCTAAGAATAACGTTAAGTTTGAGTAAATTTTGGTGGAAAGAAATTGTGTTTAAGTGTTCGACTTTTTATTTTAATTTTAAAGAATAAAATTCGGGCACTTGTAGAGTTGTTGCCGAAATTTGAATTCTGAAATTCGGATGAAAAGACTTTGTCGAGAATTTTGAAATCAAAGGAAATCAAAATTCGGGTGACAAAAATAAGTTCGCCGAAGTTCAGGATTAAATTAAGGTAGGAAAAATTTTATCGAAATTACTTTCAAAATTCGGGTAAACTAAATTCAGTCGAGAATTAAAAAAAATCAAAATTCGGGTGACTTTCTGATAAAAGTTCGCCGAGAATTAAGAAATTCGGGTGACTTAAATCAAAACTTCGCCGAAAATTTTAAGTTGAAATTCGGGCAATCTTAATTTTAAAATTCGACCAAATTCTCCGTGAATTTTAAACAGTAGAAAGCAAATTCGGCGAATAAACTTAGCTTACTCAAATTCGGTCAATTTTCTGATCGAAAATTTTCTCAATTTCGGCGAATTTCAATTGAAATTCGGCAATATGAGTTAATTTTCGGGTTCAAGAACGAACTTCGAGTGAATAAACACTGTTCTAGAGAAACGCCCGAAATTTTTCCAGCAACTTTAAAACACACCAATTTCAATCGATTTCTCCCCAGAAATTTCTCAAACTTGACGAAAATTAATCTAAACGAGTTCCTAAACAAGCCAAGACTGATAATCAAGCATTTAAAGGTTTAAAAACATCAATAACAGCAAGATCTAACCCAAAATACTTGAAAAAAAAATCGAAAATAAAATTTGCTTAGTAAACTCTTTCGATCTTGACGAAATCAAACGAAATTGGTATAGATTTGCACAGATCGATCCGTGTCTTGCTCTGATACCACTTATTAGTCCGATTACGCACTCAAGAGAGGATCAAAGGCTTAAAAATGATAAAGTTCTTAAAACACCTTCAGTGTGTGTTTGTGTGTGTGTGCCGAAATTAAGAACTTACTTTTAAGAATTATACATTGACCAACCCTAATTAGGGTTAATGGGATGCCTTATATACCACATGAGTTGGTATATTAAGGCTTGGGACTCAAACAATAAAATATTTACAATTTGACCCCAAATACAATAAATTAACTAATATTGACCCAAAACTCAAATACTAACTAAGGACACTACAATTAATTCCTAACAGAAGTGTAGTTGTAGCAGCTCGCGACGCTTTCCTTTATCATGTATGTGGAGCCATACGTCTAAGTACCATACATGAGGGATGGGGTGGTTGCTCACATCGCTTACCTGTCATGAGTGTGGAGTAAGCGTAAATACCACTCATGCTAGAAAGTTGTAGTTGTTCACACCGCATATTAGTCATGGGCGTGGAACAACTACTCGAAATCCCTACCCATGCTGGAACTGCAAAACTTTATCGGGACTTATGTACCCATTGTAATATGGGTCCTTCCTTATTAGCAGAAAAAAAAAGTTAAGCATATGTGTCAGATAGATTTTTGTCCTAAATCATTCATTAACGTGCTTTTAGATACCCTATTATGTTTGGGATTACACAACTTAATCGTTGATTTACGAACCCAATTAGGGGCAATTTGACACAAATAATACATTTCAGCTCGGGCAAATGTGTGTTTCGGAGAAGATTTAAACTTTTCTTCGTACCCAGTCGCATAAAATGTTTTTCAGACTTTATATTGACTAGATATTTCAAGTAGGAAAAAAAACATGTAGAAATATAAGCATCTTTAATAGGTGAGTTGATCTTCCTACGAGGAGAATTCACACGATTTACATTGTAATGATGAATATTGGAAGCTTGAGAAGTTCAATTGCTTGAGCTTGAAACTTCTACTTTACAGGCTTCTTTTTTAATAAGAGCGGGAGAGGGAAAATCTTCAACATTTTCATCCTTAATTTTGAAAATAATATCGATTTTCCTTTCATTCATAATTTCCTTTTGTTCCTTAGCATTTAAGCTTAGCTTTTTCGCATAGATCACCGTGGACTTAGAAGTCGTCGCAAGTGACCTAGAATTTTGATTTTTCAGAACAAAAGTGGGCTTTTCCAATGTTTTGTCATGTTTTAAATTTATCTTTAGAGAGATCTATTGAAAAGGACAATAATTTGAGCTTCATCTCGTAGTTGGGGAATTTTTTAGATTTAAATCTATGCTAAAAGCTTTTCCTGCTCGAAACCTACTCTTTCTCATTCCATAGATAGAAGGTCTCAAAAACACCTAGCTAGCAATAGGATTAATGAAGAATCAATTCATAATGCACTAAAACCTTAAGTGTGTGTTTCGATCACGTTAAGGTACTGTAGCGGCTCAAGTTTCGATAAATGATTCCTAATGATTAAAGTATAAGGTTTTAGTATTTATACCATTGGATTAGGGTATAAGATACTTGGGCCCCTAAAAGCCCATTAAATCAAGTAAGTCACTAATATCTCCAACCTAAGATTAGTTCACGTAAATTAAAGTATAAAAGTAAGACACAAAACAAAATAGATTTGGACACGATAAAATATCTAACAATCTCCCCATTCGTGTCCAACTTTCAAATCGTGCTCTGAGGTCTTTGTCTTGACTTTTCTTTACTTTCCGGGCGAAGAAGGACATTCGAAATCCTATAGCGAGCTCGCATTTTCTAATGCTATTTTTTAGCTCTAGTATGCTATTGATCTTCTCTATAATCGTTTCGATTATCGATCCTTCTTCGAGTCCAAGGGCCTTGGAATATTTCTCGGGTCCCACTAGGCAAGTCGCCTTTGAAGCTTTTCTCATATGATCTTCAGTGTTCCGTCAGAGAACTTGGAGATTTGGGAGACCACCATCACGTGAGGCACTGTCATGTTTACTTTCTTCATATTGCTTACAAGGAAATCTGGAAATCTTCGGCGGTGTAGTAGTTGATCTGCCTCAGCATGTAGCGCTTCAAAGCGTTGAATTCCTCCCGATATTTGTGGCTCCTCAAGTTGAACCCTCGCTTGTGTTCAGGTGTATGAGGCTTCGGAGGGTTAGCTCGCCGATAGGCTTTAGATTCTCGGAGCACCTCCAGATGTTGGGACAATAGTCTTCGAGGAACGGGGCGGTGATCCTCTTGTTCTTCCAGGGAGTCTCGACTAATACCGTGCCTTTGGATGGGTTCGGTGTTTCCTTGACTCCTTCGTTGAGTAGTTCAGGAAGCTCGAGCATCTCCCTTGGTGGTCTTTGACCATCTCTTCCTCTTCCGTTTGAAAGGAGAAGGAATCCGTCGTCAGCCTTTGTAGGAAATATTGGATGTGGTCAAGGCGTAGGCGGGTTTCGTCTTTTGTCTATGTTCAGTGCATCCACCCCTCCTCCAGGATGTATTTGTCGATGTATACTTGAGGGTGAGACGGATGTTTGGAGGTAATGGTTGTTTGGACTGTTTGGGGTGCTGTTTGTGGTTGGGTGGATGAGGTTTGTGTTGGTGGTGGTTGTTTGGATGATGTGATGGTTTGGATGACGATCCCGCTCCTCGAGATGGCATCTTTTGCTTGCCTCGTCCACGACCTCTTGTTGTCTTCTGTCGTTTCTCCCTCTCAGGACAACAATGATCGCCATGTCTTCGTTTGGATCGGGAGGATTCTTCATGGCAGGTCGGTGGTGGTAGATCTTCTGGGCGATCAACGAGTCACTCGAACAGGCGATGCCCAACGGGGGTGCGGGTAGGTAATTTGAAAAGTCGGGAGAGTACGACATTGTTTAGGTAGTCGATGGGTACAATGAAAGGGTTTATGACGGCGGTGACGGTTGATGTTGTGATGAGGAGGGTGGGGCTGAGGAATGATGGCGGTGGTTGAGATGATGGCGGAGGTGGTGGTGATGGTGGCGGAGGTGGTGGTGGGGTGACGTCCGTCATATGAGCTTGGCCCTTGTCCTGTAAGGCATGTTCGATCATCGATCGCATTTGTCCCAAAAGGCTCTCTTCGATAGAAGGGACAATTGCATCGATGGCCTTCTTGATCGTCTCTTGGACGGTTTTGGACAAGGTTCTATTGTGACGTACGGCGGAGATAGCGTAACAGAGCCACTAAGGCGTTCTGTTGTCACAACATCGGAATAAGCTATCGATGCGTGGCCTGCACTTACTTTGGTAGGACTTCCAACCGATCCTAGTAACACTATTGGGGGACGTGTCACTACTGTTGTTGTAGCAGGTTCACGTAGACCTACGGGTGCAATCACCGTACCGGGGTTACTTAGGCTTCCTGTTGACATCTCACTCGTAAGGAGGGTCGAGCGGATGGGCAGTTACCGCTATTGGAGTTGATGTTGCAGCGGTGGGACTTTCCTCCAGTCCTCAAACAAACATACATAATGGATGCGTCTATGTAGGTTCTAGTTAGGTCATGAAGACCTAAGGTGATAGGTGTATGTGTCCTAAGTAGGGTTGCAAACGAATCGAGCCAAATATCATGATATTATATTCATATTACATTATCAAATTTCGTATTCGAATCGAATTCGAATACAAGTCGAATACTAAAATCGGATTTGAATTTGATTTGATTATGAAATTGAATATCGAATTGAATCTTCGAATATTCTAATTTTTTATTTCTAAAAATAAAAATAGTATTATATTGAAATATATTTTATAGTATCTTATATTTAAATATATGTTGAATTATAATATTTATTTTCTATAGAGGAATTAACATGCCACATCAATGCCATATGTTGTATTAATAGTGGTATGGTGATGTTGCATGTTGATGTGACATTGATGTGGCATGTTGATATTACATAAGGTGAGTAACATAAAATTCCTCATGAAATATATATATATATATATATATTGAATTATAATACAATATTTAAATGTATATTGAATTATTATATTTTATATTTAAATTTTTACGAATTCGAATTGAATATTTCGAATCGAATATTCCGATATTTGTATTCTTATTCTAAAATTATTCGAATCGTAAAAATTATTCTTATTCGAATTTGATATTCTAATCTTTCGAATTCGAATCTCAATTTTCGAATAGAATCTCTAATCGAATAAAAAAATTTGATTCATTTGCAACCCTAGTCCTAAGGGGTTGGAAGAATATAGGTAAACTGGGTAGCTGATTTAATGCGAACAGGGAGCGGGCGGTGGTCCGTGGCTGGAACCACCTGTTTCAATATCTCCCACCTTCAAGTGATGTGGTGATAGCATATTTGGGTACCCTTGTGTATGAAGTGAGATATCCGTCTGTTGGGAGACGTATGAATGGTCGGGTATAAGTAATTAGTGCGCCATTGGACTTGATGTAGCGACTTCTACTCGGGAGTCGAACACATCGACTCTTGATCCTATGGGGCTAGTCCGGTCTGTAGTGGGTTCTGGGTCAACCGTGGAGGGCATCGGCGATGAAGCTAGTGATTTGTGGACTTGCTTCGTTCTTATATCTTGCAGAAGAATGGTGGTGAGTGGGCGTTGATCATCCTCCGATTTTGTGGCTTCGGAGGATTCCACGACCGATGAATGTGACCCTCACTTGCACTCAGGGGTGCTCCGGGGTTGGGCTCGCCTGGGTCTGTCGGAGCTATAGGAGCAGTTATCTTGTTCGCAAAAATTCATCTCCAAAATCGATTTCTCAAAACTCGCAAATCTTTTAAAAATCGCTCGTTTCGATTCTTCCGATTTTAGGTTTAAAACAATGATTACTTGGTTAATGAAGCTTGGGTTTTGAATGTTTTCAAAGAATGTTTGTTGATTAAGATAATTTTTTATTTTTCGGAACAATAAGATTTCGGAGTTTCGTAAAAATCGTCGTTACGAAAACTCGTTGCGAAAACCCCCTTTTCGTAAATCAATACGAAACCTCAATTTTGCAAGCGACGTTTTCGCACCATCACTTAGACGACGTTTTCGCACCATACACTTCAAAATTTTCAACTATGCAAACAATGTTTTTGCACCAACACTTCAAAATTTTCAACTACGCAAACAACGTTTTCACCAAACACTTTGAAAAGTTTTCAACTACGCAAATAACGTTTTCGCACCATCACTTAAAAAATTTCTCAAATACGCAAATGACGTTTTCGCACCATACACTTCGAAAAATTTTCAACTACGCAAATGATATTTTTGCACCAAAACTTCGAAAAAAAATTCAGCTACGCAAACAACGTTTTCGCACCAAACACTTTGAAAAATTTTCAACTAAGCAATCGCCCCAACACTTCGAAAAATTTTCAACTACGCAAACTACGTTTACGCATCAAAACTGCAAGCTAAATATTCAATTCCGGGACTTAGAAAATATTTAACATTAACAAACAGCAGACACCTAACTCCTAAATCTAAATTTAAAAAAAAAACAAAAAAAATACCCACGGATTTGGACATTTACTTTTGATCATTGACTAATCATTTTCATTTTCTTTGTCCGAATTTCAGATCGATGATCTCTTCTTCAAATTCAATAAATCCTTAGCACCAATCGATACAAATTCAAGAAAATAACTTCGGCCTCGACCTTGCAACGTTCAAATGCAAGGACGAGGTCGTAGTGGCCATCCTGAAAGGGCACCCGCTGGCCGGCCTTCTCCCTTACGGCACAAGTCCCCGAGGTCTACCTACAACAGTTTTGGGGGACACTGAGGCAGGCCAATTCAAAGAACACTCTGAAACTAAAGGCCACAATCAACACAACAACCGTGGTATTAACAAAGACTATTCTCTGACGAATTCTCGGGATGTCCGTGAACGAGCCCTCGCCCATCGACGCCGAACTACTACAAGACCTCAAGCGCATTGGCTACGCCACTGAACTAAAAATTCTCTGCCATTACTAACTGGGTGGCACCCCTCACCCATGGAGGACCGTTTTTGGACTCGTCAACAAATGCTTGTCACCCAAACATACCCGATTCGACAGAGGGAACATCAACGTTGCGCGCATCTATCACGGGATAATTTTCAGCCGCAACGTTGACTATGCTCAGCTCATTTGGAACGACCTTATGGACCAAATACAAATGCTGGATAATCCGAAGAAGGTCCAAGTTGTTCCATATCTCCGGTGGCTCCCACTTCTGATCAACTACTTCCTTACCAGCAATCCGGAGATACCACCACTGCACGACGCACGAAGTTATCCACCGCCAGTACTCAAGTACTTTCAAAAGGCAAAGGAGAAATCACGAGAGCCATTATATCCGCTGATGCTGATACCAGAGGCTCTGCTAGGTCACGCAACCCGACGGAGTTTGCCATCATAGCCTACCGTCGGGAATCTAAGTTTATTTCATGTGTTCGTAGAGTAGAATCATTGAAAAACATATTTATATGTGGAATATACTACCTTTGATTAACCGAAACTTGTCGGATTTTTGAAATAAAAGTTTCGCAGTCGCGAGAGTTTTCGCAATAGGCTTTCGCAATTTGAAAGTTTTCGTAGTGGTCGGGTTTTCGGAACACATTTTGAAGTACTTACAAACACGTCCCAAGCGGAAAGGCTCACAAATGTGAAAACTTGGACTATGAAAAGTTTTCAAATAATTTCTAAGAGAGGAAAAGATTATATTTTAATAATATTTTTTTCTTTGAAAGAAAATTTGAAAATAATTATTAGTATTAAGATAATATTTTTACTATCCATTGAAATTTCAACAGAAAACTCCTCCTTAATTAAATAATACATGCCCCCCACCCCACCCCCTTACTCTTATGAGGAATTAACTCACCGTTTATAAAAAAGCACATATATAATATTGAAAATATAAAATGTCCGTGAAGTACAATCGATCAAGTGTCAAGATTCACCATTCCCAATTTAGAAACAAAGAAATTGAAGCATTTTTCATCCAAAGTCTTGTAAATAAATCGAGTAGCTGAAGCTCAGTACTAATGAGTACATATCTATTATGTCTTTTTCAATGTGATCTTTTATAAAGTGGTACCTAAGGTCTATGTGCTTGGTGCGTGAATGGTGTACAAGATCGTATGTTATAACTATTGCACTATTAGAGCCACTATAAATAGGAACATTATTTAGATTAAATCAATAATCCCGTAGTTGTGTACGCATCCACGGGATTTGAGAGCAGCGGCGACGACGACAACATACTCCGCCTCGGTAGTGGAGGTTCATACGAAATTTTGTTTCTTTGATGACAAACTTACTAAGTTATCACCCAAGAATTGCACTCCAGTTGAGGTGTTTTTCACGTCCATCTTGCACCTTGCATAGTCAGCAGCATATCCAATTAAATTAAAGCCGGAGTTTTTAGGATACAACAGTCCGAGATTTAGTGTTCGTTTGAAATAATTCATGAGTCTCTTCACAGCAACCATGTGTGACTCCTTAGGATTTGCTTGAAAACGAACACACAGGCACGGGAGAACATGAGCATACTTGCTGTGAGGTAGAGTGGGAGCCGATGATCCCCGATACGTGGTTTGGTTGATTGGTTTTCCAGAAGGGTCTGAGTGAAGGTGACACGTGGTGGACATCGGCTTGCTTTTCTTCATGCAATTTTCCATTTACTACCTTTTCAAGATGTTGTGGATGTATTTAGACTGCCTAATAAAGATTCTATCCGAGTGTTGTTTGACTTGTAATCCGAGGAAGAAGTTGAGCTCCCTCATCATGCTCATCTCAAACTTAGTCTTCATGATGTATTAAAATTGCTCGCACAACTTTGGATTGGTAGTCCCGAAGATACTATAATCTACGTGGACTTGAACTAGGAGAACGTCTGACCCTTTTCGTCGAATGAAGAGTGGTGTCGATCTTTCTTTTTGCGAAACCTAACTTGACCAAAATGTCAAATAGGACATCGTACCAAGCTCGATGAGCATGTTTTAGTCCATAAAGAGCTTAGGTAATAGACATTGTCAGGGTGAGATTGACTCACGAACCCTTCAGGGTGAGACACATAAACTTCTTCCTTCAAGACTCCGTTGAGGAAGGCTATCTAACATCCATTTGGTAAACAAATAAGTTTTTGTGGGCAACATAAGCAAGGAAGAGTCTTGTGGCTTCGGACAACAGGAGAAAATGTCTCGTCGTAGTCGATACAAGACGTGAATTAGAAAGATTGGTCGACGAAATATGAACCGAAGACATAACCTTGATATACTCCAAGAGCCCTTGAGGTGATCTCATAGTTCCTACGGGGTGGAACCTTCCTGTTGGTTGTAACCCTTGGCCACTAATCGAGCCTTATTAATGATAATGAGACCCTCTTCATCCTTCTTGTTTTTAAGACCCATTTGGTGCCGATAATGGTATTTTCTCCTGGTCTTGGGACTAATCTCCAAATTTTTAGTCTCTCGAGCTGATTGATTTACTCTTGCATTGTCGTTATCTAGTCGGGATAAAATGTAAATAGACTTCCAAGGGTATTTGAAGATTGAGTGCTCACTCCTTGGTTTGGGTCTCCAATAATATGAGTTGTAGGATGAGCTCGAGTCCACTTCCTCTTGTATGGAAGAGGTTGTACGGAACTTTCTTCATTTAGTGGGTCTACGAACCCCATTTCATGCAAAGTGGAGATCTCTATAAGGGGGTCTTCTGATTCTTCCCAATTATTGTCGTTTTCTTCATTCACGTTGTATATTTGATTGTCTAGTGGTTGAGTTTGAGGAGTGTCATCGGCCACGCTTAGTTTGTGGAGGGATTGTACGTTGGCGAGGAGTGATATAGAAGTGTTCGAATAATGTGTCCAGATCCTCGTCTCTTGGTGGCTTTGATAAGGATGTCCCTTCTACGGGTGTAGAATTGTGTTGATCTAACACTCTTATAAGTCCAGGTTCGGGACTGATTTGTATAGAAGCCATTGTTGGCGTTTTATTGAAAGTGACGTTGGTGCTTTCCATGATAATTTTTTGTGTTTGAGGTGGACTCTACGCTTTGGAGGTTGTTGAATACCCTACAAACACTATTTTGTGTGCTTTAGGGTCAAATTTGCTTCGGTCTTCTCTATCATTTGTAATGAAGCACTTGCATCCGAAGACCCGGCTATACCCTATGTTGGGTATTCGTTTGATCAATTCGTAAGGAGTCATTCCAAATCTCTTGGGAATACTTTTCCTATTTTGGGTGTAGCAGGCAGTGCTGACTGCTTCGGCCCAACTGAAGTGGGAAAGTTGTGCCTGGATCAGCATCGTGCGAGCTGCTTCCGCTAAAGTTCTGTTTCGTCTTTCCACTACTCCATTTTTATGGAATCTTAGCAGCTAAGAATTGTTGGCTAATCCCGAGTTTATGGTAGAAATCAATTAGCATCTAGTTCTTGAACTCAGTGTCGTTATCTGTGCGGATCATTTGAATGTTGCATCCCAACAAATTCGGAGTCGTCTTCACAAAAGCGATGATGAAATCAGATGTCTCGGACTTTATGCGTAGGAATCTTGTCCATATATAGCATGAGAAGTCATCTATGTCACGAGGACGTACTTACGTCGACTGATGCTCTCAATTGTCACTGTTCCACATAGATCCATGTGTAGTAGTTCTAGTGGTCGAGAGGTTGAGGCGACCTATTTTTGTTTGTGTGATGACTTCTTAGTCTTCCTCATTTCACACGCAGAGCATAAATGCTACTTATGATATTTTAACGTCGGTAGTCCTGTGACTAGCTTGACTGAGTGTAATTGGTTTGTCATTTTAAAGTTTAAGTGGGATAGTCGTTGATGTCGCATATTGTTTTCAAGTATGGAGGCCTTTGATAACATACATGTTGCAGTTGAAGGTCAAACAGTCCTAAGATTAATACTGTAGAGATTTGATGTTCGTGATCCCGTAGGAAATTCATTTCCGTTCTCATCACTAATGCTACATCCTTCAGCATGGAAATTGATTTTTAATCTTCTATCACATAATTGTTCGATGCTGAAGAGATTGTGGATTAGGCCGTCAACGAAAGAGACATCCTTGATTATTAAATTGTCATGGATGAGATCGTCGTGTCCAAGAATGGGTGCATAGTAACTATTCCCGAAACGCACTTGACCACCGAAGCGCTCGGTGTAGTTGCTCAGCACCTCTCGTCTTCCAATCATGAGTGTGGAGCAACCAGAGTCAAGATACCACACATGATGGATCTACAAAACAGATTACGGAGTTTTAGGTACCTCATTAAGGACGGGTCATGCCTTGTTTAAGTAACTTTGAATGCACTATTTGGTGATTTGAGTACTAAGACTGTTTCAGATGTATTACTTGTCTTTATTACGGACTTAGTATCCCATATCGTTTTTATTCCTACGGGGTAGCAAAGCTTAATGCTTGATATGAGCTCCATTTTGGTTACTCAAATTTGTTTAATGTCTAAAACATTGGCTTTGGCCTTAGTTTTTACTGTGCTTTGAAAATTTAGAAGTACGATCTCCCTTTTGGTCAAGTTTTGAATTTGACTTAGTAGGAGACGATACTTTATTTCTGGTTTTCTTAAGAGATGTAGTCTTATGACTAGAATTATTGACATTTGAATCAAAACATCGATCATAGGAATTAATTTGCGTAATAGTCTTTATATGCCCAGATTTTGAAAATAATGAAGGGAAAGTAGCTGCACGGTCTGAAATACATGAAGAAGTCTTTCTACATGAATTCGAAATAGATGTAAAAACAGGAACACTCGATAAGGGTAGCAGCCTTCTTCTGAGTCCCTGTAGCTTCCCTCCCCCCCTTCTTATTTAGGATGCATGTAGGCATATGTAAAGATGGGTTAGTCAAGCCGCTTTTGTGCGTCATAACTTCCTTTTCTTGCTGTTTAGCTTGAACGGGGAATTTATTTCCTGTTTTAGCTAGAGAGACAGCGTGTGGGGTCGAAGCTTTGTTTCAGTCGAGAGGCTTTTCAAGCGAGGAGATTCTACAAAGTAGTGTCTCCTTTTCTGCTTGAAAGTCCTTTAGTTCTGAGTCTAGGGTTAAGCGCAAATTCATTATTTCTTGGATTATCACTGGAATGTAGGCACTTGTGGTGCTAGGTTTTCTTGTGTCAGAATTATCTTTTACAAGTGTGGCTTCGGTAGAGGATGAGCATATTGATACATAGTCCGAAGATAAAGGAATTTACCTTGTTTTGTAACTATCATTCAATCTAGCATAACCAAACATAAATTCAGCCATTGCTTTAGCTTATCGCTTCTCTTTTTCTTCCTCGAGAGCATCTACACCTGATGCTCTCTTGAAGGGCATTAGATTATTTATATTTAGACCTATGTATTTAATGTCGTAAAGAGGTAAGGGCTTGTTTAGGAAAATGGTTTGATTCGTTTATCCTCTCTTCGTAAGAATATCCCATAAGCTTTTGATCTTAGAGTATAATTGCATACGCTCCTCCTTTGCAAGGTTGTACTTGCTAGTTTTGGTTTTTTGCTCGCTTTCACAGGTTTTCAAACTAGTGGTGAGTTCGAGAACTTGGGTTTTGAGCTTCTCTATTTGTCTATCACGACTTGATACTCTCTCTTGTGAAGCTTCTAGCTAACAACTAAGAGTATGTTTTTCTCTTAAGTTTCTGAGCAAGCTTCGATGATTGTTTTCTAAGCTTGCTTCTAATTCCTCTATAGACTTTTTTGTGATTCATAGAGTTATTTTTAACTTGCTCAGATTCGTTGACTCGTTTGGTCAAATTTAGCTAAGCAGTTTTCTAAGGTAATGACCTTTTCTTGAGCAGTAGCTAATATTGTTTCCTTATTAGCTAACATGTTCTCTAAGGACTTAACGCATTTTTGTTCTTTACGGAACGCTTTATACAGTAGTAGCACTTTGTTCGGAGGCATTCTTGGGCTCGATGTGTTGAGGAGATGCTTGTGGTTGTCTAGAATTTGAGGAGGTCCTTTGTTTGTCAGCAGATGATGACGATTTCTTTTGGAAGAATTTCTTTTTCATGAGCTTCGTCATGAGGGTCATCTTATTCTCAAAGTCTCTAAATTCAGGATCAGAGTCAGAGCCGGAGCTATCATTGTACGAGGAGCTAGGGAGATTCACCAACTTGCCTTTGGAGGATTTCGTGTTCCTCTTCGTTCTGTTGTCGATTACCAAGGCAAGTGGGTCGGCCACTTCCTTTCCGTTCGTGCTGCTCTCTATGTCACTGATGTCGTCAGCATGTTGTGAGAGACTTTTGTAGACGAAGTGGATATCAAGCACGTGGATCTCCTTGTTCAGTCTGATCAATGTAGCAATCCTCTTCCATTCAGGGTTCAGGGAGCACGGATGTTAGGAATCGGATATTCACTTCCATGTTAGATCTGTGAACGTTTATTTTCTTCAATTCATTCACTTGAATGACAAACCTCAAATATGTGTCTCTAATCTCTTCCTCGGGCTTAGCCTTGAACGTGTCATAGGCTGCAAGAGTGTTTGTCATATAGGCTAGGGTTCCAACTTCTGTACCTTGCATCATCTTGTGAATCTCATCACATATCTCTTTCCCGGTGGAAAGAGCATCGAGCTGCGAGTAGATATCATTTGGGATGGCTTGCAGAAGATAGCTCACAGCGTGACGATCAACTTTTGCTCTTAGATACTCAGCGTCTGTGTACTCCGATGGTGTCTTGAGTACCCGGTTCGGAAGCACTGGAGGGTCGGTGGTTGCATCACACGGAATGGTCGTCCAAAATTGGGCGGGTCCTGCCTTGAGCGAGGCAAGTATGTCTTTCCCAAGATCCTTAGACTAGACGAAGTTCAATAATTTGTTTCTCCATAAAAGCCCTTGACTATTTACGTTGTTGCGAAAACTAATTTTCGTGGTGAAGTACAAAACTAAGGTCTTCGGAACGTACTGAAGTTTTCGAAACGTAAGTTATTGTAGGTGCGAAACCCCGAGTTTTGGAGAGTAACAATCTTTGCGAAAACTAAGGTTTTGGTAGCGTAATAAACGTGTGTTGCAAAAAATGGGGGTTTCGCAGAGTAAATTACGATTTTGTCACTAGCAGTTGTGAAAACAAGTTTTCAAACTAGTTTTCGCAACGATTTTCGCAGTGAGTACGAAAACTTTTTAGGAAAACTTGAACTTAAAATCGCTCAAAAACTGCTCAAACTTGATGAAAATTTATGGGTTTTTTTCAGAGAGATACTTGGAGAAGTCCTATAGCACTAAACTAGATCAAAAAATAACCAAACGGCTAAGAATCGCTCGAAAATGTTGAAGAATGCTTTGAAGAACTTCGAACTTGAAAAACTCGATAAACCCAGCAAAAATTTCTCAAATCCAAATGTGATACATGTTTCAATCTTTCACGCTAGGCTCTAATACCACTTGTATGTCTCAAAAATACGTAATTATCAACAAGATTGACGAAGAATCGATAGATAATGCGCTAAAACTTTAAGTGTGTGTTTCGATCACGTTAAGGTATTGTAGTGGCTCAACTTTCGATAAAATTATTCTTAATAATAAAAGTGTAGGGTTTTAGTATTTATACCCTAGGATTATGATATAAGATACTTGGGCTCCTAAAAGTCCATTACATCAAATAAGTCACTAATCTCTCCAACCTAGAGATTAGTTCACGTAAATTAAAGAATAAGAGTAAGACACAACAAAATACATTTGGATACTATGAAATATCTAACACATTTAATTCGGCTATTTCATTAATTTCCCAACAAGAAGTAGGTTTTTCATTGTAAAATACTTTCCTTATTTGACGCTAAGTCTTTAGAGGAACTTTGGCACGTTTGACCTTGCTTCGCATTAATGTCCTCTAAATTTTTAACTTTAAAACGTCATTTTGCATTCCTCTGATAGAAAATTATCACTCAAATTTATATTATGTTCACGTTCACAATTTTTCAAACTAGTACTTAGTTTGTGAACTTGCGTTGTGAACTTTACTTCCTGAGAATTAAAGTTAGTGATTTTCATGCGTGTTTTCTAGTTGGCATGTAAGACTAGCTCTTTCTCTTAAATTTGTAACTAATCAATAGTAAATATTGTGTAGTTTGCTCTCTAACTCACTTATAGTCGTTACTTGAATATAAGTTGAGTTTTGTAGGTTATCATACACTTCAATGATCCATAATTGGGGAATTAAAAAGTGATTTACATGAGCTTTTACCTTGAGTGCGTGTTTAATGTGTGTTCTTTAACGAGATAGAATAGTGGTGCAAGTTTCAAGATAATTCTATTTTGATTCTCACTAATTAATCTACATGGTTTTGGTATTTATACCTTTGAATATGTATAAACTCTTGTGCCCCTATTTGGCCCATTACAACCACTAGCCAAGCACTAGAGCCCCCTTTTCGGACTCTAGTTCACTTAATAGAGAAATTACAAGACTTAAATTTAATAAAATATCCTTTTATATATCTAACAATCTCCCCCTAAGTGTCCAAATACAAATAAAGGCCTATCGTCTAAGTCTTCTATTTCTTATTTTTCTTTCTCGAGCGCGGAGGAGGTGGAGGTTCCCGGTGAGCGAAGAATGACTTCCTGAATCCAAGAGAGATCTTGTAATGTCTTACGTCGTTTCTGATGTCCAGTCGCTCTTGGATTGCCTCGATGATCTTGTTGAGAAGGGGTTGTTCTTCTACTTCTTCACCTTCTAGCTTTGCATCGGCAGGAAGCGTCTCCAGTCTAGTCCTTATCATATCACGGATTAGCATTAGCGTTCCATCACATAATTTGGCTATTTCTGACACCAAAGAGCTTTGATCTCTCAACTTCTGTGTTGAAAGTACATGATCGCCAGCTCTGGGTGCAGAAAAATGTAGCCTCTCCATGACTTTCTAAGGATTCTATAGGTTACCATACACCTCAATGATCAACAATGGGGGAATAAAAAAGTTATTTACGTGAGTTTTTACCTTGAGTGAGTGTTTAATGTGTTGGTCTGATTTTCTACCAATCAATGATCAAAAGATAGCTTTTTAGCTTAGAAATCGAAGAACACCTTCTAGTGTTTGTTTGTATGTGTTTCCTATTTTGAAAGGTACAAGGTGTCTTGTATTAATTTATTTTAATAAAAACTCTAGGGTACGGGGACGTTATATACCACATGAGTTGGATATTAAGGCATATGACCTAATTTATATAATATTTACGTAACGGCACAAAGTCAACTACAATCTAACTAATTACAAAATACACCCAAGACTTATAAGAATTAAGGACACTACAAAATATTCCTAACAAACTCCCCCATAGTGTCCTTTTCGTTGTGGCGTCTTCTTTGTCTTCTTGGGTCTCACCAACTCGTAGACGGGTCTTATGAGTCCTAATTTGTGCTCATAAGATCGTATCCATCTACGGTACGAAAGTCGTTCAGAGATGATGTCGATCATCTTCTAAAACTTGTCTTGAACCTCAGTTCCTCTAGAATCTTTCTCAGCTTACTCGTATAATCATGAGGGTTCCATCGCAGAACTTGGAGATCTCCAATATCTTCATAAGCCTTTTCTCGCCTTTGTAGTTGATGTAGACCAATGAGGGATCTTCTCCATCGAAGATGTGGCCTTCACCATAGCTTTCAGCTTCGGGGCGATTGAAAGAAGGCTTTGTGAGGTTCACCTTCTTCAAGTTACTCTCCAGCACCATCTGAAAGGCGTTAAATATCGTGTAATTGATCTGGCATAGCATGAACCTCTTTAAGGTTTGGTAGCCCAACTTGACTTCAGGATTTTGAAGAGTTCCAATCATTTTGTAGCTTCCGACCATCTTAAGATGTCTTCCTCTCTGATGTAGGAGAGGTTCCCTTCACTCAGTTCTTCGGTAGTCCCATCCTCTCGTTGAACTCGGTAGATTGGGAAGAAATTGAACATAAGTGGGATGTCTGCACCCCTATTACCGCTGAGATCCATGGCCTCTTCTTCTCGTATCTTCGGAGAGCCTCTACATAACTTCCTTTTCCGTCGAACATAAGCTTTTGACGGAGGCTGAGCAGATACAGGCTAGCTCTATGCTCCGAGAGATGAGTCATGCCTCGCAGCTCCAACTTGTCGAGCTTCTTGAGGCGGTTCTCTTTCCTCCATATTCTATTTCGAATATCTTCTTGGTGTGGCGCCAGGATCTTGGCATTTTTCCAAGGTAGGTTCAGTTCCTCTCCAATGTTTGACTTCAACGGCGGGTCGTCCTCGTCCAGGACCCTGTGTTTGGAGGAGCTCGGGAAGTTCTGGGATGTCGGCTTCATAATATTCGCCTTCCTTGAGTTCCTCCCCTTCGATCCGAATCAAGTCGATGACTGCTTTCTTTAGGAAGAATCTTACGTTTTCCATCAATCCCTTGGCTAGTTCGGGAGTCACAATCTGAGTCATCCATTCTTCGTTGAATATATAGCTCCCCACCTTGTCATGTGGGTTCTAGAGCTCTTCGACGGTCACAAGTGGCTCGTCGATAGTTGGAGAGGAAACTTGTGAGATAGAGGTTTGAGGAGGTATTAGATGGTCTTTTTGGATGACGGGTTGAGGTGAGGGGAGGCTTATTGTGGCTGGTGAAGGAATGGAAGTGTGCGCTACGGAGGTAGCTTCTTTTTTAAATGAAGAAGCCTCCGGTTGAGTGGTTTTGGTGGTGCTGGTTTGGGTATTTCGGTGGTGGTGGATGGAGTGATATGCTGCGTCTGGGCTTCCGAGGTTGTTCTATGTCTCTTCTCCCCCTCGAGATGGCCCTCATCATCGGGATGGTCACGTGATCTCTTCGACTGCTCCACTTCTCCAAGGCAAGACACGGGGTCATTAATCGTAGCTTGGTGTCTTGCTTCATCTCGTTCAGAGAGAGGGCGGAGTGTACCCGTGTCAGGAGGATATCGTGGAGTTTTTGAATGTGTATGTTCCATGGTCCTGGTTCGGAAGTTTGTTGGCGGAGCTAATGGAGGAGACGCAGCAGGTTCGGTTTGCGTGGCAGGGGCCTTGCCTTTGTCTCGGGTTGATGTTTCGAGGGCCGAGGAGACCTTCGTCATGTTGGAGTCCTCGAGCTTTTTGGCAAATTCCACAAGATGGGCCTCTGTAACAAAAGGGAAAAATAACGAGACGGAGCCACTAAGGCATTCCGTAATCACGATGTCAGAGGAGGGAACTGACACGCTGTCTGTTTGCACATGGCTTGAGAAATCGAGGCCACTTAGGCTCACAGTTGGCATCAAAACTGAGACGGACTCAGTTCGGTGGCGCAATCCAGCAGTTGCAAGGATGTTGGCTGCTGTGAGACTTCCGCTCAGTCCATGGCTGGTTTCCAGCCAGAAGACACTGAAGAGCGTTTTGTCCAGGTCACTAAGACCTAGCGGTGCAAAAAAACATGTTTGTGTCCTACAAACTGTGGAAATATTTGAGGGTGAGGACAGTAGACTCGTGGTCAAGGAGGGTGTAGTCTGAGGCAGAGGACTGATGCTTTCAACATCTACTGCCTCCGAGAGAGGCAGTGATGGCATACGTGGCTCCTCGTGCATAAATGAAACAATCATCTGTTGAGAGATGGCTGAGTGGCTAGGTAAAGGAATTGCGCGGTTGGACCAGATGTTGCGGCTTCTACTCGGGAAACGACAATGTCGTCTCCTGTACATATGGTCTCGGTCCGGGCTATTTGTGGACTTAAAAGCGGAGGATTCCCGTCACTTCTTTGTTTTTTGTGCCGTTCATGTTCGAGTCTTACGGCATCCCCTTTTGATTTCTTCTTTTGTTTGCGAGCGGTGGATGCTGCACGTCCTAGACCTATACCTGGGTTGGTGGGTACATTTATTCTTGTGGTAGGTCCAACTGGGATATGTTGGACCATAGGAACCTCCTCGAGCTCGTTGTCCCGGAGATAAGCGCGTACGGCCGGGTTGGTTGGGTCGGCGAGCCTTAATAGGTGTTCGGGTATGGATATCGCCTCCCGATCAAATTTGGTCTTTGATGAATGGAGAGAGCCGAGCATCGGCGGTTGCCATCCTTATGATGGATCTCGGCTCTCGATATCCGGGATGGTGTCCATAAAATGCTTGATGAAGATGTGTAGCCACCTCAGGTACGACATTTCGTTCTTTGTAGTTGAGGGGAGGTCTCGTCTTCGTACTTGGTCGAGCAGGTCCGACCAGATGAGTTGAACGGCATCGTACTTTTTTGTTAAATACGATGATTTGGGCATATGGCTTTCTCGAAGTCGAATTCGAGGTTATTTGGGGTTCTGTGTGCCCAGTTTGTTCGGGGGAAAATATCTTCAATCGTACGCACCATCTTTGATCTGAAAATGCATAATAAATAGTTAGTGCATAGAACACTTAATTGTATAAATTTGTCCCGATATAATTTCTAAGTTGAAGTTGATTGGAGTGAAATAAGGATATTGGGACTTGGAAAATTTTGAACCCTTAGAAAAATTCGTCCCGATATAATTTCGCGTTGTTAGTATAAATTTGTCCCGATATCATTTGGACTCGAAAAATTTCTAATTTAAATACAAGTGCAACTTTTCGGGTTAGAGACTCGATCGGCAATTATTGAAATTTCGGGTAATTCAATTCGAATTCGGATGATGATTTTCCAGGTAATACAAAGGACGAATTTCGTTTAATCATGATGTGAAAATCGGTAAAATGTAGTTTTCGGTCACCACTTAACATGTATTAAAAGTCGTCGCCTATTTGAAAAGTAAGTTCGTGTGAAGTTTAATTTTTGGTCAACAGTTAACATGTATAAAAAGTCGTTGCTGATTTTGATTAAAATTCGTGTATTGAAAGTCGGGTGGATTTTTCGAGTAAAATATTAACGTTTGCTACAATCAATATTCGACGAAAGAATTCGGGTAGACTAATTCTGGGTAGTCAAAATTCGGGTGGACACAGAGTTTGTGTACAGTAGATTTTTGGGGAGAGGGAGAAATTCAAATTTCATCCGAAGATAGCCCGAATGGTTAAACCCTAATTTGCGTAAATATGGAAAAATCAACGAAAAACAAGTTAAAACTGGCAAATTTGAAGTTGTCCTCACCGATTTTGGTTGAATACGTGCTGAAATGGAAGAAAAGTTTGGATTTAAGACGAAAATGGAGAAATTTTTTTGGAAAGTTGAGAGGTTTTGTTTAATTTTCGGGTTAGTTTTGAATAGTAAAAAGAGAAATGAGAATTTCGCATAACGCAGTAAATATAGAGGTTATTGTTGACTTTTGGGTGAAATGAATTTTTTTCGGGTAGGTCAAATTTCGCCGAGATTTTAATATTTTAATATAAAATAATGACTAAACAAACCGAAAATTGACATGTGCCCGAAATTTTGAAGTTTAGCTATTTTTACCGAAAATCATAATTTCAACAATTTCCAAATGTATATATTTGATAAAAATTTTCAGGAAAATTGTAAACTATTTCGAACTCCCCATTAAGTTATGCATATATTTCAAAAACTCCCCCTAGATAGAGTATTAAAAACTCCCCCTCGATTTGTGCACAGAAAAAGACATAGAGAATAAGAAAAAATATGTAAGACATATATACACGTTCTAAGGTTCATGGAGGCAACATTGATAATGTCTTGACGTTCAACATGTCTAACTTAGACACTAGAAATTGAAATAGTTTCCAATGCCTTAGTGAATAGGTCGCCAAGTTGAAGCTCGGTGTTAACGAAATGCATTTCGATGGTGCCTTGTTCCACATGTTCCTTAATAAAATGATACCTAATGTCTATGTGTTTTGTGTGTGAATGATGCACGAGATTACAAGTTATCGACATTTCATTCTTAGAGTCGCTAAATATGGGAATGTTATTGAGTTAAAGATCAAAATCTCGTAGTTGGGTTCTCCTCCTCAAATTCTGCGAACAACAACTCGTAGCGGCGACATATTCTGCCTCCGCTGTTGAGGTTGAGACGCAGTTTTGTTTCCTAGAAGACCAACTTACGAGTTTACCCCCTAGAAATTGAGCGGCTCCGGATGTTCTTTTTTTATCCAGCTTGCATCCCGCGTTGTCGGCATACGTGTATCCAACGAGTCTGAAGTCTGAATCCATAAGGTACCATAGATCGAGGTTTGGGGTGCCCTTGAGGTACTTGAAGATCCTCTTTACGGCTAGCAGATGGGATTCCTTCGGATCGTCTTGGAAGCGAGCACAAAGACACGTTGCGAACATGATGTCTGGTCGACTGGACGTGAGATAGAGCAATGATCCTATCATGCCTCGATAAATGGTTTGATTGATGGATTTTCCTGAGGTATCCGCATCGAGCTGGCATGAAGGAGACATCGGAATCTTGGCAGAAGTAGAGTTGTCCAATTTGTACTTTTTGAGGATGGCGTGAATGTATTTGGACTGACTAATGGAGATTCCGTCGTGGAGTTTCTTGACTTGAAGACCTACGAAGAAGTTTAGCTCTCCCATCATACTCATTTCAAATTTTTGCTTCATCATGTCTCCAAAATTCCTGCAGAGTCTTGCGTCCGTCAAGCCAAATATGATGTCGTCGACATATATTTGTACGAGCATTATATATGATCCGCTTCTTTTGGTGAAGATAGTCGTGTCAATCTTTCCTTTAATAAAATATATTGGACATTTTAATATATCTAACAAGTTTGTTCCTACTCATAGGAATATTAATGTACAAACGTTAGTTTCTGAGCTAGATAATTTAGATTCAAGACTAGAATTCATTACTAGTGCACTAGCTAAGCTAGTTTCTAACACTTGGTTAGTATTAGTTCGTGTCTATGTTCATGACGCAAGGTTTTGTTTTACTTCTTTGAAGAAAGAAAGGTTTCGTAAAAATCACTTTCCGATAGGTACGACTTGGAGGAAAAAGTTGATTGAGAGTTCATTTTAAAACTTAATTTTGTTGGAGATTTGGTTGGATATGCGATCGTTGACGCATTTTGTGGATTTGAAAATAGTACAATAAAAGGTTTTCGACATATTTAGTAGGTATCGAATTTTTTTTGGAAGAGAAGTAGATACCAAAAACTTCAGTATAGTTGGGTGGAACGGAAGCGCATATCAGAAAGGAATCGGACATCTATGGAAAGAATAAACCTTCTGCCTTGTCTAGTATGTTTTCATATATTGAAGAATAAAATAGATAGAATAGAGAATTTGGGGTCTGAAGAAGATCGGAAGGAAACACAATGGATAGGGGGTCTCAAACATAGGGGTGTTGCATAAAAAAGAGCTTTTTCCAGCAGGGGCGGACTCAGGCTACTTATTAGAGGCAGGTCTGACTATATACTGTATATAAATATAATAGAGAGAGAACATGTTTGGTGTCCTGGAAGGGGGATCGACGCTGTTAGCCCCTGCATGGCCGAAAAAACGAGTAGTATCGAAACGTTTCGGGGCAAAAAAGTTTAATGTATTGAAAATTAGAGTATATCAAAAACATTTGATGTCATCAAGTGTATGTATCTAAAACTTCTTATTATATAAAAATATTTGGCTTTTAAGAAATTCAGTACCGAAAATTTTTGGTTTGTCGAAAATGTTGTGAAGTATTGAAAATTTTTAAGGATCGAAAACCTTTTGGTGTATATCGAAAAGTTTTGAAGTGATGTTGAAAACTTCAAAAATTTACCGAACTTTTCTGGAATCTGCCACGAGGGGATGTATCGAATACTTATAAATGAGTATAAAAAAGCATATGGTTTTCGATATGTAGTGTCGTAAAGTCTATGGTTTTCGATATGAAATAAATACTAGTACCAAAAGTTTATGGTTTGCGAATGAGCTTGCCGAAAAGCTACGTTTGTCGAAATCTAAAGTTTTTGATACGGCCTTTGCCGGGAAGTATATGTTTTCTACATAGCATGTATCGAAAACTTTGTGTCGCCCCGTGCATGTGCCGAGAATGTATCAAAAAGTTGCTTGATATAAAAAACCAATAGGTATCGAAAAGATTGTTCAGTGCCGAAAACCTTATTTGTGCTTTTCGATATTGCCGAAAACTTAGTATCAAAAACTATGGAGTCTCGACGAGATTGCAGTTGAAAACCAGTCTCGACAAAAACCTCGATGGCAGCACATTCGAATCTTTTATTGACGGAAAACTCAACGGTATGTCATCGATCAAGTTATCAACGGAAATACCGACGGCTCGTTCGACATATTTTGCGATGGTCACGCGAATGACAAGGAGCCGACGGGTATGCAGTAGGCAAATTGTTCGACGGGATTGTACTCGAAAGGAATTGCGATGAGCTATCGACAATAGAGCGATCGAGAAGATTTTCGACAGAACGTTTAACGGCAGGCCGGTCAAAATGTTTTGACGAGGAATTTGGTAGAAAGGTCAATTGACGAAATTTTTAACGGGGATTCCGTCGAATCTTGTAAAATTTAAATTTTCGATATGCTGCTTTATAGTTTTTGTATGTTGATATCGAAACCTTTAAGTTTTGGATAGTGTTTTCCATAAATATAATTTGCTTCGAGTGTTTGGTTGTTTGTGTTTCTGTTCCACTCTTGCAGCAGGGAGAAGGAAATTTGATCCGAGGGCTAGAGAATGCATCTTTCATGGATATCCAAATGGAATGAAAGCTTACAAGGTGTTGGATCTAACAACAAGGGAAGTTCTCATTTCCAGAGATGTCAAGTTTAGGGAGGATGTTTTTCCTTTCAAGAGGGCATGTGTGTCACATCTGGAGGATCCTTTTCCTACTCATGTTTTACCTAAGCCTTACTTGCAAATCTCAGAGATGGAGGAGACAACTCAAACATCACAAGATCACATAATGGGAGAGCATGCGCCTGTACAAACTGATGAGGAAGCTCAGTTGCAAAGTTTTGAAAATGATCAAGATCAATTGCCTCCTCAGGAGACTCTTACTAGATCAGGCCGAGAATTGAGGAGACCCTCTTGTCTGAAGGATTATTGCTGCAATAATATGCCTGGAGGGAGTGCATTGTATCCTCTATCAGCACATTTATCTTATCAGAATTTTTCTGGGCAGTTTCGAAGTTACATCAATAACATCTCTTTGGGAGCTGAACCTAAGTCTTTTGCACAAGCACTGAAATCTGAGCAGTGGGTATTAGCCATGAATGAAGAGTTAAGGGCATTAGAAGAGAATGGCACATGGTCTATTGTCTCATTACCCGAGGGAAAGAAAACTATTGGTAATAGATGGGTATTCACGTTGAAATTTAACTCATAGGGCAAGATTGAAAAACACAAAGCAAGATTGGTGGCAAAGGGATATGATCAAAGAGAAAGAGTGGATTATATTGATACCTTTGCTCCGGTTGCAAAACCAAATACCGTAAAGATAATTCTCTCTTTGGCTGCCAAACTCAAATGGGGCCTAATACAAATGGATGTAAACAATGCTTTCTTGAATGGAGACTTGATGGAGGAAGTGTACATGGATATCCCTTAAGGTTTTAGTAAGAATTATGACAAAACAGGGGAAGGCAGGCCAGTTTGTAAACTGCATAAATCTATATATGGGTTGAAGCAGTCTTCTAGGCAGCGGAACAGGAAATTTTCTGATGCAGTCAAGCAACCGCAATCTGACCATACATTGTTTGTTAAAGGAGAGGGTGATCAATTCTTGGTGTTGCTTGTGTACGTTGATGATATAATTGTGGCAGGTCCATCAGCATATTCAATACAACGAGCTAAAGATTTTTTGAGTAATTGTTTTAAGGTTAAGGATCTTGGAGAGCTTAAATTCTTCCTTGGTATAGAAGTTGCAAGGAGTGAAGCAGGAATCTATATCACACAAAGACAATATACACTACAATTACTAGCGGATGCAGGCTACGTTGATGCTAAGCCCATGACAACCCCAATGAATCCTAGTCAAAAGTTGACAGCAGCAGCCGGTGAACTGCTCTCTGATCCTTTCCAATATAGATGGCTCATAGGAAAAATGTTATACTTGACTTTCACTAGACCGGACATTGCATTTGCTGTCCAAGCCATTATATGGCTGCCCCTAGAACAAAACACATGAAGGCAACACACCATTTGCAACACAATCAATCGGCTCTCATGCTTGCTTCCAATCCCAAGTTTCACGAAAGGTCGAAGCATATAGAGATCGGTTGTCACTTCATTCGTCATCACGTCTCACTTGGAATTGTTAAATTGTTGCCCATTAGGTCTGAATATCAGCTTGCAGATTTATTTACGAAGCCTCTTACAGGCCCGTTGCTACAACGGTTATTGCTCAAGATGTCTGTAAAAGATCTATATCATCCATCTTGCGGGGGGATATTGGATTTAAGACAAAGAAAAGCCAGTAATTCGCAGACTTCAGAGCTGAACTTGCAGGAAGCTATGGCTGAAGGCAGGAATGTGAAAAACGTAATACATGGTTGAGAGAAGCGTGTTACTTAAAAGAGGCAACATTGTTAGTTAAAGTGCAGCTGCTAAAGACGTTTTCTTTATATGAGGAGAAAATAAGCTTGACCAAGTATATAACGACTTCAAGTGCGGGAATCGGAAATTAACTCAATCATTTTTTTTCATTCTCCTTTTGGGGTTTTTCTTGATGTTTTGTGAGCGTGATACGAATCCTCACATGAATTAGTGATGTGAGATTATTGAGAGCGTGATTGTTCCTCTCAATACTGTAAAATTCCTCGTCATTAATAAAAGATCTCGTGATTTCGTTCGTGGAGTACGATTGAATTCAATCTGAACCACGTTAAGATTGTCGTGTTTTTATTGTTTCGTTCAACAAGATTTCATACAGGCAAGCAAATAACCCCATCAAGTGCAATAGATGTGGGAATCATGGTCACATAAAAAGAAATTGTCAGGTCAAATTGTCGAAAGCAAATCTTCCACTCCATGAAAAAGAGAAGAAAAAGTGGGACCATTATCATACAGTTGCGTTACTAGAAGCAAAGGACGGTGGCGTTTCCGCATCAATATCAACACTAATTGCTGCAATCATTGATTCTGGTTGCTCACATCATGTACCCGAAAATGATACATTGTTTTCGTATGTTCGCCCACACGATGGAGAAAGAGTTATTATAACAGGCGATAGCGCCAGTTATCCAGTTGAAAATGAGGGAACAATCGATATTACATCAGTTGGTTATGGAAATGTCAGACTGAATGATGTTTATCATGTTGGTTTGACGAGAAATTTAGTTTTTAGTTTCTCAGATCACTGAATCCAGAAAATATGTCTTATTTGGCCTAATTGACTGAAAGTACTTGATATTGTGAGAAATTTAACAGCTGATGTTATTTTTGCCGGAGAGAAGGAAGGTTCACTGTTAGTTTTATTAGCAGTGGAAGCTTATGTAAGAAAGACAAGCCAAAGTCGATAATGTTGTAATTTGTCATGCACGATTGGCCATGTTGGGCTACCAAATGTTGCAGCAGATTTCTTCGAAGAAACTGTTAGATGGCATGCCGATGTTGAAGAATGATCATGAAGGCGTGATACGTCAAGGTTGCCAATATGTAACTCTCATCTTCTGCCTTTTCAAAGCCCGTCCAATTGCAGAAAACCGCTTTTGAACTGTTACACAAAGATTTGTTGAGGAAATCAAAAACTCGTAGTTATTATGGGCTTGGTTGATGATTATTCAAGATACACCTGGATTTTATTTTTGAAAGAAAAGAGTGACGCGCTATCGAAGTTTGTCGAATTCTTTACTATTGTAAAAATAGTTTGGGTAGACAAGCAGTGATAATGGAGGTGAGTATATATGTCAAAGGAGTTCTTCCAGTTTTGCGATGATCACGACAACAGATGACATGTCCCGATACGACTCAGCGAAATGGAGTTGTTGAGAGGAAATTGGTTCATTTAACGTTGATTTGCCTTTTGGCTACATGAAAAAACTATTCCTCGACAACTTTGGGCAAAAGTTGTTCAGTGTGCGCGCCGCGTTTGTATGATGTGAGACCCAATGTAAACTAGTTTCAAGTATTTGGCTCAATTTGTATGTTCATGCCCTTGAAGCAAATAGAACTAAGCTTGACCCGAAAGCAAGAAAATGCGTGTTTGTTATGATCCTTTTAGAAAGGGATGGAGATGCATGGATCCACAACACAAGGAAGTTCATCGCATCCCGAGATGATGTGTTCGATGAGGTATCAAGATGTATTGGAGTTGTTTTCCGAAGGCAATCTACAGCATGAATCTTCAACAAATGGTGTAGCTGTTTCAAATTAAGAAAGTGAGGAAAGAAGAAGTTATTAAGTGCATGTTAATAATTGTTCCGTGACTTCATGTTTCTTTGTCGGTGCATTTGATAAAGCAGAACTCGCCACATATGATGAATTTGTCGGTTCATTTGATAAAGCAGAACTAGCCACATATATATGATGAATTTGTCGGTGCATTTGATAAAGCGGAACTAGCCACATATGATGAAGTGTCCGACTATTCGGCCAATTAATCGAGATTACTCGCCGATTAGGCGGATTATTTTTAATGTAAATTAATAAATTAAATTTTACACTAATAGAAGATCCTATATATAGAAAAGCTTTCCACCAAAGTCAGTAGCACAACCGATGTGGGAAGTTGATGGGCCAAGGGTTGGGCCAAAACAACCAGATAGCCTCATACATTTTCAGGGCCCACTTCCTTGCATTGGAAATTAGAAATTAAATATTACAAATAATATCCTTACCACTAAAATATTAATTGAAATATAAAAAATATATATAAACTGTAAAAGAAAAATAGGATAATAGCATCCAACATCATCCTTAAAACGTTATTTTTGTACTATATTGTTGTTGGAATTGTTATTTATTTATTTAAAATATTTAGATATATATTTGCATTGGTAGAATTTTAGCATATTCGATCGTTGAGAAAAAATAATATAAATATTTATACCGTCTAATTTCCGCCTAGAAATCACCTAGGCCCGCCTAGGCGCTAGGCCTCCCTCGAGCGCCCTACTAGAGCGAATTTTACAACATTGCATGTAAGTTGATTTATCATCTAAAAAGGAATTATGTGGGTCCGATCGATAAATACAAAGCACGTCTTTTTGCTCATTAATGAAAGTACGATAAAATTAGCTTCCAATCCATATTTTCATGCTCGAACGAAGCATATTGAAGTTCGTCATCACTTTGTGCGTGAAAAAGTGTTGAAGGAAGAACTTGAGCTCGTTGGAGTTAGTACAAATGATCAAACAACATATGTATTAAGGAAGGTTGTGGCGAAGTCAAAATTCGAACGCCTTAGAGCTGCTCTTGGTGTTATTGAACGTAAGTATGTACTAAGGGGAAGTGTTAAAAATTAGTGCATCTTATGTGTCTGTTTCAGTTTAAGGCTTTAGCCGGTTTTGCAGTTTTATAAGTTGTGGTTTAATGGGTGTCTTGCAGATTATTTTCAGCATTGTTGGTAGTTTATCTTTGGTTTATAAAGTTAGCATAACCTTACGTTCAAGCATCAATATTATATTTCTTGCAGATTATTATTTTCTCCGTTGTTTTGTGATAATTGTTCATCTCATAAGCTAAAAAAAGATCGAAAGGTTGGGTCGTGTTGTCCCAACAACTTGTTTTTCTTTAGTTAGCATTGACGGCATATTATCTTCGTGTCCCTTGAAGAGTCCCTGAAATCTTACTGACAAATAAAGATGGTCGCGGCTTTATTTCTATTGTTCATTATTTCAGGGATTTTTAACAAAATAAATCAAAAAAAATATATAATTTATAAAATAGGGCTGTTTTCGCAGTTATTAACAAAATATGATCGATTGCGGGTATTACCCGCGATGTCGCGACGCCTATTAGGCGGGTCGGCCTAGTAAGTTGGGCCATTATGCCTGGCCAATATTTCTACCCCACCATGACGATCGCCGCAACGTCGGGCAAATATAAATCTCAGATGTATTTTCTCATTCCCTCACTCTCTCCCACTCAGTCTCACTAAGTCGCCGCTCCGCCGCGTCTCCGTACGCCGTCCGGTCATCTCTCTCTCTCTCTCTCTCTCTCTCTCTCTCTCTCTCTCTCATAAAATAGATCCACACTTGATTACCGCACTGGTAGAGAGGTGGAGAAAGGAGAGACACACGTTTTACCTGTCGGTGGGAGAGGCGACAGTCACTTTAGAGGGCGTGGGTGTGATGTGGGCGCTCCCCGTGGATGGTATTTTCGTAAGCGGTGTGATCCCTCGTAAGACGAAGGATCAATGACTCGATTACTGCAAGGAATTGACTGGGTACATACCTCCCGAAGGAGCGTACCACGGTACAAAGTTGCCTCTTCAGAAGTTTGCGGCCTGATTAGAAGAAAATCCACTCGACGACATGAGCTAATCGACGATCAACACGCGCGTGCATACACATTGCTATTGTTCGGGTCGGTGATGTTTTCGAACTCCAGTGAAAGTCACACATCGATGACCTACCTTACGCTGGTCGAGGACTTCGACGAAGTTCATCATTACAGCTGGGCAAGCGCTGTATTCGCATTCCTGTACAGAGAGCTCTAGCTCTGCACATCGTGTCAGAAGATGAAGATGAACATAGGTAGAGCTCTGCGGTTGCTGCAGGTACGAAATATATTTTATTTTCTAATTATTAAAGTGTAAACTATACTGATTGATTTAATTAATTATCAAATAGGTTTGGGCAAGGATGCGTATATTACAAGTCCACCCATTATCGTCCACCCTCGAGTGGTAATGCAGCCTAGTGTAGTCGATGGCACCGCATGCGGCGAGGTAGTTGCTCACCTATTTATTCGTTTTTTGAATTAAAAGTTTTTTATATTATTTAATCTTTATTCATTTAGATGGAATGCATTGTTTGACCATACGATAGTATGTCAATGGAGCAGTTTGTCTGGACCCCGTAGAATTGTCACGCACCAGATATTTTGGCGCTACGCCCTGAATGCCGTCCTCAGTCTTCTCGTTCGTCGTGCCCGCTGATTTGTTACAACATCACCGATTGGTACTATCCAGACCGCGTGATGCGACAATTTGCAATGATTAAGTCGGTGTGATAACCATTGGCGTATCTTAATGTAGATCTTCATCGATTTATTACTCGAAATGTCCCCGGAAAATATTGGACATCGCACCACGAACTACATGAGGCCTTTTGGATTCAACGACACTCGAGGATCGTTAATGGGATGGAGATAGGTGCCGGCCCGCAGTGCTCCAGTGACTATTATGAATGGTAATATTATTCAATGACCCGTCGAATATATCTCCGTCGTCGATTCACATGTCGCGAGGCTTTAAAAAATGGGAGATAGTGCATTCATCGACGTAGAGATTAGCGACCTCGTAGATGTGGCACTGGACGGCATTATCTGCCATAGCTTTATTGTTATTATATTTCTTAATTATTCAAACGTTGTTTTTATGTTATTAAGACTTATCGTTCTTATTATTGCTATTATTTTATGTATGCGTTTTTAATCAAATGATCACATGACGTGCAACTTTAATTAATGCTACTTGCAACTTCATCAACTTTTATCATGCTCGTGCAGCTTTAATCAACGCTACCTGCAACTTCAGCAACTTTTATCATGAGCGTGCAACTTTAATCAAAGCTATCTGTAATCTATCTTTAATCACATCACTAGTTGTACGCTGACAACAAGAAATACGATATAGAACATCTATAAAATTCTCATAAATTAAGACAAACAAATACAACATTTGAGAAACGATGCACCCGTTTGGTAGAGACCCGCGTCTTAATCGCTTCAATGGAAAAAAGATGAATGAGGGTCATCCGATATTCGGAAATTTAAAGGTCCTCGGTGATTACATTTATGATGACATGTGGATGTACCATATTGAAAGAAGGTTTGTTGTCGATGTTTGGGTTAAAGCATCTCAGGGTGATATCACGAATGAGAATTTGTGAGAAGGTCTTCACTTCCTTGCTCAACAACACAATCAATGTTACAGAAATCATTTCACTGTGTCTTTGCTAACCGAGAAATTTGGTCATCTGAAGCATCGCTACTTTTATGGACGAAACTAAGCTCCGAAATGGGAGATTGGGGAGAGTATGACTGAGCATGGATTCATGCAGATACCGAGCAATGGGTTAAGTGGTTTGAGGTGGTTATTCTGCTCAACGATTTATTCGGATGCAATAAATTTTTAATTATGCAATTTTTCTTATTATTGCAGGAGTATCATCTTTCAACAATTTACTACTATGAGTGTGAGCCACATGATCGTCATCAGTAAAAAACATTTGTTCGATATATCAACCCATACATTGTTCCAGACATTGACGTGCTTGCAATTCGTAACAATGAATGTCCAATAGTCCATACTCATACAGAAGAATCATCCAATAGACAGGGGGTGAAACACGTCAGCTCGAGTTCGAGAGTAACAAACGATACTGGTGACGACGACTTCGTCGACCCGCTCCCAAAAGGAAACCAATACAATATGTCGAATAAGGTCGGAAACGCGGGCAAAAAAGCAAGCCGGTGATGACAACATTGTCGACCCACCTCCGAAAGGAAAACAAAAAGGTATGTCTAGAAAGAGAGACAACAAAGCAAACATCATGTAGTGTCTAGGTCGAGAGTTATAGAAGACAATATTGACGACGACTTCGTTGACCCACCTGCGAAAGGTTGGAGAAAATATTTTCCAGAGTGATTGTTTGTAACTTCAGCTACCTTTTTTTTTCAACTAATATGATGTACTTTTGGACATAACTGAAAAATGATAATTAATTAATGGATAATTATAAATACTTAAAGATAACATCACTGATGACTACACGACATGAAAGGACTACGCCATTAAAATGCATTAAAACTACAACAACAGAACAACGTATGAATACTAGTATTTCGAGTCAACATTGTCCACTTCCTCTGCCTCTTCAACCTTGTCTCCGCCTTGAACCACCACGATCCATTTCGTTCTGTATACGAGTTGTACGGATTCTCTCCGGCCTCTTTGGGTACGCAGAGCGTCGTTATGTATAAGAGAGAACTCAGCAGGCTCCCAATAACATTCGTCATGTAGAGGATGAAAATATCTCTCGTATGTTCTATGGTACGCTTCTTTGTTATAGAAAGGAGTAATATGATGCATGCTATGAACTCCCCACATACGGCAGACTGTTTGAGCGTTAGAACATGGGATGAAATACGTGTCCTATTTTCCACACGTGTATGTCTTTCCTAAGATGTTTACCACATGTTTCCTTTGATTCATGACCGAAGTATAAACTTCTGATGTTTGCAAACGTGTGTCAAAATTAAAGACGACGTGACTCCAAGAACGACTTGTCCAGTCGTTGAACTTATTCCATGCATACGACCAGTCGATTTCGGTGTTAGCCAACGCTACAGAGCACTCCGTAAATTTATTGCGGAAGTATTCAACGAATCGATGAAAGCTAAAGTTCACTATTGCTTTTGGAGGCAAACATCTTGCCCCTTCGAACACTCCGTTAAGGGCCTCGGAGATGTTAGTGGTCATCACTCTGCATCGGAATTCACCATCGTACGAGTCCACTGCTCATTGTTAATCATATCTAACCACTTCCAGGCTGGTTCATTGAGAACTTTAATGTGTTCCATAATTCGATTGAACTTCTCCATGCGTCATTCCAGCTCTATGATATAATTGTTTTAGATCATTGTTTTTTTTAATTCCGTGTTAAAGTTTGATACGACGTGGCGTAGACAAAACCGATGCACACCATTCGGCGGCCTAAACGCTGCTAATTCGCTTACCACGACCAATATTCTTATAACGAATACAATGTAATAAATTACGATTGATCGATGAAATGATGTTAAATTAATACATGAATGTCTGTAGGAAAATACAAATACCTCGATGACGATTCGAATGAGACATACACCTTGTTGATCCAACACGTGGATGTTAAGTAAGTTCAAGAACCAGTGCCAAGAATGTCTGCTTTCCGTTGAAATAATGGCAAAAGAAATGGGATGAATATTTTGATTTGCATCTAGCCCATATGCAATCAACATTTTATGCTCGTATTTGAAGTATAAGTGTGTACCGTCAACGCAAATAACTCTACGACAATGCCTAAAGCCATCAATACAAGGTTTGAAAGCCCAGAAAATATACCCTAATTTCTTCACGCTGGGGGCCTCAGTTGGAAGATTCAACCACTTAACGACCGTGTCGGGGTTGTAACGTTGCAAAGCTTTCATGAAGATAGGAAGTTACTGACTGAAGTTTCCCAAGTGCCGTAAATATTTTCTTTCTCCCTTTTGAGGCTTTGCCATGCTTGAATGTATGAGATGTCGTACCTGGTATTGTCCTTCACCAGTTGCTTTATATTCTTTGGTAGAAATTGAGGGTCAGTCTTCACTATTCCAATCAACATTTTCGCAATTGTATTTTGCAAAATGTTACGATGTGTTCTCGTCAACTCGTTCATGTATCATGTGTGTGGCCCTCTATATATCGTAATCTTCCAATAACATATTTTGGTTTGAAGCAGGCTCGTAACCTCGAGTGACAGTCGTCGCTATGGTTGCATTTCACTCCCCATACAGTTTTTTTACTTTCTGAGATGTGAAACTCACGTCTAGTCACCCGGTAAGAATAATCGCCCACAGCTTCTTGTAAGTGAGCTTTGGTACTAAATGTCATACCGACTCTGAACATGGGATTGTCCGTGCTGTAAAAATCACCGCCGACCTCGTTGGCTTCTGGATACGTCATTTGATATGTCGAATAAAAAGGCACGGGTTGATAAGGCGTCGGAGCATCATCCGCCTGTAATGAAATGTCATTCTCGGGACCATCATTGTTTCCATCATCGTCGCCATTGTCATTATCATATGCGAGGTCAGGAAATTCGTCCAGTGCACCACCCAAGTCATCAACTTCAAAGTCGCTAGCGTCACTATTTTGCAAGTCTTCATGCACAAGCTCAGGTTGTGACACAATCGACATATTATGACATCACGACTGCTCGAAGGTATGTCTATATGAGGAGCATGGAGTGAAAAGTCACTCATTCGTTGAGTGACTGTCGTGAGATCAGGGAACGGGTGGCTGGAGGTGATGTTGGTGATCACGTCGGGTGCCTCTTCATTGCGGTCGGAATGAACATTCTCGCTGACCTCGACAAACACTTCAATTAAATTAAGTTTCACATCAGCATCCAAGGAGTACAACAGCTCCGCGTCGTTTGAAATTCGAAAGAGCCTATGATAGAGTCGGGAATACTGATAGTATTCATTCTTAACATGAACGGTTGAGAAAAAATTATTGTCGACACGAAAAACCCCAAACAACATGCCCAGAAATTGAGCAAAGCTAGTATCGCGACGAATTCGTCGAAAATCAATGGGTGGGATGATGTAACGAATGGAGTTTGATTCGGTAATGATTTCACCGACATAGTGGATAGAGACTTGAATTTTACGAGATGTCATAATTTGATGAAAAATTTTAATACTTCAGGTTGTTTTTTACAAATCAAAGTATATGAAATTATAGTGCTTTATATAGGGAAATTTGTCGCATTTAATAAAAGCGACGTCGCATCTATTGGACACGACTATTCTCCTACAGAACTCGTGAACGTTACGTCCACGTCAGTTCTGAAGCGAAAAGCAAATTGCAGCTGACAGAAAACGCATGGATGAATTGTCACGGTCGTCGCAACCACTGTACGCGATGTCGCGTTTAACATACGCGACGACTGGCCCAACATCGATTTTGGCCCATTTACAACGTTTTGTTACGGGTCAAGAAGAAATCGCGTCCAATAGGCGCGATCTCACGAATAATACCCGCAAACGACTCTATTTTGATAATGTGCGAAAACAATCATATTTTATAAATAGTTATTTTTTTATTTATTTTGTTAAAAAAGCCTTATTTGCGTGTTCGCCAAATAAACTTGGTAAACACACGGGTAACACAAAAGCACATAAACATGAAGTTACGTGAGTCAAATCGACTGATCGGCATGGGCGGATTTACTATAGGACCTGGGGGGGGCATGCCCCCGAGAAAATTTTCGAAATTTTTAGTATTATATAGTATTTAAATGTTTCACAAATATTTATTTAATTTTGTCTTGCTCTATATTCAATTTATGAATGTGGTCTGGCGGCAGAGGTTTAGTTATAAGTTATGAATAGACCTAGGTTTGAATCCTTTTGATAGCTATTTTTGTGAATTTTTAAAAAATTTGAGTAACTTAGCTGGATGGCCTAGCGAATTTTAAAATTTTGGAGTAAGTTAGTGGGTTGGGCTTGCACTGGAGATCCAAGCTGCTCGCTCAACAAATATATATTAATATATATATGGGTTTTTAGTTAACGTATTAGGCCAAAATTTGATTAAAAAAACAAGAAAAACCACATGATCGTCAGCGGCAGGGCAGGGATAAGAAAAATTGTGGTAGAAAATTTTTTTTCTCAGGCCAAGGCCAAAGATGTGATCGTTCTTCACATTAACCACTGATTATATGCATCTCTTGAACAGCAAAGAATAAGACAATCTCATCGCTATCCCTAACTTTATCATACTTATCGGAACAAACTCGCATAGATATTCAAGGTATTATTATATTTAATTTCTTCTAATCTTCATTGTCTTTTTAATATTGATAGTTTATTGTTCGATTGTACTGAATTTATAATTATTTTATGATCGTAGTTTCACATCAATGGGAAAAGCGATCACTATTGATAGTTTTTTTCAAAGGAAGAGGGCAAATGAAGATATATCTTCCCCGATGATCGCATCGCCGACGCTGACGCCGATGCCGACGCCAATAACAAATGACAATGATATTCCCGCCCAAGTTCCTCTTAAAAGATTCAAAAATTCAAAAATTCAAAAATCGATGATGTTTATCTCAATTCTTTGGAGCGTGATATGAGGATACGTCGGCAAATTTGGGAATATAATCCTAACCAGCAAGAAGAGGTTCGTCGAGCTTATATGAATTTAAAGGCATAGCAGCCAATTCTTCAGGAGTATCCACTTAATAAAAATAAGCACCCTCGAAGATTTCAATCCACCTGGTACAAATAATATACTTGGTTGGAGTACTCGCCAGCTAACGATAAAGCATATTGCTTTCCATGTTTTATCTTTAACAAGCCATCGGCGTGCTCAAATCAAACGGTTTGTACTGCTGATGAGTTTGATAATTGGAAGAAAGTTCAAAATGGAAAAGTTTGTGCTTTTCTAAACCACATAGGAAAAGAGAATGTTTCTTCACTACATCGTAATGCTGAAAATGCATGCGAGGATTTGATGAATCAACCACAACATATACCAAGGAGGTTTGACAATTTTGATGCTCAACAAATTGCAATTAATTGTCTCCGATTAAAGGCTCATATAGATGTTGTATGATTTATTGCACTTCAATGAATTGCATTTAGAGGTCATGGTGAGAGATCTTGCTCATAAAGTCGTGGTAATTATCTTGAATTATTGGATTTCGTAACTGAATGTAATCACGAACTTGCGAAGGGGATTGCGAAAGCTCCAAAAAATGCCAAGTATACGAGTCACGATATTCAGAAGCAGATATTTCTTGTGCTTTCTGTGACAGTTAAGAATGCAATTCGTGAAGAACTTGGGGTTGCAAAGTATTGAATAATTGTTGATGAAGCCTGTGATGAATAAAAAAGAGAGCAAATGTCTATTGCCTTAAGGTTTGTGGATGTTAAAGAAATCATTCATGAACGCTTTTCTAGGCTTTTTCAGGTATTTGATAGGACTCTTAAAGGCATTACATAAATATTCTTTTTTTTTTAGCTCATAATAACTTGAAGGTTTGTTTTGGCCTTTTCAGGTATCTGATACAACTTCTTTGACCTTAAAAGGTGTTATATATTCTGCTTTAGCTCACTATAACTTGGACGTTCAAAATATTAAAGGCCAAGGATATGATGGAGCTAGTAACTTGAGGGGTGAGTTTAATGGATTGCAAGATTTGATTGCAAAAGATTGCAGAAGTGCTTATTATATTCATTGTTTTGCTCACCGGTTACAGTTGGCTTTAGTTTCAGCAGCAACACATGTGACATCTATTCATCAGTTTTTTGATAGATTAACTAATATAGTTAATCTTGTTGGTTCTTCGTGTAAGCGTAACGGTGAATTAAAGCAAGCTCATGTAGATGATATTGCACATTTGATTGCTATCAGTGAACTAGAGACAGGGAGTGGACTTAATCAGATTTGTACTTTACAGCGAGCTGCTGATACACGTTGGAGTTCCTCATTTGAGATCACTGATCGGCCTAATTAAGATGTTTAGTGCAGCGTGTACAATATTGCTTAAGATTATGGATGATGGACTTCCTTCCCAACGAGCAGAGGCTACGTCGGTTTATGATGAAATTACTTCTTTTGATTTTATATTTATCTTACATCTTATGAAAGATATAATGGAGATCACATATGTCCGTTGTCAAGCTTTACAATGCAAGTCTCAATATATAGTAAATGCAATGGAGCTAGTCTTGTTTACTAGGAATTTACTCCAAAAGATGAGGGATAACAATTGGGAGGATCTTCTAGTAAAGGTAAAATCTTTTTGTGAAGCTCGAAGTATTGATATTCTTGATTTTTGTGTTTGTTATATTGATAGAAGAGGGCGAGGGCGAGTTCGTAATCATTCAGATAATATCACAATTGAGCATCATTATCAGGTAAACCTCTTTTATGCTGCCATAGACTCTCAGTTGCAAGAAATTAATAGTCGCTTTAGTAAGATGATATGGAATTACTCATTCTTAGTAATGCTTTAAATCCTCAAAATGCGATGGGTATTTTAAACGTTGAAGATATATGTAAATTAGCTGGAAGTATTATATGGAAGATTTTACAAAGGATGAGATAGAAAAAATTGCAGATACAGTTGAAGCACTACGAGTACAATATAGTCAAATGCGATGACTATAAAAGAATTTCAACTATTTCAGATTAATTGTACTTGTGCTTACTCTTCCAGTTTCTACTGCTACTACAGAGCGTTCATTTTCGGCAATGAATATCGTAACGACTAGGCTTTGAAGTAAAATGGAGGAAATACTTTCTCTCTGACGCGTTAATGGTATATATTGAGAGAGAATTTGTTACAAGAGTGAGTCTTGATATCATCATTGAAGACTTTGAAAATATGAAAGAACGTATTATTCCTTTTAGTTAGAAATTTTTATTTATTTAAATTCAGACGTTATATTTCAAATATTATTTTAAATTCGATTATCCCATTAATTTTTGGATTGATGTATTCTTATTTATTAATTTATGTTACGCCCCCAGGAAGAATATTCTTGGATCCGCCCCTATATATATATATATATATATATATATATATATATTTATTCCTAACATATTTGGATTTCGACTTAAAAATTTACATACTAGCAACTAGACAGACACTAAGGGGGTGTTTTGCGGTGATACTCACATCACCGTGATGTGAGTATCACTGTAATGTGGATCAAGGTGATATGTCACCACAATGTTTGTTTTGGAGTGATATTTTATTTTACACATCAAGATGATATTGGAATATTTTATTTGTTTATCATAGTGATGTGTGGGGTGATGTTGCGTAAATGTAATACTTAACCATATGTATATTATGTAACTAAACTGGGTTAATATGTTCATTTTGAATTGATATTTTATGGGATAATGACTAATGTTTTCGATAAATAACCATTAATTTTAAGTATTTTATAATTCTTTAATAAAAAATATTTTATTTTTAATACATAAGCATATATATTTAAATCAAGTATTAATTATAAGTTTATTATATATAATTTTTCAATAAAATTCTTTACTTTTTTTTAGCATTAAACATATTTTTTAAGATTTAAATATTTTAGTTATGAAATTAAAAATATGAATAAGGGTATATAAAGAATTAATATTAAGATATACGGGGTAATTTTGTCCTCAATAAAATTGGAGACAGCACCCCATCACGGTGATGGAGGATCACCCTGCGTTTTGGGGGTGATCCAAAAGTTGGAATATCACTCTCTTTTGATCACCTAGATGATGATCCATCACCGTGATAACTCATCACCCCACTAAAGAAACGCGGTGATGAGGAGGTAATCGCGGGATCACCGTGATGTTTTGGCGGATCACCCCAAAACAAACAAATCCGACCTAAATTCATTTTCCTAGTAATGAAAAGTTTGGATTAATGTAAGATTAAAGATATATGGATGTAAGATTTAAGATATACGCACATGCTTTTGTAAACCATGAGTGGCTGGAGTTAAAGTCGCCAAATCCGAACAAAAAAGGATAGAATAAAAACATTACCAGATTGATTCTACTCGAAAACAGCTTATAAGACAATTCGAGATCGTTCTCATGTTCGGAGGAGGAAAGGGGAAGTTACCTTTTCCAGAACCTTACCTACTAAACAAATCCTCAAGCTCGAGAATATTTAGAGAACTTAACCAGAAATTAATAGAAGCACCCGATGTTCTTTAGGCATTGCTGCTTTTACTTATTTCCAGCTTGGGTTTCTTCTTGCCAAGTTGCTTCCCACTGCTTGTCATAAAACGTCGTCTCCTCCAACAGCTTCTTCAAGTTGTCGATGTCTTCGTTCTTACGTACCAGAAGAACTCCGAGCACTGCGACGAACAAGAGGGTCTTGCAAAAGAAGTTACCCATCTGGTCGACGAGCCCTACCCCAGTCAAGCTGTCCACAAAGTACGCCATGAAGAATCCAATCATCGCAGCTCTCCCTAAATATGTATACGTATATATATAAATATATGTTTCGTGCAAGAATCTTTTGTTATATGCTAGATCCACGATGAAATCCATCGGAAAAAAAAAAGCAAAAGATAGTAGCTTTATTCATTTAGGCTTTATTTTTCTTTTTTTGTCGTCATGTAAAATAAGAGGGTGACACGTTCATGACCCAACTTAAGGGGTTGCAGTTTTAGGACACTAACATTTCAAATTGCAGCAATTTAAGGACAGCAGGCTAGGCGCCACGTCACCCCTTTTGATGACGTAACAGTCCATCTGGAAGACAATTGGGTGCCACGTAGAAGAGGCGATGTGGCGTCCAGTTGGACTGCCACATCATCAGAAGGGACGACATCGACATGGCGTCCGGTTGGCGCTTGTTGTCCTTAAATTGCTTTGGATTTGAACGTTAGTGTCCTAAAAGTGCACCCTTAAGTTCGATGGAATTAAATTGCCACCCCTCTTAACTAACAGGAAAAAAAATTAACTAAGCCATTCTTTTATACACTCCACAGGGTTAAAATCAATCTCCCATGTTCGACAGCAGATTGAATCCGATCCAATGCCAAAGGACATGTTATTAGGGATGATTCACAACATTTATCCAAACATTGTAGGGAAATTAATGAGAAGAAAAGGAAAAAGAGGAGTTTTAGACCAACCGTTGAGAAGCTCGGCTTCTGGGAGATGGAACCTCTTCATCCATACCCACCATGGAACGATTGAAGTGTCGAATATTACGGGATCTTCGTTGCTCGATGAGATCGGATTCTCTTGCATCCACTTCCTCCTCTTCACTTCTGAGAATTCAAACATATGAATCTATGAGGAAATATATTAGTCAGTACACACATACAAGCAGCAGTCAAAGAGCAACATTCACTAAACTTCAGATTTCTCTAATAGATTAATTTGGCAATTTTCAATCCCATCAAACGAAGCAGTTTTTTTCAATTCCATCAAACAAACGATAAAATGATGTCAGATTAATTTGGCAATTTGGTTTCTTAAAAAAAAGGGAAAATTACCAGCATCTATAACCGCATCCCAATCAGTATCACCATTCCTGACGAACTGCTTCAAGTCCCATGTCCCACCGACCCACCTCGGATCGTCGAAGCCCTTCTTCGCAGCAACGTCTTCGATTTGCAGAGAAGGCACGGACCCATTCGAACCCTTCTCAGAAAACCCATCTTCAGCGACGGAGGAAGCCGCCGGTGCTACGCCGGACCCATTATCGGCTTTCACGAGCAGAGGTTGATGGGATTGGGGCTTTTTCGACGGGGCGAGAGGTGGTAGGTAAGGTTTGAGGTTGCTCAAATGGGTTCTTCCCTGATAGTGTGGCGCGAGAGGAGTTGGTAGCTTCGGAGAGAAAATGGCCATAGACATTGTGTTGGTAAGTGAAATTAAACCGAAGCGAAGAAGACTTGATGTGCTCAGCTGAGCTTCAGAGGCTTGTGACGATCTTTTGGGGCTATTTTTCAGCCTCATAAACGTGGGTGGGGAACGTATAAAGCGACTGCTTACTAAAAACGACAAGAGTTCATCCATGTGCACATGTAATAACTAGCAATGTTATGGTTAAAATAGAAATGGAGGTGGGCAATGCTATGAAGAACCGTAAACAACAATTTGAGAACTGACTATTATGGTTCGATAGATCTCGAAATTGCGGTAGTTTTTTATTTCTAAATGTAACCGTGCACCGATTGTCCACGTCTATGTTCTAAAATTTTGTCCTTTTATTTTTATTTTTTTTTTGCTTAAATATTTTTTTGGTTCCATAATTCAGGTGGAGTAGCATTTTAGAGACATTTAATTTAGAGATTGGCATTACATGGACAGTAAGTTTCGAAAATTACGCAATTTAGGAACATTATACGGTTCGACCCCGTATTTCCGTCCAGACCCGCTGATGTGGCATCCGACCCGCTGATATGCGCATTTGAATGGATCGCCACGTCGTTAAAAAAATCCACCGAGGCACCACATCATATCAGAAATTAAAATAAAAAATAACAAGAATAGAGCTTCGGAGGTTGCATTAGTGCCCTTTACAGCTATTCACAGGAACACGCCGATGTTTGGGTTCTAAGAGAGTATGGGGTGAACGATTCATGGACTAAACTAGCTCGCATTCCTTATGTTGATGCTCCTCATTCAAGTGATTACGAATTCAATTATCATTTGTGTATATTGTCGAAAGGAAAGTATTTGTTGGGCCATGGGAGTCAATTAGTTGTTTATGATCCCGAAAGTAACAAATTTGTATACCCTCGGGAAGTAATGTTGTTGAAATCAGTTCGACGGGGATCTTTGTTGAAAGTTTGGTCCCGCTTCCTATCTGATGAATAGAGCATTGAAGCAGCACCGATGTTCTCGATTTCTTGATGATCATGAACAATGCAGGTGGAGCTAACTGCAACCTACGTACCTGTAAGCTGGATTGATATACTCAAAGTCTTGATCTACGATTGGTTTTGGATTGTAATATCATTGTGTCTCTTGTAAATGGAATGAAACATTAATTTTGAGTGTATGAGCGTTTTTTTACCATCCAGATATCTATCTATCTATCTATCATAAAGGCAGGAGTTTGTTGTGTTATTCTTTACCTGATGGTCCTTACATTGTCCTCGTTTGGTAGTGAAACGGGTTATTTCCTGTTGCAGTTTCATTTTAATTACTACTTATTATTTAAATATATGCGTAACCCTGTTTGTGAAGTGACTCATCCACGCAGAAGACGACGAACATGCTTTATAATGCGGCCCCTCAAAAAGCTACCGAACTTTGATCGTCGCAAAGAGGATTTCTTCACCGGATCTCAAGGCGTGTTTGTCTTTTAATAAACAAATTTTGTGCAGCATCGAAATGTGTTTGTTAAACGTTCTGTGTGCATGTGTGTGTGTGTAAGTGCATACCAAAGCAGCATAAAAATGATTTATTATAGAGACGAACAAATATGATGAGACTTGATGTATGTGTGCTCATTTTGTATGTAAAGTGAAATGAAATGAAGAATTGATGACGTTAGCAGTTCCATTTTTTATCGTTAACATATGTGATGCCAAAATTTCTCAATTGTTGAGGTTGCTAGTGCTGAAGCTCAGCACGACTTTATGACCGTCGAGCTCGATTTTAGGGTCAGCCGGACATCAAGAATAAGTCCACCGGAGTTTGATAGGGACTAATCGAAAGCTAATCATGTTGCGGGTGGCCTTTGTTTTTTTGGCACTAAACTCGAGTTTGTTGACAAGCTCACCAGTCGATCTTAATTATTTATAATTGAGCTCGCACAAAACTTTGAAGTTTGTTTGCTTCCGATTTGTGCTCGCTTCACTCTTGATTATGAGAGGGATCTTATGGGTTCTCTAACTCGTTTTTCTTTTGATCAATCAAATTATCGCTAAAAAAAATCACGGCGATTAAAAATTTCACATGAAAACGAAAATTCCCAGAAAATTATCTTTACGAAGCTCGAGCTCACTCGATTTTTGTGTTCAGGTTGAAGCTCAAAACGTAAATACTAAATTGGAGTTTGACGAGCTTCAAATTTTCGAACTCGAGCTTGATTCGAGTCGAGCTCCACAAGGCTCGAGCTGATTCAATTTTTGGGTTCGAGTTGAAGCTGGAAATTTTAATATTTAATTAAAATTTGACGAGCTTCATATTTTCGAGCTCGAGCTCAATGATAAATAACTAAGCTTGAGCTCGGCCACGAGCTTTCAAACAATTTCGATAAAGCTCGACTTTGACATGAGCCATATTTCACCCCCAATGCTTAAATCATGGTTCGAGTATATATGTATGTCAACTGTCCGAAACCACTTCAGCTTATGGATAGGACTCTAATTTACACCATCACTATACTAAATTTGGGGGGTGGCAGCTCAACTTACGAGGTTGCAATTTAAGGAACTTTCAAAATAGAAGCAACTCAAGTATGTCAAAGACCTAATTGTTTCCCTAAATTGGTTACAATTTGAAAGTTAGTATCATTAGATTGCAACCACGTAATTTGAGTGTCGCGAAATTGCACATAAAATGTATTCCCAAATAAGCAATTATTTTACACCACACAAGATTTGTCCCTATATTATTTGACATATGTCGATCGCGTATCGAAATCAAGCTAAAAATTAGATTTTTTCGATGCATTGTGTCCTTAATTGCTTCAATTATAAAAGTTAATGTCCTTAAACTGCATTTCCATAAAGTCGATCATGAAATTATCAACCCCTAATTTACATGACAAAAAAAAAATAGTTAACCCATTTTAGCCGAATCCACGGTAAAATCTTTCTTAAAGTATAATCGCAAGTTAATTTCAATCAATGTGGTATGATGATGTCTTTCTTCATATTGGTAACCAAGAATATATTCTTAATACAATATGGTACGAGAAGTCAACATCGTGGACAAAGATTGAAAAGAAAAACTAATACATAACTCGAATTAAGGGAGACGAGCTCAAAAATTAAATAATAGGTTCCAACTTGAACTCGAGACATAATATACATTTTCGATGACGAAGATATACAAGTAAGCTCGATATCGACCCGTGAGCTCGTTTACTCAACAAGTTTTAAGCTCGAAAATTTAAATTAAATATATGTAGATATATAAATATATATATAGAAAATATGGAAAAAAATAATCTCGTGAGCTTTGGAACAATTAACTAAAATGAGCCTAGTCGACTCATCATTCACAAAAACGAAAACAGCTTAGGCTTTTCTTCACCGACTACTAAAACAATAGGGAAAATCAAGAACCACCACAAACTATTAGAACCTAAGACATAAGCCAAAAGAAAATCCTAGACTACACACTGTCTGAAACATCAGATTCCACATAAAGAGCATCCTGCAAGAAAACCATGGGCTTCGTTATTACAGCTTTTGTGCAAATGTGAAACGATGTAATAGCACCGAAATCACGCGAGGCAGTTTGGAAAATTAAATTACGCAATCTTCACTTCATCTTTATTCAAATCAAAGTCAAGATCAAATTATTTTTCTTGTTCAATTCATCCTGTCGTGCCGAACTCGCAAAAGACCATTTTATATCGAGTTGTTAGCTGCAGAAATAAGCATTTCCCCAACACCATATAAAATGAAGTATACAATTATGCATTGTACTTTTATCAATTTTTTTTTCATAAATCGGTTTTCCCGACGAAAGATATTACTATATGTACTTCCAGATAATACACTGTAAAACAAATACGGTGTTTACATTACGTACCTGCTTATACATTAGAAGCTTTTCACGTGCCTCACAGCTGTCGCCTTTTCTTTCTTAACCTTGAACCACTGCCACTAAACATGAAAGAGCTTTATGGTCCGTTTGGATTCCCGGATTTCGATTTGAATTCCGGATATCCTCCAAATCATCTGTTTGACAACTGCTCGGATTTGGATTTCGATTTCATCCAAATCCGAGGAGAATTCAAACCCTTTGTTGTTTGATGATTTTGAAAAAGTGGTCCGCTTTCGAAATCCAAATTCTTGCCATAATAATTTTCATAAATAATAATTATAATAATAATGATTACAATTATGAGTGAACGATGAGTCGAGCCGACTCGCGTGCTCGATGAGGCGGCTCGAGCTCGACGAACGATGAGTCGAGCCGGCTCAACAAAAGCTCGGCTCGAGCTCGACGAACGATGAGTCGAGCCGGCTCGCAAGCTTGATGAGCCTACACGACAAAAACTCTGCTCGAGCTCAACGAACGACGAACGATGATCGAAAGCTCGCGAGCCGACTCATGAGCTTATTTTATTTTGTTAGTTTTTTATTTTATTTTTGTACATTTTAATTTTTAATAAAAAGTTCGAGGTCGAGCTCGACGAGCTTCATGAGTTGGAGCTTGAGTTCGAGCTCCATTTTAAAATCCGAATTCCGAAATCCTAAAGTTTGCCAAACGACGGATTTGAATTTGAAATTAGGATTTTGAAATTTATAATTTGAAACCATGGAATTCAATTCAAATACACGAATCCAAACGCACCCTTAAAAGATTCTCCTTGTATATAATTTCATTCACTTTTCTTTATTAGTCACCACCGTCTTAACAAAAACTCTAGAAAAATTGTCAGGTGCATCACAATATGTTTTCTGGATCAAAAGAAAATGTTACCACACCTTTGTTTAGCCGTATCCCGGAAAGAAAGAAAAAAGGTAAACTCCGTGTAAATGACTTTGCCCGGAAAATGCTGAAAAAGACTGAGAGTTCCATCAGAGAGCTAATTTCAAAACAATTAGACGGTTTGCCTTTATCTCACTACTTAAGCTATGAGATGTACAAAATAAAAATTTTAGATGGAATTCATAGCCACGACATTGTATCAATGGGCGAAGAAATAAAGGACGATAAATGTAAATATCACAGGTGATCTATAACATATAAGAAATATGAGATAGTTTGTAGCTGCATACCTTCTGGGCTGTTCCACTTGTATGTCATCCACAATTCTCGTGACCGTTCGATCCTAATACATTTGAATTTTGACAAAAAGTTTACCAAAACCACCCGGAATGAAATAGCTTTCCAGTAAAGTTTCATAAAAATCAAATCATGTTAATCGTGAATATATAGCAGCATAACATGAAACAGAACAGACAGAAGAATTTTTTTTGTTTCTTTTTACTAGTGAAGTAATCTAAATTTTGCATTTATCGCAGTTGCACGATACAAATCAGCAAACACTATACACTGACAGTGAAAGGATGCTAACAAAACTGGTGGAATTATAAGTAAAATTGAAAACAAACCCACCTCATATATCGCCCTTTGATTGTGCCAAAACTCCAATTTGGGCATTAGCAATCTCCCTAAATAATTATCATAAGAATTCATGCCATGAGCTTGCTCATATATATTGATAAAAGCTGATTACATAATTGGGTTTCAATGATAAGAGACTAAACTTACCAGATCTCGATCTTTTGAAACTTAATGATTCAGGCGAGGTACCAGGTAATTCCTTTTCTCTCTTGGGAGTTTCAGGCAAGGTGCCAGTTAGTTTCTCATTTTCTCTCTGGGGAGTTTCCTATCATTTAAAGCATTAACTTACTGCTTCAAGGATATTAAAAATGAAAAGATGGCAGAATTGAGGGTTATGAACAATCACATTGAAAAAGAGGATTACAATAGCAATTCCAAAGTCTCATTCGTATAAAGCTAAAATCGTTCTTGCACTTTGCTGAAGGTTCCCATTAAATTACAACTAGAGTCTCAGTCACCATAAATTATCACATTCTCAGACAAACTCCTATTACTGTCAAGTGTCAAAGCAGGCCTACTAGGATTTGTACACTTAACTTCATCTCCCTCAGGTTATCGAAAGCATCTAAGTGTCCTTATATCAAATCTAATCTAACCGGGCTAAGACTGGCCATAATTTCAATATCATGAATTTGCACATCAACATCAGCATTAGATAATTTTAATCTCATGAATTTCAATATTGATGTCATCCTCATCAATTCGTGCCTGTAGATAATCTTGGGCCATTTTTCCGAATATATTGAAAGGGCAATACGTAATGCATACATATAAGAGAAGCACATAAACCACGGGAAGGTTATAAAAGTAATGAAATAGCTGGAGAAGTACCTTATTGTTATTGATTTTGCTGCAAGACCTAGTAACCACTCTAGTACTACGTTCACCTTGCTGCTTACTTCTCACTGCTACACATACATCAGCACAACTGAGAGAAAAGGAAAGGAATATTATTAAATGTGGAGAGTAGAAATGACCAATATACCTTTTGACTTTGGTGAAGAAGCAGCCTTCTCATGGATGGGGTTTTTTATGGAAATGTCCACCGAAGGAGTTTTTTCGTCGATGAACTTTTTCGCATACTCCTCCCAATATGAAGGAAAACCAAACGCAAAATGTTCACATACCTGACACAACATTATTGATTCTCAATAAAAGAACCAGCTTAAATAAAAAGCAGCTCAAAATACGGACGTTTCATGATAACTCAAAAGTCAAATGACAATTGGAGCCTAGGAATGATAAACATATTAATGCGTTTGAGAGCTGATCCTCCCAACTGAAAAGGTTAAAAGGAACACAAAAGAATTTATGAATCTCACATCTGATGAAAACCCATTTTCTAGAGTTTGATCTTTGTTTAACATGCCGTCGATGATAATAACCACGCCATCAACCGTCTCGAGATTAGAAAACTCATATCTCTTGAGGATTGGTGCTGACGAAAAGCCTCGAACCACTTTATTCCTGGAGCATAACGTAAACTTTGGGATATAAACTTTCAACAAAGTAGAACTGACCCTAAACCAAAAAACTAATCATACAAAATTGAAAGTTTTGGAACTACCCTGCAAATCATCACGTAGGTTTCAATTCAATATTTTGATCTCGTAGTTAAAATATGTGCATAAAGCAAAAATAATCAAACGCCACAATGCAAATAAAAGAATAGCGCAAAAGGAAGCATCTTTACTCTCTACTCAGCCCAGCAACGGCGAGCCGCCTCCCTTGAAAGTCATCTTCAGCCTTAACCAACCACCAATCCACCAAACACACCTTTAAAAAAGAAAACCACAAAAATAAGAAATAAAACGTTACCCTAATATAACGGCTAAGCAAGGAAAAAAAGAAAATTACTTACGAAGAAGACTTACGGTGTGTCGAAACTGGGATTTCGAAGTGCTGCAACTATCTTTGTGGTTCCCCGAAGTTGAAGCAGAATTCATAACTTTTATTTTGATTTGACGTCGCTTCGTATCCCGGTCAGTGTTGTGTTTAGTCGAGTGAGTCTAAATAATGTTTTGATGGGAACGGCTTGGTAGGGGGTAAGGATTAATAGTTTATATTTTGGGGACTAAATATTATTTTGACGGAAGCAGCTCCAGCTTGGGACTTGATTGAACTGCAATTTTACTTTTGGGATAAAACTGTATTTATCATTTCTCCAATAAAACCCCTAATGCTTCTATTTCCCAGGGAGGTTTTAAGCTCGAACTCGTCAGGTTGAATTTGCAGAATTTTCTGACGAAAATGGAAGCCATTGTTGATTCACTCTTCACCAGCTTCAAGAAAGTACCGTCGTCAGCGGTTCCAGTAATGGTGGATTGCATACTATCTTCCACAGGAGAATCGCCGTCGGCTTTTTTCTCCCATCTTTTAAATCAATTTTCCAACATAGCTCAGGCATGCGGTTTTGCTAATTTACACTTTTTTTTTTTGCATTTCTGCTTGTTATGCAAGTTGTTGATGCTGTGTTGGAGATGAAAAATATAACGACTTCATTACTCTGAACTCCCAAACACAATGGGTGGTGCAATTTACCGGTTAACGAATGAAATTGTTCGACAACCTCCCCAACTCATGTATAAATCGGTTTAGAAGTTTGGGTTCGAGTTCATATGTAATGGGGCTAAGTGCACTGCCCCCTGATGTTTGAGAGCGGTGCTGAGTAAGTGGAAAAATTAAGATATATTGCTGTATCATTGTGTTTGTTTGGCTAAAAAGCTTGTTTGCATTCGCTTGCTTAAAAACTGAACCCTTCATTTTCAAATTTGAGCATGTCGACTCTAAAATCAAGACATGTGAGTTTTGAAAGAAGCAAGTTTATTTTATAATGTTACAAGAAAGCTGGTTCGAAAATGATATTTTGTTCTACAGATTGTTGTAACCAAATCACGATGAACTTTCTTTATACCATTATGATTTATATGCACATGCATTTTCTTCAGAGCATTCCGCAAGATAAAAATGTAATGGTGAGCGAGTGGCGTAACTGTATCTTGTCCTATGTAGCGGCTTTCTCTTACCTACTGAAGAAACCAGGTGGGTTCATACTAAAATGCGAATCATTATTTTATTATTTGCTCTTCTACAACTATTGATAACTTTTACTGAACTTCTCTAAACTTTGGAAAAGTCATATAGTTTGTCAGGAAATCGATTCTTAGTCCAGTGACTGTTGTTTTTTAACTGGATCGAAATTGCAAGAACTGCGTAAATCCAAAATGACTTTTGCGTCCCTACTGCAGGGGGCAAGAAAAAAGAGGGGCCCTTTAACTTAGTTTTATTTCATAGACTTTTGAGGAAATTGTAGTACTTTCTGCAGTCGTATGACGAGGATGAAGTTGCTGAATATTAAAATTTGTTTTGTGTTGCCAGATATGCTTTCTGCCAAGGACCATTACATGCAAATGTTTGTTTATAAATTGTTGATTCCTGTACTGGCGCTATTGCACGAATGCGATCATGAACTATTTTACGAGGTAACGATTTCTTTCTTCCGCTACATTCCACGTTTTGGTATAGACCATGCCATTTTCAGCGTTGAAGATCCGTTTATTTAAGTTCAGGTGGCTAGCTTGTTCCTTGATGTTGTTGGTGAGACAAATAGCTGGGAGGTTCTTGAAGCTACCGTAGTTCCTCTCTTTTTAAGATCAATAGGGCTTTCATTGGGAATGTCCCAATGTCATGATCTAGCAGTGTATAGATGGAGTGGATCATCTAGTTCTAATGGTGGCATCGATAATAAAGTGGGCTGTAAAGCTGTAAATGCTACTGAAATTGAATTGTTTGCAGAGGGTATAAGTGAAGGAATCTACGAACATGATGGTTTCCCGTTACCTATATCTTGCAATGTGTTAACCCTGATGCTTGAATTTGCTCTTCGAAACAAGCTTAAAAGATCTGTTTCTGGGTCAAATTTGGCGAATGGGTCCCGTTCAAGATCCTCCTTTGCTGGAAATCTTCTCTGGGACCTTTCAAATTTGACTCTGTACATGCTTTCACAAAGCTCAGAACATCGATCTTCTGCAATTCGATTTCTTCTTCCGTTCATATTTAAATCATTTGCATGTGATTACAAAGTGGATGTTGTAGTGAGGGGAAGGCGCTTTGTATTAACCAGGTAGGACGTGTATCATCTGTTGACTAAATTTACTTTAAATTACTTTCTGACATCATTATTATAGGCTTTTAAGTCGAAATATTAAATTTGTTACCACATTACAGGAATGAAATTGCTGTAAAAATATGGAGCTGTTGTAAATCACTCTTTTCTCGAGGTTCCTTGGAGAGAAGAGATGCTTATGATATACTTTCACTCTATGTATCATCTTCATCACCTAATATTGAAAATGGAGAAATAGATATGGATGGACCTGAGAAGGCCTACAATATATTAGCTGACCAGGACTTTTGGCATGAAATAAATCGAGGCTTGGTAAATAACTTGTTTTTCAATATCCTTTTTAAATGATCCTCAGACACATGGAAACTTGGCTTAATATTACTGATTTTTAAAGCGTGACAAGGAAATCCTCATAAGGAAACAGTCAATACATATATTGAGAACAACGCTGAATCTGGGTAAAGAAAGGAGCTCCCCGGTCATTGCCAAGAAAGTAGCGGATGAAGATTCTGACTATATGAAGAGCAAAAGAGGTAGGTGGGCTCAAAAGGAAGCCGAGTCACTGGGGGTTGGGAGGGTATACAATCACATTGAATCGGGTCTCAGCTCTCGGCAGAAGTGGGAAACCTTTGTTTTCCTGTATGAAATGCTTGAAGAATATGGTACCCATTTGGTCGAAGCAGCATGGAATCACCAGGTCATTTGTCATTAACAATCTAACTCTATTTTGAATGCTTGTTGCGTTCATCATTTCAAGCCAAGCATCTTACAACGTTGTCAATTATCATCAAATTCGTTATGCCTCTAATGTACTTTATAATTTACAAACTAAACAAGGTTCCTTCCCAAATTTTCGATTTTTTTGTACATGAAACTTTTGTTTTCTAATTGCAAAAAAAACTGTGTTCATAATTGCATTTTCCATTGTTATAATGAGCTTTTCTCTTATATATCTTTATACAGAATAACAGTTATTGAAAACTTTTTGCTTTGTTCGGCACGTGCAGATCAATCTTTTGGTTCGGTCTTCATTACAAATGGATAATTCACTAGACTCTGCTAATCGAGAGCTTCATGTTGTCCAAATGGAGACTTCAGGGAATGTTTTTGATTGGTTGTCAATTTTGTGGGAACTTGGCTTTTGTCATGATAATCCTCAAGGTCCGTTTATAACATATACATGAATACCATGGTCCATGCGCAAAACTCACTTTTAAAGATGCATGATGCCACATACAAATTGGTGGATATAATTACTCTCAACATTCTTTCTTAAATGTATATTGCAGTGCGGTGCCTTATCATGCAGTCATTTTTGGATACTGATTGGAAGAACTACGGAGGCTGTTTAAGCCTAATGCCCATAGATTTCATACTTGGCCCACTTATACAAGGATTAAATGATCCTGTGCACCACAAAGATTTTGGTTGGTTAATTTCTTTCCACAAACCATTCATACTACTTGATAAGATCTAAAACAACTGAGGTCTTTGCTAAGCCGAATCCAGTGGTTTATGTTTTCACTTCTTTATATTCCAATTGTTTTATAGCCTCTGAGGCTCGAAAGGAATTCTGGATCTGTATCTTATTACCCTAATCCATACCTTCTACTTTTATAGGTCTTAAAGAAATTTACTCTTCATGGTCTATTGAAGCTGCTGGTAGATTTTTTGGCCACTATGCTGCAACCTACATGGAAGTGAAGTATGCTAAATTACCTTCCTTCTTTTTTCTTAAGCTAAGGAATTTGTTAAATAACTTCCAAATAAGTGTTGCGAGCACCTGAAGTTTGTAACTTCAAGCCCCAGACAATGATAGTTATAAGCTGCATCCCTGAGTTAAATTGATTATACTGTGATTATGCATTCATTTATATTCAGCGTATCTGATTTCTACTAATAGTGCATTGAGGAAAATCAGCAAGAGATTAGCTGGTTTAGTGCATCTTTTCATCGTCTATTATACTCTATCATTTGACAACAGCAATTATTCGAGTACATATGAAAGGAAATGTCAAATGCATGTGGTGTTCCTCTGTTTCCCTCATGGTTTTAAAACAGTATATTTACAATATGAACTATTGACTTGTCTAATGTTTTTTTATGCTTATGGTTACGTTGTGCCCATTTGGTTCCTCATAATTAGGACCACTCGAAGGATTTGGAATTTGGATACTTCGATTGAATTTTTTGAATTGGAGGAACTGATTAAGTTAGGATTTACTTATGACTAAAAGCATGCATATAGGTAACATGTCATTTAATGGTGCAGACAACATGTTTCATTCTTGCTTGATTTGGCATCCGTATCCAAAACATATTCGTTTGGGCGAGCTGGATTTATATGCTTTTCGGAATGTGTTACTTCAGCTGCTTCTGGATTCACAAAGCATAGCAATCACGAAAAAGAGCAGCTCTCTGTTGCAACTTTTAACAAGCTCGTCGATACCTATTCAACAGAATCTAATGAAAGCAACAGAGCAGATCTGTTGGATGCTTTGCGATTTGTTCTTCAGTGTAGCAAACATCATTTTAACCCAAAATACCGCTATCAAGGCATGATATGTTTCCTACAGAATATTGCCATGATTATTAAATTAACAAGCTAAGCATCATCATTCTAAAGCTTCTTATTTTTTGCAGTTTGCAGAAAGATCGTAGATGCTGCAGCTGCACTGATGACAGTGGTTGATGTTCCTCTGGAGTTCCTTTTAAACTTTATTTCTAGTCTTCCTCGTGAATATACTGATGATGTTGGTATGATAATCATAATAAGCCACATCAAACCTCATAACAATCTTCTTACCTTTTTTCTCGGAATTTATGCTGTCTTATAGGCCCTCTACGATATTCGGTTCGAGATTGGCTACACAGTCATAATTTAGAGTTTCTCGAGGCCATTGGTCAGTTTCCTTCGAAGTTCATCTATAGTCAGACCCCTCTTGAATCCGTTCTCACATTTAATGATGAAGAGTTGGATGTATGGGTGTCTTGTTCGAACCGCTGGGCCCGAGTTTTTTTTATTATGAGTGGGAATGAGAAGCTCTTGCAATCAATTTGGAAGGTTAGTTTCTGTCAACTGGGAATTATTGTTTTAGCTCGTTGCTTCACTTTTCTTGTGTGGTTTACATCAGTATTTGTTGATAAGGGCATAGGATTGTTTGGAGCAATTTACAAGCACTATTGACTACTTCATGCAGTTTATTCAAGATCATGGAGCTGAGATGTGCAAACAGAGGAACTCACTTGAATGGTCTGTCTTGAAATTCCAAATCTTTGTTTCTAGTCTCGTTCAGGAGATTCACATAATGAAAGAGAGACCAGCTAAATGTGTAACTGGAATAATGAATGGAAATTTGAACTCCTTAGAAAGGGTTGATGATCTGAGTCATACAGAGCAACCGATGGTTTTTGATCAGTTTGCGGAACTGCTTTTCTCATTTTTGGTATGGATTTTCCAATCAAGAAACCCAAAAATATTTCCATTTCACATACATTAATATTTTTTTCAAATCTGTCACTCTACTTTATGGTCGCATCTGTTCTTGGTTGACAGGAAGAACTGGTCTCGTTCTCCAAATCATCTTGTGCGATCTTTTGGTCCAATGTGAATTCGGAAACAACGAATTTTCCAGGTTCCATTAGAGGAAAACTTGGTGGTCCCAGCCAACGAAGGCTTTCATCTTCGTTGTGTTCATCTGTTTTGGAAGCTGTACGATTAATCATCTTCACTGCAAGTCCTTTTTCTCATTTTGTTATTTGTTCCCATATAGATAATTATGTATTTTTTTTTTATTATATCACTTCATTCCTTTTGGATGCGCTTTTTTATGCTTCACTCGCCTTTGCAATCAGATAACATCGATAAAGACTCTTGCGTTTGTCATGGGATGGTGTGAACAATCTGCAACAGGTATATCAGCTGGTGCTTGTTCCTTTCTCCAGAACTTCATTCAGAAGATTATCACCTCTACCATGCCCAAATCAGAGGTGCTTTGCTACCTTTTACTAACTGTTTAGTATCTAGAAGCATTATTTAACATCTTTTTACTATCTTCACTGACTGCATCAGGTTGAAGCAGAAATTAGAGTGGCTGCCTATGAAGCATGTGCTTGTGTGCTGAGGAAATTGATGATTATCTCTCCCTGGTCATTGAATATTATATTCGCCGACGAGGAACATGAACCGTCATCAGCAAAAGAAGATGGCAGTGCTCCCCCCTTAGATGCCTTCATTTGTGGCTTTATTCGTGGCATCGACAATGTTATTGACTCGGGACATTTGGCACGGTCACGCAGGGCTGTGCTGATAAATTGGAAGGTTATTCATCTTGATATTGATGGCTTCTTATCTGAAAATATATTCTTTCGCTTTTTTTTTCTTTGAGAGATTTTGAAAGTTTCTTGGATTCGTCTTATAAGGAATTTCACTAGATTGGCCGTCTTTTAGTGAGTTCAACCCTGTAAAAGTATATGTAATGGAAAAGAGAGCGGGTAAGTGTGAATGTTTTAAACTTACTGTCAATTCATTGATGTCTTTGATTGATGCACAAACTCGGTATTTTTTTATCCTCATATAAGCATAAAGCATTGGTGCATTTTAAATTTATTTTCATTTTTCTTACAAATTTCATGATTGTGGAACTAGAATCATCTTTAGAAGGGGAGATTGGTATGTAATATCCTGGCCAAGTTGATGTTGATCAATGATAGACAAATTTATTTTACTTATTTCTGGAATAAACCCACGTATAATTGACAATTTCTATTCTGTCCATTTTTTTTTATATGTTTGCATAACTACCTATAGGACCTATTTTGTAACATTAAGTGCACTCTGTCTGTTCAGTGGAGCTGTCTGGAGTCTTTATTGTCACTAGCAAACTATGCCTGTAAAAAAGGAGCTCATTCGAGGCCTGACTCTTTATTCTCGGAAACAATTGTGACTCAGATTTTTGCCAATCTTGTAGAAAGGTAATGCATTTCAGTGAGTATTTGTTTGAGTACCCTTCATATGTATCATAATTCATCTGTGGTCTTTACTAGCTCTTACTGAATCTGCAGCCTTGAAAATGCTGGAGAAGATTCCATCCTGCCTATGTTTAGATCAGTGAGACTAATATTTGAACTTCTTAATTGTGAAAGAAAAGATCCAGAGATTTCACCATGCAAAGGCGTAAGTATGCAGGTATGTTTCCACGCGTTAATCTTTGTTATCGAGGCTTAAGTCTTAGTTTCCGTACTTGTTTCCTCTCATAATGTAGAATTGAAAGAGCTAGTTTCTGTTATTTGGAGGTTCACTTACTACTGTTGAAAAGGCTTGATAAATTTAGAGAAAAAAGGATCTAGAATCTTAAATCTTTATCTTCTTTTGACGCCCAAATTCTCCCTTTGTTTCCTGTTTTAACTATCAATGAGATGACCTTCCTGTTCAGACGATGTGGAGTTTGGTTCATTTGTCATGGGTATTGCATGTGAGTTGTAACAAAAGGAGAGTGGCCCATATTGCTGCACTCTTATCATCTGTTCTGCATTACTCTGTGTTCGGTGAGGAGTATATGCATGAATTTGATGGTGCTCCTGGGCCTTTGAAGTGGGTACGTCCTTTGAGCCCCTTCCCCGACCAAGTATTTGCAGTCATGTTGTGCTTGCACTTACATTTAATATTGTATTATGTAATTATTTCTAAGCAGTTTGTCCAGAAAATTCTCGAGGAAGGTATGAAAAGTCCGCGTACTACTCGGCTTGCTGCATTACATCTCTCAGGGCTTTGGTGGGCTCATCCTAATACGTTAAAATACTATTTAAAAGAGCTGAAGCTGCTAGCATTTTATGGTTCTGGTATGGAAAGAGCTTACTTTGCATTCTATAGTTATTCTGCAGAGAGATGAGTCTTTATTCTATTTGGTTAGTCGACAGAATTATGAAGTGCTTTGTGATTGTCATTTTTCTGATGTATTTTTCCATTGCTTTAACTCTTATAGTTGCTTTCGACGAAGATTTTGAAGCTGAATTAGCAGAAAATAGCGATGCTAGAACTGAAGTATTTATGCTATCCAAAAGCCTTGATCCGGAGTTAACAGAAGTAAGTAGTAAAGCACCGAAATTTCTTTTTGTGTTTGTGTTAGATTTCCTTCTGTTGACATAATGAGGTCAAAGAGAAAACCAACCAAGAAAGTTGGAACACATAAGAACAATGGGAAACCATTAGGAATATTTTATTTTTTTTTAAATATTGTTGACTTGTAAAACTTATAATATTCTCAAGTAATACAGTTAAAATCATGCCAGAATGGTTGATTGCTCAGATGGGCAAATATATAAGTTAAGAGTGGAAGACAAACTTTGGTGGTGCATCTTTCTATCAAAAAGTTCATCTAGTTTTAGAGCAGGTTTACATGACATTTAACGTCAACATTATGGTCAAAATCTGCCGCAGCAATCAAATCTCATAGTTTTCATCTTTTTCATTTATCTTTGAATTGTAAGTAACTAGCACTTGCATGCATGTGATCAATGATGAGTTGCCTCTTAATATCTCAACATACTGGTTTCTGTGATAACTTATGTACGCACATCATTCTCTCGGGGTTGATTTCTCTTTAACAGGAAATATATTTTATATTTATCTGCGAACATATGTTGAATCTTTCTTATAACTTTCCCTGTATTTGGTGAACTTGTGATGTTTTGACATAGAAAAATTGATGTGTTGCATGTGATCAGGGGTTCATAAATACAGAGCTATATGCGCGCGTATCTGTTGCAGTACTGTTTTCCAAATTGGCAGACATGGCTGATTCAAACAACTCCACAGATGAAAACGGGAAAACTGTTGCTGCCATTGCCTCTGGGAAAATGTTTTTGCTAGAACTTCTGGATTCAGTGGTAATCTTTCTTCACGTTTTATCTTCCTCTTTCTCCCCGTCCCTACGTGCCTCTGAAGGAAAATGGTCTATTAATATCTGACTCCTATTTGTTGGCAGGTTAATGACAAAGATCTATCAAAGGAATTGTATAAGAAGTACAGTGCTGTATGTTTCCATTTGCATGTAGTCTCAGTTTGGCTTCTATATATTCACAGTGATGATCTAGATATTCACAGTGATGTCTCTTTTGCAATGAAAAAAAGAAATGCAATCATGTCTTTTCAAACTATCATTCTTCACTCTAGCTCTTATTTTCTTGTGATCATTGTTCATCTTAAATATCCTCTCTTGGGTATTGTTTCATTTTCATTCTTTTACATCCAACAGATCCACAGGCGAAAAGTCCGTGCATGGCAGATGATATGTATCATGTCACGGTTTGTAGACCTAAATAACATGGACCGTGTGGCTTCTAGCTTGCATACAGCTATTTGTGTGAGTAATTTCTCTAAGAACTTTGATATTAGTTTTTTTTTCGTATTATTGAAAAGCTACCACCTCAAATATAATGTTTATGATGTTTTCTCTGTGCTCTTGCGAAAGTGTCGGTGGCTTAACTTCTCACATAAAACCAAAATTAATACTACGTGCACATAAAACTTGAACACCTTTTCTCCCTGCCACATTGCTGATTAGGTAACCTTTTATTTTTTATTCTTAAATAGCTTTGGGGTTGCATCTTTTCTTGAGTTTTGGTATATTCATCTAATCATTTCATATAATTCTTCGTCAAGGAGGGGTTCTTTCTGCGTCAGCCTGCTACTGTGATGGATAAATATCCCATAAGAATTTAGGTTTTATTTTATCTTACATTTGAACTGTTGAATTTCGTGCAGAGAAACAATTTGCCCTCAGTTCGACAGTACCAGGAATCTTTTGCTGTTTATATATATTTGAAATTCCCTTCACTTGTAAGCGCTAATCTTATGCTTTTATATTTACCATTGCAACCGAATGCAACGTTACTTATCACAAAAGTCATTATATACGACTCATGGAGATCTATGCTAAATGTGCGATTTGATCATTTGTCATTGTATGGATGAATCATTACATTTCCTGACAGCTGAAATATTTACGAGTGTGGTTTTGTGAGGATTAATGGGTTGGAATATCTTTTCTTGTTTTCCTGCAGGCATAACGTAACTGAGTATAGCTTTAACTGTGCCAATATTATGATTCTCTATTTGTCTAGTGTTGTGTTAGAGTAAATATCTGGTCAATTCCCGTGTGATATGATTTATAGAAATTGTTGTTTTATAAAGTTCAATCGTGAATGCAAATGGGGAAGTATATATGGAGGCTTGATGTTAAATTTCAGGCACCTCATATTATCGGATACTTAATTATATACTATTCGGAACTTTGGTGCCAATCCAAACACGATGACGAAACCCAATATAAAACCTCATTTGGGTATTCAATAATTTCCTTATGAAAATGGGGCATTTAGATTTCGTTAAGATGGTAACATCTATCAATTTGTCATGCCTATTATTGGAACATATGTTCCTAGATATTCCATGCAGATTCTGTTTCTTCAGTGTTATGCTTCTTCCATTTAACATGATTTTGAGGCTTATGCGTTTCGATGTGTCAGGTTGCAAAGCAGTTAGTTCCTCTGCTGAAGAATTATGGTATACGACCTCAGGTGAGAGTTAACAAAATGTTTTCATTCAGTAGAAATCCTATTATTACTGCGGAAACTGCAATTTATTACTGTGGAGTTCAGTTGGTTCGTTACCTGAATCAGAGGCTAAATCTTTTTATTTGCTGGACTGACTGTGGAGCAACGTATTACCTATGTTTTCTTAGATTGTTTTGAAATTATTACACAACCCGTTTTTAATAAACGCAGGCTTTGTCATCGTACGTATTTATAGCAGCGAGTCTCATTATCCACAGTGCAAAGGAGGTTCAACTTGGAAACTTGAACGTGTTATTTCCCTCTATAGTTCCGTTGTTGACCTCTCATCATCACACTCTACGAGGATTTGCCCAGGTAAGTCAACACAGCTGGGCGAGGTTTCTACAAAATTTATTCATTGTCTATGGGATCCTAAATTAATTATTTTTTAATTATTTCAGGTATTGGTGTACCATGTTCTTCAAAAGTTGTTTCCTGATTCAGACTCTAGTGCCTGGGTGGACATGTCCTTGGAGAGGAGGTCCTTTGCGGAATTGAGATCTTATTTGGCAAATAATTCGGATTGTGTCAAGTGAGTGTTATTAAAGACAATTTAGTTTGTAGTTCTTTATCCATTGTGGTAAAAAACTAACAGGCATGTTTTGGATACATAACCTTGAGGCGACGAAAGATTAAAAATGACTTGTGAGAGCAGTAAATTTGATTTTCTATTTTGATTTATGAATAATTAAGGGTGTGGATGATGTAGTCTAAAACAAATTCCATTCTTCTTTTCGTGCCTGATGCCAAGATTGCAGGTTTCTGTTTAAGTTTAATTCTTTATCAATATCTTTTGTAGGTTAAGAGCTTCCATGGAAGGTTACCTTGATGCTTTTGATCCACTAAAATCCATTTCACCAGCTGGGATCTTTGTTAATCGTGTGGAGGTTGGTTGCTCAAACTTTCACATTCTTTTAGTAAATGCATGAAAGTGCAAAAATCTTTGCTTTTCGTTTATCCTACTAGTTTTTTATTTCTTTTCATTTGTGTTTCACAATTTTCTTTTATTTTAATTTTGTATTATCCAATGGGGGGTGCGTCTTGCAAGGTTTGCCAATTTCTCACTAATTTCGGACATTTTGTTTCCATGAAGGACCTTGAATTTGAATGCGTTCCAACAACTCTCATGGATCGGGTCATTGATTTTCTAAATGTAAGAAAGCATTCAGTGATGTCCTTTATGTTTTTTTTTCTCTTTGCTTCTTCCTCATAACTGCTTCATGCAGAATACTAGAGAAGATCTCAGATCTTCAATGGCCAAAGATGCAACCGCTATAAGAAATGAGAGCCTACACGTCAAATCAAATGACATGGAATCGTTAACGAAAGAAGAGCAATCGTTAGTCCATAATGGGCTCGTAGCAGATTTTCAAAAAAAGATCACATTCTCCAAACATGAGCTGCAAGATTCACACACTGCACTCCTTGGTGAGCTTGTTTCAATGTGCTTGTATTTGCAGCTTTTAGAAATCCACAACACAAATTGACTTGTGCCTTTATAAAGTAAATGATTGTATGTTTGGTGCTCTTAAAGTCTAATATCCTTCTTCTGCACTAGCACTCGATCCTTGTTTTGTGCTCATTCACTCTAAATTATCCTTCAGTGTTCAATAGTTTGCTTCTATTCTCTTATATATGTGGGCATGCACTGAAATGCAGATATGGAAAACGAAGACCAGCTTATGGAGCAGTTCATAAGTGTAAGGGGGACGATGATTGAAAAGTTGAAAGACAGCAGACAACAAATTATCCTCGTAGCTTCACTAATTGACCGGATACCTAATCTTGCTGGGTTAGCACGAACATGTGAGGTGTGTCACCGCTAATAAGCATCTATGTCCTCACGATTACTTTCCCTATGAATTTAATTCCAAAGGCAAAGTCACACACACACACACACACTGTGTAGGTGTTTCGTGCTGCGGGACTAACGGTTGCAGACAAAGACATACTTAACGACAAGCAATTTCAACTTATCAGGTATAGTTGCACGCTATTATTTGTTTCTCATAGGAAACCTTATGATGATTGCTTGTTTGTAGAGGTCATTAACAATCATAGCAATGTAGCTAAATTCCACTCGTAGGCAGTGTTTGGTAATAATCAAGCCCATGATAAATTATTTATAATCAAGCACGTTATATATTATTACTCATTTTAGTCAGATTATTTATAGCCAAGATCGTAATATTTTAGTGGGCCTTCTATTAATCGCGGGCTGGAAAGAAAAAAAGAAACCAAACAGATCTAAAGGGGTTGTTATTTGTCTTATCTGGTCTAATCCAGGACAGCGAAGACGAGTAATAGGTTATTATTTGGAAACCAAAACAAACGTTCGGGTTGGAATAAAAGAAACCAAACAGATTTAAATGGATGATTATTTGTTGTATCGGGCCTAAAATCCAGGACAACAAACATGCCATTGCTCTTTTCTTTTACTTGCTGTACTAAATCAATTGTTATTTCCAGCGTAACCGCAGAGAAGTGGGTTCCTGTTTTAGAAGTCCCCGTCGAAAGTTTAAAAGCATTCCTGGAGAAGAAGAAAAGGGAAGGGTTCACAGTCATAGGATTAGAGCAAACCGCAAACAGCACACCAATTCATCAGTACAAATTTTCTGCAAAATCCGTAAGTGTTATGTGTTATATTCATCGATCTGTGTTGAAAATCAATTCTTGAGATACCATGAACACAAATATTAAGTGAGATTTTTATATTCATTATGCAGGTGTTGGTTCTCGGGCGTGAAAAGGAAGGAATACCGGTGGAGATAATACACATGTTGGACGCTTGCATCGAAATCCCGCAGCTTGGAGTTGTTAGGTCACTCAACGTTCATGTAAGCGGTGCCATTGCTCTATGGGAGTACACTCGCCAGCAATTGCCTCGTAACTGAAACGAAAGAACCTCTGCATCAAAGTCAGAGAAAAAAAAAGGTCCGTCTATCTTTTTCTTACCCACTCACTCCCTTTGAGTTGCATGTTATGCTGTTTTGGTTTCGACGGAGGACTTGAAAAATGTTCCAGTTTCCATTCTGTGCTCAATTTCCTAGTTCGAGAGAGTGCTTCATATTAGATTTCGCGATGTTTGTTGTACTGTATCGTTTGTTATCTACTTGTTGCTATGAATATGTGATTAATTAATGTTATTGTGCTTAGTAAAAAATTTAAAAACAAATGGGGTAAAAACATAGTTATAAGTAATATTTGGTTTATTTGAAATAAAGATAGTGGAAAATGACAATATTAAAGAGTTTTGTGGTGTAAATGAAAATAATAATAATTAAAATTTAAAAAGTTGCTTAGTTTTGCAATAGTTTTAAAAAGTTAATTACTTTTGCAAGTCAATTTTTAAAAGTTACTTAGTTTTGTCATTCTCTCTTTAAGGACGTGTGTGCTTTAATATATAATTATGTATATTATTTTATATTTTAAGAATTATGTTACATTTAAGACGATAAAAGTTAACTTGTAAATATTTATTTATTGGTATATGTATAAAAGAAAATTGACTTGTGCGAATGAATGAAATATACGGAAAAATTTCGATCGTCGAAACTAAATTTTATTATGTTGATACCACTTGTTAACCATACAGAAAAAAAAATATTGGTGAATAGTAACATTTCATATATATGTGATACCAAAATACCCTAAGATAATAACATAAAAGTGGCTTTCACTACCTCTTCTTATAAAATATTTTGCAAAGTATTTTCGTCAGTTCGAAGTTTGGGTCATTTACCCTAATTTTAAGTGAAATGGGTCTTTAAAATTTTTTTTTCCTGACAGGGTCTGAACTGTATTTCAGAAACTTTTTGGGTTCTGATTTGTAAAAGCCCTTTAAAAAATGAAAGAATTGTGAAGCTAGAGAATTGAGGAAGAAATGTTACTAGGACTTATATTTTTTTGTTGCTTCATACATTTTACACGACTGATTAGCATACATAGAGTAGTTAACAAGCTTATTCTTTTATAAGTTCAATATAATCCAGCATGCTTTACTTTTAACTATCTAAGATATTTTTCAACTCATGGTTGGTTTCGACTTGGCAAAATGAAATATCTAGCATCATCATCGAAGGGTATCTTAAGGACATCAAAGAGATAAGAAACCTTTTGAGTATATTGACCTTACATAACTCAATACAGAGCAAGGCGAGATTGGCTTTGTTGGATTCTTGCATACCAAGAAGCTTTTACGGCCATGAAAGCACTGCCAACATGTATTAAATCTAAGGCTTTGCACATATGACCGATGATCACATAAGTTTGGTAGGTTCCATTCCTACCAATTGATAGATAGAGTAGTCCATCAAGCTTATATATTATTCAATTTTTCTTCTGCTAATCGATGTGGGACGGACACGTGTGGATTATTCTTAACAAAGTGCTTCATTAATGGGTTCGGAACTCGAGATTTATACCAATTTCTTACGTTGATACAAAAGACAGAACAACTTATTCGACAAGCACTCTATAAGGCAAATTTACCTTACTCTGGGTTAAGATCTTCAACTAATTTTTATATTTTGGAGAAATTTACGTTGAAAGAAATAATCAAAGAGAACATTCTTACCCACTCGGCCACTCCAGTACCTTGATGTCATTATCATGTATGTAGCGACTTCGTCAACCTCGGAGTTGAAAAAGCTGGGATATGTATTGGTAGGGCTAAAAATCATAAAACACCGCCGTGGTTTTGAAAGTCATCACCAATAATCTATGGTTTTAAGATAACAAAATTCTCTCGTGATTTAGTTAACTTTTCACATTCCCCCATTTTCGGGGTATGGTGATATGTTTTCTAAACCATAAGGGGTATGATGATATGTTTTCTAAACCATAAGGGGTATGATGATATGTTTTCTAAACAATAAAGGAGTGTCGCGACGTTTACAAACCACAATGCAGTAATATGATTTTCAGTTTAACCACGGGATATATAGGAGTTTTGCCTATTTTTTATATCCTTGTAAAGACATCCATCACCAACTAGTTTCGGGTTCTTTTTGAATTTATTCCAAATTATACGTTTCTAAGTTCCTAGCAAACTACGAAGAGCAATGCCCATATTGAACGATTGTCGAATACCTTAGATATGGAAGTGTCATTATTCTCAATTATCGGGGCAGATCCAAAATTATCCGCTCGGGGTCCGTAACATAAATGTATTTTCAAGGGCGTTAACATAAATCCCGATAGCTTGCTGAAGATAAAGCAAGGTAAAAAATTATGATTTATCTTTATTTAGTCTATGAATACTCCAATAAAAGAAATTGCCCTACATTGAAATCTTTGAGGATGTTTAAATATTTGGGAGCACTCAGAATGGTCCCTGATGTTTGCATCATGGACCAATTTAGTCTCCGATGTTTTCCGTGAACAAATTTGGTCCCCGATGTTATCGATTTTGAACCAAATTGGTTCATCCGTTAAGTTGACCGTCAATTTGGATGAAAAAAATGTCACGTGTCGATACCGTATTGGCTAGTGGATTTCTCACTCTTTAGACACGTAAAATAATAATAAATTAAGATTTAAAAAAAGAAAAAAAGAATTCTCTCTCCCAAAAGAGAAAAATAAATAAATTTAAAATAATTTTAAAAATAAAAATAGAAAAAGGTAATTTATTTTTTGTTTTACTTATTTATTGAAAATTAAAAATATTATGAAAAATAAAAATAAATAGAAAAAATATATTTTTTCAATTTACTTATTTATTAAAAATAAATATATAAAAATAAAAAGAAATACAAAATAAAATGGGACAACTACACATAAATCCCTAGGGACCAAAAAAACCATCACTTAACTCCCTCGTTGAGATAAAACTTCATTTAAAGACCAAATAGAAACATTTCATACAAATATGGCCAATTGGACGAAAATAACCCTTAGAACATGCATTACTAAAAAATTAAAAACAAAAAACAAAATAAAAAGACTACAATCGATCGATTTAGAAAACTCAAACATCCCAAATCAAAAACTCAATCTCAATCGAATCCCAAATCGAAATATTCACACCAAATTGTTCCCACGAAGAAACACTCATGGAGGAGCCGCCGCCATTGGGTCTTGAAATTTCTCACGTCCTTGTAAGTTTCATAATTTTTGTTTTTGTTTTTTTTGCAAATTTTGTTTTTGTATTGCAATTTTGCAGTATTAACATGTTAATTGATCGAGTAGAGTTTTTTCGGTCTCGATTTTGATTAGTGTGTTGCGATTAATGCCTTTATATGTTCAATTCGTGGTTCATTTTGTTTAAATCCGGAATTTTTAGGTTTATTTGGGGTTTCTTTTAGGTGTTGCTCAATTAGGGTTCTTGTGAGTTCGTTTCTTGTTTTGTTTCTTGGTATCAATCAGGATTGTAATTTTTGCATTTTTTGGTACGTTGTATGTATGTTTTTGGTACGTTATATGCGTATTTTTAGTATCGTCAATGCATTACAATGGTACATCGTTATAGTATAAATTGGTACGGTGTCGATAAAAATTATGGTATGACGAGCCTCTTTTTTGTATCAGATATCTGATTGTAATTATAATACGTTTTATGTCATTTTATGATCTTGTAATCTACATGAATAGTTAATGAAAATGTTTGATGTATAAGATGCGTATGGAGTACCATGTAAGCATGGTGTGATGTATATTGCAGATATGAGATCCTCGTTTATGATTTTTACGACCCTTACATTCGACTTCAAAAGTGCATATTTAATGGATGCATATAAATCGTTGACAGAGGATATCATTTATTACCCCGATGCACGCATTCTTCTCGATCACCGAATGGTGCAACGAATTCTTCTAAAGCTGACAAAAGATCAAACAACTGCAAAATATGTTAAAATATGAGCACGAGTCGTACGTGTAGAGAAGTGAACGAGTTTGGTTGTGGGTTCCATTCTTTTGACCATATGTTGCATATAGGTTATGGCTTATTATTTTTGTCATATATTGCATATATGTTGATTCGTTTATGGATATTTTGATTACGAACATATTTTTGGTGTTGTTCTAATGTTGGATATATTCTGAAAATAAACGATGTTACTGGTAAAATATTATTTGTTGTGCCTTTAATTTTGGGTACGTTAACAATGTTAAACAAGGTACGGTAACTGTGTGTACTATGTACACTAAACACCAACTAAATGGTACATTAAACGAATTAAAATAATATGCTAATTAATAGCTGTAAAATAAATGATGAAAACTACATAAAAAGTCAGCATTATCAGTATCTGACATTTTTAACGGTATATGGAACAAACTCTGACGCGCACAGAAAGTTCTGACACGCATAGAAAGCTGCAATATACTTGGTATGATTTCGGTACTTATTTTGGTACAACAAACTACTTTATTTTGATACAATATATGTCTATTATAAGGTACAAACACATGTCTCTCTGAGGTACACTACACACGCTACAGTTGATACACCTTGTTAAGGTAAGAGTTTTTCGTAGCCGTTCGTATGAGTTTTTCAGCAAAACTATTTTATTATATGTATATACATATGTTTCACTTGGTATCAAATTTGATGGTTTAACCATTACATGCATGCTTTTGTATTCCAAACTTCGTGTATAATAAGAGAATGATTATTGTGAGGACATCTTACTATTGAAGATTCAATTTAAACTACAAATACATGATTTTTATAGTTAACTTATTAAATGTGATACCAAATGAAACTTATAACATGTGTACATATATTAAAGTGTTCTTGCATCGGAACTAATGTAAAACGAGACGAAAAACACATATCCTAATAACTTGTACCAAACGTAACGTATATATTGTATCAATGAGAAGTTTGTAAGTGTACCTTGTTGTGGACTTATACTGTACCACACGTACGTATGTTGTTGTACCAAGCTAAGTAAGGATATTGTACCACGTTTTATCGGTCCACAAAATATATTAAATTACGAGTCTACAACGTCCACTATTACATGTGAAGCCCTAAAAACAGTAAATAACTAGAATATTAATGAAAACATCTACAATAAGTTGAAAATTTTAAATCTAACAAACTATCTATACTATGTTTTAGTAAGTTATTCTAACAATGTCATTCTTTTCTAGTGAAACTTGAGGTTTCGTAATATATGATCGTGAGTGTATGAGTTACTCCATCAAATATGATAACAAGTGAAACATGTAACTGATATATGTATGGAAATATGGTTTTCCTAAAAAATAAAATTCAAATTGCCACGAAAAATGCTTACCCTAATTTGTTGTACCAAATATGCGTGTTTAGTGCACCTCATGAGATGTTAATTGTACCTTATGATGAATGGTTACCGTACCTCACAACACAAGGTGGTGTACCAAGATATGTATTGATAATGTACCTTAGACGTGCCTTTCTGATTTGGAAACTTTCCGTGTCAGAATATTAGTTCTGAACGTGTCAGAACTGTATGACTTTTTATACGTGTCAGAGTATTGTTTCATGTGTCAGAATTTGTCATGTCGTTAGAATTGTACCTTTTTTGTGCAGCTTTTTGGTTGTATTATTTTTCAACACTTGTACAATTTTTAATATAGAGTACCATTTTAATGTCTTCATCGTACCATGTATTGTTGTACCGTGTACTCACGGTTACCGTACCTTTTTTTGATATTGTTATTGTACCAACAATTTCAGGCATACTTTTTTTTTCATGACATTTCCAGCAGTAGAACTTTACTAAGAATAAAAACTCAAAACCAGCAAACAGAATTTATGAAACCAAATGCGAGCAACCAAATTCTACTATTAATATGACAAGAAAAATGACACCACTATCTTAACAAAATTTCAAAAAAAAAAATAGCATTGAAATATATGCGACATGGACAACACACGTAAGCTTATAAGCTCACAACCCAAACGGGGTGCCTCCATGAACTACACTTGTAGATATATAGTCGTTTATCCCCTACAAAATTTTGCAATCGTTCTTAGTGGTACCGTAATTATATGTTAAAAGATACATCAAATACAATAATATGGTACTATAACCACATGTATAAAGGTACACATTATCCAAACATGTGTGATATGCATTGCTTTGAACCACCTATGAAGGGGAGACCTTCATGTTTCTCAAATTCAATGAAGCTTTCTGTTGGTATATCGTACGTGAGAGATCTCAAAGGCATGCTTTCTACTTCAGAAAATTCCTCAGCTTCGACAACATCCATAATATCAAACACCTCGAACTAGGGGATGAGACGCACATCATAATAAATTCAAAGATATGCTCACAAATAATTTAGATTTCAATAAACTCTTGGGACGGATGATGACATATGCTAAATGTACATATCATTCACAAAAATATGAGAGCTCGTCCCTGTTTCCGGCAGGCTGGAATTAGAGAATCGATTAGAACTTATATGGACTCTTCTTGCGAAACATATATGAACGAGAAGAGGGTAAGGACATACTGTCGGACTAGGCAGAAACTCACGATTTCAAGCAAACCCACGAGCACGACATACATCGATCAAACCCACGAATGAATTGGGATAATTTTGATTTTATTTTCACGTAACCCACAAAAAAATTGAAAAGACCCATGTTGTACAGTCCGAAGCGAGAAAACTTTTACCTGATTGGACCATGAAAATCCTCAATTTCTTTTTCATTTCACTTTTTTCCTTTAATTTTCTGTTTTTTCTTCTTTTCCAAGAACCTGCGTCTGACTGAGAAAATCACGTATTGTTGGTCGGATCGAGGAAACTCGCTCTCCTCCTCCTCCTCCTCCTCCTCCTCCTCTTTCTATTTTCTTTTTCTTTCTTACTTTAAAGTTTAGTTTCTTTGATACACAAAAGAAAAAGAAAAAGAAAAATTAAGGTAAAATACTCTTTTTAAGAAAACTAGACCTTAAGTGTAGTATAAGTTTCCACTTGGTTCTTATGTGAGAATTTTATGTGAGGGGGGAGTTAAGTGATGAATTTTTCGGTCCTTGGGGATTTATGTGTAATTTTCCCATAAAAAATTATATTTATTTTTAATAATTATAATATTTATAAAAAATAAAAAATAAAAAAATAGAAAACATGCCAATGAAAGTTTCAGAGAATTCTCGTCTCAGTCCATCAAACTAGCGGGGATGTCTCTTTTCCCGACCCCGCATGGACCTGCTCGGAATGTTTTTTAAATATATTATTCATATTATAATATATAAGTTGAGTATAATTAATATTATCAAAAATTTTGGTCGGGGAATTCCCATGGGGACCGTCACCGCGGGGTTGGGGTAGCACGGGGACACAGATTCTTTCTTTTTAATAAATACATAAAATATATATATTTTTATTTATTCATTTTTTGTTAAATATTTTCTTCCTTTTAATAAATAAAACAAAATCACATAAAACTAATTCGGTAATATAATTTTTATTATTTTTTTCTATTTATTTTATTAATATTTTTACTTTTAATAAATTAGTGATATGAAAAAAAAAATTATTTTTAATTTTTTTATTATTTTATTTTATTTTTCTTCTTTCTATTTTTGATTTTTATATATTTTAATTTTTTTTAATAAATAAGTAAAACTAAAGAATAAATTAATTTTTATATTTATTTTATTTTAAATTTTTATTCTTATTTTAATTTATTTGTTTTTCTCTTTTTCTTAAGAGGAAATTCTTTTTTTTTTCTTTTTTTAATCTAATTTACAATTATTTTAAGTGTTTAAAGAGGAAGAAATCAACTGGCCAATACGGTATTGACACGTGGCATTTTCCATCCAAATTGACGGAAAAATTAACGGATGTCCAAATTGGTTCAAAATCGACAATATCGGGGACCAAATTGGTCCATAAGGAAAATATCGGGGCCCATTTTGAGAATTCTCCCTTAATATTTTATAAGTTTGATACCCAAACCCGTCAAGCCTCGAAATGGGCCTAAGTTTCAAAGTAAGTATCCACACAAAAATAGTTTTGGAGTAAATACAAAAATTCTAATAGCTTAAGCTTTTTGAAATGATGGTATGAATATAAATGTTTAACGTGGTAATATTTTAAGAAGAAACTTTGAAAATTCATTTCATCGGATTTTGCAATATAAAACAACAGTAAACGTGATCTAGAATTTGATACTCAACGAAAAGAAGAGATTATGAAGAATGCACCATTCGTAGTTTTACCTTGTCAAGTATTGTCTCAATTGTCTTGTCATCAGCCTTCATCTCTCGGTCACAAAGACGACTTGCTTAACATGTGAAAATGACGTGCCCAAATCCAAAAATAGTCATCATATTAAGTTTTGATGATTATGTTTCTTTTGGTAAAAAAAAATGCTACCATCTTCATCCCAAAATCCTTTAAAGAATTTTTCAAGGAATGAGAATCAAAATTCATGAAGAGTTCAAAGGGAAAAAAACCCCAGGGAAAGAAAACCCACCAAGCTCTTACAATGGGAGAATTGCTGGGTTTTTGGGCTAAATGAGCTTTTGGGCCAAAGTCCAAACTAAACGATTTTATAGAAATTGAGAAGTCGTTGTTTAACGAAAATCTGAAATTATTAAACATTTAAATTTTACGTTTCGAGACGAGTTTATAAACTATTAATTTGCTCAAAACGACATCGGGTGAATGAGAAATTAATTAGTAAAACCAATCCATTAAAAAAATAATCATATTATTTAAAAGTTGATGTGACGTGTAGATAACGTGTCAGTGACACGTGGGCTGATGAGGACGACGTGGCGTTGTTTTGGCGTTGATTGGACGGGCTAATGTGGTTATATGAAATGGTATTGCTAGAATAGTCCAAGAGTTGTATCTATTCACAAATTTACCTCTGACCAAAAGTTATGTCTATTTGCAATTTGGTTAAAAGTTATGACTTCTCACGAATTGACCCCTTCATCTTTCCAAAACTATAAATATGTCCCCTGACAGAATGGAAATATAATTCAATTTGCTCCATATATTCATAGCATTCAAAACTCCCACTCTCCGAGTTCCCGAAGTAATAAAAATTCGAGTCTCGTAGTAAGATTCGCCGAAAAACATCATCGAGTCGAAAACTGTAGCGATTTCGAAGTTAGAAGACGTTGTATCTGGGGGATGATTGTCGTTAAACCGATTGCGCGTGTATCGGGACGATATTCTTATGGACAACGTACGTGATACATGTCTCGACTTACTCCCTTCATTTTTTCATAAACTAGCCACCGATAAATACACTGACACTACTGATAATAACAAGAATAAAGAAAATAACAGACAAGACTGACTAGAAGAAAGAGCCAAAAAGATAATGAAAAATGAGCTTCCCAAATATTAATAGAAGAAGGGGAAAAGATGTTTTTTCAAATCTAAGGCTTTTAGAGAGACGATGGAACAGAGATACGGTTTAATTAAAAATCTTGATCTCATTTATCAACGTACACTTAACATCTCCTTTATCAACCATTTTTATACCGCATCTCTTTAAAAAGATCCAAGATCTAAAAACAACTTCTCCCCCTTCCCTCCATTAATGAAGGTTGGAGGAGCTCATTTTCCGTGTTCCTTTCTGCTCGTGATACATTTCTTTTGCTTATTTGCTCCTTTAGATTCTTATATCTTTCGGTTTGGTAGTTTTTATCTCCTCGTATAGAATTTGTTCCTTCTCTATGTGGGAGGTCAACAATTTAATTAAACCAGACAAATTTTGATCACATTTATTTACCAAACCCTTAACCACATTCTATTGACCCCTTACTCCTAATCTCTCCAACAAATCTCAGATCTAAGAACATCTTGTCCCCTAGCCTTCATTAATGGAGGTTTGAGGAGCTCTTTTTTTTCGTGTTTCTTCCTGCTCGCGATGCATTTCTTTTGTTTTTCATGCTTTATTCTCGTCCTTCCGATTTCATAACTTTTATTACTGGATTTAATTTCTCTCAATGTGGGAGGTCAACTATTTAACTAAACAAACTAATTTATTTTATCCCTGTTGAAAATAACCCAAACTTGGGTTATCACGATTATGAGTTAAAAATGTTTTCCGAGCCCAACAAAGTATTTCGTACCGTTAATTAATAGCGGGGACGAAATACTTTTGATTCGATAAAATTGTGGGCAAAATCAAACGCTGCGAGTTTCCGATGAAGCCTGTTGTAATTTACCCGAGGCCCCCTTTTGCAATTACCCAAAAATTCCTTTTTCTCGCTTAAGCCTCTCACCTCTCAAGCATCGAGATTATTCCTTACTTTTCACTCTCTCTCATCGAAAACCCTAGCCTTGCTCTCTCTCTCTCTGGCTGCGCCTCTTTACGAAACCCTAAAATCGCCTAAAGCCGATCTCATCTTTTCCCCGTCATCTGAGAGCGGATAATCCGTTCTCAAGCCGATAAACACAGATCTCTGAGCCTCTAGCCCTTACCTTTCTCTTCATTCAAGCACAAAGCCGATCTTTGATCGTCTTTGAGTGATACAGAGCCTCGGTTAAAGGCAAAGGAACTCGCAGCAATATTTTACGGTCATCTCCGTTAACAGATGAGTTTTTTACTGCATTATTTTTCGTTTACATTCGATATCTTTGACTGTATATTAGATTTGTGGTCAGATTCGTTTTTATTGTGATATTCTGCTTAGATGCTGTGTTTTTTGACTTTGTGGTGTATTTTTAACATGGTATCAGAGCTTAGATCTTGAATCTCTGGTAGATCTGTAAATATTTTGACCGACTGTGAATATTGGTCTGGTTCTCATTACATCTCGTATTTTCTCTGTGTTTGCAGCTGAATATACTAAGCTGCTTGTACCTCGTGCTAAGATTCGCACTCTGCCTCAAAGTTGAAACAAAACTCCGCTGCACCGGTGGCTTCGTTCCTTATTTTTTATTTGTTATCAGTTCTTTCAGTCTGATATACGTGACTACCTGATAAATTCTACGTGATACTTAAATCTGTCTTCATATCCTTCGCTAAAATAACATAGCTATGGATAATGAAGGACAGAATAATCACCTTCAGTTAGTTCTGAATCACAGAGATCCTCTCTACATATCTCAATCAGATCTGTCAGTAACTAACATTACAAATGTTGTACTGACTGGATCTGAGAATTACTCTTACTGGAGTAATTCAATTATGCTAGCTCTTACAGCAAAAAATAAAACAGGTTTTGTTCATGGAACTGTGATAGTTCCAGAACAACCTGAACTAGTTAGTGACTGGAATAGATGTAATGCTATTGTCTTGTCATGGTTGCTAAATTCTCTAAGTAATGAGTTGAGAACTAGATTTACTTATGCTAAATTTGCATCCAAAGTATGGGAGTCCTTAGAAAAAACCTTCAAGAATGTTGATGGCTCAAAAAAATTTGGCCTACAACAATCTTTACATAACCTAAGGCAGGACACCGATAGTGTTTCAGTATATTTCTCAAAACTGCAACACTTGTGGGATGAGCTTGAAGCTCTAACCATTGGACCTACCTGTACATGTAATGCAAGTGAACATCAGCAGAATTCAAATGAAGAGCTGAAGTTAATGCAATTTCTTATGGGACTAAATGAAAGTTTTCACTTCATTAGAAGTAACATTCTGCTTTGTCAACCGTTACCAAATGTGCTTCATGCCTACAACTTGATAAGTAGGGAAGAGTCACACAGAGGTGTTATTCAGTCAACTGAAAATAACACCTCAATCTTTCTCAATAAAAGCTTTAACAAGCCAGGTCCTAGTATAGTCTGTAAGTTTTGTGGAAACAAAGGTCATTCAATTGACAGATGTTTCAAAATCATAGGATACCCGAATAACAACAACAACAGTAACACTAGTAATAGTGTAATGATTTGTAAGCACTGTGGTATTAAGGGACATTCAATAGAAAGGTGCTATAAGTTAGTCGGGAAACCATCTAGGGGTATAGGTTCTAACTATAATAATAATAAAAGGGAAACTATTATAATACAAGTAAAACAGCAAACATGACAGAAGCTTCTAATTTGAGTGCTGACTCCATAGCTCCTAACTTTTCAGTGCTTCAATACAGTCAATTGCTTAAACTGCTTGAAAAGGAAAATCAAGAAATCAATCAAGATCATATGGCAGGTGTTTTTATTAATATAATGTCATCTGTGTTTAATAAGGGGTGGATAATAGACTCAGGAGCAACTGACCATGTGGTTAATTCTCCTGAAGGGTTGATGAACATTAATAACATTAAGTCTGAAAACATATTAATCAAGCTGCCAAACGACACTTGTGTGTCTGTTGAAACAGCAGGTGATTTTCAGCTTAATGAAAAGATTATACTTAAAAATGTTCTAGTAGTACCTGATTTTATGTGCAATCTGTTATCAGTGTCAAAAATTGTAAATGACAACAAAGGTGCTGTGACTTTTAAGAACAATACCTGTTTTTTTCAGGACCCACTCTCCCTAGACATACTGGGGACTGGTGAGCTGAAAAAAGGTCTTTACTACTTCAGTCCTGACGTGACTGGTAATTCAAATGAACCTGCTTGTATTAATCATGCAGTTTCATATGAAATCTGGCATAAAAGATTAGGACATCCATCTCCAATAGTATTAGATGTTTTAAAACCATTTTTAAATCTAAAAGGATCTCAAACTGCTCAAACCTGTGATGTATGTCACAAGGCAAAGCAAACTAGAGATCCATTCCCACTTAGTGATCACAAAACCCATTATGTCCTTGAACTTGTACATGGAGATCTATGGGGACCTTTCAAAACTGCCAGTTATAATAATTGTCGTTATTTTCTGACTCTAGTAGATGATTACTCTAGGACAACTTGGGTGTTTCTAATTAAGCATAAGTCTGAGGTATTCCATTGTTTTAAAAACTTTATTAACTTGATGAAAAATCAGTTTGGCAAAGTTTTGAAAACATTTAGAACAGACAATGGTACTGAATTTATAAACACTCAATTCCTAGAGTACACTAAGCTAGAAGGAATAATACATCAAACCAGTGTAGTCTATACTCCTCAACAAAATGAGATTGTTGAGAGAAAACATAGACACTTGCTGAATGTAGCTCGAGCGCTATTATTTCAGTCAAAACTGCCTTTGATTTACTGGTCTGACTGCATCCTTAGTGCAGTCTATCTAATTAACAGAACTCCTTCTTCTGTTTTGAAAGGAAAATCGCCATATGAAATCCTGTTTGGAAAAAATGTGAAATATGATAACTTGAAAGTATTTGGATGTCTGTGCTATGCAACTGTGCTGAATACTAATTCTAAGTTTGATTGTCGTGCTAAACAGTGTGTTATGCTAGGATATTATGAAAACAAAAAGGCATACAAATTACTTGATCTTGAAAGCAAGGATGTGTTTGCTTCTAGGGATGTTAAATTCTTTGAAACCGTGTTTCCTTTCAAGAAAAAAGTTGTAGCTGCAGAAAATCAAAGTGAAAATGTGCACACACTATTTGATGATATGTTGAATGATGATGTTTCTTATACTAAATTCTTTGACTCCTCTTCGGAAAATTTGCATAACGATACTGTGGCAAATATCAATGATCATAATGATGCATCTAATATAGATAATCCTGATAGTTCTTACATAGAGCAAAGTAACTCTCCTATGTTTACTGAATTGCTTGATCCTATGACTGACAGTGATAGTTATAATGACTTAGATAATGTCAGTAATGAAAATCCAATTAGACCCAAACGTACATGTAGAAAACCAGGCTACTTGAATGACTATGTTTGCACTCTTAACAAAATGAAAGTTCTATATCCTTTATCCTCTGTTATGAATTTTTCTAAACTAAATATGAATGATATAAGTTACTGCAACAATATTGATAAGACCTTAGTACCTAGGACAGTTAGTGAAGCGATGAAAATACCTGAGTGGAGGGATGCAATGAATTTAGAAATGAAAGCCTTGATACAGAATGACACATGGGATTTAGTTGAGCTGCCCAAAAATAGAAAAGCTATAGGTTGTAAATGGATTTATAAAATTAAGTATAATTCTAGTGGAGAAATAGATAGATATAAGGCCAGATTAGTAGCTAAGGGTTATAGTCAAAAGGAAGGTATAGATTATAACGAAATATTTGCTCCAGTAGTTAAAATGGTAATTGTTCGTATTCTGCTTACTATCTCTGTTACTAACTGCTGGACTGTATATCAACTTGATATTAATAATGCTTTTTTACATGGTGAACTTGATGAAGAAGTGTTTATGTGTCTGCCTGAGGGTTTTTATGATAATGAATATAAGGTGTGCAAACTAAAAAGATCACTTTATGGGCTGAAACAAGCGCCTAGAAAGTGGAATGAAAAGCTTACTCAAGTTTTGAAAAATAATGGGTACAAACAAAGTCTAAACGACTACTCATTATTTCACAAAACTGAAACAAATATGCATGTTTTCTTGTTGATTTATGTGGATGATATACTAATTTCTGGTAATAATCATGTAGAAATAGATAGAATCAAGCATGTTTTTAATGATATGTTTGTTATAAAGGATTTGGGGGAATTAAGATACTTTTTAGGTATAGAAGTAATAAAGAGTGATAGTGGATTAATACTTAATCAAAGGAAGTATACATTAGATTTATTAGATGAATTTGGAGTGTTGGGGAGTAAACCCAAGGACACTCCTATGCAACAGAATATAAAATTCTCAGCTGCTGATGTTTCTGATAACGTAAATGCTAATTTTTTTCAGCGATTGCTAGGTAGATTAATCTACCTATGCAATACTAGACCTGATATAACATTTGCTGTTCAAAATCTCAGTCAATACATGCACTGTCCAAATGAGACACATGTAGAAGCTGCTTTTAGAATTCTGAGATATCTGAAGGCTGCACCTGGATTTGGTGTGTTGGTTTCGGGAAATAATAACCTTGAACTGAGTGCTTTCTGTGACTCGGACTGGGCTTCGTGTGCTGTTACACGAAGATCAGTCACGGGTTTCTGCGTGTTTTTGGGAAATACTTTAGTATCGTGGAAGAGCAAAAAGCAAAAAACAGTTGCTAGATCTTCAGCTGAAGCTGAATATAGGGCAATGGCTCAAACCACTTGTGAATTAATTTGGATAAGAAACCTGCTATCTGATTTTAAAATCATAGCACTTAATCCAGCAAAGTTACATTGTGACAATAGTGCAGCTATTCAAATAGCTAACAATCCTGTATTTCACGAGAGAACTAAACATATAGAAATAGATTGTCATTTTATACGGGAATACATATCTAAACGCATTATTCAAACTGTTTTTGTTAAATCGCAGGATCAGGTGGCGGACATTCTCACCAAATCGCTCGGAAGGGAGAGCCACGTCAAGCTACGAGGTAAGTTGTGTATGGAAAACTTTTTTGGCTCATCATCGTGAGGGGGGATGTTGAAAATAACCCAAACTTGGGTTATCACGATTATGAGTTAAAAATGTTTTCCGAGCCCAACAAAGTATTTCGTACCGTTAATTAATAGCGGGGACGAAATACTTTTGATTCGATAAAATTGTGGGCAAAATCAAACGCTGCGAGTTTCCGATGAAACCTGTTGTAATTTACCCGAGGCCCCCTTTTGCAATTACCCAAAAATTCCTTTTTCTCGCTTAAGCCTCTCACCTCTCAAGCATCGAGATTATTCCTTACTTTTCACTCTCTCTCATCGAAAACCCTAGCCTTGCTCTCTCTCTCTCTGGCTGCGCCTCTTTACGAAACCCTAAAATCGCCTAAAGCCGATCTCATCTTTTCCCCGTCATCTGAGAGCGGATAATCCGTTCTCAAGCCGATAAACACAGATCTCTGAGCCTCTAACCCTTACCTTTCTCTTCATTCAAGCTCAAAGCCGATCTTTGATCGTCTTTGAGTGATACAGAGCCTCGGTTAAAGGCAAAGGAACTCGCAGCAATATTTTACGGTCATCTCCGTTAACAGATGAGTTTTTTACTGCATTATTTTTCGTTTACATTCGATATCTTTGACTGTATATTAGATTTGTGGTCAGATTCGTTTTTATTGTGATATTCTGCTTAGATGCTGTGTTTTTTGACTTTGTGGTGTATTTTTAACAATCCCATTTATCAAACACCCAACCTCTCTTTACTAATCATTTTCTCCTACCCTACCTCTCTAGAAAAAATCTTAGATCTAAATAGGATCCGAATCACATATGAGGCTGCAAAAGACAAATACCAAGAGGTTAATCTGATCAATGATCCGAACCGCGTAAAATAGAAAAATAGGATCGATTACTCTTATGATCGCTCAAATGGCTACTTGTCGTATTTACGATATAACTCTTTTAGATAGGACCATCATGCACCTACGGAAAAATGAAAATTTTGATCAACACGAAGGTTTTTGACATGATCGTACTAAGAAAATTAACCATATCAAGTGTATTATTCCCGTTGCAAAACTGAAAAAGGGGAACCTTCTTCAACATGGGCGGCTCATTATAATATGGGGCCTTAAGGGAACATTAAAACGCTGCCTGAAATTTATGACGCTCTTGTGAAACGCTACTTTAACATTAAAACATGTGTATTAAAATGCTCTTTTAGTGGAAATTTTTCAAAACAACAGTTTTTTACATGAAATTTATTCTAGCTATTTTAAACGCAAAGTCTTTGATGAAATTTTCATAAATCTTTTTAGCCAATTCATTTTTTATTGATAAAATGGATAATTCATTTAATTTTTCTTGCGATATTGTGGATCTTAGGTAGTTTATAATTTTTAATTTGGAAAAACTCTTTTTCACGGAAGTAACAGTCACGGGGCCAACATAATCCCATACCAATGGAGTCTAACTACCAGTTTAGGTTAAATTTAGAATTTTTCTAATTTTGGGCCTTTTTTACTAATTATGTTCTATTTATATAATGACATTACTAAATTGAGCGACTCAAGATATTTGACTTTTTAAACTAATTAAAGTTTATCTATATAATAGCATTACTTAAATGAAGGCCTCAAGATATTGAGCGTTTTAACTAACTAAATTTTATATATAATTGTATTACTAAATTGAGAACCTCAATGTGTTGAACCTTTTGAACTAATTAAATAAACTATATATATATTTATAAAATATAATTACGAAACTGGGAGCCATAAAAAAATCGGGACCTAAAGAACTTGTGTTACCTCTTTATCCAAAAGATGGCACTTCCTTCGTGTGAATTCCACACAAAATTGAAGATACACAAGACCTGAAGCAACATAAAAACGTAAACTTAGAACTAAATTTCCACACAAAAACTGAAACCACAATAATCACAAAACGCGCACTGCACATTTTCAAGGAGAATGTCCAGCCACATATAGAACACATAGATCTACACAGACCTCACGAGGTCTGCAAGATGGACCTCTCGTCACTCAAAATAACGATATTCCACAAAACCATATTTTTAATTAAACATAATTAATATATAATTAGTATATATACGAAATAAATTATCGTACGTCGGCTAAATTGGAAGATCTTCGTCGGAGGTTGGAGTCGACAATGGAAAGCATTTGTACTGTAACGTGTTATAAAATATTTATTTTATTATTATATTAAATATAATGTATACATATAAATTCTATACAATATGTAAAAATAATATTAAACAACAGATCCGAGATATTGAGGTGGTATAAACGTGAACTACCTTTTCAATTTTTGTGTAAATTCAACAAATGAGTACATGCCTATTTACAGGCAAAAACTGAGCTACTTAGTATGGGGATCCATGTTAACATTCACAATACATAGATAGAAATTAATTTCTGTTTATTTTTTCCAGCAAGACCTGGTCTAACATAATAAGTTCGCTAATAATTGTTATTTCATTTATGAATTTGGTTTAGCTAAATAATCGGCAGAGCAGGACTATGGATGATAAAACTAATAAATAGTCTTAAGATATGCGAAGTAGGTTGTCCCAAATGTCAAGTTTCAATTCACTTTTAGAACAAATGGAACAGAAGTGCATCAAATGCCCCAAACTGACTAGGATAATATTTAACTTAGTATAAATTACAGAAAATTAATCCAAGTTAGTGGTTTTTTTTCAATAATATACTAAATTTATATATTATTGAAGAGATATTTAACAACCGATATGCAAAGTTTGATGCAAATTTATGTCGTCTTCCTAAATATAAATAAAATTAATTTTCTTATGCCTGTGCATGTCGTTAAGTAATGTAGCGTAACAAAAGTAGAGCGGCAGCAGATTTTGACTTTTAGTCTTACTCGAACAAAAGAGTCAAACGACCCACTTAATAAGACAGAATAAATAATAAATAAAATAAATGATATCACATGTTTTACAAATTTGAAGTTCCTTTTTGGTATAGAAAGAAGGAAAGGAAATACTTCTCCAAATTTGTCATTTGGTTAAAAATATCATGCCTAAAATCGTCCGTTGCTTAAGTAGGCCATGTCCAAGATTGTGTAAGAAATAATGAAAACCCTTTATGCTTTCCCCTTTCTTTACTTTGAAATTATTTTTATTTGTTAGCTCAGTGCGTATAAAACTTTCCTATATGGCACTCAAATAAATATTTTTTAATCTACTTTCTATTAATTTTTTCGACTAACTTCAATTTAAAGTGAAGACTGACAGTTTCTTTTAAATTGACTGTTTGAATTGTCACGATAAAACAATTAAAGTTATGATCTTTTCGTTAATTAGGAATTGACTTTATATAGTTTTAGCCTTAGGTCAGTTGTAAATTTGAATTTTAATATAAAGGTCTTTTTTTCTTTTATTTTTGGAAAAATTAGATAAATGTATGATTTAAATCAAAAAGAAAAAGAAAAAGAAAAAGAAAAATTAAAATTAAAATAACATATTATTGTTTTCTATATATGGGATATCTTGACATCATCGCCATTACATTGTAATTTATAACAAACAATTATGCAAATAATTATGTTGGTTCAACAGGCATCATTTATGAATAAGGATGATAAGTCAACTTATATTCATTCAGTAATGGATCGTTTATATACATATTTACCCCTTAATAATTTTGAAATTATACATGGGCCAGTTGTAACTTTTGATCGTGTCCTAATCTATCTTTAAGTACTTTAAGTTTAAATTAAAGGGGCATTTTGTAATTATATATGTTTACACTATTGTGCGTACGAGCAATTACTGTAAATTTAACTCTCTATTGTGTTAATTAACAGTATTACTCAATTTTTGGCGTAATACTATTAATCAACCTAAAAATACATTAACAACGGTATTTTTGTGTTTCTTTTTATGTGCTGTAAGAAAAAAACTGTATGTGTGTAATATTTATTTGTATTTTCGTGTATTTTCGGAGGGTCGAAAATGACTAAATAAAACCCATCATGTAAAAGCAGCTGACTAAACCCCATTAACAAGGTTCTCTTTCTAATGTAGCAGCAGACGACGACAGAGACACTTTGAGCACTTTTTTGTTTGACTCGTTTCAACCAAGTTTTACGAGACGCAGCTCCATAAATCGCACATTGCTTCCTCCGCCATCCCGAATTTCAATTTTTCTTTTAGCTCGGGGGCCGAATGGTGGTCGTAATGTGTACATAAATGGGCGCAGGTTTTTCCCAAGCATTCCCTTGCTTCAACCCGGCTGCCGTCGCCGCGAGTTCAAACCGGTTTCACGGCGGAACCGCCCGGTCCGATCCGGACCCGTTACCCGCCGCTTCCACGACCGACGAGACTTTGGGCCACTCGTTTTGCTACGTCCGATCCTCCGCTCGCTTCGTGTCTCCGACCCAGTCCGACCGCTTCGTCGTGTCTCCGAACCAGTCCCTCAGGTTTGACGATCCTCCCAGGCCCGGGTCCAATCCTTACGATACGGGATTCCGAGCCATCTCCGGAGCCTCGATCGGCGCAAACACCACCACGCCGATTACTGTAGATATGCCCGGCGATGGTAACGACAATAATGCTGGTGTTGGAATGAGCGGCGTTAAGGGTTTTGTGGGAGGTCCCTGCAGGGGCAATCGTAGAAATGTGATGTTGGAAGGGTTTGAGAGCACTGCATCGTTCACCGCCTTGCCCTTGCAGAGGCTGCCACGTGGCAGCGACGGTCCCTCGGGCCCACTGGAGAGGGCATTCTTTATGTCGGGCCCGATAGAACGCGGTGCAATGTCGGGTCCTTTGGAGAGTATCGGTGAGAATAACAGTATTGGTGGTGGTGTGCCGTTTTCAGCTCCTTTAGGTGGTGGTATGTACCCAAAAACAAAGAGGAGAAAGAAGAGTCTTTCAGGAATTAAAAGGGCACTACACAGGAATTTCTTGGCCGTGCCGGTGAGGAGCTTCAGAGGCGGCAAAAGGGATGTGATGAGTGGAGATGAAGGTGATGCTATTGAGGAAAACAAGGCTTTGGAGTCTGAAAGCAACGTACAGTGGGCCTTGGGAAAGGCGGGAGAAGATAGGGTACACGTGGTAGTATCAGAAGAATTGGGATGGCTTTTCGTGGGGATCTACGACGGTTTCAACGGTCCCGATGCCCCCGAGTTCTTGATGCAACATCTGTATAGGGCCGTTTGTCGCGAGTTGGAGGGCTTGTTTTGGGATTCAGGGAGTAATTGTGGCCTTGGCGGTGTTGCATCATCAAAGAATAAAAATGCTGTTGAAGGTGATAGAGAACAAGAACGAGGCACTGGTGCCGTGCTTGGACCGGACCAGATCGAGGTTAAGAGGCGGAGATTGTGGGAATACTTAGCTGAGGAGGAAACAGAAGATGGGCTCAACTTATCGGGCTCTGATAGGTTCGCGTTCTCGGTCAACGATGCATTAAGTGTAAACAAAGCAGGTTCCCGTGTGAGAAGGTCTCTTCTGCTATCGAAGCTAAAACTCGGGCTGCTGAGTAGGCACAATAAGGATAAACAGCCGTGGAAATTTTGGCTAGAGGGGAAACGAAAAACCAACATAGAACGAAGTGATCCTAATGTAGAAGAAGACAGAGTGCATGTCCCTGGTAATAAAACCGTTACTTCGAAGGATGTTAAGAGGCGAAAGGAAGGATTTCTGAATCACGAATCGGTCTTAAATGCGATGGCTCGAGCGTTAGATGCAACCGAGAGAGCATATCTTGACATGACTGATGGGCTCCTCGATGAATACCCCGAGCTCGCTCTGATGGGCTCGTGCTTGCTCGTCGTGTTGATGAGAGACGAAGACGTCTACGTGATGAATCTTGGGGACAGTCGAGCCATCGTGGCTCAGTGCAAGCCAACCGAGGAGGTCGTTTCTAGTGCAGAAGCTCAGGCTTTTGGGCATGGTGGAACTGAGGGCATTGTTGAAGAAGGTGAAGGTAGTGATGCTCGTGCTCGTGGGGCTACGACGTTGACCGCATTACAATTGTCTACTGACCATAGCACGAGCATCGAAGAGGTAATATTTTGCTGGCTCCACTTTCTCGTCTTTCCCTTTTCACGTCGTTGTGCAGATGGATATGGTAGTTAAATGTTTCATATCTTTGTCGTATGATTTTTGGAATATTATTAACTATGCATAGAAAGTGGGAAAGGGGCTAAAATACTTCCGTTGTCGCGTTTCGATATAAGGCCTTATATCGATGGCGGCGGCATATGAATTTAACTTTTTCGGCATTAATTGCAAGTAGACCCCACTAGCTACTTATAGAAAGAGGAGAATCCGACGAATGGCACAAGTAGAGTTTGAACTATGTTGGCCAATGGCTAAGGAGAAAATCTTGAATTAATTTCCCCGTGACATGATGAGGTTAAAATATTCTGTACTTGTGTGTGACCTGTGACGTGCAAATGTGGCAAACCAATGTCTTTGGTTGTAGTGCTTTTACTTTTTTGTCATAAAATGTACAATCATACCTTTACTTGGAATGTGATATGAATGTCACTAGTCGGTACTTAGTTGGAGACAACTGCTTAATGTTAGCCGTTAGGTAGCACTGTTATGGAGAGAATAGGAAACTAGAAAATCTTTCTTATATGCTTCGTGTTTTGTCTGATTATCTCAAACAATCTTTCCTTTTTTTTTTTTCATTTCAGGAAATCATTAGAATCAAGAACGAGCACCCAGACGACTGTAACTGCATAGTAAACGACAGAGTCAAAGGTCGCCTAAAAGTCACTCGCGCATTCGGGGCTGGATCTCTCAAACAGGTGCGTTGCATATATGATCAATAAGTTAATTAACTAGTAATAGTTTTGCATTAGCTTGAGAATTTTGCACCTTTACTATGTGTTTGTTGTTAGTTTATCTTCATTCATATTTGGCCGGGGTCTGTAAGTTTTTTTTTTTCTCTTCATTTTTTGGTTTGAACCGAGCTCAACGGGCTCGATTCAAAAAGATCAAGTCGGGGCTCGTAAATCTAGTTGATACTAGAAAAACCTCAAATGATGACATTTTCTCCACTGTAGCAATGGGAACGTGTAATTTTTGGCCTCTTTTGGTGAAATACATGTTTCTAATATGAGTTTTTCCCCCGCCTCTGCAGCGGAAAATGAACGATGCATTATTCGGGTCATTTCGCAACGACTACATTGGTGATGTTCCTTACATATCTTGCGTTCCTTCTCTTTGCCACCACAAACTCAGTCCCCGGGATCAGTTCTTGGTTCTTTCTTCAGACGGCTTGTATCAGTACTTCACCAATCAAGAGGTCGTCTCTCACGTCCTCAATTTTATGGAGAAGTTTCCGGAAGGTGACCCAGCTCAGCATCTCATCGAGGAGCTCCTGTCTCGTGCTGCAAGGAAATCTGGTAATTTTTTCTTTTTTGTTTCGATCAAATAATTCGTTTAACGGTTATTACATTTCAAAAGGGTAGTTTGAGTTATTATCGTTTCGGTGCTTATAGGGATGGATTTTCATGATCTTTTGGACATCCCGCAAGGAGATCGCCGGAAGTACCATGACGATGTGACTGTGATGGTGGTGTCTCTTGAAGGAAGAATATGGAAATCGTCGGGAAAATACTTGCAATAATCTCGAATTAGCCAATCGAGTGAGAGATTGTTCTTATCGCTGAACAGAAGGAGATTAAAAGGTGTTTGATCGAAAATCTGAACTTTTAGGTTTGTGGGCATAGAAGGACTTTGAGAAGAGGGAAATGAGAGTACGGATGAACATAAATCCGTCATGTTCATGGCCTGCAAATGTTTTGCATGAATCTTATTAGGAAAAATTTTGTAGTCATTTGTTAACTTTGTTTTAGGCAGAGGAGGAGAAAAACACATCAGGAATTCGTTTCATTTGAGGTGAAAGAAGAGGCCTACTCCTTTTTCAGATTTTCTATAAAATAGAAATTAGATTAATTAGTACTCGATTGATTAATAAACTATTTGGGATAATATTTTTTACCGATCATTCCTAGGGGTACAGTCGAATTAATAATTCGTTATAATTATAAGATACTATATTTTTAATTATAAAATAATTTATTTAGATGTTATACTACTAACATGAATGCTTTTTATGAAGGTTTCTTAAAAAAGATTCAGTTATTTTTTAATCTTTTTTTTAAAAAAAATTAATTTTACCTCGAATTTCTCCTTCAGATTCTAGAAAGTAGAAGACAAGGATAAACTATGTCTTTAATTTCCTTATATCGTTTTGAACAAATCTTTTGTGAATAATGTTAATTTTAATTCTATTTTTGTTAGTCATTTCTTATTATTTTATTCTAGTAAGTCCATTTTAGAAGGATTTATGTTTAACATTATCGGATTAGTTGAATAAAATCATTTGATCAACAAGATTATTTTAATCTTATCAATTGAAACTGAACTTTTCATTAATTTATCCCTATACTATTAGTCTGTAAACAAATTTAATTAATGATAGCATATTTAAAAATAAAAAATATACGAAAACAAAAACTTGCAATATGTAAGTTAACTTAATTGATCCCCCCAAGTCACAAATAATGTCCGTCAATCATGGTTGTCAAAAGAGGTTTTCGAACTGGACAAAAAATTTTAGTAGTTTAAAGTTAAGTTGTTTATTAGGTATAAAATCGATGTGTCTAGAAATAATAAAAGTATGAAATGACCGGTTCATCTATATTATATTATTATCTTATATTTATATTATATTATATTATATTATATTATATTATTATTATTATTATTATTAATAATAATAATAATAATAAAAGTATAAAAGTATGAATTCCAAATGTATATTGTCCTATTGTGTTTTGACCATTTTATCCTTAAATGAAATTTTTGCCCTTAAAATGTTTTTTTGTTTAATAATTAATAATAATTAATTCTTGGTCCACCACCTTGTACATAACAATATAAGCGAATCATTTGCCTCGAAAGAAAATTTATAGCGTCCATCCAACAATTTATCTTAAATTAATTTTTTTATTAAGACATTAAATTAAAAGCAAGAAATAAATGAAATGGCCATTCAATTGTGAGTATCGTTAGAAACCATTCAACTGTTAGTATCCTTAAAAACCATTCAATTTCGTGTCATAAGATCATCTCCAATGAGTACTCTAGTAGATGTCTTTTCCAACGGGTATTATATTTTAACACTAATATAGACTTTGCAGACAGAGATGCTCTATATTTTGAGTAACTCTATTTCTCAACTCCAAAATACAGTGATAACTTAATTTTTATTTTTATTTTCTTTTAAATATAAATTTATTTAGTTATGTTTAAAATATTTTATCTAATAAAATAAATTCTATAATTTCTTAATATTCTATATGTTTCGTTTTTATTTATGAAATAAAAATTTCACATAGGAAATATGAGTTTATTTGCTTTTAAATTAACATGTCAATTATATAATTAATACGTTTTACATATAAAACATTATTATTTAAGTTTTGAAAATATAAATAATTTTTTTTCGGGCATAATTTAAATTCAGTTTATATAATGTTTTCGTTTTTATAAATAAATTATAGTAAAAATAAATGAAAATATGTATGGGATATTATTTTTAGTATAGAAACTAGATTTAATGGGTTAGGGTTAAAATTAGTGTAGAAAATAGAGTTAGTGAGTTGGAGTTAAAACATTGTAGCAACTGTATTTTTGTGTAAAGTTAACTGTATTTTGGTGTTGTAAGTCAGAGGTGACCTAACGATAAATCCAATTACTAAAATCATTAAAACACACGTTCTCCCCTAATGTTACTTTTGTCGTCTGAGTAAAATAATCCTCATTTTTGTATGGAAAAGGCAATTCATCTCCATGGCCAATAACGAGTTCTTCAAACCTAAAAGGCATCTCCACGGCCATTCATCGTCCAAAGAGCAACCAGAAACATGGTGAGTTTCCCTGCTTTTGACCAATATGTCATTGTTTATGTTAGTTATAAAAGTATGAATAAAAAAATAATAATTATTAATAAAATAAACCCGTGTTCTTTTGTCAGTTTGTCCAGATTCGTCTCATTACCATCGTAAAATACAGATTTTTAGTCTTACTTGGAGCATTTGTTGTTGATTGCCACTTGAAGTTTGTGATCGATAAAACCATACTTTGGGGATAAAATAAAGTTAGGATCTGCTTCTGGGACTGCATTTTCTTGGTGAATATTATTTTTTAAAAATCTGAGTATTGTTGCAAATGACGATAGCTGATTTATCTAAGTGTATATGGATGAACCCACATGTAAATGATTGTTGTGTTAGATAAATATGGCTTGTTTGTTTCAGAAGTCTTTCTCTGGTCGGAGTTCCTAAAAAAATGTCAATCAAGGGCCTCAGTCTTGATAGATTTTTTTGGAGAGTAGGAATTTGCATGTTGCAATTTGGTTCATGCTTTATTGCCTATAGATGAGGATGACATTGATAAAGGTACTTTTCAAGAAAGCTTGAGTTGGATGAAGTGGTTGATGTTCAAAGATGATCGCTAAGTTGTGCAAGAGCACCTTGCAGGGGTAGCCTCTAAAAAATGAACGTGGTGTTTGTTGAGCCATTTGAGGTAATGATGACATTGCATTTGAATATGAGGAATTGTCAATCAATTGGTCTTTTTCATATGAATGCCAAGTTTTACTCTGTCCGTATAGGTAGTTTAAGTGACAATTTCAATTGATTGACAATTCCTCATATCCTTGCTCCGCGCGATTTTTTTTCCATGTTTCTATTTGCATCTCAGTAAAAAATTGAAAGTGTTCCGAAATCATGATTATTTTTTCCTTCCATCCTATTACTGTCTTAGCATTTTAGAAGTCATGCTGGAAATTGTTGAATCGTTGATTTGAGATTTCGCGCAAAGATTGAAAAACCCCGACTGGGTATGTTTGACGTACGGGGAGAAGAATGAAATTGATGGAAATATGTTGAGCGTGAGAAAATAATATTTTTAGCACATGAAAGATGCAATAAACTCTTTGTGGGAAAGCTTTGAGGAAGGCGAGTGCGAATGTATCAAGATGATTAATGGGTGATAAATCAGAAAATGTTTAAGCCTAAGGAAGTTGTTGAGGTAAGGTAAGGAGGGGCCAACGAAAGAAGAATGAAGTGGTGGTAGGGACTATGAAGTTGCAAAAGGGCTACCTAGGGAAACATTCGACGTCCGAAGCATCGAAATATTAAGGGGTAGGGAAATACTGGGGGGAAAGGCCATTGAAAAAGGTTAAGAGGGGAATAATAGATATCAACACATACAAAGGTGGTAAGAAGAATGATGGCCAAAATCACGAGTGTAAATAGCTGAAAAGAAATTTATGTGAATCATGTAACAACCCGTCTGATTTCTTTATTAATCAATTTGTTTCAAAAATTCTTGTATTTGTTAGTTGGTCAGTGTGTCCATAGATGACTATGTATAATGTGGCATTGGGGTTTTCAGGGGCCAGGAATGTGTAATTTGTATGGTTAATGTACACAAAAATACAGATTGTTTTCACGTGCAACACGCGTATTACCTACTGGTAGATATCAAAGCCTCAAAACTAAAGCAGTCTAAAAGGCCCGTGGCCCGCTGGCCGCCTCGCCCCGTCCCGCCAAAGTGGCGTGGCGGGCTCCGATTTTTTATTTAGGCCTGTTGAAGGGCGGGCCTGGCTGGCCCGCCCATCATTAAAATTTATATATATATATATTAATGTATACTTATTTACTGTATATAATTGTCAAAATAAAGTATAATTTAAAGTTATCTACCTGGCCTAGTGGTATTTTCTTTATAATTTTAGAAGTTAGGTGTGGGGTTCTATTCTAGCTTTACTCAATTCTTTAATTTTATTTAATTTTTTTTTTATATTTTTAGAGATGGCTGGCCAGGCCCTCCGGGCCCACGGCCCACGGCCCACTAGCGAGTGGGCTTGGTTACGGGCCAACCGACTCGTTTTGATAGCTCAACTCAAAATTTAACATATATACCTAATGGAATGGAAGTCCGGGTTTTTAAAACAAAATAAAAATATATATTAAATGTTTTAACAACATATTAAATCGAATGGACCATTTTGCAATATATTTACATTCTGTGTTTCTTATGTTTAATTGTGAGCCCAACAATAATAAAATGGGACAATTAAATAAAAGGTAGTTCCCCATCAATTCAAAAAAAGGGAGCATGATCGTTTTTATTAAAAACAAGGGAGTCATATAATTAATAAGTCATTAACTTTATAATTTAATTTAATTACTTTATTTTTTAACTTTTTTTCGATTTTGTTACTATAATAGTTCCTAACAACCTTTTCAATATATCCATGGCTGAAAAACCAAATCGCATACGAAAAAAGCTATAATCGGAACTCTCAGATACACGCATACTCGATTACACAGTTGATCGTCCGACACAGATCCAACGCTTGAGTAAGTTGGATCTATGCTTCGTCTTATTATTCTTGAGAGTTGATTTCTTATTTAACTAATAGCTGAGTTATTAATATACATCTACCTTTTGTAGTTTTTATCATGGGTAGATCTAAGTTATACTGGTATTGGCATGACATACGAGAGATTTAGAGAATTTGATGTTGAAGCGTCGCTTGGATCGCATTATTTGTTTGTGTTCGAGTCCAAATATTATTCGAACTCGAATAAGTATTCGAGTTCGAATACCTTGTTATTCGAACTCGAATAACCTATTCAAACTCGAATAAGCTGTTATTAAACTCAAATAAGTTGTTATCCGAGTTTGAATATGTTGTTACTCGAACTCAGATTGTACAGTTATTCGACCTCTAATAGTAACTCAAATAATATCTTGTTTTACAGTTACACACCACATTATGAACCACTTTCACCCCAGTGCAGCTGCATCATTATTAAGTAGGACGGAGAATGGGAACTCGGAGGTGACATAAATATAGATGGCGTCCATTGCCGACTTCGAGTAGAAATATGAGGCCTATAGGTTTCGAAGGAGATTGTTGTTCGCGGTTGATCTCCTAAACGAAATACATGCGTGTATTGATGCGAGCGGGAGACCGGAGTTGAAGTCGAGTCATCAACCAAGCTTACGGGGTTGTGAGGACGGTGTTCCTTGGTATATAATGAGTGATGGCGAATTAAAGGGGTATCTTTATTTAGGGGGTCCAATGGATAAACCAATTCGCCACGTAGAAATCGAGCCCCGACTATTCTTTGCACTCAAACTCATGCGATGAAGTTACGCCTCAAGTTGAAAAGATAATAGATCACCATGATTACCATGATGAATATTTTGATCGTATTATCAGCCAGGAGAAGAATTGTGTGGATGAGGAGAACAACGACGCAAACGTTGTTAGTGCTCACCGAAACGTGGAAATCAATATTGAGAACGTCGATGAAGAAACCTTCTTGAGGAATAATGAGACATATGAGAACAATGAGGAAAATCCAGTTATTCCAAGTGATAGATATTCCTTTACAGACGGTTCTACAATGCGAGTCGGTGATAAATTTGAAAACAAGAATGCCGCAAAAAAGAAGATTGAAAGTGTTGCTGTAGATGGATCCTTCGAGACCAGGAACACCAAATCTACTCGACCTGTATATGCCGTTAAACGAAAACATGAGGGTTGTACTTGGAGGATATGAACATCACAAATAAAGAAAACTTCCGTATTTTCGATTCGTACGTATTGTAACACCCATACATGAGACCTGACAAACATGAAAGTAAGACTCACTCGGGCATCTTCATATTCGGAGAGAGAGATGGTGCTTGAATCGTTTCAGGGATTTACAAGTACACCAACGCGTGAACTAATCCGAACTATGATGAAAAACCGATGAGTCAAACTTTCATATTTCAAAGCATGGAAATGAGACATATTAGCCCTAATTGCGTTGAAAGGTGACCCAGAGGAGTGTTACAAGTTAATGCCATATTGCTTGTCGATGCTGAAAAGAACGAATCCAAGCAATATAGCAAATTTGTGTGTAGACGGTGAACGGAGATTTAAATATGTATTCTTGTCACTTGGTGCTTGTATTGTGGGATACCGACATATGAAGAAGGTTGTATGTATCGACAGAACTTGGTTGAAAAGAAAGTATAACGGCACCTTACTCGTTGGATCGACCAAAGATGGAGACACCCATCATTATCCTTTGGCGAGGGGCATCTTCCAAGTAGAGTTAACAAATTCGTGGTCGTGGTTTCTGAATGAACTCTTGGCGGTAGTACCCGATGAGAAAGATCTTGTGATAGCCTGTTATAGGCATTGGACAATCAAAGCTGTCGTTCAAAACACTTTGCATATCATGGTCACTCTATCTGGCATCTCTCACAAAATATGAAAGTTCACTCTTAGAAATCGGGTGCAACTGAGATGTTCATACGCATCACAAATATCTACAAGCAATGCGAGTTAGATTTAGAGTAAAAAAATTTTGAATTAATGTTTTCCAAAGCATACACGTATTTGCAAGCAACAGATAGTGAAGACCGATGGAGTCGAACTTACTCTCCCGTGTCTCGTTACAACATTATGACGACAAATGGAGTGGAATCAATTAATGCAAGACTCCGTAAAGAAAACAAGATCCCATCGTTTAATTGTTGGACTCTATACAGAGGATGACGTGTGATTGGTTTGCAAGATATAGAGCAACATCAATGCAAGCAACCACACCATCTACCGCCACTGATGTGAAAGGTTTGCGCCAGGGGTATGCCGTTGCTGAAATAGGGCTGTTTGAGTATGATATTCGATTCGCCAGACATCGTGTTGTTGTTAATTTGTAGTTGAAGTCGTGCATTTGTAGAGTATTTGACATCTACAGGATTCCTTGTGTGCATCGAGCGCAGCACGTTTGCAGGCAAATATATCTTTCTATCCATTGTGCTCAGACCACTATTATGTCCGCTCTTGGCAGTTCGCGTATTTTGAATACATTTTACCTGGTTCTCGATCAAACTGAATGGCGTATGACCGAGGAAAATTTAGTTTCTCCACCTCATATCGTACTAAGGCGTGGTCGGAAAAAGGAAAGAAGATTTTCATCGCTGAGTGAGTTTAGCCGTATAAATTGATTACTATAATGGTTATTTTGTGTAATTGGTTTTGATGGATTATGGATGATGTAAGGAGTTCCGCGAATTATTTAATGTACTGATCTTTTTTTTTACAGCTTACGATTCTGGAAATTTTGAGTTCGAATTAGGATTATTGAAGGTAAAAATAAGGCGTATTCGTGATCCATGATGGCTTTTCGAGTTTGAAAAGAATTCTTCGAGCTCAAAGGCCTTATTCGAGTTCGAATAAGCCTTTTTAGAATTAAATGGAGTTTATTCAAATTGAATAAGAGATTAAAATTAGTGAGTTATATAATTATCCTATAATATTATATTTTGATATTAACCACGAAATGTAACCATGACAAAGTTAGATTAATTATTTAAATATGCCAAAGTTAGACTAATAGTTTTACCATGCCCAAAGGTTTGTCTTGAATCGCATAAATAAACTTCCATGTATCAACTGTATCAATTCTCGATCAACTTCCACATCAGCCATCCACAGAATTCCCACCTACTTAAATGTTTATTCTTCGACATGAGATTAAAATTAATGATTTATATGATTATTATAACAACTACTTACTTGTTAGTTAAAAAAGTATTGCCTATTCGAGTTCAAATAAGGCTTATTCGAGTTTGAAAAGGTCTATTCGAGTTCAAATACCAGCTATTCGAGTTCGAATAAGCCTTTTTTTTTAATTCAAATAGTGGTTATTCGAATTTGAATAAGAGATTAAAATTTGTAATTTATATAATTATCCTATGATAATATATTTTGATATTTATCACGCCAAAGTATATTTAAAATGTAACATGCCAAAGTTAGACTAATAATTTTACCATGCCAAATGTCTGTCTTGAATCAGTTATAAACTTCCATGTATCACTGTAAGTGTCAATCAACTTCCACATCAGCCATCAATCAACACACAATTTCTACCTACTTAAATGTTTAATCTTTAACATGAGATTAAAATTATAATTATTATAAATATTATTTAATTGTTAGTTAAAAGTATTGCCTACTAAAGTTAAAATAAGGCTTATTCGAGTTCGAAAAGCTTAATTCAAGTTGAAATATCGACTACTCGAGTTCAAGTATCGATAACACTGTTGGACTCTATACAGAGTATGACATGCGATTGGTTTACAAGATATAGAGCAACATCAATGTAAGAAACCACGCGGTTTACCCCCACTATAGAAAGATTAATCCGTGAAAGGTTTGCACTAAGTCAGGGGTATGAAGTTAATGAAATATGTCCGTTTAAGGATGATGCTCGATCCGTTAAGGGTGTCGTGCTGTTGTTAATTTGTAGTTAAAGTCATGAATTTGTAGAATTTTGACATCGGCATGATTCTTGTATGCATGCGATCCCAGCAAGTTTGTGGGAAAACATATCTTTCCATCCATAGTGCTCATACTAGTATTTTGTTCGTTCTCGGCACTTCGCTTATTTTGAACACATTTACCCGGTTCCCGATCAAAAGCGAATGGCGTATGAACGAGGAACATTTGGTGTTGCAACCTCATATCGTAGTAAGACGTGGTCGGAAAAAAGGAAGAAGATTATCTTCGGTGGGTGAGTTTAGCGGTAAAAAAATTATAATATTGTTTATTTTGTGTAGCTAGTTCTGATGGATTATGGATGGTGTAAGAAGTTGGGCGAATTGTTCAATGTACTTTTTTTTTTTTTTTTACAATTTACGGTTCTGGAAATGTGGTGTATTCGAGTTCGAATTATTCAGTGTAGAATAAGTCTTATTCAATATAGTTGATGGCTTATTCAAGTTCGAAAAGCATTATTCCACGGGCGCGGTTTACAGGGATTCACTACTTGTGCGAAGTTGCTATTCATGAATGTTACTCCTTCCATTGAAAGCACATAGTATTCGTGCAATGCAATTAAGCCCTGGAATACCTCGTTCATATGTTGCAATAATAGCAGACAAGTTAACAAGGATATTGAAAGAAATATAACACATTGAACGAAATAAGAATCAACAAACCGCTTCTAAAATCCATACTTCATGGGTACGTAGATCGACGGAGAATTTGTTGGCTTGTATTATGCCCTGCCGCTCATGAGTGTCACTCGTTTTCATCAACTTCGCCTCTACAACTGCCCATTTAAGCAAGTTCATCCCAATGTGATGCTGTAAATTCCAGATGCGAGTTCTCGTACAAGGGGGGTTGAGTTGGACAACAGTACAAAGGAATCACTCAGTATTTCGATCTCTTCTTCTCACGTTTTATTTTTTTGTGTTTGTACTGTGCGAGTTGCTTGACAGCCTCGTGAGGAGGAGTCTCAGCCTCATTCTTCGTCTCGTTCCCCTTATCGCCGACAGCACCCGAGGGCTCGCCAGCACCCTCTGGCTCCTCCCGATCGTTTCCATCCCCGACGTTGTACGTATCGATATTCCCCTCTCGACGGCAGCCCCCGATTGTTGGGCAGTGCCTATATTCCCCTTTTCGACCTCGTTCGCCGTTTCATTTCCCTTCTCGATGGCAACCCCGAGGGTTTGGCAGCACCCTCCGGCTGCTCCAGCTATTCCCCGGCTGAAATAACATCCCCCAAGAGCTGCTCCTGTTGCTCATGATCGTTGTCATCCTCGACGTTGTACGTATAGAACCATGGCGTATCGACCTGCATGTCTACATAGGATCGTGCAACATATGTTCAAACATTAAGATTATGACATCTGATAGAGAAACAAACCAATCGATGTTTGCGTCCCTCTGTACTGGCATGTCATAACTCTCATCGCGTTCCCTTGTCGACCTCAGCATCGTAAACCTAAAAATGGGATATAAAGTTTTATCTTGCAACAAACAATAATATAGTTTTATATAAAGTAATACCCTAATCTCAGTCATTAGTTGCTCGGTAGTCGTCCTAAACGCATTCTTCAGCTTCCCCACCTCCTCATCCAATTTATCCTGTCTAGCTAAAACTGAGGTTTGAGGGGACACAAATGTATTCTTCCAACTCTATAGGATAGTGGGGAGGATGCACATCGCTCTGAGATTTCTCGGGTGGAGATGCGATATCACGCTCTAAATGATCGGGAGGAGGCGACGACACATCGTTCTGATGCCTATATTAGATGATTGACACAGTAAACCACCATCTCTGCACGAAGATGGTCATTCTTTGAGCCATGACATCGTCCTTGTTGCCCTCCAAATTGAATTGTGGTGAAGTGCTCTGACCCCAGTTTGACGTCGGAGGGCGTAAGCCAACTTTGCACATCATGTGATGTTTATTAGTTATAAACCAACTCTACAAATTAATATTATAAATAAATATGTACTTACATCCAGTAACATTGTTTAAGACATCCACTACCGCTTGCCATCCCGGCATCCCGGGGCTTGACTCTTGCCATGATGATTCATGATCCAGTGACTCGTCCTCACTTTTCTTTCTTGAAAATTGTTCGTCGACACTCAGCCGTCACTCGTAGGCAAGAATCTACTGGTAAAGTAAGTTTAAAGAATGTTAATATCAACTTAGAATTATTAACTTATACAGATATATTATAAAAGTAAGTTAAGATATACAGAATGACTTACTATAAGCGGATAGACGAAGCCACTAATATCCAATGTCCCATGGTCCTTCTTTCTATTCAGGTCTTCATACTTGTCGTTGAGGTTTTTATTAAGACCTAGGACCGCTTCTTGGAATGCGATTCTCCCCCATGTATACTTTTTGAAAGCATCCCAATCGTTAACCAACCTCACAATTCCTCACCGATGATAAAAGAAACCGCTGCTATCTTTAATTTATCTTTGCTCACCTGCCTACCGGTCCTCAAACACATATCCGATCGTCCTACCATCTTCTTCTTCAATCTTCTACATAAATATTTCTGATCTATAAACAATAAATTAACATTAAATTAATGAAAAGGAACTAAGCCACAAATAATTACAGTATAAAGTGAATGGAAGCACACCAACTGTCTCGCGAACTCATTCGACGACGGATAGTGAGTTATCAATGGATGAGCATCAAAGGCCCATGAGCAAACACTATTCGACCATTGAGAAACGCAATGACCGTCCGCGTATAACGAACCATAACTCTTCGGAGTCGGGCCAATACCTGACTTCCATGCTCATCAAATACCACATCACTATATTATAGTTGAAAAAGGTCTCCAGACGCCTTGATTAGGTTGCCATTTTTCTTACCATCTTGGATAGTTTCTTTGGATTTAGAAAAAGTAAGATGCGTTCAGAAACCTCCGAAGAACACAATGGGAGTGATTTTTCAGAAGTATGTTGGCCGGGAAGTAAATCTGAAATGCATAAAGGTAAATAATTTAAATTCAATTGAAAATTCTCCGGGTACATTCATTCAAACAATATTCGGTCGAAACTTTTAAATTCGAGTTCGAATAACATCAAAGCTTTCAAGTATTATTCGGGGTCGAAGAAGTTTTCGAATATTATTATAATATTATTCGGATTCAAATAACTTCGAAGTTTTTAAATTTGGCTTCGAATAAGTTCGAAGCTTTTAAATTCGAATACTATTTGAATTTAGTTATATTTCAAATAAAATTCGAATAAATTGAATACAAATGCAATCGATTCAAAATCGCGACCGATTAAGCCAAAAGTCAAAATCGATCAATACATAAATCATCATCAAATACCATGACTTTATCTCCTTTAAAGTCTTCTTCAATTGGCCCACGACTTCTTCTCAGCTCGTCAACGACCTCTTCAGCTGGCCCCCGACTTCTTCCCGGCTCATTGACGGTGTTCTTCTTTTTCACCATTTGTGTCGTTGTCTAATTTTTTTTTTTTGAGTTCGAATGGGTAATGCTCGGCCCCCGACAGCTTTCGAGCTCGAATAGGGTTTTCAAGTTTGATGATTTGGGGTTTTCAATCGATGAGTGGATAGATTAGTGGGCTAAACAAGATTTTAAGTGAGGGTATTTAGTCATTTTAACATCAATCTGTCCAATTTAATAAAATTTTATGGCACTACCTTTTTTCAAAATTTCCCATAATGAAAAGTCCATAAAGTAAAAACATCAAACTTATAGGGTTTATTAATCCCGTCTTCTACGCCGATTCTCAACCATGGCCACCCCCACGCAACAAAACATCCGTTCTTTTCCAATTATCCATGGCTATCTCCTCTATTCATTTTTTTTTCTCTGATTGATTTCCTGAGCTTTTTTGTCTGTATTCAAGCTGCCAAAACACATTACTCCCCTTGAAGATTTTGACCCACATGACGTCCCTGTTTGGGTTTCGGTTGCTTTCATCATTTTCGGAAACGCCGGTATACCGGTGTGGCAGCGGGATAACGTCCGAGAAGGCCGATATGGCCGTTGCATTGCGTGATAACGACCGCGATAGACCAAAACTCACATTAATTGTTTGTCTTTGTTTTGTTTTTCTTTTTTTATAATTAAAGGGATAGATCGGACCGGACACGGATCGGATTTTTAACCGGTTCACGCCCTGTCCGAACCAGCCGGTCCGGTATTAAAAACCATGGCCCCAATGTGACAAAGTATCGAAGGCATACAATATCATTTTCATCAACTTACGAGGAAAACAAAGAGCGCGTAACATCCAAGTCATACGAATTAGCATTTAATACATAGTCATAATTCGCCCCAACACGGCCTTAAACACAAAAGAACTTAAGTTAGCATTTGATAAACGAAAACAATGACGTATATATAAGAAAAATATCATTGAAAACGATGAGTCGAGCAGGCTGACGAGCTCGATGAGCTGGCTCGACAAAACTCGACTCTTTTAGCTCGAGCTCGAACTTGCTCGTGGGTCGCGAGCTTGTTTTATTTCATTATTTATTATTTTATTTTATTTTTTTGATGAGCTTCACGAGGTCTAGCTCGAGCTCAATTTTTGAAATTCGGATTTCGAAATCCTAACATTTCAAAACAATAGATTTGGATTTGAAATTACGATTTTGAAATTTTGTAAGGATGCATTTTTTATTCATGTATTTGAACGAAATCGCATCAATTGAAATTATGAATTTCGAAATCCAAATCCGTTGTGGGAAACGTTAAGATTTCAAAATTCAAATTTCAAAAAATTGAGCTCGACCTTGAGCTTTTTATTAAAAATTAAAAAGCACAAAAAAATCAAATTTAAATAATATATAATAAAATAAAACAAGCTCGAGATCCGTCTCACGAGCTTTTGAGCACCCACGAAGCCGGCTCGACTCATCGTTCACCTCTAACTAATATTATTTACTAATACTTATTATGTGATCGGCTTTGGATTTCGAAAAAAGGCTATTTATCATCGAATTTCAAAATTCGACAAATAATGAACGCTTAAACTAACCTCGAATTTGGATGAAATTGAAATTCAAATCCATACATTTTCCAAACGGATGATTTGAAGGAAACTCGAATTTCTAATCGAAATCGGGGTATCCAACATGCCATAATTTAAAATCATGCGATTCCGTTCGAATACACTAGTCCAAACGCATCCCTATTAAATAGATCAATCAATGTTAAACGGATGATTCGTATTGAATCTAAATCACGTAAAAATCTCCTCGTGTTCTTGAATTGATTTATGTTTTTATCGTCTTACTGATTTCTGGGATTCATCACAATCCCCAGCCAACACATTACCAGGATTAAATCGTGCCCTGGCCATTTGCTTTGACAAACCCGGTAAACGTTTTTACACCATCTGGAACTGATTTAATCAGCTTCAACCCTATTTTTTTTAACCATAATAAAAAGCACAAGTAAAAAATTTAAAATTCAAACCTCAAGTCACAAGTCACAAATTTTCTATATGAACGTTAACGCCGGTTAACTACATCAGAAAGAGAACCAGAAATAACTCGAGCTAGGTAACAAATTTAAAGTTTTGGTTTGGATTCAATATAATGAATGACATACATCAACAACTCATCTTTTTTGTTTGTGTCCATAATTAGACCACAAAATATGATGTTATCATTTTGATGCTGCTTTGGGCATGTATGTATATATGTATGTATACACACACAAACACAAGAGAACGTACGTAAATTGCCGAAACATACATACAACATGCATATATAACAAAACCGAGAATGGTTTATTAACGAAAAACACACCTTGAGATCCGGACAACAAATCCCCCTCTGGCCTGGGACGATCAAAAGTTGGTAGCTTCTTAAAGTGCTCTGTGCGTGCAGGAGGAAGATATAATATGGGCTCAAAATTCATATTTTGAATAAGAGACACAATAACAAATATATCAACAACTTAATAATTTAAATGCATCCATCGAACACTCAATACGCTTCTCATCTGCAGTGCTCTCCCTACTCATCAGATCGGAAGCGTAACCAAACTTTCAACATATATCCCCGTCGAACATATTTCAACAACATTACCACTCCGAGGGTACCGAAAGCTGTTATCTTGAGGATCGTAAACAACTAACTGTCTCCCACGGCCCAACAAATACTTTCCGTTCGACAAGATACACAAGTGATAATCGAAAAAATAATCTTTCAAGTGAGGCACGTGAGCATAGGGAATGCGAACTAATTTAGTCCAAGATTCTCTGACACCGTACTCCCTTAGAACCCAAACATCGGCATGATCCCGCGAGTAGTTGCAGAGAGCACTAATGCAACCTTGTAATATTCCTATAGACGGACCAGAAGAACAGTCATCGCCGATCGGTTGCTCGATAGTTCCACAAACCTCATCATCCGCTAAACCGACGCTCAAAATATTCCACCGAGCATATGAATGACTATGCGTACAAATTAGTACAAAGTGAAACCTTCCATTTGAGAATATCACCGATGATAGTGACGACAATACACCACTTTTAACATCGTCAACAGCATTCTTCCAAGAATCCTTCTTCAAGCTGTATATCTTTACCCCAAGCTTCATTCTATCATCAACTTTACAGAAATACCAGAAAATCCCAGCAACCTTGTAATCATCATTAGCCTCGTCATAACCTGTACCGTATGTAGGCAACAAACCGGTTTCTAATGCAGTCGCGGGAGGAAATTTCTTTGAGATTCTCATAGAAGGGTTCCATATGAAGTTAAGATTTCTGGGATCATAATGCGCATGAATACCGCGTCTAAAAACGGAAACGCATAACAATCCATCACAAGAACCGTTTATCCTAAATTCCCATTCGGTGTCTTCGATGGGACCATCATCAACTGCATCTATCACGAGATCGCGAACGGCGGAACTAACCGATCCATTATGCACGCTATTGTGAACTGGATCATACCGAACGCGTAACATTAGTCTGTAATCGGTGAAAATGGGATCAAGGGTAGAAAATTTGAGGTGGGATTTGACGAATTTCGGGGAGGAAATCAAAGAAAGCCATGATTTCGAAACACACCTCAACTTCAAGAGGGATTTTACGGACAACCTTACCAGGATTTCTTCGATAATTTCCTGGGAGATAAAGCGCGTTACTCCACTTGCTAGGGTTTCAATTGGGTTGTCGTCGATTGGTTTGATCTTCATGGATCGATAATTGGATGTGTCAGATGAACTTTTGTTATTTTCCATGGAGTGAGAAGAGGCGATGGATAAAGACTGGTGAATTTATGAGATTGGTGGCGGCGGCGGAAGAATGAAATGCGATGTATATATATCCTTAAGCCAGATATTAATTTTTGGAATTTACACATTCATCCCTTTTTTACATATTAATTTGCATCAAGGCCACAAATAGCGATTGAGGACGTTCCTCATAAAGGATATTTTGATTATTCTGTCATGACAAAGTAGGTCACGATTTACCAATTCCAGTGCCGAAAGTAAGAAATGGGAAACAACAAGTCAGTATTATGAATCTGCTGCTTTAGTTTTCTATGCCTATGTCCGTCCATTGACCAGTATTTTATTTATCGGAAATCATTAGACGATAATAGTTGCATAATAAATGATACTAAAAATTGAACGATTTATCGTATAACCAATTGGTAATGAGTGAAGTTACTTCTCTGATTTAAATTAGATGGTTTTAATTATCCAATGTTGGATAAAAATCTTAACCAATAAAAATATGTAAGAGTCAAACGCGGTGTGAAAGTCACTGGCGCATTTGGGACTGGATCTCTCAAACAAGTGTTTTCATTTAGCATCAGTAGTGCGCATTGTTGCGTGAATTGACCAAGAGTTTCGCACATCTGTGTCTGTTTTTATTTTATCTTCCGACCCATATTAGGGATAAGTGTATGATTTCGAACAATGGTACATACATTATATTTAGTCGAGTTATACACTAAGAATGAGAAAAACATTGAAAGGATATGCTATTTATTGGGTCCAGCCTATTTAGTAATGGGCTCCAACGTATTAATGACGGGGTCAGCACATTAATTATATGATATACTATTTTATTGTTATATAATGAGTGTCCCTGAAGCATGCTAAGCGGCGAGTTCATATCCACGAGATCCGAGTGGCTCAGGATCGCTGGAGACTTCTATAAATAGCATCGAAGATCTTCATCATTTGTATCACAACCAATTAGAGAATTACAAAGCGATCTAGTTCCAGGAGAAAGTGAGGTTGTGAGGCTATCGGTCCGGGTGAGCCGCTGTGCCATCAGTTCAGGTAGAAACTGATAGGATTCCACATCCATAGAGAGATGTGAGGTACAAATAGGGTTCCACATCCACGGAGAGGTGTGAGGTAAAATACGAGTGGTAAAGTTGTGATGGTAGTAAGAAACTAAATGTTGTAATTTCTTACTATAGTGAAAGTTTCGCCGACTCGGCCGTGGTTTTTTTATCTTTGTGGAGTGACTAGAATTTATCTTCGTCATTTGTCTCACGTATCCCGATCGTTGTTACAAGATTTCCCGAGGGTGATTTTGCTGCGGCCCCCACGGGCCGACGTGGGGCCCACACCCTTTCCAACCAGTGGAGGTAGAGGTTGGGCGGAGTTTCGGAGGGTGCCCGAAATTTCCCAACAATTGGTATCAGAGCGAGGTTCTACCAGAATAGAATTTGGAGGACATGTTTTCGAGGTTCAAACGAGTTGGTGTCTTGTGTCGAAAGTCTTCTTGGCACTAATGATCAGGCGTCATGATCTGTTAAGAAGAAACAGCGGTACAAGACGGATATCGTTGAAGGAATTCTCGATATGGTGGAGCTAGTGACGAGTTGTGGGAATGGTATTTTGTAAGTAAGTTCTGTCTAAGTGACTGATGTATAAGTGGGACCGGTGTGACCCCACCAGATCTTCCGGGGCATTTACTTAGAAGGGTGATTCTGTCTAGGAGGCATGTCGCTAGCCTTTCCTGGAAATGATCTAATCAATACTATTCAAGATTGCAGTTGAGTTTCTGCGAAATCTAGTCACTCCACGAAGATGTCCGGATGGGAAAACGTTTGACGGGATGATCAATTTTGACTTGTTGCGAGTGCGAATCAGGGAGATATTGATGAAGTAAGGAATTGGAGGACGGAAAATTTGGTGAAAAGTTTCGTGTCGAGAGGGCTGATGAACTTCTCGGAATGTTGAATGTAGAAGTTGCGTCATAGATATCAGCAAGGTTATTCTGACATGGAATGAAGATATGCTTGGAGGTGATTTCAAGAGATATTCTTGGAAATTATTCCAAATGCACATGCTTTTTATGGTGGAAGATTACACTGCAAATGTGAAGATAGTTTTCGTTGGCGGTAAATGAGGCTGAAGGTGGAGATTGTTGGGTTCAGCCTATTTAGTAATGGGCTCCAACGTATTAATGGCAGGGGTGGATTAATTTTATGATATATTATTTTATTGTTATAATAAAAATAATGAGTGGCCCTGAAGCATGCTAAGCGGCGAGTTCATATCCACGAGATTTGAGTGCAGGATCGCTGGAGACTTTTAGAAATAGCATCGAAGATCTTCATCATTTGTATCACAACCAATTAGAGATTTACAAAGCGAGTTGTTCCAGGAGAGAATGAGGTTGTGAGGCTATCGGCCCTGGTGAGCCGATTGACTATCAGTTCAGGTAGAAACTTATATGGTTCCTAATCCACAGAGAGGTGTGAGGTAAAAATAAGGTTTCACATCCACAGAGAGGTGTAAGGTAAAAATAGGGTTTCACATCCAAAGAGAGGTGTGAGGTAAAATACGAGTGTTAAAATTGTGAGGGTAATAAGAAATTGAATGTTGTAAATTCTTCCTATAGTGAAGTTTTTCCGACTCGATCGTGTTTTTTTCCTCTTCGTTAACAGAGGGTTTCCACGTAAATATTCTGGTGTCTTTCTTACTTTGCGGTAATTTTATTTTTACTGCGGTAGTTCATGAATGGGTCCCACCCGACCTCGTGGGTCCACGTATCCCGATCGTACAAGCTTTTCTGAGGGTGATTCCGCTGCAAACCCTACGGGCCAATGTGGGGCCCACACCCTTTCCAACCAATGGAGTTGATTCAGGGCGGGAGTTTCAGAGGGTGCCCGAAATTCCCCAACAATTGGTATTAAGGCGAGGTTCTACCAGAATAGAATTTGGAGAACATGTTTCCAAGGTGCAAACGAGTTGGTGTCTTGTGTCGAAAGTCTTCATGGCACTGATGATCAGGCAGCATGATCCTTTCAGAAGAAACGGCGGTACAAGATGGATATCGTTGAAGGATACTCGATGTGGTGGAGCTAGTGACGAGTTGTGGGAATGGTAATGTGTAAGTAAGTTCTGTCTATGTGACTGGTGTATAAGTGGGACCGGTGTGACCCCACCAGGTCTTCGCGGGCACTTACTTACAAGAATGATTCTTTCTAGGAGGCAGGTTGCTAGCCTTTCCTGAGAATTATCTGATCAATACTATTCAAGATTGCAGTCGAGTTTCTGCGAAATTCTAGTCACTCCACGAAGATGTCCGGATGGGGAAACGTTTGATGGGATGATTAATTCTGACTTGTTGCGAGTGCGAATAAGGGAGATATTGATGAAGTAGGGAATTGGAGGACGGAGAATTTGGTGAAAAGTTTCATGTCGAGGGCTGATGAACTTGTCGGAAAGTCGAATGTAGAAGTTGCACCATAGATCTCAGCAAGGTTATTCTGACACGGAATGAAGATATGATTGGAGGTGATTCAAGGGATATTCTTGGAAATTATTCCAAATGGACATGCTTTTTATGGTGGAGCATGAGCAAAGGTGAAGATCGTTTTCATTGGTGGTAAATGAGGCTGGAGGTGGAGATTGTTGGGTCGAGCCTATTTAGTAATGGGCTCCAGTGTATTAATGATGGGGTAGACACATAATTATATGATATATTATTTTATTGTTATAATAAAATAATGAGTGGCCCTGAAACATTCTAAGCGGCGAGTTCATATCCACGAAATTTGAGTGGCTCAGGATCGCTGAAGACTTCTATAAATAGCAATCGAAGATCTTCAACATTTATCACAACCAATTAGAGAATTACAGAGCAATGTAGTTCCAGTAAAGAGTGAGGTTGTGAGGCTATCGTCCCGGGTGAGCCGGTAGGTTATCAGTTCATGTAGATACTGATAGGGTTTCACACCCACAGAGGGGTTTGAAGTAAAATATGAGTGGTAAAATTGTAAGGGTAGTAAGAATTGAATGTTGTAAAATATAGTGAAAGTTTTGCTGACTCGACCGCGGTTTTTCATCTTCGTTAACAGAGGGTTTCCACGTAAAAATTCCGGTTTCTTTCTAATTTTACTTTTACCGCAGTAATTTTTGAGTGGGTCCAGCCAACCTCGTGGGTCCCATGTATCCCGATCGTTGTTACAAGCTTTCCCGAGGGTGATTCCGTTACGGGCCCCACGTGCCGACGTGGGGCCCACACCCTTTTCAACCAGTGGAGGTAGATGTTGGGCGGGAGTTTCGGAGGGTGCCCAAAATTCCCAACAATTGGTATCAGAGCGAGGTTCTACCAGAATGGAATTTGGAGGACATATTTCCGAGGTTCAAACCGGGTGTCTTGTGTCGAAAGTCCTCCTGGTACTGATGATCATGTGGCGTGATCCGTTCAGAAGAAGCGGCGGTACAAGATGGATATCGTTGGAGGAATGATCGATGTGGTGGAGCTAGAGACCAGTTGTGGGAATGATAATGTATAAGTAAGTTCTGTCCAGGTGACTGGTGTATAAGTGGGAACGGTGTGACCCACCTGATCTTCCAGGGAACTTACTTAGAAGGGTAATTATGTCTAGGAGGCATGTCGCTAGCCTGTCCTGGGAATTATCTGATCAGTACGATTCAAGGTTGCAGTCGAGTTTCTGCGAAATTCTAGTTACTACACGACGATGTCCAGATTGTGAAACATTTGACGGGATGATCAATTTTGACATGTCGCGAGTACGTGTCAAGGAGATATTGATGAAGTAAGAAATTGGAGGACGGAGAATTTGGTGAAAAGTTTGATGTCGAGGGCTGATAAACTTCTTGGAAAGTCGAATGTGGAAGTTGCACCATAGATTTCAGGAAAGTTATTTCGACATGGATTGAAAAAATGCTTGGAGGTGATTCCAAGGGATATTCTTGGAAATTATTCTAAAGGGACATGCTTTTTATGGTGGAGCATGACAATGCAAATGTGAAGATCGTTTTCGTTGGCGGTAAATGAGGCTAGAGGTGGAATTGTTTGGTCCAATATATATTTAGTAATGGACTCATGTGTATTAATGACGGGGTCGGCACATTAATTTTATGATATATTATTTTGTTATAATAAAATAATGAGTGGCCCTGAAGCATGCTAAGCGCGAGTTCATATCCACGAGATTCGAGTGGCTCAGGATCGCTGGAGACTCCTATAAATAGCATCGAGATCTTCATCACAGCCAATTAGAGAATTACAAAGCGATGTTGTTCCAGGAGAGAGTGAGGTTGTGAGGCTATCGGCCCGGGTGAGCCGATGGGCTATCAGTTCCAGTATAAATTGATAAGGTTCTATATCCACAAAGAGGTGTGAGGTCAAAATAGGGTTCTACATCTACAGAGAGGTGTGAGGTAAAACACGAGTGGTAAAGTTGTGAGGGTAGTAAGAAATTGAATGTTGTAATTTCTTACTATAGTGAAAGTTTTGCCGACTCGGCTGTTGTTTTTTCCGCTTCGTACATATTACTTAATAAATTAGTCGTTTGCCACAAATAATACTTCCGTTGGATTCAAACACTAGTATTATAGCCATCATTTGAGCGGCATCTTCCTACATATATTTATATTTTAAATTATAATATCTGGAAATCGTTTAAATCTTTTTGAATCCGCGATCTTAGTTATAGACAAACATACATTGTATATTTTCGCCACCATCTTGTTATTTCCATATCAAGATTGAGCTCCTCTCTTATCTGTCTCTTTGGCGGCGTCCTCTTTTGCGGGCCTCGTCTCCCACACGCTTTGTGTTAATGGTCGATGTCAAAACTTGCCCGATTGTGGCGGTGAAGAGCAAAATGATTTCGTTTCCAATGATCCCAGTGGTTCTGCAACGATGGAGTCTAATCCCGTCTTTGAGACAGCGCCGCTTCACGAATCTATCGCCGCCCTTCCTGTTCCGGTTAGATAAGGACACCGCATCGCACTTGTGCTATAATTTTATCCAAAACCCCCTACACAAGCCCATAGCCCATTAACTACTTGGTCAAGCCTTTTTTAATAATTCAGGTAGGGAGATTCCTTATAAACAAGTGAAAAGAGTGTGAACTTTCCAATGTAAGATAAAGAGTTCGTTTTATATATTAAATATTTTTACCTCTTTTGTTGGGTCAACTTCGAAAATTAATTTCTCATTAACCCGACATTGGATTTTAGCCAATTAATATTCGATAGTTTTCCCTCGAAACTTAGAATATGAATCATTTATCAATTTTGGTTTTCGACGAACGACATCTTCTCGATTTAATTAAAATCGATTAAGCTCTTATTTATTGGGTCGAAAATCCAATTTGGCTCCAAAGCCCAAAATTCTACGAGATACCATCCTTCTCTCGTTTTCAAACAATATGTTCTTAAAGTCCCCCAAGAGCATCCATGGCTGCGTAGCAAGAACCCAAGCTTTATGGATAATATACAGCCATAGTTCTCGTATCTCATCTCCTAAATTCTTCAATAGACAAATGATACAAATGAGATTAGATCAACTTTGGACAAATCTTATATTGGATTATTTGGGTGAAAACAACCTTGATATGCATGTCGGCATATAGAGGAACCAATCCACATTCTTGTCCCTGAACTAGCTCCAGTTTTGTCAAATACTCAGGCTCATGGAGTGGTATTCCTCGTAGCAACACATGTTTCTAATATTCCAAGAACTTTAAGATCCTATTTGGTAATAAATCTCCCACTGCCCTCTTGTGGTCTCGCTTATTAAGACCATGTACATTCCAAATCCCAATATTTAATCCAGGGATGCGGTCGAACTGCTTGCTTTCGGCCCCGCTTTGTCATATGCATCATTTTCTCATAATGCTGTCAAAATCTCAAACATGTTACGACTTCGGCCTTAGATTTGATTCTCTATCCGTTCCAAGTTGAGACATCTTCATCACCCCATTTTCTTTCATGTCATGACCCTCCAGTCCATTCTCGGGCTTTTTTAACAACATAAATTATAAAAATAACAATTTATAAAATAGGGCTCTTTTCGCAGTTATTAATAAAATAGAGTCGTTTGCGGGTATTGCCCGCGACGTTGCGTCCATTAGATGCGACGTCGCGCCTATTGGGCGTAACTGCTTAGTAAGTTAGGCCATTTTGTTGGGCCAAATCTGGCCCAACATGACGATCGTCGCGTTTCTTACTGCAACGTTGCGGCCATTAGGCGCGACATCGGGAAAATATAGATCTCTGATCAATTTTCTCCTTCCCTCACTCTCTCTCACTAGGTCGCCGCTTCGCCACCGAGCACCGCCGCGTCACCGTCTGCTGTCTGCCGTCCACTCTCTCTCTCGCGGTCTCTCTCGATCTCTCTCTCTCTCTAGATCTCTCTCCGTGTGGCCTGCCCTTGCCATCTCTGCTCGCCGCCGCCGTCTTCTGCTCCGTCGTCTGAGACCGCCGCCGTCCTGCCGCTCCAAGCGTCACCACCACGACCGCTCCGCCGCTTCGTATGCGTCATCACCACCACCACACAACTTTTTGTCATGAGTCGGATCCGTCTCCACCGCCCCATCCTCCGTTTCGTTCTCCGGCCGCTTCTAAACGTCTCCTCGTAAAGTCATTAGGTATATCGATTTTATAGTTCAATTGAGTTGTTTGTTCATTATTGGTTGCTTGGTTATAACATTAGACAAATATGTACTGTCATTAGCCGGATCCATATTGTTTTCTTGGTTATAACAATGTTGTTGTTCGATTTAGGATGGACATGAACGAATTTTACGGTCCGATTAATCGTTCGTTGTTGATTTTCAACGATAGTCATCGTTGTAACGATGTGCTATCCAACACGGATGGTACTATTGACACCCCATTGACCGTGAGGGGATTGGAGAACGTAGTAGTCTATAGTTGTGGATCTCAAAAAATAGATCCACACTTAATTACCGCACTGGTAGAGAGGTGGAGAAGGGAGACACACACGTTTCACCTGCCGTAGGGGAGGCGACCGTCACTTTAGAGGACGTGGGTGTGATATGGGCGCTCCCCGTGGATGGTATTTTCGTAAGCGGTGTGATCCCACGTAAGATGCAGGAGCAGTGGCTCGATTAATGCGAGGAGTTGACTGGGTACAAACCTCCCGAAGTAGCGTACCACGGGACAAAGTTGTCTCTTCGGAAGTTTGCGACATGGTTTGTAAAAAATCCAGTCGACGACATGAGCAACGAGCTAATCATTGATCAACACGTGTGTGCATACGCATTACTATTGTTCGGGTCGGTGATGTTTCCGGACTCCAGTGGAACTCACACGTCGTTGACCTACCTTACGCTGCTCGAGGACATCGACGAAGTTCATCATTACAGTTGGGGCAGCGCCGTATTAGCATTATCTCCCATCTGAAAGCCTCACGACATGTGAATCGACGACGGGTCATGGAATGATACCACATAATAGTTACGGTGCACTGCGGGCCGGCACCTATCTCCATCCCATCGATAATCCTCGAGTGTCGTTGGACTGAATCATTCCAAACTGTCGCATCACGTGGTCTGGATAGTGCCACTCGATGATGTTGTAACAAACAGCGGGCACGACGAACGAGAAGACTGAGGACGACATTCAGGGCGTAGCGCCAAAATCTCTGGTGCGTGATAATTGTACGGGGTCCAAACAAACTGCTCCATCGACATACTATCGATGGACTCCCACATGGCACGCAAATTAGAATTTGTGAAGGTCGTATGGTCAAACAATGCATTCCATCTGAATGAATAAAGATTAAATAATATAAAAACTTTTAATTCAAAGAACGAATAAATAGTTGAGCACATACATCACCGCATGCGGTGGAATGAGTAACTGAATGTCATCGACTACACTAGACTGCATTACCACTCGAGGGTGGACGATAATGGGTTGGACTTGTAATATATGCATCCATGCCCAAACCTATATGATAATTAATTAAATCCATCAATATAATTTAAGCCTTACAATTAGAAAATAAACTATATTTCGTACATGCAGCAACATCAGAGCTCCACCTATGTTCATCTTCCTCTTCTGACACGATGTGCATAGCTCTATGTATTTCATCGACGTGGTGGTTAGTTATATAATAATTTTATTTATTATATTACATTTCAGTGACGTCGAGGCAAATTTTGACGTACAGTTTATATTTGAATATGTTTAATGACGTGCACAATATGTCAATGACGCGGAGGCAAGACTACGTCGTCGTGAACTGGACGGAGGATTGGATGTTCTACATCGTATGCAGCGTCTACTCATTGATAATCGTCAGCAACAACATATCCAGTTCACCGACATTTCTCCTACGCAAGACCGAGGGGCATCGACTTCGCATCCAGTGACTCAAGGTGGTGCGCCGTCGTCGCCGCGTATTCCGACGGATTTATACGGCGATGGTGGATATGGGACGTCGATGCCAACGGAGTACACTACGCCGATCCGTACACTTACGGCGACTACTATGAGGAGGAGGATACGCCACATTACCGATCATCTCCCATCAGACTCCACTTCCACGTCAGCAACACATCGTCCACACGAGCGTGAGGCCCCTGTTGACCGTCGTCATCTGCGTAGAGAGCAGCAACCTCGTAGATGTGGCACTGGAGGGCATTATCTGCCATAGCTTTATTGTTATTATATTTCTTAATTATTCAGACGATGTTTTTATGTTGTTATATTATTATGACTTATCGTTCTTATTATTCAGATAATGTTTTTATGTTATTATGTTATTATGAATTTTATTCAGACATGCAACTTTAATCAATGTTACCTGCAACTTCAACAACTTTTATCATGTGCGTGCAACTTTAATCAAAGCTATCTGTAATCTATCTTTAACCACATCACCAGCTATAAAATTCCCACAAATTAAGATAAAATTCACACAAATTCCCACAGAAACGATGCACCCGTTTGGTAGAGACCTGCGTCTTAATCGCTTCAATGGAAAAAAGATTAATGATGGTTATCCGATATTCGGAATTTAAAGGTCATCGGTGAGTACTCTTATGATGGCATGTGGACGTACCATATTGAAAGAAGGTTCATTGTCGATGTTTGGGCTAAAGCATCTCATGGTGATATCACGAATGAGAAGTTGTGAGAAAGTTATACAATCAACGTTACAGAAATCATTTCAGTGTACCTTTTCTAACCGAAAAAACTTTGTAATCTGAAGCGTCACTACTTTTTATGGACGAAATTACGCTCCGAAATGGGAGATTGGGGAGAGATGACTGAAGAATGAATTTCTTTAGATACCGAGCAATGGCTTAAGTGTTTGAGGTGGTTATTCTGCTCAACGATTTATTCGGATGCAATAAATTTTTAATTATGCAATTTTAATATTATTGCAGGAGGATCATCTTTCAACAATTTACTACTATGAGTGCGAGCCACATGATTATTATCTGCAAAAAATTGCCGTTCGATATATCGACCAAGACATTGTTCCAGACATTGAGTGCTTGCAATTCGTAACAATTAATGTCCAATAGTACATACTTAGACAGAAGAATCATCCAAAAGACATGGGGTGAAACACGTCAGCTCGAGTTCGAGAGTAACAGACGATACTGGTGACGACTTCGTTGACCCGCCCCCAAAAGGAAACCAATACAATATGTCGAGTAAGGTCGAAATGCAGGCAAAAAGCAAGCCGGTGTTGATAACTTCGTCGACTCAACTTCAAAAGGAAAACAAAAAGGTATGTCTAGAAAGAGAGACAACAAAGGCAAACAATATTTAGTGTCGAGTTCGAGAGTTAAAGATGATAATAGTGACGACGACTTCGTTGACCCACCCTCAAAAGGTTGGAGAATTCAGAGTGATTGTTTGAAACTTCAACAAACTTTTTTTGTTTGAAACTAATATGATGTACTTTCGGACATAACTGAAAAATGATAATTAATTAATGGATAATTAAAAGTACTTAAAGATAACATCATTGTAGTGTTGCCCATATTTAACCGGAACCGGCGGTTCCGACCGGCCAACCGCCGGTTTTCAACCGCCAACCGGAACCGGCCACCAACCGCATCCGGCGGCCGCGGGTGGCTGGTTGCACGCGGTTTGGGAATTTTCCAAACCGCAAACCGGCGGTTTATATAAAAAAAAATTAGATAAAATAAAATATAGCCGTTTGATAATTCAAACGGTTTGAAAAAAAAAATAGAAAAAATAGCCGTTAAAAAAACTAAATAAATAAACTAGCCGTTGCAACCGGCGGTTGACCGGGAACCGGCGGTTGCAACCGGGAACCGGCGGTTGCAATGGCTACATTTTAATAAAATCTATAAATACCCCCCCATCCCTCTTAAAAAATCACAACTCAATTCTATCTCTTACTCTCAATTATTCACTCTCAAAACGCGTTATTCTCAGCATCGTTGTAGTCCACGAATTAAAAATAAACTAATTAAAATACTAGTCCCTCAATCCTAGCCCGGCTTTACTACCCTCATCAATCTCCGCCCGGCTCTACTAGACGGCGCTCCGAATTTTACTCGCCTATTTTTTCGTAAGTTTACACATATTTTTATCGAACGTTTATTCTAATCTTTTATTTTAGATATGGATAGCCGTCGTCGAGGATCGAGTTCGAGGTCGAGGGGGAAACAGATTGTTGGTAGTTCATCGTAAGATGACTACCAATATGACGACTCCCCCAAAATTATACTCGACCTAAGTGACGTTCTCAGCTCGGACACGCAAGGGGACCAATCGGAAGAAACTCCGATGCCGACGCCGACGCCGTCGACCGAGACCCAAGCACGGGTCGCCGCCGCCGCCCTACGCTCGGATATTTTCGTGGTATACTTCAAGAAGGTGCCGACCGAAAAAATAGATTTTTTTAAAGTTATATGTAATTATTGTGGTAAGGAGTACCCTTTTAAGAAGGGGGGCGGATATGGCAATTTTACCGGCCATATCTGCTCAAAACATCCTACTAAGATAGGAATTAGTCAAAGTCAAAGTCAAATGCACGGGGCTACGGGCACAGGTTCGTCCGCTACCGGACAAGGACCCAGTGTGAGTCCGACGTCTTTGTTCATGTACAACGAAGACGTCGCGCGCAAACAACTTGCAAAATTTGTTTGCGCGAAACATCTTCCTTTTCGGTTTGCCGACGATCCGATCTACGAAGAGTGGATCAGAAAGTCGTATAACCCCCAAGCGAAGAAAGTTTCGCGTAGCACCCTTACGCGAGACATTAGGAAGATGGTACTCGCGTATAAACGCGAGTTAGTAGATCAATTAGGAAATTTAGAGTGTAAAGTGTCCATTGCCTCCGACATATGGAGCGATCACTGGCAAGATCATCATTACATGGGCGTTACATGCCATTGGATTGATGACTCTTGGCAAGTACAGAAACGCTTAATTGCGTATAGGGAATTTGACACAGCACACACAGCTCAAAACATCGCACTTAAGCTTAGGAGTATCTTATCGGAATATAGGATACTCGAGAAGATTTTCTCGGTATCCTTTGATAATGCTAGCGCTAATAACGCGAGCATTGAAGATTTGATTAAGTATTGTCGACCGTCATTTGGCGGTCGATTCTTTCATGTGCGGTGCTTCTGCCACATACTTAACCTATGTGTTCAGGACGCACTCACGCATCTAAAGGCACACGTTACGCTGATACGAACGGCAATTAGTTACATGATGCGCCACTCTTCTGTACTGAAGCAGTGGAAGCGTCATTGTAAAAGTTTGGGAATTACGCCCAAGAAGTTTGCCTTAGACGTACCCAACAGGTGGAATTCCACCTACAAGATGTTAGAGACGTCGTACGAATATCGCCACACCTTGAGCGATTTCTACGACGAAAACCCCGAATTCGGGGTAGCATTACATCCTACGATGTGGGACAGATGCAACGGCATATGTGAAATAGTTCAAGTATTTCACGATGCCACGAGGGAGATGTCGGGAATATATTACCCGACATCTATCTTAGCATTAGATCATTGCGTTAAAGTCGTATGCATTCTAAACGGTTTTGTAAATGACGAGATTGCGGGTCCGGCCGTTTTAGCCATGAAAGCTAAATGGCTGAAATACTTTTGGGATCTACCCGATATCTTCATGATTGCAAAGATATTAGACCCCAGATAATTTTCTGGGATTATACTATCAGTCCATTGCAGCTAATTCTAGTGTCCTCCCCGATGGCTACCACATTCAAGTTAGGAATGTAGGGTATGACGCTCTGAAGGCAGTCTTTAGAGCGTATAAGACTGATATTGGCCAAGACCCAACTCGATCGAGTTCGGGTCAATCCACTAGTAGTAGTAGTGCTAGCGGTAGTGATCGCTTAGCCTCCTACTACAACCTCCTCAACACGAGCAAACGCCAAAGGTCAACGAACCCGTTCATAGAGTTAGATAACTACTTGTCGACCACTTTTGAGTTCACCGAGGATGAAGATCAGTTCAACGTCCTCCGATGGTGGTCGAAGATGTCGCCAACGTATCCAGCGTTGGCGAAGATCGCTAGGGAAATCTTTGCCATCCCAATTTCAACCGTCGCGGTTGAACAAGCTTTTAGCATGGGCGGCTTAACTTTAAGTGAAAGGCGTTCGAGGTTGACGGTAGAAAACGTCGAATACCAATGCCTTCTCGATGATTGGACGAGAGCCGAACATCGGACACAAGACGCCACGAATATCGATTCGGACGACGACGTATTCGACGACACCACCGGCACTAATTCTAGTGGTGGCGGCAATGACGGCGACGACTAAGAGTAGAGAGCATAGAGAATCTCCGAAAATGGCGAAAGATTCAAGCCCGAAAAAAGATAAGTCCTTAAATTTAATACTAATCACATTGTATTAATTTTTTTATTTTATATTTTTAAATAATTACTTACACATACAATCTTATTTTTCAGCCAACGTCTCCAAGAAATCGCTCGCGTGACGACATTCAAGCCAACGACAAAGTCCGAAAAAGATAAGTCCTTAATACTAATTTAATTTCATTTTTTAATGGCGATTGTACAAAAAAATATTATCTAACTAACTTCTTTTGTATATTTTTTTCAGAAACCGATTATCGACTGGCATTGGCAAATGGCGATTGCGATTCAAGTATTCAACGAACAACGAATAAATTTTTTTTTCTTACTTTGTATTTTCGACTTTGTAAATTTTAATTGTAAATGTAACATCATTTTTGTAATGAAATTAATTTATGATGATTAATATTTTAAAATCGAAACTCTTGTTATATACTGAAAAAACATAATTGTGTCCCGAAAAGTCGAAAACTATCGAAATATACACTATAAATTCAAAAAAAAATTAAAAAAATAAAAAAAAAAATAAAAATTTGAGAACCCGGCGGTTGATAACCGCCGGATTCACGTTGACCGGCGGTTTGACCAATCGCCGGTTGGTCAACCGACAACCGGAGACGGCCAACCGGCATCCGTCTCCGGCCGGTTGCGGCCGGTTAACCGAAACCGGCGGTTGGGCATATCTACATCATTGATGACTACACAACACAGAAGGACTATGCCATTAAAATGCATTAAAACTACAACAACAAAACAACATATGAATACTAGTACTTTGAGTCAACGTTGTCCACTGCCTCCGCCTCTTCGACCATGTCTCCGCCTTGAACCACCACGATCTATTTCGTTCTGTATACGAGTTGTACGGGTTCTCCCCTAACCTCTTGGGGTACGCAGAGCGTCGTTATGTATGAGAGAGAACTCAACAGGCTCCCAATAACATTCTTCTACGGTACGCCGTTTGTTATAGAATGGAGCAATATGATGTATCTTATGAACTCCCCACATATGGCATGCTGCTTGGGCGTGAGAACACGGGATGACATACGTGTCCCATTTCCGCACGTGCACGTCTTTCCTAAGATGTTTACCACATACTTTCTTTGATTCACGGCCGAAGTATAAACTTCTGCTGTTTGCAAACGTGGGTCAAAATTAAAGAATACGTGACTCCAAGAAGGACTTGTCCAGTCGTTGAACTTATTCAATGCATACGTAGTCCAGTTTGCTTTCGGTGTTAGCCATCGCTGCAGAGCACTCCGTAAATAGATTGCGAAAGTATTCAACGCATCGATGAAAGCTAAAGTCCATTATTGCTTTCGGAGGCAAACACCTCGCCCCTTTGAACACTCCGTTAAGGGCCTCAGAGATATTAGTGGTCATCACGCCGCATCGGAATCCACGATCGTACGCAAAAGTCCACTACTCTTTGTCAATCCTATCTAACCACTTCCAGGCTGGTTCATTGAGAACTTTGATGTGTTCCATAATTCGATTGAACTTCTCCAACGTGTGCGCCATTCCAGCTCTATGACATAACTATTTTAGGTCATTGTTTTTAATTCCGTGTTAAAGTTTGATACGTCGTGGCGTAGACAAAATCGGTGCACACCATTCAGCGGCCTAAACGCTGCTAATTCGCTTACTGCAGCCAATTGTTTTACATTGGGGTAAGCAAATTGTTTTACATTCTTTGGTATAAATTGAGGAATCTTCACTATTCCAATCAACATTCTCGCAATTGTGTTTCGCGAAATGTTACGATGTGTTCTCGCCAACTCGTTCATGTAGCATGTGTGTGGCCCCCCATATATCGTAATCTTCCAGTAACATTTTTTCGGTTTGAAGCAAGCTCGTAACCTCCAGTGACAGTCGTCGCTATGGTTGCATTTCACGCCCTATACGGTTTTGTTACCTTCCGAGACGTGAAACTCACGTCTAGCCACCATGTAAGAATAATTGCTCACAGCTTCTTGTAAGTGCACTTTTGTACTAAATGGCATACCTACTCTGAACATGGGATTGTCCCTACTGTTAAAATCACTGCCGACCTCGTTGGCTTCTGGAGGTGCCATTTGATATGTCGAATAAAAAGGCACAGGTTGATAAGGCGCATGAGCATCATCCACCTGCAAAGGAATGTCATTCTCGGGATCATCATTGTTTTCATCATCGTCGCCACTCGTTCGCTGGCCTCGACAAACACTTCAATTAAATTAAGTTTCGCATCAGCATCCAAGAAGTACGACAGCTCCGCATCGTTTGAAATTCGAAAGAGCATCTGATAAAGTCGAGAATGCTGATAGTCTTAACATGAACGTTAAGGAGAAAAAATTGATGTCGACGTGAATAACCTCATACACTATGCCAGAAATTGAGCAAAGCTAGTGTCACGACGAATTCCTCGAAAATCAATGGGTAAGATGCTGTAACGAGTGGAATTTGATTCGGTAATGATTTCACCGCCATAATGGATAGAGACTTGAATTACGAGATGTCATAATTTGAAGAGGAATTTTAATACTTCAAGTTGTTTTTTACAAATCAAAGTATATGGATTTATAGTGCTTTATATAGGTAATTCGTCGCATTTAATAAAAGCAACGTCACATCTATTGGACGCGACGATTCTCCTGCAGAACTCGTGACGTTACGTCCACATCAGTTCTGACGCCAAAAGCAAATTGCAGTTGACAGAAAACGCGTGAATGAAGTGCATGGTCGTCGCGAACCAACGTACGCGACGTCGCATTTAATAAACGCGAGGATCGGCCCAATATCGATTTTGGCCCATTTACAACGTTTTGTTATGGGGCAAGATGAAATCGCGCCTAATAGGCGCGACGTCGCTTCCAATAGACCCGACGTTGCGGGTAATACCCGCAAACGGCTCTATTTTGATAATAAGTGCGAAAACAGGCCTATTTTCTAAATAGTTATTTTTTTATTTATTTTGTTAAAAAAGACATTCTCAGCTTGTCAAAAGATTTAATAGGAGGGCGTGATCGAGCGGATCGTATTATAAAAATAAAACGAATATCGACAAACTTTCTCATACTCAAAAGGCAAGTGTACCTATCGATAATAGTATAAAAGCGGCGAGTATTCGAGTACTGAACACAAATAAACTATGTACTTTAGAAAATCGCCGTTTACATATCCTAGTAAAATATTGTTGATTTGACAATTATATAAATAATGATAAACAAAAATAAAAGATTTGATAAAATAAAGATAACGGAGATGGGACGACTTTATGAAATCAAAAGCATTTGAGACTTTGAATTCCCCTAACTCGACCAAAACAATTGACAAGTATAATGAAGATTTAGCTAACTAGTAAACTGTGGGGATTCATATAAGATCATTGCCCAAAGATGCGTCTCTCCTGTCTTGGTCCAGATACCTACTCCGAACTCGGAGTAGAAGAGGGGCCTCTAATTGAACGGATCCTAGAAGAGATTCACGATATTGTCTCTAAGGAAGCATCAGATAATACGAGGTCACTTTAGACTCCGTAAAGTCTTCTTCGCCCGAAAAAATAAAAAAGAAAGACGAAAATAAAGACGTTGAATCGAGATGGAACACAAAGCATGAGATTGTTTTATACATATATATATATATATATATGTTGTGTTCGATATTAGCTATATCTTTGTTTTGTACTTAATAGATTAAATTATATTTTATATGGTCTAAATGTAATTTGGACGTCAAAGTTACCTGCAATCTGATTGGTTTCACTCCCATAATCACAAGCCTTTCAAAGAGAGATTGAGCAAGACCAGCTCGTGCAGCTTTTTTGCACGTGATGACTGGACCAAGTTGGCAATGGTCTCCAACAAGAATAACCATAAACAAATATATATATATATATATTTACTAGACAATCACATAGTAAAAGTGAAATGACACTTGCTTCACAGTTACCTGTTTTGCACCAAACACCAACGGAATAAGGCATTCATGCTCAGTTGCATGGGTGGACTCGTCAATAAGGACCTAGAAGATTTCACACGAGTCAAAACCACAAATGAAACCCAGGAAACGGTAAGAGGTTTATTTAAGGATGCATTTGGATTCGTGAATTTGAATTGAATTCCGAGATTTGAAATTACGAATTTCGAAATCCGAATTTAAAATTCAAATCCATGTTTGGCCAAACGCTAGGATTTCGGAATTCGGATTTCAAAACGGAGCTCGAGCTCGACAATAATGAACTCGAACCGAGCTTTACCGAGCCGGCTCGACTCATCGTTCACCCATACTTATATTATTATTATTTATGAAAATTATTATGGCAGGGATTCGAATTTCGAAAGCGAACCATTTGAGGTTGAATTTCAAAATCATCAAACAAAAAAGGGTTTGAATTCTCCTCGGATTTAGATGAATTGCGGATTTCAAATCGAAATCCGCGAATCCAAACGGACGTTACGAGTTTGAGAAACAGTTTACCTGGCCGAACCTGAAATTTTTGCAAACATGCGTCCCCAACTCCTACAAATGTGCAGCAGATAACATCAGCACTCTCGGATATCTATCTCCCTTTGAGTTAGTTGCTCGCTTGAGAGATTTATATTTTTTCTCATCGCTGCTTGATAATTCTTCCCCTGGACAGAGAAATGGGAGAATCAGCTGTATGTAAGCACACTGCACGCAAAAGCTTAAGTAGAAGAACTTTTAGCGATAAACATGTATCGGGAGACAAACCAAAAATCATCATCTTTTCACACGCACAGTAGCGTAAAGTAGCACAAGTAAAAATAAATGTAAAAAAAAATCACATTCATTCATTCATTCATTCATTAGTAGAGCAACAAAATTGGGCAACGAAAAGGACGTATAACGAACCTTACTTATGAAATTCACTCTGTTCAGACGTGTCAAGATGCCTGACCAGCAAAAAAGTTACGTAAAGGAAAAACACAGAACAACATATCAAAGAGTATCTCAAGTGTGCAGAGACTAGCTAGCTAATCTTTAGATATACTTAGAAATTATAACGAACGCAAATCTAAGCTGCACAAACATGGTAGTGCAAGGTCAAATGCTAGACAGACAGGAGAGCTAAGTAACAGCTTCCCTTGACTTGGCACAGATTCTAAGAACAAGTAATTTTATTATAAGAATTGATTTGAGTTCTTTGTTCAGTTCCAACAGATCTTAAGCTCTCGCAAGAAAAATCCATAAATCCATGAACAAATACAATGGGACAACAGGGGACGTCATCTTTGTGTATGTATCACGGGTTTATTCAATAAATTCTCTAAGGGGTGTTTGGCCAATTTCGTGACTATACTATCTATATATACTATCTTTCTCTTTCCCTTTCTCTAACAGTCCCTATACTAGAGAGCCTCTTCTTCTTGGCCGCCATCCACCGATCTTGTAGTAGCTCTTTGATGTCCAGATTTCGTGGTCATCGGTGGAAATTGAATATATCTCTAACTGTGACGCTATTACCCTTCATTACAGGATTTACCAGTTGAATAGGCGGCATGTTTACAATTTAGGAGGCAATAGCGACACAGTGGCATAACATAGCCACCACGTTGGCCAACCATCCATTCTTTATTTTTACTATGGAAAACTAAACACATACAAAGGAGACTCGGTGGTCCCCGTGATGAACAAAACAAACACCGAATAAAGAAAGGAAAAACATGGGTCGATCAGTGCTGGAGGTACTTTTTATGTCTAGTATCATCCTATGAGCACGCATCATAACAAAGTACAAATAGTGCACAGTATGCGAAGAGCCTTACCACATGACCCACACACTGCCAAGCTGCAGGATGGGTAGTATCTCCATGATAGCGAAGCCTTAGTTCATCACCAGCAGGTACAAGGCGCAACTCATTGTCTTCCTACATGTTCCATGCATTCATCATAAAATATAATAAAAGATAGTGTACACATACGCAAATTTATGAATGATAGAATGTAAAGGTCCTACCTTTGGATGGAAACACAAAATATGCAATACGCTTTTTGTTAAGGCCAATATCCCACTGAATCACGTGATATTGTCTTTGCTTTTAGATTCTTTCATCATCTACATTGCATCCAAGAAATTCAGATACACGTCAAAAACAGAAAAAAAGAAAAGCCTTGTGTCAGGCTCGTTAAGTACATATTTTATCACAGAATGCCAATTTCTTATTCTAGATATTATTTGAATCAGGGCATCCTTTATAAATTAAGGTATAAATAATCAAATTCATGTTCAGTGGCATTCATTCACTAGCGCTGTAAACAACCAATAACTGTTTCCTTCATTTCTAGCATTGCTACTTCGATACTAGTTACCACAAAATCGATAGAGTTCCACCACCACTCAAAAAACAAATGAAAAAGTAAGATCATTTGGAAAACAAAAGGATATATTACGTACAACCAAAAGCGAGGCGATTTTTTCGAACGCATCAGCAAGTATTAAGCGCGACTGCGCGTCCAATGGACGCGGTTTCATCGCAGGTCGGGACAAGCTTCAAAATTGGGCAGGCCTCGCTGTTGGGCTACGCGTCGCAGCTATTAGACGCGACGTCGCGTCCAATGTATGTGACAACAGTGACAATTCGAGCACGAGTTTTTTGTTCACGAGTTTTGCAGGAGAATCGTCGCGTCTAATAGAGGCGACGTCCCTTTTAATAAATACGGCACATTTCTCTATATAAAGAACTATCATTCCATATGTTTTGTTGTGTAACAAATAACTTGAAGTATTAAAATTCCTTATCACATTATGACATCTCGTAAAATTCAAATCTCTATCCACTATGGTGGTGAACTCATAATCGAATCAAACACCATTCGGTAAAACATTCAACTCATTGATTTTCGACGAATTCGTCGCGATACGAACGTTGCTCAATTTTTTGACATGTTTTATGAGATTATTAACACCAAAAACAATTTTTTCTCCTTAACCTTTCATGTTAAGAATGAATACTATCAGCATTCTCGACTTTCTCATAGGCTCTTTTGAATTTCAAATGATGCGGAGCTGTCATACTTCTTGAATGTTGATGCATAACTTAATTTAATTGAAGTGTTTGCCCGAGGCCAGCGAGAATGTTCATTTCGACCATAATGAAGAGACACCCGACGTATTCACCAACATCACCTCGAGCCAGTCGTTTCCTAATCTCACGACAGTCACTCAAGGAATGAGTGACTTTTCACTCCACGCTCCTCACATAGACATACCTTCGAGCAGTCGTGGTGTTTCTAATATGTCTACGGGATAGCAACCTGAGGTTGTGCATGAAGCCGAGAAAAATAGTGACGCATGAAGCTGATGACGTGGGTGGTGCACTGGACAATTCCCAGATCCAACTGATGATATTGATGATGGCGATGATGATGGAAACAACGATGGTCCCGGGAATGACATTACATTGCAGGCGGATGATGCTCGTGCGCCCTATCAACCGGTGTCTTTTTGTTCGATATATCAAAATGAGCCTCTAGAAGCCAATGAGGGTCGCTGTTATTTTTACAATAGGGACAATCTTAGGTTCAGAGTAGGTATGACATTTAGTACCAAAGATAACTTACAAGAAGATGTGGGCGATTACTCTAACAGGGTTCCTAGACGCGAGTTTCACGTTTCAGAAAGTAACAAACCATATGTGCGTGAAATGCAACTATAGCGACGACTGCCACTAAGATTACGAGCGTACATCCACGTGTTGGATCCGCAAGGTGTATGCCTCATTTCGGATCGTCATCGAGGTATTTGTATTTTCTTACAGATTTTCATTAATTTCACATTATATTCATCGATTGATCGTAATTTATGGCATTTTATTCGTTATAGGAATATTGGCCTCGTTGCGAATTACCAACGTGTAGCCTGTCGAATGGTGGCACCAGTTTGTCTATGCCATGTCGGTCAAACTTTAACACATAATTCAAAACAATGATCTACCACAGTTATGTCATAGAGCCGGATAGGCGCACACATTGGAGAGGTTCAATTGAATTATGGATCACATAAAAAGTTCTTAATGAAGCAGCCTAGAAGTGGTTAGATAAAATTGACAAAAAGCAGTGGATTTTTGCGTACAATGGTGGTTTTGATGCGGTGTAATGACCACTAATATCTCCTAGGCCCTTAATGAAGTGTTCACATGAGAGAGGTGTTTGCAATAGAAAGAAATAGTGGACTTTAGCTTTCATCGATGCGTTGTATACTTTCGCGATCGATTTACAGAGTGCTCTGCAGCAATGGCTAATATTGAAAGCGACTAGTCTCCGAATGTGTTGAATAAGTTCAATGATTGGACAAGTCGTTCTTGGAGTCATGTCGTCTTTAATTTTGACACACGTTTGCAGACAGCGAAAGTCTATACTTTGGTTGTGAATCGAAGAAAACATGTGGTAAATGGGACGCGTACTTAATTCCATGTTCTCACGCCCAAGAAGCTTATCGTATGTGGGGAGTTCATAGCATGCATCATATTGCTCCTTTCTATAGTAAACAAGCGTTCGGTAGAATATACGAGGGGTATTTCCACCTTTGCACGATGAATACTATTGGGAGCCTGTTGAGTTCTCTATTATACATAACGACGCTCTACGTAGCTGAAGAGGTCCGGGTACCGTGCTACTCGCATACAGAAAATGAATTGTGGTAGTTCAAAGCGGAGACAGAGTGGAAGAGGCAGTGGACGACGTTGACTCGCAATACTAGTATTCATATGTTGTTATGTTGTTGTGTTTTTAATGCCTTTTAATGTCGTAATCCTTCCTTTTCGGGTTATTTAGGACGTTTAATATTATAATCATCAGTGATGTTATATTTAAGTACTTTTAAGTTTTTATCAATTTTCAGTTATGTAAGAAAATACATAATATTAACTGCAAACAAAACAAAGTTGAAAAAAAAAACAATCAATCTGGAAAATATTTTCTCCAAACTTTCAGGGGTGGATCAACGAAGTCGTCTCACTATTATCCTCTTTAACTCCTCGAAACGTGTGTGTCTCCTTCCTCCACCTCTCTACCAATGCGGTAATCAAGTGCGGATCTATTTTCTGAGATCCACAACTATAGACGCCGTACAACGATATTGTATCTAACTTTTCCAAAATACGACCGAGTAAGCATACCGATCGTGAAATCTTGCCCATAATACGTTCTCCAACCCCCTCACGGTCAACGGAGTGTCTATGCACCATCCTTGTTGGATAGCACATTGTTACAACGATGACTATCCTGGAATATCAACAACGAACGATTGATCGGACCGTAAAATCCGTTCGTGTCCATCCTAAATCTAACAACATCAAGTTAGAACCAAGCAAACAACCACGCAATCGGACAACCCAATCATAAATGAAAGTCGGGACATGTACGGCAAAATATGTTGTTTGTCGTACCTCGTTCGAGCATGAAGTCGACTGCACTCGCCCTCGTTCACGGAACGTTGCATCGCATCTAGCTGGACTTCCAGGTCTTGTGGCCCCAAAGCCTTGAAGTTCATGTAGCGTGTCCTCATTGGCCACTACTTTCCCCTCGACCTCGCCAACTTACCAAATATTCCACCGATGTTTTTGTGTTAGAAAGTTTGGTGTAGATACGATCTTGTCCCTCACGGACTCGCGCTCTGATACCAAGTATGTACGAATAACGACACGAACAACTCGAACATTGAAAAACCCAATCACAAAAATAATAACCGCGAATAACGACACGAACAACTCAATTGAAAGATTAAATCGATATATCTAATCAATATACCAAGTTATGGCGTTGTCGGTCGTCTCGGAAATTTATACCGGACACAAGACGGATGGCGGTTGTGGCTAAGTGCGGCTCCGGCGGCGACAATGGTGACGGCGGCCCGGAGGTGACGCGTAGTGCATGCACGCGGAGAGATCGGGAGAGAGAGAGAGAGATTGGAAATGTCGCGGTGTCTCACGTCGGACAGCGGAGCGGCGGTGGCCGCGGCGGCCCGAAGGTGATCGTAGGGAGAGAGAGAGAGAGAGAGAGACGGCACGGACAGCGACGGCGGCAGCGGAGGAGCGGCGGACGGCGAGATGTAGAGAGAGGGAGTGAGGTAAAGAGAGTGAATGATGTGAGCGCGAGGATTAGATTTGAGATCTATATTTACCCGACGTAGCGCCCATTAGGCGTGACGTCGCGTCAATTAGACACGAGGAAGTTTAAAACTGGGGCATTACATTTGGCCCACTATAATGGTCCAATATACTAGACCGTCGCATTCGTTGGACGCGTCGTCGCGCCCATTAGGCGTGACGTCTCGCGGTTATTACTCGCAAACCACTCTGTTGTGTTAATAAAAGTGAAATCGACCCTATTTTATAAATAAGATTTTTATTTATTTAATTAATCAAAAAAGCCTAAATATCAAATATAAGAAAAATACACATTGTTATAAATATTATTATAATTAAATATCATATTAAGAATATTTTTTATATTATATATTGTTAAATATTTAATAAGAATGTTATTTAGTAACTTTGCAAAATTTAGTAACTTACACGCACCCGTACAGTCTCGAAAGTCATTGATGAAAAACTTCGAAACATCGTCCCACTCCATAGTCTAGGGATGCAAAAAAATATCCTTAAGAATTCCAATCTGACATCTAGTTTTTAAAATTCAAAAAGTCGGAATACCCGATTTCTAAAATCCAAAAAATAACAGATATCCGATTTTAAAAATTGGATCGGATACGAATAGTGGTCGGACTAAGATTCGAATATCCGATAACAAACAAAATTATTGTCCATGTTTTATGTAATAATGGCCCAAGTTTGATGATAAAATTTACAAATTTTTAAGCGAATATATTTTCAAATTTTATATAATTGTATTATGTATTAATATGTCATTATAGACATGAAACTTTGATATGAGCAACCAATAATCACCATCCATGAGACACAATGTATTTAATGCTTCGGATTTTAATTTGAGGAATTTGGAGACGACATGATTATTTTGAATTTTATGTTTAAATCATATACATTTTCTGTTAATTTTTTCCGATGATCCTTATGTGTATGAATTTTAGATGTTATATATATTTTCTTCATTGTGGAATAGGAAAATACGAACTTTTGAAGAAAAAAAATACAATCAAAGAAAAAAGAGTTTTAGTCTAATTATAAAAAAGGATACTGATATCCGATTTTAAAATCTGAATAAATCGAATATCCGACTTTCGGATATTCGAATAAAATTTGATCCGGATACGATTTCCATTTTAGGTATCCGAAAATGCGGATATCCGATACTACTTATATCCATATTTGTCGGGTATCCGCATTTGCTCACCTCTACGTGCCACGTATAAAACCATCGCATTGCATATGTAAACTATTTGTAAGCTTATATTTCATCTTTTTTTTTTTATTTTCTTCTTCACGAGGCACAATGCTGATCTGATCTTCTTGGGAAGAGACTTTTTCTGGTCCTGATGAACTTGTTCAAGAGAAACACAATAATTCTCCTCCCATACTCTCTCTGATGGAGAGTGATGAAAGTATAGTTGAGAAAGAGAGTTCAATACATTGTCGATCAACGGTTAAAGAAGCCCGGAAAAAAAGACTAGAGAGCTGATGCCATGCCAGCAATGGCATCAGCAATGGGGGGGACGCTCATAGAAGAAGATGAACTTTTTCGGATCAAAGCGTGCTCTGAAATGGCATCACAGATATTCGGATAGAACGAAAATAGGAATCCGTTGAGGCATCTGTGGACCAAACGGGTTCGTTTTTTGGTCAAAGTCGAACAAGATGCTCCTTACAAAGTCGGTGCTCATTTTTTTTCATCTCTTAAGGATGCACAAGAGTTCTTAAATCCCAAGTACATTTTGCTCTGCTTATGAGCTTGTAAGAATAATTAATATATATGTGATAGTTCTGCAAACAAAACATAAAACGTCCAATAGAAAGATTAATCAGGAAAACAGGAAACCATGGACGTGTCGAATATATTAAGGTAAGGTTATAAAATACATACAAGTCAAATGATATGAAAAAGAAAAATCGCCGTCGCGGCCACAAAGCAGCACCACGTTGGTATAACTTAAGAAGCCCTTTTAAGACAAATACTTGGTTTGAACAAAGCTGTATTTTGTTCATATGAAGATGAAAGTAAGAACATTAATAAAAATGTAAATAATCCTCAGTGAGAACAGCTCCATAGCAGCCTTCGAGCTGGTGCCGGAGGAGCCAACCCAGGTATATCCCGAATGTCTTTGTTATTTGGATTCACAATCTGAATCATAAAATCAGCCATCGATGTAAAGGTTTCTTCGATTTTTACCCGCTGCTTGTTAATGAGCATGTAAGAAAATGAGAAGTGAATATCTTACCTTTACTATAATTATTGCAATTACTCCCATGACGATGAGGAAAAGGAGGGCCATGATGCATCGATCTGTAGCAACCTAGTTAAGAAAACAAGCTGGTGTAAGTGAATCCGTAGGAACACGAAAAAAATGAGAGGAAAAAAAAAAGGATTTATCGGTTTTAGCGATTTACCTGTCTACCGATGTCTTTGACCAGCTGTGACGCTTTCTTGATTGAGAAGTGGATGGAATCGAGCTCATTAACGATTCGGCTCATTTGTTCGGTCTGAGTAAATACACAATATGTATAGGGTAAGTTACGCTATACCCCCACACCGATATATTGAAATGCACACATCTGTACCCTATGTTTTTTTTTTTTTTTTTAGCGCGAAACTCCCTTGTGCTGTGTAAACCTAGCACCGTACCCCTTGTAATGTCTAAAACTTAGCACTGTTGTACCCCAGTCAGGGGGTGTATTAATTGGCAAGGAGCCCATGATTAAATAAATCACGAAGGTGTTTCGCTATTATTTACAAATCAGAGGGTTTTTGGTGCTTAGTTTTTAAACCACATCTGGCTGGTTATATGCAATTTAGCCATATATATATATATATATATATATATAATTACAACAATTTGAAGATGAATGACATGACCATCGTGTCTGAGATCTAAAAAGTACGAGGAGGTTTGAAGCTATTCTGGTTGGAATTAATTACCTGAGCTTTAAGAGCTGCGGCCGTTTCCGTTCCAACATTAACTGTCTCATGGACAACCTAGTACAAATAGACAGCATTTGCAAACAAGACAAAAAAAGTTACACGTGATCGCATGATTTTAGAGCAACCTTGGTAACATATCTCTTGGTAAGTTGAGAATCTTAGAGGGCATTGAAAATGTGCAATACCTTTTTTGCTCTGTCGATGGCTTGATCAGTCTCATCCATCATGTGATTACCATGATCCAAGAGCTGCTGGTTTGTCATATCTGAAATCCCATAATTACCCTCCCAAAGTCAGCACACGATTGGTTTTGCGGTGCAATCATGTACTTTAAATTTATGGCCCACTACGTAATTGTTCGATTTGAAAAAAATGCTTACCTGAAGCAAGCATTACATTCTCTTCTGCATATCCCTCAGATGGGCCCTCGAAGAGTTCCACTCGCTTGTTTTCAAGATTGTTTGCATACCTAAGCATCAGAAAAAGGAACTCTTTTTAACGATCTCCTCAGAAAAAAATGCAAAATAAATTGGCCAACTAATTTGGTGTCTACGCCCGAAATTTTATTCTATATTTTTATCGAAAAGATACACTCTGAATAGAAGGGGGGGTAATACGGCATGGCAAACATTCACCAGTATGATATTATTTAAGGGACTCACGTTTTCTTGAGGGCGACATAGGAGTTTAACTCTTTTATCTGCATAATAAAGAAGAGAAATCTAAGAAAATGATCGATTGAGAAATCTGCAAGTGAAAGCTGCAAGCGAAATCAGACCATTGATTGCTTTTTATCATTGAGCATCTTGTTTGTGTCCGGATCATTTTTGTAGCCCAACTCCTTTAGCTCACGATCGAACTCTTTTATTAGCCTGTAAAGTAGAATGTGCATTTTCAAGATCCTATTGTAAATTTCAATCAAACAAAATGGCCTCAAAATCATGCATTCAATAGAAAAGACAAATCAAAACTTTGGTATTGCAACAGTTTTAAGGTCTTTTTCCTCAAAAGATAGCTTTCATTCCGGAAAAAAATACAAGTGGGTAAGCCAACAAAGTCCCTCAGGCAACAATCGAACATCCATTAGGGAAAATACACCTCTAATTAGGATGAATACAACTCCAAGAAGGAGAAAAAACTCAACGAGAAACTAATCGATCCAAAATGGAATGAAAAACATAAGAAAATTTAACCATAAGAGAAAATCAATACGATAAGCAGGCACGACCTGAATTAAAACTCCATGATCAATATGGCAATTAATCCAGATCTACCCAACATATCCTATTTGCCAATTTTCTCAACCAAAAACATCAGATATTTGGTGACTAGTACCCCACGAAGAGGGAAACGACACTTCATAACGGAGACCATATCACCTTATTCTGAATTTATGACCAGGATTATTTTAATTTCGACAAATATGATAAACGAATAGCAAGCACAGAAGGATATCAATTCTGCGAAATCACAAAAATTACATCAAATCTTGATTACCATTGGGTGCAAGAACAAACCTTGAAATAAATCTTCTAACATTTCATGAAATCTGGAAACACAGAAATGAAACAAACAGCATTACCTCTTACATTCGCGCATCTTCTCGGTAAGCTCCTCCAATTGCCTGTTCTGCCTATTCGAGTCCTTAATTTTCTCCAGTTTTTGGAATCCATTTCTTTCAAGGAAAAATGAAAAAAAAAATTACCCCTCAAATTAGTTATAATCCAAAGACACGTCTAAAAAGTTCAATGTTATTTCATCAATCTGCATCAACATAAACAAAACAATGGCGCACGCAGCTCAATATCATCATCCCAGATCAATGCACGCCCATTAAATTAAACGGAAATTTTGAATATTTATGTATATATAAAGATCTTACGAAAGAGCTCGAAAAATATCGGAAATCTGTCCTTCAATCTCCGCGAGCTCTTCGCTCGCCATTGCTCCGACACCCGGAATGCCTCAGCCGATCCGATTCCGAGCTAAAGAGTCCTCAACAAAACATATTCGACCAATTAAAGGAGAATGGTCAACGGCGACGAGGCGAAGAAACAATGGCGATGGATTGGACCGGAATGCAATGTTTGTGTGTTATCGATCTAAATTAATAGATTTGGACGAAGAAAACCCTGTCTATGAGCTGGCCTACAATTGGGTCCCAAATTACGTTGTCATGTGAATATATATTATCATTATTGTTTTATTTTTTATTTTTTGTTTTATTTCGAAGTTTTTGACTTGCAATGATCGGACCGGACCAAATTATTACAGCATGTCATGTCGTAGTGTATTCCGTAATACTTCTGTCGCTTAATTATGCTGTGCTTATTTTTTTAGGAAAAAGATGTATATTTTAACGGGATTTTAAAAAAGGTAGTCAAACTAAAAAAAAAAAAGTACAATTTCGTACCGGACCCTATTAAAGTTTCAAAATAAACTTCAAGCCTGTCAGTAAAAAAAATATTTTTAAAGACCTAATTCGCTAAAATTTAGAGTTAAAAACCTAAAAGTCGATTTGACCAAAATACCCTTACAAAAAATGTTTTAAGTAGCGGTATTGGACGCATGCTTTCCGTTACTGATTAACAACATAATGATATATTTGATATGTTACTCAGATGATTATAAGTGGTATCAACAGAAGCAAATATATTTCCTACGATCAAAATTTCTCATCGTTATCACGAGCACCCCCTTCCTCCAACCACACTTACCAAACAAAGTAAAATGTGTCCTCAAAGTTTGATTATGATCTTTACGTTGACAAATGTAAGATCGTAGTGCTAAATATTTCGAAATCTCGACACATAAAATTTTTTTTTTGCATCGAATCATGTTTCCGACCGGCATTGCGGACAATAGGTACAAATTGTTGACACCCATAGACTGGACATTACGTCGCCCCCATCGTGTAGCTCAATCGTTCGTCGTTCGAGGTTTAACAGAATTGAAACGAACGACGACATTTTGGATATCACTTCCTGGGTAACAATTCCTACATTTTGGATAACACTTCCTGGGTAACATAAGGGGCCAAGAGGAATAGATCGGAAACCACCGACAACACCAAAAAACTATTGAAACCACTAGCATACGTTAGTGACCGAATTAGGTAAAATCGGCCTCAATTTGGGTCTTGATAATCAAGATTAATGAAGTTTATAATGAATATGCATTAAATCCAATTCTAAAAACCATTTGAAAAAACGGGCTACTCGAAATTAATGGTTGAATAATGTTAAATCAACTCAATTTTATCATAAATGTGCATTTTTCGGATGTATAAGATTGTCATTCACGGAAATATAAGATTTAATGATGTTAAACCACATATTCCGTGTCAAACATGTATTTTTTCTAATAACGAGGCGGTAGAAAGGATCAAAGTGGTATCATTTGTCGTGTATTGGTATAACTTTGAGTTTGGCGGGATAGCTGAATTTTACTTGAGTTTTGGGGTGAATTTCTAAATTTGAGTGTTTGGAGTTTGAGATTTAGATGTGTTGTGGTGGGAATATTGATTTCAAGTTCATATTTAGCAAAATCTTAAAAAATCTCTTGAAATACATAAAATGGTAGGGATTAAGTGTTACCAGTAAGTGTTTAAGTGTTATCCGAAATGAATGATATGTTACATATTGCTTTTTACATGCTAGGGTTTCTAGGTTTAATTTTTGGGTTTAGGGTTTCAGGGTTAAGATTAAGGATTTACGACCCAAAAATTTGGCAATATGATATACAACTTATGATTTACAACTTATGATTTATAGGGTTTAGGGTTTAGGGTTCGGGGCCCAGGGTTTAGGGTTCATAGCTTAGAATTTAGGGTATACATTCTATAAAATGTTACTCGTGATTTAATATTGAACTTTGAACAATATCGTAATGAAATTCATAATGTTAGGTTCAATGAGATAAATATATTCCATGTTTTGGAATGGAAGACTATATAATCACATGACTAATGACTTCAGCATTCTACTTTTAACATCAACATTCGCATAACATGTCTTTGAAAGGAATTTGGTGGTTTAAATTCATCACATCATCTATTTCCATGAAGGACAATCTTAAACATCCGAAAAAAGTGCATTAATGAACGAAAATTGTTCGAATTAGTAATGTGGTAACTGTGAAACTATTATGTAGTATCGGTATCTACAAACGTGTTATAAATTGGGTTCATATTGTTAATTTTTGTCAGATATGTGGTATTATTTGCATGTGATGTGTTAATATTCTATGAAATTCCAGAACCTTCTAGAATGTTCTTCATGAAGTGTTTCTTTTGCATGTACATGTGTTAATTCTAACAGAAAGTGTGAATCATCTCAAAAACGTTTTAATTGGGAAAAAGCCAATTTTTGCATTATTTCATGAATAATATCAATATTTTTCGTTCATTATTAAGACTCATTATCAAATTAAGTTTATTTCACAATTTTTCGAGCATTAAAGTTGAGATTTCACCCCAATTTTCGAATATGTTTGAAGTATTAACATCAACAATTTTCTTTTATTATTAAGACCCATGAGAAATTGATGTCGATACCTTATTCGGTCAATAACGTCGAGATTTCTGTGGTTTTCAACTGTTTTTAGTGTCGTTGGCTTTTTTCATAACATTCATCGCGATCCATTGCTTGTGTACAAATTTGTTATTGACAATAAATGAAGCGTTAGTTTTTCTGAATGATTTGTTATGTTTGCGGCAATATTAGTTATGTACTATAACACTTGTGTTATAATTGTTGTATGAAGTGTTACACATGTAGCGTGTTAATTAGCAAACTTTTTAATCTTCGGTCTTATCCTATTTCTTCGTTATTCCATGTTAACATCAATAATTCTCGACGATTACTAAGATCCATGAACAAATTGAGTCGATTTCACATTATTCGGCCATTAAAGTAGAGATTTCACAAATTGAGTTTGAAATATTATTCCATTATAAATTTCAAAAAAATTCGTTGATTATGAAAATTTACGAGAAATTGAGGTCGACTTAACCTTATTCGGCCACTAATGTCGGAGATCCGACCGACTTCATTGATTTTTGGGTGTCATAGGTGATTTTCGATATATTTCTCTTAGTCTCTTGCTTGCTACCCATGAAGTGTTATCCAGAATGCATGAAGTGTTACCCAACGAGCGTTCAAACGCTTTAATAATTGCTCGCATCAAAATTCTTCTTTCTTCCACGATTAACATCAATAATTCTCGTTGATTATTAAAACTAATGATCAATTACATTTAAGTCCATATTTTCTCCTTTTTCAACGAGAATTTCGAATTGCATTTTTACATATTATTCCATTATAAACTTCGTATTTTTCGTTGTTTATTAACACCCATGAAAAATTGTCGTCAATTTAACCTTATTTGGTCATCAACGTCGAGATTGAGCTCCCTTTCGAACACAATTTTTGATTTTGAATTGAACATGATTTTTTGTTGTCGTTTGGGTGAGATGATGGCAAATATAAGTAATTTTCGCAACAAGGAGGGGCAAATGAGTCTTTTCCTTGCAAATGGGTCTTTAACTCTAAGAGAAACTTAAAATGAGTCATTATTTCTATTTTAAAACTTGTTGAGGCCTGAATTCTAGTGAAAGTATGCTAATGGGGCCTGAAACTTAATTAGCCCAAAAAAAAATAGCTCCATTAACCGGTTTTTAGCCAATTCCCTAAATTTTAGATGTATTTTGTCATTTTAATTTTTACATTCGGATTTCTCAACTATATGCTTATTTCTCCGCTATTACGGGTTCTCTATGGGTGCTATTATAAGTTCTCAGCTATAAAATTGGGAGCTACCCATATATAGTTGAGAACCCAAAGTGGTTAAGAATCCACTGTATACATGAGATCCTGACTACATAATCATTGTTCTCGCTCTTCAGCCCTTAAACACTTCTTCCTTGTTTGATATGTGGGTTTATATTTAGGATGATTTAAATTATCAAGGTTTATATTGTTGGAATTTGGGCTTTTAGGCCCAAATTGTGACGACCACGCCACCACCCCATTATAAGACACAAAATGCAAGTTCGAGAAAACAAATTCGTGTGAGTTCCATTTGAAAACTGTCAAAACACCTTGTACACAATCAATAAAACTCACAAGAGCACCAAACTCGTCAACCTTGAAAATATCCCCTTTCAAAATAACCCCCCACCATGCCCAACATAACTCATAACCGCAGCTCGACTCAACCATAAAAAGTACTAACGAACATATAGAGATATGTATATGTGTGTATATATATATATATATATAGTTGTCCCAGAATATAGTAAAACACACTCGAAACGATATATACAAGAAGAAAAACCAAACCAAAAATAAATGAGACTCGCTGGCCCACAAGTCGTCGTCCATGTACACGCCATCTCAAAAGTCAGCGGGAGCCCCAACAAGTAGCCTCGTAAAAAGGGTATCATATAGCATCATCGGGCTAACCTACAACACATTTGTTAATGTTGACATTGACAATGTGGACAGAGTATTTGAGTCAACATCGTGTGACTCGGACTTGGTCCAACCTTAATTTTTTCTTTCAAACCCAAAAACCGTTTACCCTATTATTGTGGCTTCATTTACGTGTGTGCAAGAGTTATTTACGAGCTGGACTTGTTCAAAGAGAGTGGAATGAAGTGGATATTAAAAATATACATCGTGATCAAACGAAGCAAAGTGCTTACTAAAAATAGAATAGATGGAGATCATGGCTGAACAATTCAAGTCACTTTCTCTGTAGTGGAATCATGGAAATCATGGAGAACGTGAAGAGGATTGGAATCGAAGAAATCAAGAGTATAAATAGAAGACTCCAATCTCGATTCAATGTGTGGTGAACGAGTAGAAAGAAACAACGAGAGAGCTCTCATTATATTATTTTTGTCAAACAGTTTTTGCCTAGTGTGTTTTACGTTTACATAGATCGTAGAGTTTCTATGTGGAGATTAGAAGAATCGTTAGATTCTTTGCTAGGCTATTTTTACTATCTTTGATAGTTGTTCTTTTTGTAATCCATTCTGGTAGTGGAATTTTGCCCTGAAGGCGCGTATCAAGTTGAATAATTTGCTGCGTATTTGTGTTTGAGTCGTTTTACTGCTTAGTTTAATTTTCGGATGTGCTTTTTTTGGTCCCGAGTGTTGTTTCAAAGGTCAACATTTCTATTTTTACTTTTAACTTAGCGATTTCCATATCATTTTACGGGACCACCCCCTTTCAAATTGGTATCAGAGCGACGCTTGATACACTATGCGTTTTTATCCTATTGATATGGATGCCCTAAGCTCAAATTATTTTGGCAAAGTTCCCGTCTTAGACGGATCTAACTATGCTTATTGGAAAATTGGAATGCGTCAATGCATAAAGTCTATTGACTCTCGTGCATGGGATTCGGTTCACAATTGTTATACCCCTCCCAAAACACGTCCTGATGCAGATGGGGAAGTGTTTGACAAACCCATTGCCGAATGGTCTGCTCTTGAAAGAGCAACAGCCGATTTTAATGAAAAAGCCTTACATGCTATCTTTCCATCGGTCGATATTTATATGATTAAAATCATTGAAAACTGTACCAATGTGAAACATGCATGAGACATGTTGCAAAGGTATTGTGAGGGTGATGCTAGTGTGATAGACACTAAGTTGCGACTTTTAAATAGCCAATTTGAAAATCTTTGCATGAGGGATGATGAAGATATTACTACCTAGTTTGAAAAACTTTTGAATATTTCTAGCGAGTGTCATAGCCTTGGTGAACCGATTTCAATCAAAGTTAAATTCTAAGGTTATTCGGTCACTAACTGAAAAGTTTAATGTGAAGGTGGCAGTGGTTGAGGAAGCGCACAATCTAGCCACACTCGACTTCAATACCCTGCTGAACATTTTGAAGAACCACGAGACCAATCTCGAAGTTTAGAAAAATACATCAAGGGGTAAAAGTCTTGCTCTAGTCTCTCATCCTTCAGGTGTTGAATCTTAGGTTGATCCTGCCAATGATCATGATATGGCTATGATAGTTAGAAAGTTCAAGAAGTTACTGAAAAATAAGAGGGAGTTGAATGTTGGTCCAACATTCAAGAATATTCACAACACTAAAGAGTCTTCATCTTCGTCTAATCGCCCTATCAACAGAAGAAATTCTGCTGATAAAGTGAAAGTTGACAAGCTTGACAGGGACTCTGTTCAATGTCATGCTTGCAAAGACTGGGGTCATTATGCAAATGAATGTGCTAATACTCTTCGCATGTATGGAAAATGTTATTGGGTAAGCCTTTCTGATGATGAAGAAGATGTGCCAGCTGGAGATACGCATCAGGTCGCCCAATGGATAAAAGTTCATAATCCAACCTTATCTGATAACGAAGATGAAGAACATCATACTGGATTTAATGCGGTAACAGATGTTAATCCAACATTGGATTCAACATCTGAAAACTATATTCTCTTTGATTATGATGAACCCAATAATTTTTGTGAATCTCTGATGTTAGATGATACGAGTGATCTTTTAGAACTTGCCGAGGATTGTGAATCAATGGAAGAAACTTACAAACAATTGTATGTAGAGTGGAAAAATCAACGAAGGCAAATCTCGAAACTGAAGGATTCCGTTCAAGTCTTGACTGATGAAAATCTTAACAACGAAGAGGTAATCAATAGCGTGGTTGATGGGATGAGCAAGATGGAAGCTTTATTGATCATGAAGGACAAAGAAATTGACAAGTTACAAACACAAGTCAACAAAGGTTCAGATACGTTTTCAAAAATGAATAAAGGCAAGTCAACACTTGATGAGGTACTTTCCTTCGGTAATACTTCTAAACATGGTTTAGGATTCAAATCACAACCTATTCTTCATACAAAAAATCTAAGCATTTTGCATCTAAGTCCGGGATTAGAAGTTTTAAATGTTATTTCTGTCTTAAACCTGGACATATCAAACATTTTTGCTGGAAACTGAAAGATGTGATTTCCAAAAAGCAAATGTTGACAGAAAAATCATCCAACATTGAGAAATCAGTGTTGCAGAGAATGTCTGGAGATATTGAAGACAACCTTAGTTCGAGTCAGAAGAAAGTTTGGGTAAAAAATAGAGCTTTTTGGAGTCCAACAGGTCAGAAGAAAGTTTGGGTAAAAAAGTCGTTACTTCAATATAATGTTGTTTACACGTCCTTAAAAGTTAATGTTTCAAGATCATGGTATTTTGACAGTGGCTGTTCATGCCATATGACTGGTAACAAAGATTTTCTTATATACTATACACCCTTAAGTAATGGTACAATTACTTTCAGTGGTGGAGCAAAAGGCAGAATACTCGGACGTGGGAAACTCAATGTTATTGGCTTTCCTGCCTAAGGAATGTCCTACATGTTGATGAACTTGTCGCTAATTTAATTAGCATAAGTCAATAATGTGTCGACAATCTTGAGGTAAGGTTCAATAGAGAATGCTGTGAGGTCTTTAATGACAAGAATGTGTGTGTGATGACAGGTAAAAAATCTAGTGATAATTGCTACCAAGTTGGAGATCATGATGAGAGAAAAGGGGTATGTAAACTCTCAAAAACCGAAGATGGTATTTTTCCATGGCACAATAAATTGGGCCATGTCAATTACAGAACCTTAGAACAATTGATTCGGCATGAGACAATTAGAGGAATTCCCAACCTAAAAGAATTTGGTAACATTGTTTGTGAACAATGTGTGAAAGGCAAGCAGAAGCATGCCAGTCATAATGTTGACCAACATATTGTTCAACATTTTAGAACTGTCCACTGTTTTCAGTTACTTCATAAGAATCTTACGGGTCATTATGGAAGTAGATAGTATAGGTGGTAGAAAACATGCTTTTGTCCTAGTTGATGACTTTTCGATGTTTTCATGGATATTTTTTCTTAGAGAGAAATCCAAAACTTTTGATTTTTTCAAAACTTTTTGTGCTATGATCAAAAATAATTTTTGTGCTCCCGATTTCCGTATAAGGTCTGATCATGGTAGAGAGTTTGAAAATCAATTTTTTAAAGATTTTTGTGATAAGAAGGATCTTATCCATGAGTTTTCTTCTCATACGACACCTCAACAAAATGGGGTAGTCGAAAGGAAGAATAGAACTCTTCAGTAAATGGCTCGTGTAATGCTCCAATCTAAGAGTCTTTCTAAAAGGTTCTGGGCTGAAGCACTGAACACGGCTTGTCATATCTCCAATAGAATTTTCGTCAAGGGACAAAGAAATCCTCTTTTGAAGGATACGAAACCAATAGTCAAATATTTTCATGTGTTTGGATGTTGCTATATGTTGAATGATCGTGAATATTTGACAAAATTTGATTCAAAAGTGACAAACGCATCTTATTGGGGTATTCTACTAACAGTCGAGCTTATCGAGTTTACAATCTTAGATTGAAAACTATTATGGAATCAGTGAATATAGTTTTTGATGATTCCACTGACCTTAGCAGAAATACTCCTCAAGTTGATATTGCAGATGTTGTTCCTACGGTTGGACGAGCATAGGATGTGGGAGCAAATAATGTTGCGCCAGCATCTGACTCAACATTAGCTCCTGAACAGGATATTGAAGATGAAACCTTGGATGTTCGAAGAGATCCTCCTCCTAGAATTCAAAAATCTCATCCATCTGATTAGATCATTGGAAGATTAGATGAAGGGCGGAAAACAAGGGATAAACCACGAAGAGACTACACAACAATGGTAAAAAAAATGTATGCATGACTTCTGTATATAGCGAGGTAAGGTTTAACTGGTTTGTATCTGAAATTGAACCTAAAAATATTCTTGAAGCCCTCAATGACAGTTTTTGGATCAATGCTATGTAAGAATAGCTTGTTCAATTTGATAAAAATCAGGTTTGAACTTTGGTTCCACGACCAAGTGACGGTAATGTCATTGGTACAAAGTGGATTTTCAAAAAGAAATCTGATGAATATGGAAATGTGATTAGGAATAAATCTCGTTTAGTTGCCCAAATCTATACCCAAGTTGAAGGAATAGATTTTGATGAAACATTTGGTCCTATAGCAAGGTTAGAATCAATAAGGCTTCTTCTTGCTATTACATGTTGGCTCAACATTATCCTAGACCAGATGGATGTAAATGGTGCATTCTTAAATGGCTTTATTGATAAAAAAATTTATGTTGATCAACCTAAAGGTTTTGAAGATCCTTATCATTTTGATCATGTGTTTAAACTGCAAAAAGGCCTTTATGGTCTAAAGGAAGCCCCTCGAGCTTGGTATGATAGACTTACTTCGTTTTTCTTAGACTTGGTTTTGTTAGAGAAGAAGCCGATAGAACTCTTTTAGGAAAAAGAGTTGGGAATAATGTGTTAATCTCTCAAATGTATGTTGATGATATAGTCTTTGGATCAACATCTCGATCTATGTCGGATCAATTTATCCTACTATGAATTCCATGTTTGAGATGAGTATGATCGGTGAACTAAAATTTTTCCTAGGTCTGCAGGTGAAACAAAGTAAAGACGACATTTTTATGTCTCAGAAGAAGTACGCGAAAAATACAGTGAAGAAATTTGGGTTAGATAATGCCCAGGTAATGCGAACTCCCATGGGATCTACACAGGAGGTAAGTAAAGATAATGTTGGGGAAAATGTTGATCTCACATTATATCGTTCAATGATATGAAGCTTATTATATCTTGTTGCTAGTAGACCAGACATAATGTATAGTGTTTATGTATGTTGAGCCACAACTTAGTCGTCTCATTGAACCAAGTTCGCGGGATCTCCACTTATCATGGTTGAGTTTCCACTGTGCATTTTCTTGGTGTGTGGATTTTTAGTCCCATTCCCCTTACTGCAGTGTTTAACTGTTCTCTAGTGATGCCTTTCGTCAAAGGATCTGCTATGTTCTCTTTAGACTTTACATAGTCAATTGAGATTATTCCATTAGAGATTAGTTGTCTTACGGTGTTATGTCTCCGAAGTATGTGCCGAGACTTACCGTTATACATACAACTCCGTGCCCTGTCGATAGCCGTCATGCTATCGCAGTGTATCATTATTGCTGGCACGGGTTTGTTCCAACAAGGAATATCCTCCAGAAAATTCCGAAGCCATTCAGCGTTCTTCGCCGGCTTTGTGCATGAACTCCGATTCCATCATTGATCGGGCTATGCACGTTTGCTTTGAGGATTTCCAAGAAACTGCTCCTCCACCGATGGTAAATACGTAACCACTCGTGGATTTGGAGTCTTTACTGTCAGATATCCAATTTGCATCGCAGTATCCTTCCAGAACTACGGGATATCTCGAATAGAGTATGCTATAGTTAATGGCGTACTTTAGATATCTTAGCACTCTCTTTAGTGCTATCCAATGGCTATTACCCGGATTAGTAATAAACCTGCTAAATTTACTCACTGAATATGCTATGTAAGGTCGAGTGCAGTTAGACAGATACATCAGACTGCCAATCACCCGAGCATATTCGAGTTGCGATATAGACTCTCCTTTATTTTTGACCAAATGTATATTAGTTTGTACAGGTGTCTCCTTTATTAGGCTCTCCATTCGATAGCATTGTCATATCGAATTTCTCGTGCCACTGTTTCGGCGCTTGTTTAAGCCCGTAAAGTGATTTCACGAGACGACATACTTTATTCTCTTGCCCGGGTGCTACAACCCCTTCGGGTTGTTTCATATATATTTCTTCTTCTAATTCCCCATTCAGGAATGCTGTCTTCACGTCCATTTGGTGTATCTCGAGATTATATAACGCTGCAATAGCAACAAGAACTCGAATGGACGTTATCCTTGTTACGGGCGAATATGTATCAAAGAAGTCATATCCTTCCTTTTGATTGAACCCCTTAGCGACTAATCGAGCTTTATATTTCTCGATCGATCCATCGGTCTTAATTTTCCTTTTCAGGATCCACTTACATCCCAGAGGTTTGCACCCTTTCGGGAGATCTACCAGTTCCCAGGTATGATTCTGCATGATGGACTCAATTTCGCTATTGATAGCTTCTTTCCAGAACGGTGCTCTGGACTGGACAAGGCTTCTTGCAATGTCTGGGATTCGTCGTCCATCATATACGTCAGAAAGTCTGGTCCAAATGATTTGGCCACTTTCTTTCTTTTACTCTGCCTCAGTTCCTCAACTTCTTGAGGTGAACTTTCAATGGCATCGTGAGTTCTTTTCACATAACTTATCTCCTTTCTTTCCTTATTTGGAAAGATATTTTTGAAGAATGCGGCGTTCCTCGACTCGATTATCATCCCTGCGTTCATGTGAGGGATATCTGATTTGTGTACCAGAAATCTGTATGCACTACTGTTATTAGCATATCCGATGAAAATGCAATCAACAGTCTTGGGTCCTATCTTAACCTGCTTCGGTTTAGGTACTTCGACCTTCGCTAGGCACCCCCACACTTTAAGGTAATCGTAGGTCGGCTTCCTACCTTTCCATAACTCATATGGAGTTTGGTCCCTCTTTTTGTGTGGTAACATATTAAGAATGCGGTTTGTAGTGAGAATTGCTTCCCCCCACAAGTTCTGTGGTAGCCCCGAACTGATCAACATCGCATTCATCATCTCCTTTAGAGATCTATTTTTGCGTTCTGCAACGCCGTTTGATTGAGGTGAATACGGCGCAGTAGTCTGATGAATAATGCCATGTACTTGGCAGAATTCTTCGAATGGCGCCACGTATTCTCCTCCTCTGTCACTTCGAATTATTTTTATTTTTAAGTCGAGTTGATTCTCAACTTCACTCTTATATCTCTTAAAGGCTTCAAGAGCTTCTTTGCCACTTAGAAGATATACGTAACAGAATCTTGTGCAGTCGTCAATAAAAGTAATAAAATACTTTTTCCCACCTCTAGTCTGCACGAACTTCAGATCACATATATCGGTATGGATCAATTCTAGAGGTGAACTACTTCTTTCCACGGAGGAGAATGGTGTTTTGACCATCTTTGCCTCAACGCAGACCTCACATATTTGTGAGTTGATTTCCGTTTGCGGAAGCATGTTTAAACTTATTAACTTTTTAAGTTTGCTTAAACCAACATGTCCCATTTTGTCATGCCACAAATTAGAACACTCAACCAAGTACGAAGAACGTGCTTTATTACTAGCGAGCTTAATCTCGCGTTTTATAGACATTACACTTAATTTAAAGAGCCCTTTTTCAAAGTAGCCCTTGCCTACGAAATGACCATTCTTGGTCAGTACATATTTATCGGCCTCAAACACTTGTCTAAATCCGGCTTGGCTCAGCAGGGAGCCAGAGACTAGATTTTTGCGGATGTTCGGGACATGCAACACATCCACTAGCGTCAGCTCTTTGCCCGAGGTCATCTTGAGGACCACCCTTCCCAATCCGACGATTGGTGAAGTCGCTGCCTTCCCCATATATAGCGTTCTTCCGGAAATCGGGATGTACTCGGAGAACATCTCTTTCTCGGAGCAGATATGGCGCGTTACTCCGGTGTCGATGTACCACGACCTGGGGTTCTCTACGACATTGGCTTCGTACACGACTGCAGCAAGGTCTAGCTCCGATAGATCTGATGCCAGCTTTGCCTCGGACAGGTGAGCCTGGTTCTTTTTGACCCTCTTTTTATGTCGGCAGTCTTTAGCCATGTGCCCGGGCTTGTCACAGTTGTAGCAGTTCCCTCTTATCTTGTTAGAGTTCGGCTTCTGCTGGTTCTGCGATGTATTTGCCTGCTTGCGTTTCTTGCCGATGCCCGACTCGGCCAAGTTCGCCCGTGCCTCTATGTTAGCCCTTTTGTTCTTGGCCTCGATTTTCTGGTTATCTTCCTCGATCCGAAGCCTCACGATCAGGTCCTCAAGCCCCATGTCCTTGCGTTTGTGCTTGAGGTAGTTCTTGAAATCCTTCCACAGAGGCGGTAGTTTCTCGATAATGGCAGCTACCTGGAAGGTTTCACTGATCTGCATGTTCTCCGCGTGTATATCGTGGATGATCAACTGCAGATCTCGGACTTGATCCAAAATCGGTTTTGAGTCCGTCATCTTATAGTCCAAGAACCGGCCGACTATGAATTTCTTCAGTCCGGCATCATCGGTCTTGTACTTCTTGTCCAACGAGTCCCACAACTCTTTCGCAGTCGTAGCTACTGCATAGACGTTGTATAGGGAGTCGTCGAGAGCGTTCAGGATATAGTTACGTCACATGAAGTCGTTCTGCTTCCATGCGTCTAACACGACCTTTTCGTGGTCGTATAGCTCGTTCGCTTCAGGAGCCTCATCATCCGCCTCGTTAGGTGCGGGTTCCGTCACCTTCGGTGGGAGCTCCTTCAGGAAGCGGACCATGTTCAGGGTCGTCAGGTAGAACATCATTTTCTGCTGCCAACGCTTGAACTCGGTCCCGTTAAACTTCGCCGGTCTCTCGGCATGCCTGCTGCCGGTTACGGGTAGCGGTAGTGCAATTGGAATGGTTGCCATCGATCAGACAGAATAACGTCTTACGATTGTTAGTTCCGGTGTATATCGTCTGGTCGGTGGCTGCAAAAAACTCGAACAAAATTTTCGTTAGAGTCGAAGTCGAGGCACGTACTACGTACGATGTCCGTAAGACGTTATTGCCCTGTATTTCAGTGCCTCGGGTTATTGCAATCCGTCCCGAAGATACAACGACTTCAGAATTTTGCACGTTGCACAACGATACAAATTATCGGCGAATCTACTCAAAGACTCGAGCCTTTCTTGCTTTGATTTTACTTTGGACTGTGTATGAACTATCTCTAGAATGCTGGGGTCGATTGAATCATTTTTCCAATTCTGCAGGGGCCTATTTATAGCTGGCGAAACTTTCTGGGGTCATTCACGGAGCGTTGCAACTGTTGGGTCTTTTTGACAGTTTCTGAAACTTTGACTGGGGGCCATTCTGCGAATAGATGCAACTTTTGGGCCCAATCGTCAACATTTACTTCTTGACCCAACGGTTCGGTCCGAACCGCTCCGTTCGACCCGGTTCACGAACCATCGTGACCCAACGGATCCGCACACGTCATCGTCGTCCCTCAGTGCTTGCGTCAGCGCCACGTCAGCTTCATTTGTACACGTGTCCTCTGACACGTCAGCATCACTTGCCACGTCAGCGGGACCGCCACGTCACCGGTGACATCACCGCCGCAGCCTCACTGGAATATAAAATTAAGGGCTCCTCAAAGCTCCTCGCTCCGATGCGCCGTGCTAAGTGCGCCTCAAAACGCCCACTGCGCCCTTGGCACGGCTCGGGTCGGTGTCGGGCCAGGGCCAGGGCTCGGCGTGGGCTCGGGTTCGGCGGTGCGGGGCACCGCCTCGCACTTGGGCTATAATCGGGTCCAAAATCTCCCCACAAGCCCACAAGCCCATAACCCACCAACCACTTGGGCAAGCCATTTGAGTAGCCCATGTAGGGAGACTCCTTATAAACAAGTGAAAAAGTGATGAAGTTTTCAATGTGGGACAACAACATGTCCCTTATATAATATATATTTCATCTCTATATTAGGCCAAGTTCGAAATTAATTTCTCATTCACCCGACATCGGTTTTGAGCCAATATATTCGATAAATTCCCTCGAAACGTAGAATTTGAATCTTTCATCAATTTTGGGTTTCGACGTACGACGACTTCTCGATTTAATTAAAATCGGTTAAGTTTTTATTTATTGGGTCTAAACTCTATTTGGGCCTATAGCCCAAAATTCCAACACTATTTTAAGTTTAACAAAATTATCAATTTTAACTGGATCACTAAATTGTGATAGAAGAATTAGTGGTGGTAGTAATTTGGGCAAATGAGGGTTTCTCTACCTACCTGTAAACATAACTTTGGGCAAATGAGGATTTTCTCTACCTAGCTGTAACCATAACTTAACAACCATTTCGTCGTCATTACCTAAACTCTCTAAAATATAATTTGTGTAACACGAATGAAAGCATATACTACATTCACCTCTCCTTCGACGTAAAGATCATGTTCGTGATATGACATCGGAATGCTATATGAGGATGATGCGCATTTTTGCATTATTTCATCGGATGTTTCGAATGAGAATCTACATTTATGAGGTATTAATTGATTATTTAATTTAGTTTATTTTTCTTTGCTTCCGGTAAAAAATAAATAAATAAAACTCGTATGTCTCCAGTTAAATCTCTGATTCTCATTGGATAAGACAAGAACGTCACCACAGATTATTCCTCACACAAAAAGACGTTTATAAAGCATTAGGACTCTCGAAGAGTGTTAGATGTCTATTATGACTTATCTAATGAAGACTTTACGGCTGTGTTTAATTTATAAGATAAGAAAATCCTATATAATTTTGTCTTCAGATAATAACATGGGTTCTTATAATAATCTTGATTGAACAGTTTTTATTGTCTTTCACTTTGTTATTACAAGGTTTTTTTTTTCAAAAATAATGCATTTTCCAAAAAAAACATTTCCAAAATAGGTTCGGTTCAAAATTACTTTCAAAAATAGGTTAATGCGTCAATGGACCGACGCATTATGAAAGCGTCGTAAGGCCTAACGCGTTCTGAAAGCCTTCAATTTTATTTATTTTTTTGAAGTCATGAAAGCGCCACAGCGCTTTTACCTCTCTTTTTTCAATTCATTTTCTTTTCTAAAGCTAGTGGAATATTTCGCTCTTTATTGTTTGTTTATTTTTTTTCTCTTTTTTCTTGCAATTATTATTGTTTTACATCTCATATTTTATTGTATTTTTGTTATTTTGAATGCTCGCCGCCAGAAGACACCATAGCCAAAGTAATTAAAGTTGTAATATCGAAAAACGACACTATATGCTCATAGCTCCGGGATGTGTTAATAACATTTTTTTCGGGATCATAGCCCCGGAACGTGCAGGAAACAAAAATAAAGGAATAATGTTCTAAGGCGGACGTAATTTCGGTGAAGTTGGTGTTTTAAAACCAAAACACTCGTGGCTTCCGCGGGGGGTTTTAAAATCATTTTAACACCACGAATGTCACGTAAGTTTTTCGATTTTCGCACGTCCAGCGGTTATGATCCCGAAAAAAATTATTATTTTACCCCAAGGCTATGAGCATATAGTGTCGTTTTCGATTTTATAAGTTTAATTATTTCAACTATGGTGTTTTATGAGGGATTATTTAATTAAATGGCCTTTGACTGGGTCAATTTTAAAAAAATGACCTCCATAAGTTTGAAGTCTATTCTACCCTTACTAACTCAGGAAAAAAGACGTCTTTACCCTTATTTAACCCATTCAACTACTCAAAGTAAAATTAATTAGGGGCATGGTACCCGCACACAAGGGCATGGTACCCGCACACAAGGGGCATAGTACCCGCACACAAGGGGCATGGTACAAGGGGCATGGTACCCGCACACAAGGGCATGGTACCCGCACACAAGGGGCATGGTACCCGCACACAAGGGCATGGTACCCGCACACAAGGGGCATGGTACAAGGGGCATGGTACCCGCACACAAGGGAATGGTACCCGCACACAAGGGGCATGGTACCCGCACATAAGGGGCATGGTACCCGCACACAAGGGCATGGTACCCGCACACAAAGGGCATGGTACCCGCACACAAAGGGCATGGTACCCGCACACAAGGGCATGGTACCCGCACACAAGGGGCATGATACAAGGGGCATGGTACCCGCACACAAGGGCATGGTACCCGCACACAAGGGGCATAGTACCCGCACACAAGGGGCATGGTACCCGCACACAAGCGGCATGGTACAAGGGGCATGGTACCCGCACACAAAGGTATGGTACCCGCACACAAGGGGCATGGTACCCGCACACAAGGGCATGGTACCCGCACACAAGGGGCATGGTACAACGGGCATGGTACCCGCACACAAGGGGCATGGTACCCGCACACAAGGGGCATGGTACAAGGGGCATGGTACCCGCACACAAGGGGCATGGTACAAGGGGCATGGTACCCGCACACAAGGGCATGGTACCCGCACACAAGGGGCATGGTACCCGCACACTAAATTTCCATTTAACCAATAAATTTCCATGTCTATTACATTATACGTACCAATACAACATACAACATACCGAATTTTCATATCAATTACACATAACCACATGTAAATTTTCAAGATATATATATATATATATCGTAACATATATAACACATAAATTGAGGCGTACGCGTGATTGCTTTTGCCCAAAGAACACAATATTTATCGTATATTTGTCGTGACATAGAGCATCGTTGATTGCAATTATCGTGACTCATAACCACATTAAAATTGCATGACACATACAAAACCTTAAGAAGCCACTATTAATAGTCCTCTTGAGCTCTTTATTAGTAAAGCCACCGCCTAAAGCACAAGAGAAGTAAAGTTTGGCATCGGCTGTTGGGCTTCATTTTCTTAAAGAACATATGCAAGTCTTAATATTTGTCATAGAATAATAATATATGATTCCTAAAACAACGTGATCTATATAGCCTTTGCTGTAATTTAAAAATGATACGCTATTATTATCTTTGTTATACTTCAATTGGATTTTTTTTTTATAAAACTTATTCCCTTGCTCGTAAGATTAGTGTGAAGCATAAACACATTTAACGCATGATCTTTAATCATCTAACATTTACCTTCTTTTGTTCCTTCCATGTCTTTTCTCCTACTTGACCCTTTAACCCTCTTGATCGATTAGGATACGCTAAAACCGCTACACTTATATTATTACTATTATTATCACAATAATGGTAAGGAAAATTTGTCCTCCCATAATATGTTAAAAGATCAATGTCACGTAGGATCCAAGATACAAGCACAACACAGACGAGAGAACAACACAATTATCAAGACATTCGTTAAGTAACTGTTTCCTGACATAAATGCATGCAATGAGCAGCTAATCTCACAAACATAAATGTATGATCTTCAGCGCATGAATCCCGAACATGGGATCACGGTACCCGCACACAACGTAGGGGACCCGCGCATAAACGCAGGGGACCCGCGCATAAAAGCAGGGGTCCATGCGCATGGGACCGACACGTATTGCGCATGGCACCCGCACCTATATCTCATGGTACCCGCACCTATATCGCATGGTACCCGCACGCAGGGGTCCCATTTTCAGGTCCGAATTCTCGTAATAACCACTGAAATATCGCTACTCTGGCTAGTACACGTGATCTAATAAATAACACATACATTTTAGGGGGTAATGGACTGAAAATTCACCATTTTCGACGTTAAAATTGCAGTTTTCATGTAACGAATGCTTATTGATAAATATGCTGAAATGCTTGCTGTTTTCTTGGTTTGAGAAGTTGTTTTCCGGCACTAAACGAAGAGAACAGCTCGCGTCGCTTTAGGTTTGTGAGAGAGGTGTGTGTGGTTATCCTTTGTTCTTTAAAATGGAGAAAATAATGCATTCATATCGATTGTAAGGTTATGGTTAAAGAGGGATATGGACCCATGTTCAGTCAGTTATTGAATCTGTACGGCGGCCATTTTTTCGTTTTTTTTATTTTTTATTTTAATGAGTTAAGTATGAGAATTAGTTAATATGGTTAACGTTTAAACAAAGTGAGGGCTATTGACCAAAAAAAATCGTCAACGAGGCCATTTTTTTAAAATTGACCCAGTCAAAGGCCATTTTTTTAAAAGACCGTTTTATGAGGGTGAGCATTCCAAAATAACAAAAATACAATTAAAAATGAGATAAAAAAAAACAAAATATATATAGATATAGAATAATAATTGCAGAAAACAGAAAAAATAAAACAAAAATTAAAGAGAGAAATATGCACTAGCTATAGAAAACAAATTAATATAAAAAAAGAAGCTAAAAGCGCCACTAGATGTGGCACTTTTATGAAATAAAAAAAAGTAAAATAAACTTTCAGAACACGTCCAGCCTTATGACGCTTTAAGAATGCATCAAGTCCATTTACGCGTTAACCTATTTTTGAAAGGGATTTCGAAGGGAACCTTTTTTGTAATGTTTTTTGCAAAATGAATTATTTTTTAAAAAAAAAAAAAAAAAAAAACTCACTACAAGTACATTGTATAGGATTATTTTATGTCAAATCAACCTATTAATTTATCTTTCTAACCCCTGATTCATAAAAATGAAGGTATTTACTTCTCTCTTTCTTGTTTGTTTCGTTGCAAACATTTGTTTCACTCCATTTCATGGCAACAACTTTTCTAAATAAAAAAATCGGATCTAAAACCACGGCTAGGTAACCTTAAATCACAGACGAAAACGAGCAGGCGACTCACGTTCTAGGCTGTTCAGCTTGGACAAAGTCGATGTTTTCAAGGTGGGATTTGGAAGAAGACCAAACACGGTCACCATGATCTCTCGTAAGACCGTATTCCCGAGCAGGTAAAAAGATAATATTGATCAAATTTCAATGAACAAAATGAGAATATTATACGATTAATTCAAAGAAAAAATAAGGGTCACTTACCCAACCATAATAGCATAAGGAAGAGCCAAACAAATGAACTTAGAGAGATCTACATAGGGGCAATTTCGTTTCAGGCCCTATTATAGTTTTAAAATAGGATTCAGACCATGTCAGAGAAAAAATAAATGTTAAAGACCCATTTCGCTGAAACTTTAGGATAAAGGACTCAAACTTCGAACTGACCAAAATACTCTTACAAAAGATTTTATAAGAAGTGGCACTGAAAGCGACTTTTTTGTTATTATCTTACGCTATTTTGTCATCACACACACACACACACACATATATATATATATAAAGTGTTATTATATGTCAATAATGCGTTCATGTATGGTTAATAAGTGGTACAATACACAAAAATTAACTTTTGACGATCGAAATTTTCCGAATATTTCATATTCATTCGCACAACATCGTCCCTGCAACAAATCGAATTCGACGTGCCCTCGACGGTTTTTTCTGATCTTTACGTCATCGAATGTAATATTTGAGATGCGAATTTTTTTAAATTTCTAACGCGATTAAGGAAAAATAATTTTGGATTGAATCATATTTTCGGCCGAAATTGCAGCTACTGTGTATATATTCGAGTGACCATAGCCTGAATATTACGTTGCGCCATTGTATTAGCTTAATCGCTCGTCGTTCAAGGTTAACGGAATTGAAAATGAAATCGACGGAAAAATTTTGCATAAATCGTTTTTCGTTAAAGTGGTATGAATTAAAAAGCATTTGTCATTGCAAAATAAATAAGAGGTATTCCATGTGAAACATGTAAACCTATATTTTTTAAAAGGTACCAGAAATGGTTTAAGTGGTATTCATTGTCATTTATTCGGTATAGTTTTGAGATTGAGGATTTAGGTGGAATTCCTGAATTTGACTGGGTTTGGGCGGAATTTTGAAATTATTCGGAAAAAAGTGAATTAACACGCTTGTTGGATAACACTTCTTGCATTCTGGGTAACAATTCATATAGTGTGTGTAACACTTCCTGGGTAAAAAGCATGCGCGCAAGAGGAATAGATCGAAAATCGCCGATAACACCAAAAAATGTTGGAACTATTGGCATATCTGACTTTGGTGACCGAATAAGGTTAAATCGACCTCAATTTGGGTCTTGATAATCAAGAAAGTTTATGGAGTTTATAATGGAATATTGTATTAATCTCAATCATTAAATTCCGTTGAAAAAACGAGGGGAACTCGAAATTATTGGCTGGATAATGTTAAATCAACTCATATTTATCACGATGCTTAAATATCAACGAGAACTATTGACAAATACGATGAGTCTTGGACATTTTCGAACTGAGTAACATTTTCGTCAATAAATATAACACATGTACATGCAAGAAAAATACTTCAATAAGAACATTCTAGAAGGTTCTGGATTAGCATGGAACATCACCATATTACCTACAAATAATACTACATGGCTGATTGTAAATAACAATACCAACACAGCTTTTAACGATTCTCTAAATTCTTGTACCGCATAATAGGTCCCCGGTACCACAACAATAATTCGATTAATTTTGTTCATAAATGTGCTTTTTTCAGGTGTATACGATTGTCATTCATGGAAATATAAGATTTGATGATGTTAAACCATCATATTTCTTTAAAAGACACATTCTTCAAATGTTAATGTTATTAGTCGAATTTGAAGTTATTAGTCATGTAAACATATGGTCCTAGTTAGGGATTTGGGGTTTGAGATTTATATGTGGTGTGGTGGAAAATTTGGGGTTTGATATTTATATGTGGTGTGGCGGAAATCTTGATTTCGAGTTGATATTTGGCAGAATCTTAGAAGTTCTCTTGAAATACATAAAATGGTACTAGTAATGGATTAAACATTACCAGTAGGTGTTTAAGTGCTATACGGAATGGATGATCTGTTACAAATTGCAATTTATGTGTCAGGGTTTCTAGGTTTACTTTTTGGGTTTAGGGTTTCAGGGTTAAGATTAAGGATTTACGACACAAAAATTTGGTAATATTATGTACAACTTGTTATTTATAGGAACAACAAAAAAAATTCGGGTTTTGGGTTTTGGGTTTAGGGTTTAGGGTTCGGGGCCTAGGGTTTAGGGTTCGGAGCTTAGGGTTCGGGGCTTAGGGTTTAGGGAATATGGTCTATCAAATGTTATTCATGATTTAATGTTGAAATTTGAACGAGCTTGTGATGAAATTCGTAAAGTTATGTTCATTTAGATTGATATAGTCTATGTTTTGGAATGAAAGAGTATATGTTTACATGGCTAATGACTTCAACATTGTACTTTCCACATCTAACGTGATTTGTAAAGAAATTTGGTGCTTTAGCTTCATCATATCATCTATTTCCATGAATGTCAATCTTATAGATCCGAGAAAAAGTGCATTTATGAACAAAATCAATCGAATTAGTAATGTGGTACTGAGAAGATATTATGTAGTACCAATATCTACAATTGTTATTGAGTTCATATTGTTATTTATTATCAGACATGTGGTATAATTTGAAGGCAATGTGGTAATATCAGTCATTATCCTATTAATTTCTCTGACAATCTAAAACCTTCTAGAACGTTCTTACTGAAGCGTTTTCTTTTGATGTGTATGTGTTATAATCAGTGCATAAAGTGTTATTACGCTCGAAAATATTTCAATTTTGTGGAAAACTAATTTTCGCATTATTCCATAATTAACATCAATAATTTCCTCACATTATTAAGAGTTGTAATAAAGTTGAGTTGATTTCACGATTTTTTACCATTAAAGTTGATGTTTCACCTCGAGATTTTTGAATTGGTTTGAAGTATTATTTCATTATCAAATTTAAAAATTTTCCAAATGAGAAATTGAGGTCGATTTAACTTTATTCGTTCACTAAATTCGGAGATCCCAACGGTTCATTGATTTTTGGGTGTCGTCGGTTGTTTTTATCTATTCCTCTTAGCCTCTTGCTTGTTATCCAAGAAATGTTACTCAGAATGCATGAACTGTTACGGAGAATAAATGAAGTGTTACCACGAGCTTTATAATTAAAAAAACGTTTGAATCTTATGTCTCATCAAAATTATTCGATATTCCATGATTATTATTAATAATCTCCTTCTATTACAGAGACTCATGATCAAATTGAGTTGAATCCACCTTATTTGGCCGTTAAACTCGAGATTTCACCCGTTTTTCAACGAGATTTTCGAAGTGTATTTAATGCAATATTCCACGATAAACTTCATATTTTTCGTTCATTACATGAGAAATTGACGTCGATTTCACCTTATCATGTCCCTTGTGTCAGAGATTCGAGCGGATTCAGTGTTTTTGGGTGTTGGCGGTTGTTTCCGATCTAGCCCTCTTTGCCTTTACTTGTGTACAGGATGTGTTATTTACTGGTGACGAGTCGTTATTTTTTTCTAATTATGTGTTCGTTTTGCGGCAACATTTGTTATAAATTACAAAGCATGTGGTCTTTGTGTTGCATGAACTGTTACCTAGAAAACATGAAGTGTTACCCGCTAAGCGTTTTAATTAGCAAACGACTCAATCTTATGTACCATCAAAATTCTTCGTTATACCATGATAAGCATTAATAATTCCCTTCAATTACTAAGACTCATGATCAAATTGAGTCGAATCCAACATATTTGGCCATTAAAATCGAGATTTCACCCGTTTCAATTTGCTACATGATTTTTAGACGAAAATTCATTACAAAGCTTAGATCTTACGTCGTCGAACATTAATGTCGTGGTTTTCCTCGATTACTAAGATCCATATGCAAATTGAGATCGAATTCTCCTTATTTAATCATCAACGTGAAGATGAAATTCTTGGTTTTGGTCGCTTGATAATGACGATGCATACTCTCGTAATATTCGTGTATATGAAGGGTAATTTACAATGGCATTTTAAGTAATTTTCTGACGTATTAAGGGTATATTAGACATTTAATCGCAAATGAGTCATTATCTCTAATGAAAGTTTAAACTGGATCATTCACTATATTTTAAAACATTATGGGGTCAAATTTCTAAAGAAACTTTATTAAGCATAGAACCATAATTTAGCCTCCTCCACAGACAAGCGCTTCTCACGTCTTCTTACACGCGGACACAAGGTGATGTATAGCACCAAAAAACAAATCGTTTGGCCAATACGAACCAAAAATCAAAACCTAGATCTGAAGTTTGCGAGCGACACACGTTCGCCAATTGCTACCTCACAGTTGTTTAGTGTGTCATATTAGTGACTGAAATCTATCCCCCACATAGATACTATCTTCATATGATATCTACCTCTTTTAGTGTCTTGAGTGAAACAGAGCTCATTCACATGATGCCTCTTCGATCCGCTCTCCTTTTAAGGGCTTGAATTGCGCACCTGATGTCTTTTGATCCCAGCAAGAAACACCAATTAAATGTCTGTAGTGCTTTCTATTTCACCGATCTTGCAAACTGCTGTTTCGACATTTGACTTTGCTGGCAATCAGGAATTAGGTTTTGGGTGGAGTATTAGCTTCTCTTTTGTGTGTATGTGTATGCCCCTGAGACTGCATCGGGAAAATTAGTAGCAGCTGTAACTGTGCCGACGAAGTTTGTTATATATTTTAGTGTAATTGGGAATAAAGTGTACACGAGTTAGGAGGTGCGGAGTACATGCTCGGATAATGCTTTTTTCGGAACCCAAAACCAAGCGGAGGTCAAGAGGCAGCGCCCCTAGTGGCGGTCTCGCTGGCCAATCAACGGGTGGGGTCAACAGGCAGCGCTCCTGCGGGGTGCAGGGTGCGGGGCAGCGCCCCGTCCTGAAGGGGCACCACCCTCACAACATGCACTCATCCTCTGCCGCATGCACCCGAAGGGGTGTGTATAAACCATAAAGGGTATGTGGTTCGAAAAGGTGGTATATGTTGGTAAACAGACATCAACTTTAAAGGTGTTGTGTCCACTAACGAATGGACACAACTGGTCGGATCTTGTGTTTTAAAAAAGTGACGAGACATACAACAAAAGCACATTGAATTCACAAACACTTCTGCGAAAATCTCTTACTCTTATCACGAGACAAATTTGGTGAAACCGTAAGGGTTCGAAATATTGTCTTTGAAAAGTGATTCCAAAAACACGATTCTGGAGAACATCCGATCATACAAATCGGAAACCTTACCATCAAAGTTAACTTTCTTCAGATCTCGAGCCTCGATGAAAGATTCGCCAGCCAATGTCTATTTTTCTCACGTTTTAATCGCTGGTTATTTTATTTCTTCAGCTGCAACGGAGGCCTTTTTGGTCATTTAGAATTAATAGATGGATTGGGATAAATAATCTAGCACAAGCCCCTATGATAATTTATCTGTATAGTCATGGGCTGTATACATATGGCCCTTTTGACAAATGAAAAAGATTATCCCAGATAAAATAAGCTTTATCTTAACTTATCGAGCAAACTGAACGCAGCCTACAATGATTGTGAAAATAGTTCATTTTATAATATCTTAGAGAGATACGTTGATCAAATTGGTGGATTTTGAAGTCGACTTGTCATTGGCCGCAAGGCTTATTTACTCGTGGAGTATCAATGATCATATGATTTACTGTAGTAGTGTGCACGAAAGTTAGACTGAAGGATTCATTATGAGAGTGGACTTAGGGGTGGGTCAAGATCTATCACAAGTTTTGGTAGGCACGAGAGTATGAGGGGTGTGTGGATCGGCATCAGAAGTCAAATTTGTTGTAGTAGTGTTTAGTGAGAATGATTTATAATCTTGCATGTTATCGAGAAATGTGTCTAATGGGAACGTGGATATCTAGATTATAAGTTTCTTACCAAAGCAGTTAAACCGACTCAATTTTACATGAAACGTTGTTTGGTGATCTCGCATATCACGGTTTATCAGTGACCATGACTTGCACATGATCAAGACACCATGTGAAGGTTTATTATACCAACTACGATAATCAATAGTCGACGTCGTGAAATGTATGTCTGAATCAAGCTGTGCCCAATGGGATAAAATCGGACGACGACCGTTGGACTAATAATCAAATGGAATAAGCTACGATTGGGTTTTGGGCTTTCGAAGCACATAAACGTAAATGATTTTCCCAGCAAATCATGTCGAATAACCTACGGCTTCCATCACATATAATTTGTCGAACTCAAACAAGACATTTACTCTCAAACCATATTTAAACAAGGGCTAAATTACATTCAATATACCACCTCATAGAGCTCCCGATCTTTAGGGATTAGTATAGACTCTGAATTGAGATGCTCAGCCTTTCCAAAATCATCCAAAGTAACTAACACTATACATCATCGAAGTACTTCTCTTCGGCGTCCCGATTGGCTTCTTTGATCCAGTGATCATCTAAAGTCACGTCCTCATCGATCCTCTTGTAATCCATGTACTGGTGGTCTTCCCCAGACAAAAACTTCTGCTGCATTATATAAGTCAATTGCCCCATCCGCTCGTTCGTTTCCTCGCCCGACAACCCGTTCCCGCCCGCGGGTCGTCGAACCCCCGCCGCCCCGTGCTGCTGCCCGTTTTCGATATTCTGGGTGGTGGTCGCCTACAGAGTAAAGAAAGAATCAGAACCTTGTTCACCTTTTTCTTACCGAGACAAACAGCAGCTCTCCAACATGTAATATTATGAAGGTTATTAACTACTTTCTTCGTCCCGTTAGTTAGTTTAGGAGGTGGCACTTTCAGGACACACAACTTTGAAAGCTGCGATTTTGAGGACATTGACTTTCAAAATTGAAGCAAATGAAGGACACAGTGCGTCGGAAAACCTAATTTTTGGCAGGAAATTCGACACATGGTCTGCACATGCGAAACGATTTTTGGGGACAAATCCTATGTGCGCGCCGGAGTTGCTTATTTGGGGCGTGACAGTTTCAAAACACCCAACTTATGGGGTTGCAATCTAAGGACACTAATTTTCAAAATTGAAGCGATTTAATGACACGATTAGGTTTCTGACACTGTGTCCTTAAAATTGCATCAATTTTTGAAAATTTGTGTCCTCAAATTGCAAGTGTTCTGAAAGTTCCACCCCCTAAGTTACGGTACCAGAAAAAAAATAGTCAACCCATATTATAAATGTAAGATTGATATTTACCTCGGGATTCGGATTTGCCCGTGAACCATCATCGAAGCTCCCAAATGCAGTCACTTCCTTCTCCTCTTCCTCACCATCACTATCCACCATTGCTTCAACTAAGCTCTCCTTTTCTCCATCTTCCTCTTCTTCACTTTCCCTTTCTTCTTCTTCTTCTTCTTCCTCCTCTCGTACTGCTTCTACTTCATTACCAACCCAATCGCTCTGAGCAACACCAAGCCTCTGCTGCTCACCTCTGATCTTCTCCACCAAGAAAGCCTCCTCGCACCGCCTCATGAGGGTCTCGGACCACCGCTCACCGGGCCGGGCCATCCTCCGCCCGCTCTGGTCCTGAAACTTGCCCAGAAGCTCGTGGTGGAGGTAGGGTTCCCTCTCCCTCATTGAGTCCTCGGAGAAGTAGTGGCCTTCGGCTACCAGCTTGTCCATGTAAGCGAGCCTTCGGTTCTTTATCCTAGCGGACCGAGACTTCTTTTCTTGCTCCGTGGGGTTTATCGTGCTGCGAAGGTTGTTCAGGTGCCAGTTGACCTCGTAATCGTGCTTTAATACGTCGAATCGTTCGAGTTCTTCGAGCGACAGTCTCGATCCATAACGCTCTGAAGCCACCGTAATGAAAGAGGCATGTTCATTTAACAAATCGATCAATTATTGATAATAAATCACACAAGCACGTATGTGCAGAATTCGTTAGTAAATACGCAGCGACTGAAAGCAATAAGGGTGCGTTTGGATTCGTGTATTTGAATTGAAATCCGTGATTTCAAATTATAAATTTCAAAATCCTAATTTCAAATCCAAATCCACTGGCAAACGTTAGGATTTCGGAATACGGATTTCAAAATGGAGCTCGAGCTCGAGCTCCAACTCATGAAGCTCGTCGAGCTCGAGCTCGACCTCCAACTTTTTATTAAAATTAAAATGCACAAAAATAAAATAAGCTCGTGAGTCGGCTCGCGAGCTTTCGATCATCGTTCGTCGAGCTTAAGCCAACCTATTCTCGAACCAACTTGACGTCTTACGTAGAGCTCGTGAGTCGGCTCGACTCATCATTCGTTGAGCTCGAGCCGAGCTTTTGTCGAACCGGCTCGATTCGTCGTTCGTCGAGCTCGAGCCGCCTCATCGAGCACGCGAGTCGGCTCGACTCATCGTTCACTCATAATTGTTGTTATTATTATTATTATTATTATTATTTACGAAAATCGTTATAGGTTTTTGGATTTCGAAATCAGACCACTTGTGGTCGAATTTCAAATCCATCAAACAACAAAGGGTTTGAATTCTCCTCGGATTTGGAAGAAATAGAAATCCAAATCCGAACGGTTGCCAAACAGGTGATTTGGATGAAATCCGGATTTCAAATCGAAATCCACTAATCCAAACGGAGCATAAACAAATTTTACTCAAATACGTACTCAGAAAAGTCAATAACATCTGAAGATATCAGTAATCAGGCACTTAGGAAACCACGGAAAACAGATTGAAACATCTGAAGAAATCAGTAATCAGACATCTGAAGAAATCAGTAATCAGTCAAGAACATCAGAAGAAAAAATCAGTAATCACACTTATCAAACCACGGAAAATAGATTGAAACAAGCTGCGATCCTATTCGAAAATTCTAACACATGTTTCGTTTACACTACCTCCACAAACGATTTGAAAATTTAAATCAATGATCAATTTCGAGCTTCACGTGCTTAGGAAATAAAAGGTTGGGAAACGAAATTACCAAGGAAAACGGCGGCGTCGGTGGAGAGAAGGTCGAGAAGCAGGGACTTGCGGCGTGAGGGGTCGGCAGCTGCGGAGGGTTGTACCTTGCGTGGAAAGTACAAGTCGTCGAGCAGAGAGAGTCTCTCTGCGATGCTTTCCTTTGCTTCGTTTCCCATCTGCTCCTTGCTGTTGCTTGATGATTCAGCCATTTTCGTTGCGGAAATCGGTAAGAAACGGAAACAATTTATCAAGGAATGAAGTTCGGACGTATATATGGGTCGGGCCGCCGTATCTCGCGGTTCTGGTTAATGGGTTATTTTAGAAGCAAAATAGTATTTTAATGGACTAAGGGGTTTTTGTTTGAAATAATCCAACATGTGTGAGTATCATCGTGATGCGGATCAAGGTGATATGTTACATCATGTTTGTTTTGTGGTGATATTACATTTTGAATATTGAAGTTGTGTTTGTTTAATCACACTCATGTGTGAAGTGATGTTGTGTAAATGTCATATTTAACACTATTTATATTATGTCGGTAAAGTGGGTTAATATGATCATTTTGATATGATATTTTACGTGATAATGATTAATGTTATGATATTAAATATTACTTTTTTACACATTATGTATAAGTATTTCATAAAATTATTCAATATAATTCTCTTATTTTTTTAAAAGCTTTAAACAATATTTTAAATCATATATAAGTATATTAGATGTAGTTTTTCCATATAATTATTTTTATTTTTTTAAGCATTACATTTTTTTTTAAGATTAAATATGTTAGTATGAAAATAAAAATATGAATAAGGGTATACAAGGAATGAATGATAAAATATAAATGGTAATTTTGTCCATAAAAGAATAGAAATATCACTTTCTCAAGGTGATAGAGGATCACCTTGCATTTTAGGAGTGATCCAATGGTTAGATCATCACCTTTTGATCACATATGTGATCATCCACCACGATAATGACTCATCACCCTACATAAACAAAAGCGGTAGGTGGGGAGATTATGTTATGGGGGATCACCGTGATATTTTAGAGGATTCACCAAAACAAACACCCCCTAAAAGTATTATATGCTAAGACCATCTCTGACACCCGAAAATACAATATGCTCTTAGTCGTACCAAAACGCAAACTCCAAAATTTTTTCTCTCTTGAAATAGAAATTTGTGTTTGAACGCAAAAAAAAAAAAAAGAGTTTGGAGTGAAAATTGTAATACATGCTCTTTATTTATCTGTCTTGAATTATTAAACTACCCTTATAATTTTATTATATCTTATTATTTATATTTTATTTATATGTAATGAAATATTAACATAAAAAAATATATAAACCATACATAGATTAAACAACCATTCTATTTTTAAATCTTTTAACGAAACATATTTTATCGTGTAGTGTAATTTCCGTCTTTTGAAAAAATAATTCAATGTTTTTTAAATACACATTTTATTATTAAACTATATTAACTAAGTTCTCAATTTAAAATAATATAGACTTTTAACTAGTAAAATTGCAAAATATGTGGGTAATATTGAAAAGTTGTTGAACGAGATTATTCTTTTGGTTTTGAGAATGAGTTTAATGGTTGGAAGAATTACTGATTGACGTGAAAGTTACCGCATTTTGAGTATGAGAATGTGCTATCGATAGAGAATGCTCTTGATGTAGGAATCCCGACCCAATCCAAAGTAATAGCAGGGAACCCCTGTTCAGCAGAGGGCTCGAACTTAAAAGTAGAGGATCCCGATAGAAAGTAAAAGCAGAAGATTCTAACATAAGGTTCTCTGCTGGAACATAGGAGTAGAGGACCCCTACATAGAAGCAAATGGCTCGAAATAATTAAACTTGAGCCTTGGTCCATTATTTCAATTACTACCTAGTACCTAACACAACCCCTGGTCTATATGTGTTTAAATTGTATCAGGTTTGTTGGAGATGCTATTACTTTTATCCGAGTTTAGATAATGGAGAGATACGAGCTTTTTGGAGTGTTTGTTAATGTGTTTAAACGATAACGTCCGACACGTCTAAATGGTATTGGGTTTAATTAAATTAAATTACAATCTTACCATTATTTTGAATTTAAAATAATAAATTTATCAAAAAGGCATGAGATTATATAAATTACGGGGAAATGCTGATTTAACTAGTACCTTATTGCGGGTATTAAATGGTATTAACTAAATCCCAATATTAAATGAATCTTTCAACCAACACATTAATTAATTTTAACCCCTCTAATCCCCTTATACCTACCCAAACACGATGGGTACACTTGTTGGAGATCGGTTTCTGATCTATTTGTCTCAAGGTGTTTTTTTCTTTTTTAGGTTTCAAGACTATGTTAATCACCCAATGTAATTTTAATTAAATAGTTCGGGATAATTTTATAAAATTTAAGAAGTAAATAAAATTCAATTACTAGTTGCCTTAAATCAAACCACAGGCGCTCATAAAATCTATTGTCCATAAATTACTTTTAGATCCATTTCAAGACTACTTGAAACCCAGAAACCGATCCACAACCTTCACAACCGAGTTGGCTAACTTATCTGCATCCTCCTGCGTCGATGCTTCCGCATAAACCCTAACCACATCTTCTGTTCCCGAAGGTCGTATAAAGCATCTCCCTTTCGAATATTTTGCTACGAAATAAACAAAGGGACGTTCGCTGAATTTATATACCGAAATCGATACGAGCTTTTCAAAAATTTCTTTTCTTCGATCCGGTTATTAAGTTTTAGTACCTATTTCTGCGTCGATGGCTTCTTGAATACCAGCCGGACTAACAGCTACAGTCTCAGCATTTGTAGTGACAACTGCATTTCTGTCGACAACCTTTACCTGAAAGACCGGAAAAACACGAGAGAACAAAATAAAACATATTGCATTAGTTTTATAATATAAAGAATTAGTTGCATTTAACATAACAACAAAAGGCTATCTATTTTTGTTCGGTCAAGTGGTCAAATTCGTATCTTCAGGTGGAGGTCAAGATTTTACTTGGGCTCCTTGATTATCGTAGTCTGTGTGGATTTGACAAGGTATACATAGACCAACGGTATTAGTCCCTTTGGGATCTGGGGCCGTCCCATGGCTAACAATGAGATTTAGATTCGATTCTGATTGAACTCTGGAGTGGTGAGAGCCATTGTGAGGGACTAAGGTGTGACGGGCAAAAAAAAGGCTATCTTTTTCATATGATATTGTAAGTATGAGCCCATAACATAGACAAGAGTCAACAAAGCAAAACTTGCCAGCGTCGACTGTCTCTATGACGAAATTTTAAATGAACTACAAAAAGGGCTATTAGGTTACGATATTTCGCTTTTAACTTGCTCCTAATATAACTACAGAAATATAAAATAAAAAAAAAAAGAAAAATTACCTTAAGCTGTCTGCTCGGGAGATCTCGGTATAATTCGTTCCATTTGTGAATGGACCATCCCTTGTGCTGCAAAATCACCTCAACTAGAAGTAATCCACTCAAAGCATCCCCAACCGCTTGATTAATCAATTTACTAACAGCCACTAATCTCAAAGCAGCCTTGTGTTTCTCCGAGCCTATCGGAATTTGACCCGATTAAACAAATGCAACGAAAGAAGCATATATATATATATGTATATATATATATATGTATATATATATATATATGCGTGTGTGTGTGCAATCAAAGACCAACCTTGGGAACTTGATGAGAGTTCGCTGTATTTATCATCCAACCACGAAAGAAAAGATTCAGAGAACAGAACAGTCCCGTGGCCATTCGCCTCGAAGTAGATCCCGATATCGTACTCAGCAGCTTTCTCATGGAGATACTTGACACCCGTTGGGGTCAACATGACTTCGAGCCCCAATTGCTTTAGATAATCGGTTGATGCACCGTTGGCATAAGCTGTTTGTACTGCACCGAGGCTGGCTTTGTATGAATTATTATTTGTTGTTGCCTCTTTGCCTTCGGTGCCGTTGAGGACGTTGAGTTGCTCCATGAGAAATATCGCGAACAAAGAGAGTATTTTGTCGCCGTCGACGAGCTGGATTTTGAGATCCGGTTGGACGGAGAAATACACAATTCGATCGGCATCTCCATCCAAGCTTGCACACCTGAAAAGTACTAAAACTATGCAGGTTTGGGATTTCACAAGGAATAGTAAGTTCAAAGAAATTAGCAATAGATAACAGAACAATTAAAACACATATATGTCACATCTAACAGATACAAAAGAATGCAAGAAAATGAACATAGTTCGAATGAATTGAGTTGGTCAGATTTTGTTCATCTCTAGTAAAATATGAGCAACACCGAATACTTGTAGAGCCCAAATTCCTCGTGTTTGAAAAACATATGAAATTAAAGTCTTTTGGCCCTCGCTCATAAAAATATTCGGAAGCCTGAATTTTTTTTTTTGTTAACAAACTGGAATTCTAAGTTGGAGGATGAGAGAAAGAAAACACCAGCTAAGAGGTTTGTTCAGGAACATTACTTTATGGCTTAATTATTTTTTTCGTGCTGCAAGTTAAGAGGGATGAAACTTTTAGGACACCCTACTAACGGGGCAACAATTTTAGGATACTGACTTTCAAAATCGAAGCATATTTATGGACAACAAGCACCAACTGGATGCCACGTCGCCTCCTCTGATGATGTGGCATTCCAACCGAACGGTACCTCACCTCTTTCGTATGACGCGACGCTTTCAGATGGGCTGCCACATCATCGAAAGAGGTAACATGATGTTCAATCGACGCCTTTGTCTTAAATTGCTTCGATTTTGAATGTTAATGTCCTAAACCCCTTTAGAAAGGTGTCCTTAAAGTGCCACCCCTCTTAACTTACATGACGAAAAAAAAACTATTTAAGACTATTATGAATGCATGAGAAAGTTTGGTCAGTATACAAGAGCTTTTCCACCACATAGACAGGTAAAAAAGACATTTCTTACAACAAAAGAATCATCTAAACTCTGTATGTCAGAAGTAGGATGCAATAGTAGCAACTGACATCAACAGTCCTTTCTTTTAATCCGAAAAAGATGCCAGAGCAAATGAAGAAGAGTAAAATCTCACCTCAAACCGACATCATTGGTACCGAATCCACGCGGAACAACCTTTTCTTTTTGCACGAAATCAGCACCCACTCCCTCATTCAGCACGCCTTCACCGTAATTACGAACATCTATCGTAAGATCGCTTATTCGCGGTTTCAGATGTTTAAGTTTTTCTCCACCGACACCATCAGCCCCATCAACTATCAGTTTCTCATCCACATTCTCGCTTCCGTCTCTTCGAGGAATGTCATCCATCAACCACCTGATTAGTTCATTAAAGCAATTAGGAATCTTGCACCACAATTTATGTTGACCTTCCCCAGATTTCACGCATCAGAACATTTAATAGCATACATATTGTTATTACGAACAAACCTAAAGGACGTCACGAGTTGATCGTAGTAGTTTCTTTCAGAAACATCAGCCCCCTTATTTCTTTCTCGTACCATCCAATGGAGCTGAGGAGTCGTCACAACTCCTAAATCTATGGCAACAGCTCCCATAATTGAAGTAATGCCCTGATACATACTGTTTCTTAGTACCTTTTTTTTTAAAAAAAAAGTAAGGGAAAATCTATATGAGATCACACTTGTTTAGCGGCATGAACAAGAGATATCCCACTGGGCCTAGTGTCTCGTCCCAATAACACTTCAATAGCAGCAGCAGAAGAGTCTCCAAGTTTGATGCTTTCCTTCTTCAAAAAATTTTCTACCACCTTTTTCACCCAGAAAAGTTATATTTAATTTTTGGAAGGAGCGAATATTGAATATTGTGCTATCATAAGAGGAATTGAAATAATCACAAAGAACTTGGAGCATTAAATCAATGGTGATTGGATGTAGTTCATTACTTCGGACACTTACGAAACGAGTCAAACAAAAGCTAATGCTAAGATCTCTCTTACTCTCCCTAGAGGAGAAATGACAATCACCATTCAGTTCAAATCGAGGTTGAAGAATCATCAAAGAAAGAGAAGAAATGGAGAAAAATAAAAGGAAAATGATTCAATTGCATAATACAGGACGAAAACGAAACCCCAACGAACTGAAATTTACAAAAATTTCGAAAATCGAAATCACCACTACTCACGAACCTCGATCAGAGAATTCGAATCGGGGGCATTGGCTAGCGCTTCAGCAAAGGGCTCCCACTGCTGAGTCAGCATCCCGCCTGACGGATCGGAGACTTTGACACCATTGTCGGAGACATGGTTGTGAGATGCGGTGATCATGAGCCCGATCGCGGAGCCAGTGTGGACCGATCTTAGAGCCGCGAGTATTCCCATGCGGTACACCGTGGACTCGAGCACCGAACCATCGGCTCTGAAGCCCGAGGTTCCGTAAGAGAACGTGGGTACATGTGGAGGTGGCCGGAATCTGGCCGCAGATTCCAGAAGGATCGATCGCTGTTGGTCGTTCATCGTGTGCTCGTTTTATTTTCTTAGTTTCCGCTGCCGCTTCTCGCAAGGTGTGTTACGCTTACGCATTGACTTTACCTAGTAAATTCGAATTTACACCATAAGGTTTTACTGTTTTCAAAATAACCCCTGTAGTACAGACCTTCAAAGCACATCATAGCCTATAGCATCGTCAAGTGTCCCAAATCGTATTTTGGTCCCCCATTTATTATTTTGTCCGTGATTTCAATGATATTTGAAACAAAGAAGAAAAATATGGGGGTCGATCATGGCAGAAACTTAACTTTTGAAGGGTTTAATACTTCCATAAGTGAAATGGAATGGCGGAAATTGAGTTAAAAAGGCCAAACATGGAAGAGAGATTAGATCGTTTCTTCTGCTCACCACAATGAATGTTGAAGTTCGCAACCTCGTTGGTTACTGATGAGGAGCGGCAGGCCTTGTGCACTCTTTCTGGATTCAAAGAACACAATGCAGAAACAAAAGAAACTTCTTACATTAGACAAAAGATGGACTTGCCAAGAAGAGGTTCTAAATATTATTTCCTCTACATGGAAGCAGAAGCATGAGAGCGACATACGTTACCAACGTAGGGCCAAAACTAGAGGCAACTGGATTGAAATCAGAAATAAATTGGAGTAAACGTAACAATTCTAATTCAGCAACACATATATTGAGTGATATGATATTTTTTTTCTGAAAGTAAACTATATTATTCTCAAGTTAAATATGAGATATAAACGGAAATATAATTATATTAATTTTCATAAATGAAAATCAATCATCATAAATGAGGAGATAATCACGATATTTGAAAGTATCCGTAATTATCGATTATCACCCTCCTGAAGCAAGCCGTGGGGCGCGAAGCAGCAATTTGGAACGAAAGAACTCAAATAGTAGACGAGCTAGGCCTTTGGTGAAGACATTCACAATCTAAAGGTTTGAAGCAATGAACTTCGCGAGGAGCCGACCAGAAGCGACGAGTTCACAAAGTGATAGTCAATGTCAATATGCTTTGCGCATTCGTGAGCGATGTGATTTTGGCCGAAAAAAATAGCACTATTGTTATCACAAAGTAGAGCAGGGCGCGTCTACGAGAGATATGTGAATCTCTTTAGAAGATTAGATAATCAAACTACTCCAGATGCAGCATTGGCATGATATTCTGATTCAGAACTAGATCGTGCCACAATAGGTTGCTTCTTAGCGCTATACGATGCGAGGTTACCACAAAGAAAGATAAAGTACACATAGGTGGAACAACGAGTCTCAGGATACCACGCCCAATCTGAATTAAAGTAGGCCAGCAAAGTACAAGACGATCCACTACTGAATTAACGACCATAATTACTTGTGCCTTTCATGTACCGAAGAATACGTTCGATGGCCTGATAGTGATCGATGGTTGGAGATTGCAAGAACTGATTGAAAAGGTTGATCACAGACGATATATCATGGCGCGTAATTGTCTAAGCATTGAAGAGCTCCCACTAGCGAATGATAACGTGTTGGATCAGGATACGGCGCACCATCACTTGTTAGACCTTGACCAGCAGCAAGAGGAGTCGAAACAGGCTTACACTCAAGGAGTTGAGAGCGTGTAAGAATCAAACATGAGCATATTTGATCCGACTGACTTGGAGTCCCGTACCGTTATAATCGACTTCAAGCCTCGAGAAATAACTTAAGCGCACGAGCTCATTTAATGCGAATTCTGAAAGTATTCCAGAGATAGAACTGTGTTATAAGGGACGAGTTATTTCCTGTGTCGATGTATACCAACAAATATATAATATCATATGCATGATTGTAAATAAAGTTCAAGGTATATGCACGACTATAATGAAACCAAGTTTATTAATGAGAAAATCACCAAACCATTAAAACATGCACATGGCGTCTGTTTCAGGCCATAAACTGTCTTTTTGAGACGACAAACATGCGTCGGAAAGTGGGTTTAATATAGCCTGATGGTTGCTTCATATAAACAGGCTTGGTAAGAACGTCATTTAAAAATGTATTTTTGATTTCCAGCTGATGCAATGGCCAACTTCACATGAATGCAAGAGAAAGAACAACTCAAACAGTAGTGGCCTTCACAACGATACTAAATGTATGCGAAAATCTAACCCATGAATTTGAGTTGCACGCGCCTAGAGTTGAAAATTTGGGCAGGCGGGCCAGCCCGGCCCGAAAACAGCGGGCCGCCCGATTAAATGTTGGTCGGGTCGGGCCGGCCCCAGTATTAACGAGCTGGTAGAATCTTGGCCCTAACCTATTTATATATGGACCGGGCCAGCCCGGTCCTAGCCCATTCGACCCGATTTTTAATTTATTATTAATTTTAATTTTTAAAAACTATTTTAATTATTCATTATAAAATATAATTCTTACCTAATAGTATATAAAATAATATATATACATAATTTTGAAAAGATTGTATGTAAAAATATTTTTTTTTCCTCTATAAAATCCAATTTTATAAATATTAAACATAAAAATAAATGAATATAATAAATAAATAAAAGCGGGCCAAATTGGCCCGCGGCCCGTTGGGCCATTGTGGGCCGGGCCAAATGGGCCGGTCACTGTTCAGGCTCCTAAATTTACGGCCCAAGCCTGATTTTATTCCGGGCGGGCCGGCCCATGGGCTCAGGCCCAGACTTTCAACTCTACACGCGCCATGCTTTATAAGCCGATTTTGCACGTTTTGACTTGATGTGTTGGTAATGGTGGCAAACACGGTGGATTTGGATCCATCAACAAATTTGATGAGATTCTAACACGTAAGAATTGGCGTAATCTGACTCTTCTACAACGTATAATTTTAAGAGGAAAACTTGATCATTATCATATGGATGAGAGTAGCGAATGGAAGTTTCTCCGTATTTTACGCCATGGAGGAAGGAGGGAGGGATAGAAAGAAGTATCGTGGTATTAGGTTGATACCAAGATAAAATACTTTTCCTCTGAAAGTAAACTATATTATTTCTCAAATATATAGAAGTTACATATGAGATATAAATGGAAAATATAATTACATCAATTATTATAAACGGAATCAGAAATTATTCGTAATTATCTGTTATCATCAAGGCAATCAAGGCTGAAATAGTTGAACTAAAGATAGTGAAGTGTTATAGAGATGGGAAAAAATGGGCGATGCTTAGAGGAAAACTTTCCAATGCATATAAACATGAAGAGATAGAAAAAAAAAACACAAATTTTGTCTATGCATAAAAATTCCATAGAAGAAAGCTAATGATGTCTGCTTTTACAACCACAATCATTGAGGGGCTAAAGAAATGAAGATAAGGTTGAAGATGTTAAATGCATAACAATGTCCGCATTTTTACATATTCTCTTTTGGCATCGCTTATATGGCCTTGCCTATAAATAGCGAGGCTTTGTGAGCTTGAAACGCACAGAAAGAGATCCAAGTGAGAAGAGAGAGAATGAGAAAAAAATCTTATCCAGGTGGATAAAGATGAGAGCAAAGTAGTTTTATTGTGATAGGTGGTGAGAGTTTGTACAAATACATTATTTGGGATGATAAGGGATCTCGGGTTGGGTTAAACAAGAGCGTTAGTTTGTACGGTGTATTTTTCACAATATAGTAGAACTATTGTCTCTCCATGAAGGTAGGTGGTACTGGCCTAACCACATAAAACTCGTGTTCTCTCGTGTAACTTAGGCTTTATATAATTATCTTGATAAATTATCGCGGTGTTCAAATGCAACTTTTTCTTTCCCCAACAAGTGGTACCATAATCCGACCTTAGTATGCTTTGTTGTTGCAACTTTGTCTTATCTTTCACATAAAATATGATATCAAATATGGTTTATCGTTATAGGTGAACTAGTGTCAGGCAGAGTTTGCGCAGAGGTGGAGTTTTGTAAAGTCGTTCAAATAGTATCGTGTAAGTAGGTTCTGCGCAAGGGATTGGTGTATAAGTGGGACCAGTGGGATCCAATCAGCTTTTCCTGGGAACTTACTTGGAAGGATTAACTTGACTCGCTAGCCTTTCTTGAGAAGTATCTGATCAGTACTATTTAGGACGGGCCGTTGAATATATTGATGACCGAAAAAAGCATCAAAGTGCGATAATTTAATGATATGGAAACTTTCACTATGTGGCAGAAAAGAGTGAAGCAGGTGGTCGTTCATCAAGGTTTGACTAAAGCTTTGAAGGGAGACCAATGCCTAGTAAAGAGAATTTGGGGTCGAGATATGTCAGCGTAATATTTACATTCAGATAACATTATTAATAAAGATGTAACAAATATTCTGTTAGGAATGTGCCCTCAAATGCCATTTCAAGGATTAGAAAAATTCGGGTTACGACCTATGTAATATTGGGTTCATACTATTTTAGTTGAATAAATATTTTGAATAAATATCAATCGAATTTTCTGCGTGCTTCATTCGATGTTGGAGCATATTATTTATTTATCACAATCTTTTATTCATGCACTAAATAAGAAATATAGGATCTCAATTATCCAACGATTAGAAATTAAACGAAGAATCAATTAAGGATTGCCGATAGATTTGAAGACGAATTGATCTAGCGTTCCTTCAAGAGAGAGAGGGGGAGAGAGGGAGGGAGGGAGAGAGAGAGAGAGTTAAGCTGGAACACTCAAGTAGATAAATCTTCTCCTAAAATGTATGATTCTTCTATTAGCTTTTGTCAACTACATGTACATTCTCATATGTACAAGTATATAAATCAATATCTTGGGTATATTTCTATAAGTAGTCCTATAATATTGCTAATTACAATCTAGCCCAAAAAGACTTATTTACATTACATGTAGGAATGCCAACGGGACGGAGCGAGGTCGGGAGGTCTAATCCCCATCCCTGCCAAATAAACCTTGACGAAATTGTTCATGTCCCAGGCCCCGCGGAGTTTCTTGCGCAGCAATATTTTTTTTTAAAAAAAAATACTTTGTGTACTATGATATATAAATTGGATATTATTTAAATTATTTTCAAATATTATTTATATTATAATACTATAAATAGGGTGTAATAAATATTATAATAATATAAATATGATAATATTATTTAAATATTATAATAATATAATATGAGGCCTTTTTAACAAAATAAATCGAAAAAAAAGATTAATTTCAAAATAGGGTGTTTTTTGCACCTATTACTAAAATAGAGCCAATTGCGGGCATTACCCGCGACGTCGCGGCCATTAGGCGCGACGTCGCACCCATTAGTCGCGATGTTATATTATCGCGAAAATGTGGGCCATGGTACGGGGTTGTTGTACTGGGCCAATAATTTTTTGGCCCAGTACGGAGCGTCGCGCCTAATAGGCGCGACGTCGGGGAAATATAGATCTCAGATCTATTTCCCCGACCCTCACTCTCTCTCTCTAAAACCTAACCCTAACCCTCTCCGCCGCCTCCGTCCGCCGCTCCGCCGCCTCCCGCCCGACCGCTCTCTCTCTCTCTCTCCCTCTCTCTCTCCCCCCCCGTGTCTCTTCGCCAACGGCGCCGCCGCCTCCGTCCTCCACTCAGCCCGTCGAGGTCACCACGCGCAGCTCGCCCGCCCCCCCCCCCTCTCTCTCTCTCTCTCTTCGCCACCGCCTCCGCCCGCCGTGTTCATCCCGCGCAGCCCGCCCGCCCGGCTGCCCTATCTCTCTCTCTCTCTCTCGGTTTCTCTTCGCCACCGCCTCCGTCCGCCGTGTTCATCCCGCGCAGCCCGCCCGGCCGGCTGCCCTATCTCTCTCTCTCTCTCTCTATCTCAACTTGTTGACCATTTTCTTCTTTTACTGTGTTAAGGATTTGATCCTTCTCAAGTTGAGATAAATAATTATCCCACCAGCCTTTTAGTTGGCCTGTAAACCCTGCTATTGTCATTTTAGCAACTGCTTTATCATTATACCATTAGCTTTACAAATAGTACTATACATAAGCATTCTATGTATCATATTATAAATTTATCTCTCAGTATAACCGTATAAATTCCATTCATAAATATGTCTTCCACTGTATGAGTTATTAAGCAAAATATCTTGTTCTTCGAACAATATATCTTGAGGGGTAGACCTAAGGTAATAATATTTACTCTGGATCAGCCTATCTGCATAAGTTTATTAATCTCCTCATTTATAATTTTTGGATAATTAATAGAATTTTCTAAATTATCTTCAAACTCTTCACTTAAAGTGTTGAGTTTAAAGTTTTCATTACGCAAATTTTCTATATTAGATATAGCTTTTAAAAGATAACAGATTATAAATGGTAGGCTAATTAAGAGAATTTTATATCTCTATTATCATCATAGCCTTAATGGAAGGCTAAATTGTTTGTTAAATTACACTATGCTCACTTAATACCTAAAACCATGGATTTGTTATATATATACTAAAAAATTAAAAACATGATCAAAAGAACCAAATTTTGAATAAAGGTTATGACAAAATTTAATAAAGATGGCTTATCGGCTCTTAGTGTTGCCCGTGTTTGCCAAAGGATGCGTTTTTGGGCGTCTGGCTGTTACCGATTGGATTAATCTTTTGAGAATTTTATTGTGCAAAATATCCTTGTATTCGCTTTGTTTGGTTTAATTGATCTAAAAAATTTATGTTTTAGTATATATGTGCTTATGTGTTTTTAATTTTTTTGTTTTTATTTATGTTTTAGTTTGATCTTGATTTTTTTCTCTCTTTATATATATATGAGAGAGATTTTACTTTGGTACCCCTCCACCGTGAGCACCATAGAATTTCGCCTCGAGGGTAGGTGGGCACCGTATCAATATATATTATCAATTAACCGCTTTCTGATTTTACTCTGTTGTTGGTAGTTACTGTTCTTAACCACATACCAATCTAATTATGTCTATTTAATATCTATTAAAAGTAGGCCTTTTTAACAAAATAAATCGAAAAAAAACATTAATTTTCAAAATAGGGCGTTTTTTGCACCTATTACTAAAATAGAGCCATTTACGGGCATTACCCGCGACGTCGCGGCCACTAGGCGCGACGTCGCACCCATTAGTCGCGATGTTATATTTTCGCGAAAATGTGGGCCATGGTACGGGACTGTTGTACTGGGCCAATAATTTTTTGGCCCAGTACGGAGCGTCGCGCATAATAGGCGCGACGTCGCGCTTAATAGACGCGACGTCGGGGAAATATAGATCTCAGATCTATTTCCCCGACCCTCACTCGCTCCCTCACTCTCTCTCTCTAAAACCTAACCCTAACCCTTTCCGCCGCCTCCGTCCGCCGCTCCGCCGCCTTGTTCATCCCCCGCAGCCCGACCGCTCTCTCTCTCTCTCTCTCACTCTCTCTCTCTCTCTCTCGGTGTCTCTTCGCCACCGGCGCCACCGCCTCCGTCCGCCGCTCAGCCCGCCGAGGTCACCACGCGCAGCTCGCCCGGCCGCCCGCCCTCTCTCTCTCTGTCTCTCTCTCTCTCGGTTTCTCTTCGCCACCGCCTCCGTCCGCCGTGTTCATCCCGCGCAGCCCGCCCGCCCGGCTGCCCTCTCTCTCTCTCTCTATCTCTCTCTCTCTCCGCCGCGTCCACCACCCCGCCGCCCCGCTCCGCTGCCGTGTCCAACGCCTTCGCCGTCGCCGCCTCCGCCGCCGCAGTCGCCGTCGCCACCGCCTCCGCATCTCCGTACGTTTTATTAGGTATTTAGTTTGATTATAGTTAAATTGAGATATTCGTTGTTTGGTTATAACATTAGACGGATTCATATAGTCATTAGTCGGATCTGTATTGTTTGATTGGTTATAACATTTTTTTGTTCGATTTAGGATCGACACGAACGAATTCTACGGTCCGATCAATCGTTCGCTGTTGATATTTCAGGATAGTCATCGTTGTAACGATGTGCTATCCAACACGGATGGTGCTATTGACACCCCGTTGACGGTGAGGGGGTTAGAAAACGTAGTATGGGGTAAAATTTCACGACCGATGCAATTACACGGTCGTGTTTTGGAGAAGTTACATACTATGTCGCTGTATGGCGTCTATAGTTGTGGATATCAGAAAATAGATCCACACTTGATTACCGCACTCGTCGAACGGTGGAGAAAGGAGACACTCACATTTCACCTACCGGTGGGGGAGGCGACTGTCACATTAGAGGACGTAGGGTTGCTGTGGGCACTCCCCGTGGACGGTATTTCCGTCAGCGGTGTGATCCCACGTAAGACGCAGGAGCAGTGGCTCGAATATTGCGAGGAGTTGACTGGGTACAGACCTCCCGAAGGAGCGTACCACGGGACCAAGTTGTCTCTCCGCAAGTTTGCGATCTGGTTAGAAGAAAATCCAGTCGACGACATGACCGACGATCTAATTGTCGATCAACACGCGCGCGCCTATGCATTGTTGCTGTTCGGGTCGGTGATGTTTCCCGACTCCAGTGGAAGTCACACGTCGATGACCTACCTTACGTTGCTCGAGGACATCGACGAAGTCCATCATTACAGCTGGGGCAGCGCCGTGTTAGCATTCATCTACAGAGAGCTCTGCACATCATGTCAGTCGAGGAAGATGAACATAGGTGGAGCTTTACGGTTGCTGCAGGTACGAAAGATAGTTTAATGAAACAACTTGTAAAGCGTAAACGATACTTATGTATATAAATAATTAAAATATAGGTTTGGGCATGGATGCGTATATTACAAGTCCAGCCCATTATCGCCCAACCTCGAGTGGTGATGCAGCCTATTGTAGTCGATGGCATTCAGTTACCCATTCCACCGCATGCGGCGAGGTAATTGCTCTTCTAATTATTCGAACTTTCAAATAATAAATTTTCAGCCTAATGAATATTTATTCATTTAGATGGAATGCATTGTTTGACCATACGACCTCCGCAAATTCAAATTTGCGTGCGATACGGGAGTCCATCGATAGAATGTCGATGGAACAATTTGTATGGACCCCGTACAACTATCACTATCCGGAGATTTTGGCGCTACCCCCGGAATGCCGTCCTCAGTCCTCTCGGTCGTCGTGCCCGCTGATATGTTACAACATCGTCGAGTGGCACTATCCAGATCGCGTGATGCGACAGTTCGGATTGATTCAGTCGATGCCACAACCACCAGCATATCTTACTGTAGATCTCCACCGTTTTAGCACTCGGAATGTCCCCAGAAAAGATTGGAGATCGCAGCACGAACCGCACGAGGCGTATTGGAGTCAAAGGCACTCGAGGGTTGTGAATGGACTGGAGATAGGATCCGGATCGCAGTGCACCAGTGACTATTATGACTGGTACCGGTCCGTGACCCGTCGATATATCTCTCCGTCGTCTATTCACATGTCGCGAGGCTTTCAGATGGGAGATGGAGCATTCATCGACGTGATGGTTAGTTTATATATTAATTTTATTTATTATATTTAATTTCGATTTATTCGCGGCAAAATAATATTTGACTATGCTAAATAACAGGCACATCATCTCGATGACGTGGAGACAAGACTACGTCGTCGTGAAGTGGACGGAGGATTAGACGTTGTACATCGTATGCAGCGTCTAATCATCGATAGGCGTCAGCGACGTGATACCCAGTTCACCGACGTTCCTCCTACGCAAGATCGTGGGACATCATCCTCGCATCATGTCACTCAAGGTGCTGGGCCGTCCTCATCGCGTATTCCAACGGATTTATACGGCGATTGTGGATATGGGACGTCGATGCCATCAGGGTACACTACGCCGATGCAGTACACTTACGAGGACGATGACAACGACAAAGACGACACGCCACCTTACCGTTCATCTTCCCATCGTCGTCCATCCGAGCGTGAGGCCGCAGTTGACCGTCGTCATCTGCGTAGAGAGCAGCGTCCTCGAAGATGCGGTACCGGAGGGCATTATATGCCATAGTTTTTTTGTTCAGACGATGTTTTTTTGTTCAGACGATGTTTTTTATTGTATTTATTCAGACGATGTTTTTTGTTATATGTTATTACGACTTACGTTTTTATTTTCGCGATGTTATTATCTTATTATGCGTATCTTTATGGTGGATAATTATAAAATACGAGTTATATAATTAGTAGAGCCGTAAACAAGGCCCGAAGCCCGCGGGCCGCCCCGCCCAGGCCCGCCAAATGGATTTTTTTAGGTTGTTGGGGAGTGGGCCTAAGCGGGCCCGCCCAGGCCCGTCTATTTTTAAAAAATAAATATAATATATTTTTATTAATAAATATAATATATATGTATTAAATTATGTAAAAGTACTAAAAATATTAAATTAAATATAATATATGTACTAAAAGTACTTAAAAATTAAAATAGATCAACGTTAATATATTTTTTAAAAAATAAATATAATATATTTTTATTAATAAATATAATATATATGTATTAAATTATGTAAATGTACTAAAAATAAAATTAAATAATATATGTACTAAAAGTACTTAAAAATTAAAATAGATCAACGTTAATATATTTTTAAAAAATAAATAATATATTTTATTAATAAATATAATATATGTATTAAATTATGTAAATGTACTAAAAATATTAAATTAAATATAATATATGTACTAAAAGTACTTAAAAATTAAAATAGATCAACGTTAATATATTTTTAAAAAATAAATATAATATATTTTTATTAATAAATATAATATATATGTATTAAATTATGTAAATGTACTAAAAATATTAAATTAAATATAATATATGTACTAAAAGTACTTAAAAATTAAAATAGATCAACGTTAATATATTTTTAAAAATAGAACAACTTTTATCATCCGTGTGCAGCTTTAATCAACGCTACCTGCAACTTCAGCAACTTTTATCATTCTCGTGCAGCTTTAATCAACGCTACATGCATTTTCAACAACTTTTATCATCCGCGTGCAGCTTTAATCGACGCTACCTGCAACTTCAACAACTTTTGTCATCCGCGTGCAGCTTTAATCAACGCTCCCTGCAACTTCAGCAACTTTTATCATCCGCGTGCAGCTTTAATCAATGCTACCTGCAACTTCAGCAACTTTTATCATCCGCGTGCAGCTTTAATAAAAGCTATCTGTAATCTATCTTCAATCTAACTGTACACAACAATATTGACATTAAAAAAAAATGATCCAGAACATCTATAAAAATCCCACAAATTAAGAAAATAACATACAACATTTGAGATACGATGCACCTTTGGTAGAGACCCGCGTCTTAATCGCTTCAATGGAAAAAAGATGAATGAGGGTCATCCGATATTCGGAAATTTAAAGGTCCTTCGTGATTACTTTTACGACGAACTGTGGACGTACGATATTGAAAGATGGTTCGTTGGAACATTTTCGGCAAAAGCATCTATGGGTGATATCACGAATGAGACATTGTCCGAATGTCTTCAATTCCTTGCGCAACTATACAATCAACGTTACGGAATTCATTTCACCGTACCTTTTCTAACGGAGAAACTTGGTCATTTGAAGCATCGCTACCTTTTATGGACAAAACTACGCGCCAAAATGGGAGATTGGGGAGAGTATGACAGAGGATGGATTCATGCAGATACCGAGCAATGGCTTAAGTGGTTTAAGGTGATTATTTTACTCAACGTTTTATTCGGATGTAATAAAATTTTTTAATTATGCAATTTGTCATATTCTTGCAGGAGGATCCTCTTTCAACAATTTATTTCTATGAGCCCGAGCCACATGAATATTATCTGTATAAAATTTTCGGTAGCTATATCAACCCAGACATTGTTCCAGACATTGACGTGCTTGCAATTCCTAACAACGAATGTCCAATAGTTCATACTCAGGCGGAAGCATCATCTAAAAGACAGTCGGTAAAACATGTCAGCTCGAGTTCGAGAGTCAAAGACGATACGGGTGACGACGACTTCGTCGACAAGCCACCGAAAGTAAACCGATACAATATGTCGAGTAAGATCGGCAACGCTGGCAAAAACCAAGGTGATGAAGACTTCGTCAACCCACCTCCGAAAGGAAAGAAAAAAGGTATGAATAGAAAAACGCACAACAAAGGCAAACATCATGCAATGTCGAGTTCCAGAGTTGAAGAAGATAATAGTGACGATGACTTCGTTGACCCGCCCCCGAAGGGTTGGAGAAAAACTTTTCCAAAGTGATTGTTTGTAACTTCAGTAACCTTTGTTATGCGTGTTTGCAACTAATATGAGGTAAATTCGGACGTAACTGAAAAATTGTAATAATTTACTTAAAGATTTAGTACAACATATGAATACTAAAACTATTTAAAGATTACAATAAATCAACGTTGACCACTGCCTCCGCCTCTTCGACCTTGTCTCCGCTTGAACCACCACGATCCATTTCGTTCTGTATACGAGTTGTACGGATTCTCCCCGGCCCTCTTCGGTACGCAGAGCGTCGTTATGTATAAGAGAGAATTCAGCAGGCTCCCAATAACATTCGTCATGTAGAGGATGAAAAAACCCCTCGTATGTTTTACGGTACGCTTGTTTGTTATAGAAATGAGCAATATGATGCATGCTATGAACTCCCCACATACGGCAAGCTGCTTGGGCATGAGAACATGGGATGAAATACGTGTCCCATTTTCCGCACGTGCACGTCTTTCCTAAGATGTTTACCACGTGCTTCCTTTGATTCACGGCCGAAGTATAAACTTCAGCGGTTTGCAAACGTGGGTCAAAATTAAATGCGACGTGACTCCAAGAACGACTTGTCCAGTCGTTGAACTTATTCCACGCATACGGAGACCAATCGCTTTCGGTGTTAGCCATCGCTGCAGAGCACTCCGTAAATCGATTGCAAAAATATTCAACGCATCGATGAAAGCTAAAGTCCACTATTGCTTTCGGAGGCAAACACCTCGCCCCTTTGAAAACTCCGTTAAGGGCCTCGGAGATATTAGTGGTCATCACCCCGCATCGGAATCCACCATCGTAAGCAAACGTCCACAGCTCTTTGTCAATCTTACCTAACCACTTCCAGGCCGGTTCATTGAGAACTTTAATGTGTTCCATAATGCGATTGAACTTCTCCAACGTGTGGGCCATTCCAGCTCTATGGCATAACTGTTTTAGGTCATTGTTCTTGAATTCAGTGTTGAAGTTTGATACGACATGACGTAGACAAAACCGGTGTACACCATTCGGCGGCCTAAACGCTGATAATTCGCTTACCGCCGCCAATATTCCTATACAAATTACGATCAATCGATTAAAAGAGTGTCAAATTAATACAAGAATGTATGTAGGAAAATAAAAGTACCTCGATGACGATCAGAAATGAGGCATACACCTTGTTCACCCAACACGTGGATGTTAAGTAAGTTCAGGAACCAACTCCAAGATGTCTGCTTTCCGTTGAAACAATGGCAAAAGCAAGGGGGAGAATATTTTGATTTGCATCGAGCCAGATGCAATTAACATTTTATGCTCGTATTTGGAGTATAAGTGCGTACCGTCACCGCAAACAACTCTACGACAATGCCTAAACCCATCAATACAAGGTTTGAAAGCCCAGAAAACATACCCCAATTTCTTCACACCGGGTGCTTCAGTTGGAAGATTCAACCACTTGACGACCGTGTCGGGGTTGTAACGTTTCAGAGCTTTCATGAAGATAGGAAGTTGTTGGTCTGAAGTTTCCCAGGTACCGTAAACATTTTCTTTCGCCCTTTTGAGGTCATGCCATGCTTGAATGTATGAGATGTCGTACCCAGTATTGTCCTTCACCAGCTGCTTTACGTTCTTTGATAGAAATTGAGGGTCTGTCTTCACTATTCCAATCAACATTCTCGCAATTGTGTTTCGCGAAATGTTGCGGTGTGTTCTCGCCAACTCGTTCATGTAGCATGTGTGTGGCCCCCCATATATCGTAATCTTCCAATAACATTTTTTCGGTTTGAAGCATGCTCGTAACCTCCAGTGACAGTCATGGCTATGGTTGCATTTCACGCCCCATACGGTTTTGTTACTTTCTGAGACGTGAAACTCACGTCTAGCCACCCTATAAGAATAATCGCCAACAGCATCTTGTAAGTGAGCTTTGGTACTAAATGTCATACCGCCCTCGTTGGCTTCTGGAGGCGCCATTTGATATGTTGAATAAAAAGGCACGGGTTGGTAAGGCGCACGAGCATCATCCGCCGGCAATGGAATGTCATTCTCGGGACCATCATTGTTTCCATCATCGTCGCTATCGTCGTTATCATCTGCGGGATCCGGAAAATCGTCCAGTGCACCACCAACGTCATCAGCTTCAGAGTCGCTAGCGTCATCAGCTTCGGCACAAGCTCAGTTTTTGACACATTCGACATATTAGGAACATCACGACTGCTCGAAGGAATGTCTGTATGAGGATGGTGGAGTGAAAATTCACTCATTCCTTGAGTAACTGCCGTGAGATCAGGGAACAAGTAGCTGGAGGTGATGTTGGTGAACACGTCCGGTGCCTCTTGAACGTTCTCGCTGGCCTCGACAAACACTTCAATTAAATTAAGTTCTGCATCAGCATCCAAGAAGTACGATAGTTCGGCGTCGTTTGAAATTTGAAAGAGCCGCTGATAGAGTTGAGAATGCTGATAGTATTCATTCTTAACATGAACGGTTAAGGAGGAAAAATTGTTTTCGAGGCGAATAACCTCATATAGCATGCCCAGAAATTGAGCAAAGCTAGTGTCGCGACGAATTCGTCTAAGAGAAATGGGTGGGATGCTGTAACGGATGGAGTTTGATTTAGTAATGATTTCGCCACCGTAGTAGATAGAGACTTGAATTTTGCGAGATGTCATAATTTGAGGAGAAATTTAAATACTTCAAGTTGTTTTTTAATATATCCATGTATACGAAATTATAGTACTTTATATAGGGAAAATCGTCGCATTTAATGGACGCGACGTCGCATCTATTGGACGCGACGATTCTTCTGCAAAACTCGTGAACGTTACGTCCACATCAGTTCTGCAAAAAGAAAAAGAAAATTACAGACAACGCGTGAACGATTTGTCACATCATCGCGCCCAATGGACTCGTCGTCGCATCCATTAAACGCGACGACGGGCCCAGATACGTTATCGGCCCGTTTAAGGGCCCGTTTAAACGCTTAAACGGGCCGTAACAAACGTCGCGTGTAATGGGTGCGACGTCGCGGCCATTAGGCGCGACGTCGCGGGTAATGCCCGCAACTGGCTTTATTTTAGTAATAGGTGCAAAAAACGCCCTATTTTGAAAATTAATCTTTTTTTTCGATTTATTTTGTTAAAAAGGCCTATAATATGATAATATTATTTAAATACTATAATAATATAATATGATAATATTATTTTAAATATTATAATTTTATCTGAGAACGGGACGGGAATAAAAAATTGGAGATTTCCCGCCACATTCGAGGCTGATCCTCGAAGGGACGGGGAATCACCATTTTATTGACTAGCCTAGCGTAAGGCCTGCGCGCATCGCAATCCTCGAGGCAGCGCCAGGCATGCGGCGAAGCGCACTATTGGGCTGCTGCGACAAAGACCTGGGGCTAGGTACTTCGCGGCTCTGGCGATCTTTTGCCAGCGATCTATACTCTGGAGGAGGCCACCATCCTGCTTGCGACCTCGATTCATGTGGAACACTAAAGAGCCAAGGTTTGGGGCAGGTTCAATAAAACCCCAATTTTTTATTCGAAATTTATTCAATAATTGTCGATTGCATGCTTTATGTGACAACGTTAAAGTGTTTTACATGACTAGGAAGCATGTTACATTTGATTCTAACGTGGCTAACTAGGGTGTATGCATGTTAGAGTTAGATTCGTAACATTGCATGCTTTACGTGCTCGTAATTTTGTGAAAAATTCTCCCGTTAGATTAAATACTAAATGAATAAGGGAAACTGATTTTCGTCTTCTATTAAGCTCGAGATTGTTATAGCAGGATTTGGCGGTTTGTTTGTGTTATCAGTCCCTATCCTCAATTCTGAGTAGTTTCGAATGCGTTTTGAGAAGGCCGCTCTACCGCCCGCCGGCCTAGTAAAGTATATAGCCTAAAGGTGAAGTTTCTAAGTTTGATCATTGAGCCAGAGGTTGATAAGGCGCACTTAGACAACTCATACCAGATATACAGGGCTATCGTGAGGGTTCCTTATTGTCGACAAAGTGTAGAAATATTTATTTGATAAATTCGTGTGGGACTCCAGTTGGTTAGCCGGACCAATAAATCTTTAGGTTGAGGTTGGCTTAAATCGATGTGGGGACCTCAACGCCATAACGAAACTTCCAATGAGGTGTCCAAAAACCTATCGGAAGAATGGATTTTGAGAGAATAGTGGGAGTCAAGAAACGTTAGAATTCCTTAATTTGTGCTTGATAGAAAATTACATGATCCAGACATGTTTTTTTTTCTTGCAGTTATTTGTCTTTTTGTGTTTATACTATGACGAATCCAATCATGATGTTGTACCTAACTACGCTGATTGGCTCGGCAAATTGAGGATTGTGAGATATATATTATTGTGTTCTAACAATTATTTATTATCTTTGTTATTTATGTAAAAATTAGAATAGCTCAAAGACCTTGGGTCTATTTGTAATTAGGGTAACATATGGTCATTGTGTAATATATCAAATTATGTGGTATATACTAAGCTCTAATGTAGTGTGCGATGTGAAGCATAATAGAATATCTACTTGAGAGAAAAGGTAGCTGACATTCTCCATCACACCCCTCCATGCAAGCTTAACCCCGTATCAATCGTGGTAAACTCTTAATCTAATAGATTGGATATAAAATCTGGTTCTTACAAGTGGTATCAGAGCCACACGCGTTAGAATTTGAGTCGAATTAATATAATTTTGGTTGAAATATCGCGCGTGACCTCTTCATGCTTTTTTGATAGATTCCTCAATTTCCTTCATGATTTGGTGTGTTAATGGTTTGATTGACTGTTTTTTATTAATCTGAGTTGAAAATCAAACGTCAAAACCACGATTTTTGCAAAATCTGAGGATTAGATTTAAAGTATTATTCGCGGTATTCATCCCAATTCTCGAAAAATCGACATGATTTGGTATTTTTGTGTTTAATCGAGTGTTTTCCATTGAAGATATAAGTGTTCCGATCCATTACCCAATATTGCTTTGAACAATTTTTGTGTTTGGGATCAAAAACTTTGTGTTCGTTGAGTATCTCAAGTTTTCGCTAAACATTTCGGCACACCCTCTATCGAAATACGTGCACTATCGAAACTTATCGAAAAAATATAGTATTCGATAACAACATATCAAAAAGCATTTTCGACGAACAAACCATCAAAAACCAAGATTGACGAATATCTCGACCGAATTACCATAGAAAACTTGATTCCACTGAAATCCCGTCGAAGTCCCAAACTCTCGTCGACATCTCGTTGAATACACGTCGACCGCATTTCTGTCAAATACCCGTCGAAACTAGGATCAACGATATTTCCGTCGAGATCATCATCGAAATTCTCGTCGATAAAACCACTCGACCGCCTTGCCGTCGGCCTTTTTCGACCCCGTCGACCATTGATTCAACCAGACGTCGATACTCCCGTCGCAAACCTTGTCGGCCACATTTCGCCGAATAGTACTTTCCGATGAGGTTTTCGGCAAGAACGTTTCGGTAGTTACATATCGAAAACCTTCTTTGTCGAAAACTAGTACCAATCGAAAACCTTAGTCTCCCTATCGCAAACTTGAACTTTTCGATAGAGCATATCGAAAACCTTAAAATTTACAGTACATATCGAAAACTTAACTTTTCATATCTTATATAAGTTTTCGACATACACTCTTTGGAAAATTATAGAAAAGTTTTAGTAAATTTTCGAAGTTTTCGACATCAATTTAAAACTTTTCGGTATACACCAAAAAGTTTTGATACTTCACGATATTTTTTGACAACACTAAAAGTTTTCGATACTGAAATTTTAAAGCCAAAATTTTCGATATTAAAAATAAAATGTTTTCGATATAAAATCTTCTCGATATAAAAAATTTTCGGTATCGATACTTGAACTTTTCGACCCTAAACTTTTCGATACTATACGTTACGGGCAAAAAGTCATCGATATCCACTTATTATCCAACAATTTTTCGATACCTATTATTTATTGTTCAAAACTTTTTATTCATTATTTTCAATTCTACAATACTCCTCAACGATCACATATCCAACCAAATTTCCAACAAAATTAAAATTTTTTAAGATGGAATATTATTCTGAAACTTCTTAGATGGACTTTACCGAAAGTGATTTTGAAAAGCTTATTGAACAATTTACCCTTTTAGAAACTGAACACAAAACCATGCGTCGCGAACGTAGACATGAGCGTAAGACTAACCAAGTGTTAGAAGTAAGATTAGCTAGTGCACATGAAAACATTTCTTTTCTAGAATCTAAACTACGTATTTCAGAAAGGAACATTGGTGAACTAACTACGAGTCATAATTCCTCTAAGTTAGAGCAAACTCAACTTATAAGTCAAGATAAGACTATAAGTGAGTTAGAAAGCAAACAAGCTAATAACTACAACTGCTTGGTTAGGAGTTTAGAAGAACGATCTAGTCTTACATGCAAATTAGATAACGCACATGCAAAAATCAATAATCTTAACTCTCAAATAGAAAAATTAAAAGCGCAAGTTCACGAACTAACAATTAGTTTAAAAAATTCTGAACTTGAACGCAATAAAAATTTGAATAATTATAATTTTCTATTTGAGGCATGCAATAAAATGTACGATAAAATTAACCACTTAGAGGACATTATTGCGAAAAGAGGTCAAATGGACCAAAATTCCAATAAAGACTTAGTATCTAATAGGGAAAATAATTTAGATTCTTAAAAAACTACCTCTTGTTGGGATATTCCAGAGGTTATTCAAAAATAGACAAATTGAACGCATCTCTTGAATCTGAAAGACTAGGTTTCCGAGCGAAAAAGGAAAAACTATTAGAGGAGATTTCAAATCTAAAAACTTCCCACATCACGAGCACAAATTCTAGTTCTTTACCTGTTTTCAAAGATCTTTCTAAAGATATATCTCAAGAACAGGTCAAGACACAAAGCAAACAATCTTAGTTCGTAGAATTCAAAATTCTAGTATTCATTCTAAGTCACCCGTGAAGACTTCTAAGTCCACTGTGACCTATGCGGAAAAGTTGAGCTTAAATACTAAGGAACTAAAGGAGATTAGGAAGAAGAAGGGGAGAATTAAAGACGAAAATTTCAAAGATCTTCCCTCTCTCACTCCTATTAAAAAGGATGCTTGTAAAGGAGAAGTTTCAAGCTCACGCAAGTGAACTTCTCAAGCTTCAACTAACACTTCTCATTCTTTTAAGAATGATAGAGATGGAATTGCTTACACTTTAAAAAATGTTCATCATTTTAGTAAGAAGAAATTCCACTAAAATTCATCATTATGAAGTGAATCGTGTGAATTCTCCTCGTAGGAGGAAGAAGTCATCTATTAATGATGCTTATAATTATATATGTTCTTACGCCTACATGAATATCCAGTCAAAGTTAATTCTGAGAAACATCTTATAATGGTTTCGGAGAAAATATTTAAATCTTATTCGAAACACACATTCACATGCGCTGAAACGTCATATCCATGTCAAATCCATCCTAAATGGATTCCTAAGTCTAGACTAAGTTAGGTAATCCCAAACAACGTTGGATACCTAAAATTGCTTTAATGGATGATTTAGGGCAGCTATCAAATTTGACACCTTCTATGCTTAACTCGTTTTCTGCTAATAAGAAAGACCCACATTGCAATGGGTACCAAAGTGCCGATAATAATTTGCAGATTCCCAGCATGTATGGTATCTCAGGTTGATCCACATACATGACTGATAAGTTATGCGAGCAACCACACACGTTCCTGCATGTATGGTATCTTGGGTTTCCACATACATGACTGGTACGCGATGCGAGCAACCACACCTGTCCCTCATGTTTGTTAATTTGATGTAGTGACTCCACATACATGATAAAGGAAAGAGTTGTGAGCTACTACAACTACAGTACCACGGTGTACATTCTAATTATGCGTATGTTAAAAGAACTTTCAATATTTTAAAATTGTGTATGCATACGAGCTGAATTGAAAATTCCTATTTTTCAAAATGCTACATTTTAAATATGCGTTTTCAACACTTTAAGAGATTTTAAAACTCAAAATGCATCACGGAAATGATCAATAGCATTTATATATATATATATATATATATATATTAAATGAGCTTAGTTTGAAGGGAGCTACTCTTGTAATTTTTTAGGGGGAACAAACTTTTAACGTCGTGAATTGAGGGAAAGATATTCGTAAATTTTCGATCTTATACACACTTTTTGAGGGGGAGCAATTTTATTTTAGGAAAGCATGATTTGAGGTGGAGGGATAAAATAAAAATATAGTTATATTTTTTGAATTTTATATTTCAATTGTTTTATACATATATATAAATACCTGCAAACCCACTTCGCGACTAACCTCACTTTTCGATACCTCTCGCTAACCCCTATCAAAAAGCCCACCCTATCGCAAACCACATCGCATCCCCACTATTCGGACCCACTTTTCGATACCAACCTATCGAAAACCTCCTCACCCAAAAACTCCATCCCACGCTTATATTAAACCACATTTCGCAAACCCTTTCCCTATCGCAAACTCTCCAACCTGAAAACCACCTCATATCGAGAACCATCTTACCCACCTTATGTTTGTACATCTAATATATAATATAATAAAATTATATGTATTACTGATACAATAAATATATATATGATAAAAAAGAGGAGAAGTGGGAGAAAAAAAAAAGAAAAATAAAAAGAGAGAAAAAGAAGAAAATCTCCTCTCTCGTCGAGCTTCATGGATATTCCCTCCGACATCATTAGACGGACTTAACAATCACCTTACACGTTCAAATATTTTCATATGGAAATGTGGTTCATTACACTACCTCAGTGCTCACTTCAAACGACCTGCTCCGGATTGCTGACATCAACAAAGCATCACTCATCACATTCTACTGGACACAGAGAATTATAGTTCCCATGATTCAGTCGAACCAACTGAATCTAAACCCGAAACAAAACCGAGCATTAGTCACAATTTTACGAGAGTAGCCACATATCCTACATCGTCGGAACACACCACGATAGATGATTTCAATGATGACTTGAAAATTTTTGAAGATACCTAATTCCCTAACCTCACAAATTATTCGGATCCACCCCATAGGTATAGGTGCTAATTTCATTGCTCTCGGGTAGAAGTCGCTGCATAAGGTCCAACGAAGTGTGTACATTCGAGCCTTACTCACTCGTCTGTCTAAAAAAAGACAGGTGTTTCAATAAATTACGGGGAACCACGTCTACTATCACCGCTTCACTCGGATGCGGGAGGTATTAAGTGGTAAATAGCCCAACACCACACTTCCTTGCGCACATCGAGTCTAATGTGCCATCACTTTCCATATTTTAATATTTGTATGACACATACACTTTTAAAACACCTGGTCGTTGTGATCAAGTTAGAACTTCCGTGGTCATGCTTCGAGGATCGGAAAGAGGTCCTTCTGTTGGACTCTACAAGCAAAGCAAAGCTAAAGCTTCTAGAACGATGTTAATTTGAACTCTATGTGACATCGATTTCTTACACGACGGATCTCTTTAGTGGCTCCCTCAGGTTATTACGAAACCCAAGTTCCTACGATGCCTGACAACCCCATCTTCTTGTCTCGACGACGCAATAATCTTGCCAAACCAACGCTCCATCTTGTCACATCGCCATGACCATCTCCCCAACTCGATCTTCATGAGGCGGAGTATTACTAAAGAATATAAAGAAAATGGGAGTGATGCCACAACGAAAGAGGAAGATTGATCATAAATGCTAAATCTTTAGGTGTCGCCGAATCAAGCGAACACCACGAGCTTTAAAGACCGAAGTTGCCGCTCGTGTACGCATCTCCAAATTTTAAATCGAATTCCTCAATCCCAACACAAGGTTGAACAAAAGTAGGGAGAGTTTCATGACTATCAGATGGAGAGATGGAACACAGAAATAGAAGATTCTCCAACATAGTTTGAACACAAAGTGAAAACTCTCCAAGATCTTGCAAGCAACTTCAAACACCATCCGACATTTGCGAGAATAGCTTCAAGAGGAGATTAAAATTAAGATTCGATGCCGAGAAGAGAAGATCAAGACACAGGGAGCTTGAAGATTTTCAAATGAAGGGGGACCACAAGGCAAGATAAAGGAGGAGATTATTAGGACTCAGGAAATCGTCTTATGTCCGACAAAGATAACCAATGCAGAACTGAAGATTGAATACAAATCCGGATATTGTTAGATATATTATTGTGTTCCACAATTATAATTATCTTTGTTATTAATGTGCAAATTAGAATAGGTCAAAGACCTTGGGTCTATTTGTAATTAGGAACATAGGGTCATTGTGTAATATATCAAAATATGTGGTATATATACTAAGCTCTAATGTAGTGTGTGAGGGTGTGTGAAACAATAAGAGAATAATTATTTGAGAGACAAAGGTAGCTGACGTTCTCTAACGCACCCTCCTTGCAAGCTAAATGTTTGTATCAATCGTGATAAACTCTTTATCTAATATATTGGATATAGAGTATGGTTCTTACACGGATCGTCCTCAAACTGGAGATATTGGAGTACTTAGTCGATGAACCTGTTCCAAAAGTAGACGACAAAAGATGCGACTAAAGTTGAGTAAGCAACCTATGCTCTCTGGTAAGAGCATGAGGAGAGGGTCAAAGCTTACATGCTCGCTTCTATGAATGTTGAGTTGTACGGCGAGAAGTCCATGACCTCACGATCCGCCATTACGGAGAAGATGTTGGAGCTCACGTACTAGAGCACATAGGCTATATCAAGAGGTGATAAGCTCTCGAGTTTGATGTGCACGGGGAGATTAAAATGGATATCATCATACTCTCGTTGCCTCCTTTGTTCAACCAATTCCTGGTGAATTACAACCTGGACGATCGCAAGTATAGCTTGCCTGATTAGATGAATCAGCTGGTCATTGCCCAAGAGAAGATGAAAACGGCCAAGGGAAACGAGGTTGCGCTTATGACAGTGACTTCATGATTGAAAAGGCCGAGCTCAAGGAGGTAGAGCAATCTAAACAAGCCTCAAGGAGGGATTTAAAAGAAAGGTAGGGCGAAGAAAAACATCAAGGTCCAAAATCCTCGGACAAATGCCTCTGTTGCCGTCAGATGTGCCACTGAAAGATGGATTGTCCCAGCTAAAGGCGTCCGACGGGAAATTCTATTGGATGTGGCCCTAGAATGTCGCCAGAATGTCATTTCGATGATTAGAGAAATTAGAGTTACGACCTATGTAATATTCGAATTCGTATTATTATAATCGAATAATTATTTTGAATAAATATATATTGATTCATCTGTGTTTTCATTCGGAGTTGAGGCATGCTATTTATTTATCACATAACTTCTTATTTAGGCATTCAATCAGAAATATAAATAAATAAAATTCAACCTAGTCATCGATTCTGTCGGGCAGAGAGGGGACGCCGATGGGCTATTACCCTCTAGTGTTGAATCAGTCCACAAAATCCGTTAGGGTGACCATGTTGATAAGTATGACTTGACATGTCTAAGTGTCTTAAGTGACCGTGTCACTCATTCACTTGGTAAGTGGAAGCTTGTCACATTAATACAACGTGAATCCAGGATTCTTTGTACTTGGACTCTGATTTGTAGCCTGATCGATCACATGATGGGAAAGTCAATGATCGATCGACTATGATTATAGTAGGTTGTGTGAACCTTGGACCGAAGGGATCAACGCGGAATAGGCTTCTGGTTCTTGACTTGTCACTAGTTGCTAGGCCCAATTTGCCAAGTACATGGGTTGATGGTGAAATACGGTCTTGACAACATATTTTGTCGGCTTGAACCGCCAAGTTGGGCTAATGGCCTTCAGTAAATCGTGGTATTTAACCTACGAGAATTTCGGGGATGCAAAATTACAACGTCTTCACCCGAAACATTAAACTAACTTACGTTGGACGTAGAGGATATTTTGGTAATTTCTCTAGTCACGAATTAACATAGCATCATGTTCAGTGAGTTTAACAAGGCACGACTCTCACCAAACGGGACATTCGTTGAAAGGTTTATATGTAGATTCCATAATCTGTAGTCGAATCGTGAATTTGTATTTAATTCGGAATCACTTCAGTAGCGCAAGAATGACTATGCGCTTACTGAACCCTTGTATTCTTTCCGGTGCCGGTTGAGACGAACCAAGAGGGACGAACTTAAAAAAGATCACCTCGGTAGTGTCAATTAAAGAGATCGGTATTTGAGGTCCATATCACTTTGACCGAATATTAATAAATTTAGAGCTTGGTAAAACTAATTATTTACGTGGTAGCATATATTATTTTATTATTATAAAGCTTAAATATCGCAAGGATAAAATTAATTTTGTACCATAACTTACTTGGAGGGGTAAATTGAATATTTACCTTAATATATATTTCGAAATTATTAATATTAGCTATCATACTTATTTTGACAAAAGAGAGCCTCTTGTCTAGTATGCCATGTACGTGTATATAAACTTTGATAACAATATGCAAACTATCGCTATCGCTTTTGGAAAAAAAAATGCATCTCCTATTTACCTGGACCGACACGCTCCAGATAAATTATTTGGCATAAATCAATGAATTCGTCTATTGACTGGAATCTAATTCCGGAGCTGAAGGATCTGCAAGAGCGCTCGTTTCCTTGGAAGTCGATCTAGTTGAAGCATGTTATGTTGATTCTGTTGTTGATGAAGAGCATCATTTAGCTTCTCTTTCGCCAGGTGTCAATTTCAGACGTAATATTTCATCTGTTGGAAAATTGAGGATTCATTTAATTTATTTTATAATTATTTTTAATTTCTTTTCATTATTCATTATTAAGCATATTCTTATAAAGATATTAAATGAAATGGATCTACATCTGCCAATGAGGTTTTGGTCTAGAGGTCAAGGAGAGGACCTGAATGACTTTGTGGGTTAGGTCGTGGGATCGAATCTCTCTCCCATAATTTTCTTGAGTAGTTCTCATGGGCTTTAGGCTCATGACTATCGTTGTCAGGTTTGGGAAGTATCAATGTGGCTCAGGGGATTAGTCTCATTAGTGGAGTGTGTGCCGCAATTAAAGCATCCGCCATGTCTGTGTGACCCAAAGCTCATGCCAATATTTAGATGCTAGCTTATAGTCAGGTTTAATGGGAATACCTCAGGACAGCAAAAAAAAAAGTCTACATCTAGCATGGAATGTTTCGAAGAACAAGACAAAAGTAGTACGTATACATGTCCGTGGCGGATCTACAGTATGGCCCTGACTTTACTTTATACAAATTGGTTACCGCATTGTCTTATTTATCAAATGAGCTCCCAGCATAGCGGTTGGGGTGATGCATCTCACCCTAATTGTCGTGGGTTTGAGACCACTCTATACCGACCTTTTTTTGCTGTTTCTTTTTTTTTTTTTTTGTTTCTGGCGCTTTTAGTCCTTTTTACTTCGCATATTTCATATTAGTCAATTAATTTTCGTTTATTATTTAAGATAATTCTCTTTTCACCTTTTTAAATTCCTTTCATATTTCATTTAATTTTTTTCATATTTCATTAAATTATTTAGCTTTACAATATTATTAGGATTCCTATTATTTAACCATATGATTAAACAATAAAAACAAAAACAAATCAACATCCACATAATTTGTATATATCTTCATATCACAATAAAGTTAGAATAGAAATATCTAATTTGGAGGACATTTTGATAATTTTAAATATCCGCTATGGAGGACATTTTGATAAATTTGTCATGAAATGATAATTTCTTATTATTAAGTAAATATTATTCTACATCCCAAATTAAAACAATCACTTGTCAAATAAATTCTTACCTAAATGTTTAAACTAATGAGCTTTTTTAAACTTAAACAATCACTTGCTAAATAAAAATGGAGTATCAAACGAAAAAGCTCAAATAAATAGTGCAAATTATATCCACATGAACGTGATTTTGCTATTTTTCCCTATATTTTCTTTATGCTATTATCAATATAGTTAAATCAATGTCATATTATGCAAACAAAAAATTACCTCTGATCTCATGTTACATGCAATATTTTCAACTCTAACATCATCACCAACGCCAATATATACATTTATATGCGCCCCCGATCCGAAAATCCCGGATCCGCCCTTGCATCTAATCATATATATCTTCATATTGTTAGATCAATATATCATAATCAGGCCGGTTCTATCTGGGACGGGAGAGAAAGTCAGAATTCGAACTGAATGGGTTCCAATTTGAGGAAAAACAAAAAATAAAATAAATAAAACCGGTTCAATATGTGCGGAATCAAAACCAAACCGATTGAACCACCAGCTTTGTTGTGGTTCCGGATCGAGTTTTATAGGTATAGGTAAGGCCCAGAAGCCCGGAAATACCCGTGCCTTCTTTATGAACCGAGACCGGCCCGGAAATTCCCATATCTAGTTGGATCATTTGGTTTAAGGTTAGGTATTTGGTTGGGTCAAGTTGGGTATGGTTTGAATCTTGTAATAATAGTCCAAGAAAGACACCGAGTTTTACGACTGCAATGTTATATCATATTTAGCAATTCACGCATATAATAAAGCGAAGATATTAAAATTTAATTACCGTTTTTGATCTCTCCGTCACTTCCCACGAAGCATGAGAAAGGTTGCGTGACCTGGAATGGATCTTTTGGATTAGGAAATTGAAAACATTTCTTTAGAAATCTTTTGTCGTTGCTGCAATTAAAAAAGCAAATAACTAATATATTCCGCATAAAGAATATCACGTGAGATCGTGGTAATATATCGGCTTGTAGATTACAAGACCTAATTAGATGATGCCCAATACTTTTTTTCTTTCCGGTCGTGTTCTCTCGTCACTTTCCAGTAGCGGCGCGATTACATAATATACAGAAAAAAAAAAAAACAATCGACACAAGTCACGGATACTAACTCAAGTTTGGCGTTGTAATAATTATTAGTTTCATATCACGAAATTTAAAAAGAAAAAGACAAGAAACAACTGTGCCAACGTCCGCATATTTCCTAGGCTCGACCTCGAATGTTATATATTAGGCTGGGAACTCGAGCTCGACGATTTCCTGAATTCGGGTTCGTAAGCTGGTTAACGAACGAGCTCGAAGTTTGGAACTCATAACTTTTTTAAGAAAAAATTCGTAATATTGATAGTTTTTAAGAAGTATCTATGATTTATAAATATTATAGTCTTGTAATGTTAGTTGTCTTACAACTTATTGAGTCTCAGTGTAATAGCTACTCTATCAAAACCAATTGGTGAGTTATTAATTTAAGAACCCCACTTGTTTCCTTACTACTTCCGTCGTCTTTATCTCTCCATTCAAGTGATTGGCTATTATTAGGGTTTTCGAACGGTCATGCCGAAATTTGAGATTTTTGGCTAGTTGAAGGAAGCTCGAACTCGATAATCATGAGCTCACGTGCCCTAAGCATAAGTCGAGCCGGCTCATTGAGATCGTGGACCGACTTGACTCGTCGTTCATCCCTTCTTAGATCAATAAAACAATAAAATAATTGCATCCATTTAATACCTTCAAATTCAATATGAATATGATATCACTGCTGATATGTGTTTTATATAATGTTACATCAAACTATTAAATCTATCTTATTCAGTACATATGTATACTGAGTTATTTTACTCAAAGTTTAAATATATTTTTAGTCCTGTATCTTTTGAGGGGTTGCATTTTTAGTCTCGTTAAGTTAAGGGTGGTAATTGTAGTCCTGTAAGTATCAAAATTGAAGCAATTTAGTCCCGTGAAGTTAAGGATGGAAATTTTAGTCCCGTAGCTATCAAAATTAAAACACTTTTTTGACAGTTAACTCAGAAACTTAATTTTTACCCAAAATTTTAAGGTAGAAATGCCGACTTGGACCAATTGTATTTTCTCTTTCTTCCAATTAAGTGTCACATCATAAGTACAAAAATAATAATAATAAATAAATAAATAATAGTCCAAGTCGGCATCTCCGAAGTCAAATTCTGGAGTGCAATTATGTTTTCGGTTTAACTGTCCTAAAATTGCTTTAATTTTGATACTTACGGGACTAAATTGTCACCCTTAATATAATGGGATTAAAATTGCTTCAATATTGATACTTGAGACAAAAATTGTCACCCTTAACTAACGAGACTAAAAAGTCACTCACTCAAATATATAGGACTAAAAATACATTCCAGTCTTTTACTCAATATTCCAAATTGCATAATAAACAAAGATGAAAATGGCAATCACAGTTAGTGATGCCGATGAAGACAACATGTTAAAGATGCAATAAATTGTATCCGTAAATGGATCAGACGATCAAAGATAAGCAAGCACGCCTAATTTATCTTTTTGCTTGAAGCAAATCCCACTACCTTATATATGGTAGTTATTTGATATTTATAATTATATTAAAAATTAGAAGGCTGTGGCTGTATCTTGCCAAGAAGATACGAGATACTCTCTATCTTCCTCACATGTCATCCTATATAGTGTTAAAGCATCCACAACAAAATAAAAGCTAGCAGAGGCACCCAAAGGCCAAAAAAACTAATATATATATATATATATATATATATATATATATATTATGTATAAAATAAATACATGCATGTTGAGATTATTTGTTCCACGTCGAAAAATTAACTTTACTCGATTCAATATATAAATCAAAGAGGCATCACCTCCTATCACCAATTGATTTTAGGATGGAACCCTCAATTTAATATGATATCAAAGCGGCTTTGATCTACCGTCAATTTAACAATATATATATATATATATATATATCGATAATTAAAATGTCAAGAACTAAATATTCGCTTAGATACATGTATTACAGATTTATTGTCTTATATTGCTAGATTCTCAAGAGAAATAACTTCGCGAGATGTGAAAAGTTCAGCTGTTATCTAATAAAACTAGGATATATCATGTATTTTCTTTTCATAAGTAACAGTATATATGTTTTTTTTCAGGTCACATGCAGTCGATAATTTTCTTGATCTAATGTGGGATTTGTAACAATGCATAATCGAGTCAATCCAAAAATAGTCTGTTGACGGATATATATATATATATATATATATATATACACATTAAATATTTTTTTATGTATGATTTATTCAAAAACATTTGCTTAATAAAAGTAATGCTATAGGGACGTTTTTAAGTTATCATGGGCACTGTTGATAATGGTCTAAAGACATATTATAGTCATAAATATAATGTTTTCTTTTATTTCACATTCCAATAATTGCGGTTTAAAGTGATTTACATGTCATTGTAATAGACTTTGTGAGGTTGAGCAAATTGCTTGCTGGGATTGACTGATCACCGCTAATGCATTCTTGATAAGTGGTTAACAGGCATTCAAATATGCATTATTGTGAACAAGAAATTGGTATTTTAATTGAATTAATTCGATATATATTAATGTTTATGTGTTTACTATAGTGAAAATTGATGGGCACCCAAATGGCTTTATATTTATGAGAAATTTTTCTTTAACCAAAAAAAAATATGGTAAAGAAAAATCTCCTTACGATAAAAGGTAAAACAAAAAAAAACAACAATGAAAATTATACCGGGGTATCCTAAGAACTTTAAATTGTCTGTCTATATTATAAGTTGCGATACACCTGGTTTTAAAATATATGTACCTTTTAAAGAATACAAAATTTTATGTTAACATTAAGAGTAATTGGTCGTAATATAAATTCATAGATGTTTGTTTTTTACTACTAGTTAGGAGATTATTATATGCAGAAATTTTATGTTGGTAGCAACGTTGGGTACTTGAAGTTTCGATAATTGTGCTAAGTTAATCTTTTATTACATCTCTAAAACAGTCAATTTGTCATAAACCACCATCGATTAGTTCATCAACTCTCCCTGATTTTATGTTTCGCCTAAATTGGAAATTAAACCAAATTTGCAAATATTAACCCTAACGCAGAACCTAGGGACATTAATTATCTGAGTAATTAGATACTCCTAGTGTGTGGCCAATGATTTGTAAAGAAAGATGTGTGGTCTTTGTCTAATGACGTATGAGAGTTAGTTCCTAAGTGTGACTGGTGTATTTGACATTAATTTAATTACAAATGTGATCCATGAATAAGCAACGCTCATGATTATTTTATTTATTTTTTCATATGGAAATCTGACGCACGACTCCAAAAAATCAAATACGAAATACACTTTTAGAGACAAATATCACTACTTGCTTGACAAAATTTTACTATCAAATATTAAATATTACTTATGCAATAGGCAACGACAAAACATATTTCAGTGCTTGAGAGTGAATTTTTCTTTCTAAGAGCAAAGCGGTACAATGATCAAAACTACCAAAATAGGTCCGTGACCTCATAGGAACAACATTTGAATCTCCTATATCTTTTCCTTCGACAAAATAAGTCGAAAAATCCTACTTAAATGGCAACTTGAACTATTTTTCAGCCCGTTAGTTGTTGACTTGAATACAATGTAAGACTCCGACTTATTTTGTTCGAAGAAAATGATATATGGCTTAAGTTTGTTCTCACATATGAAGTTAGTGACATGTTTTTCCAGTTATAAAAAACTATATGGTGACCCAAAATCGAAAATCGACATATTTGGTGACCAAAATTTATAATCGTTATGTGTATGAAGTGATAAAATTATGTGATTTAGTCCCTAATACTTGACTGTTTATGCATACCTCGGTAAGAGGGGTCGAATAAACACTTGGCATTTTTGTGTGTTTCGGTCTGGGGTGATATCTAGTTCTGTTTGAACTTGATACCGATTTTCAATCCGTCAGTGAAGTTTAGACAAAGAAGATATCTAGCTCTCAATTGTATTCTGATTTGTGTGTGTATCAGTTTGTCTTGGATCACAAACTTCCCGAAAAGGAAGGAAATCAGTAGAAGACTTTGACTTACAACATCGTTGCACAACCCACCTAACTACAGTCCTCGTACCTAGTATCACACACTCGACTGCTTTCGTCGCTTAAATAGATTTTACAGTCCGCTGGAATGTCAAAATGTGAACTTAGTTGGAACAACATTGGACTAATAAAATCCAACTCTTGATAATATCTACTCAGCGTTTTGAGCTTTAGAATTTTAATTTCTTTGCTAGTAGTTAATAATCTCGATGTTTCTGAGAGAGTGAAAAGTTATTCTTCAGAATGATTCCTCGAATATTTATACTTAGACGATCTCATGATGACCGTTGCTTGGAGACGAATCTACTCCAGACCGGATTATTGACTTCTTTGGGTCTGAGTACCGAATGTTACTTTATCCATAACAAGATAAAATCCAAGCTGAACGGCGCTTTGAACTCCAATATTTGTTCTGATGATCATTAATGTCAGCAGTTTGTCTTGCCTAATTCAAATTCAAGTTCTGGTTATCTGGTTACACTTCGAGCTCTTGACTTAATGACCGGTTTATATATGCAGACCATTAGTTATGACTTGGTAGTTGTTTGAAATAGTCAGGTATCAGTTTTATCTGTATTGGTCATTTGTCTCACGATACTTTATCTTCAACATTGGTCTTGGTTAGTCGGTCCCGATGTCGGTCTTCATCATCCTCGGTCTTGATCACCCGTCTTGATCGGTCCAGAAATTTCTTTATACCGATCTATCCATTCTACTGACCAGTTTAAGTCCTTGTTCTTCATACCGGCTTCTATTTCTTTACCAGTTTCAGTCCGAGATAACTTTTGTTAATTCAATCCCCAAAAGTATTATTAACGAGAATTAATTTAATTTAATCATGATCTTTAACTTGATGTATAAGAGATAAACATTAATGGGAGTAGATGTAAATTTAGGAAAAGAATAAGACTATGATTAATCACGATAATGAATAAATCATTAATGTACCTAAATTATTACAATTATCATTAAACACGTCATGCATACGAGAGTTAACTTATGGAACATGCATGCGCATAGTAAATCTCTATCTGTAACACTCAAACTATTAGCATTTTCAAAATAGAAGTAAAAAATAAAGAAATTCATTGGTTCTTTATTGGTATAAAACAGACATATTTAATTCGAACAAGACAGCATATATAATATATTAAACCTATTTTTTTACATTGATGATGATTTTACCGACATATATACATAATATTATAATTACAAATCGTGGCGATGATGCTGTACAGTAAGAGGTCACCTAAGGTGAATATGGTAGGCAAAGCTAAGAAAGCAAATGTAGTGAAACTGGCGGCTTATCTTTAAATATTAATACAATAAGAGGTCACCTAAGGTGAATATGGTAGGCAAAGCTAAGAAAGTAAATGTAGTGAAACTGGCGGCTTATCTTTAATTATTAATACATATGTTCAAAAGAAATAATAGAAACTCAAATCTCATGCTGCCGACTATAATGATTTCCTTATTTGAAATTAACTTTATAAATATTATATATTGTACTATATAGATTAATCATTCTAATGTATGTACATATCACTTTTTGTACATATTACTGATATGTACATATTTATAACGAGATCATCAGCCACAATATCACCGGCACTAGCACTGCAATATGCAGTGTATCTTATAAAATACACACATAAATGTAGGCCCACATGCACATATAATGATGATGTATATATTTATATATATATATATATTGGTGTTGCAAGATATCTCACTCAGACCTGAGTTAGTCCCTAAATATTGTTGTAGGCTTGCGTCACAAATATCTGACATATGTTTAATTACACCACACACTCATTGATGGGACTAATCCCGAGGACAGATAAATATTTATATATATCCTCCAAATAGATCGTCCATATCGTACCTTATAACAAATATATATATATATATATATATATTCATAAAAAGGCATATTAAATATGGTGAGCCAATGTTTGGCAATCGTATGCTTCTCCCCGTTTAATCCTAAAATCTCAGCCGTCCATTTTCCACACCTGGGTTCTATATATAGCCTTGAATTATTTGTAAAACGCATATTTGTTCTCATAACTCACTAAACCTCTTTCACTCCAAAGCACACGAAAGTACGATACAAGCAAGGAAAATCCACTCTCCTCGTTCTCCGAAATGGCATCCTTAGAACTGTCAAAGGAGGTAATGTATTGATTTGGGTTTTTTCCCAAAAATTTTTCCTAATACTCTTTTACACGACCTCAAGAACCTACAAATCTTTATTACATTATGGTTATATGTAAAAAAAAATGTTTACATAAAGGGGAGAGCATCAATGATTCAGAAATTTAAAATATGTTTTATCACATAGGGTAAGTTGAAGCACGACAATGATCATGAAGACGATGGATACACATGTGATGGAAGTGTAGATTTTTATGGGAAGCCTGCAGTTAGAGAACGAACTGGGAAATGGTTTGCTGGTGTTATCATCCTGCGTAAGCTATTATTACTAAATCACACACACGCACTCACGCACACACACACATATCTATAGATGGTATATTATATGTGTATGAAAGATTTCATGCATACATACATACATCAAAACTTTATTTGGAAACAATTTTATAATATTCCTGTATATTTTTTAGATACAATTATCATTTTTTTTAAATGTAAATTTGTTTGCATAGTTTCTTCTGGGCTCCCATGCAGAACCAAACAGTGACAAACATATAGACAACTATTATTACTGTAATTTTTATTTCCACTATTTAAGGACTGCATTTATTAATGTTTGTTTTTATTAATTAAACAATTGGTTTTATTTATTTTGTTTCTTTCCCAATATAACATTAAATGTTTACATAGGTCATCTTTGAAAATGACAATACGGTGTGCAATGAAACCCTATAAAATAAAGGAAAAACATTAAGGTACCAGTGTCCACATGAGTTTTGCGACGTGTAGCACATCCATCATATGTAATCGTGGATTTATTTTTTTAAAAAAATTGATATTGACATCCTAGTTATTACATTCTATAAAAACAGAAGGAAAAAGGACATCTAGTATGATATATAACTGTCCGAGCCAATCTAGTATAATATTTTAAATGTATAGTAAGTTATAAATGTACATTATTTTTGTTTTTACTCATCAGCTGGAATTGACGAAATGCAATTTATCGAAAAGAGGATAACAGTGAGACGCAATACTCATTTGGAGTAAAGGCAGTTATATTAGCCTAACACATAATACGAATAGTTAATGTCAGTGGAAAATGACGAAGCCACTCACATGTTCTCTGTTTAGTTTTTAAATTCATAATATTATACTTCTCTATGAATTTTATAAAGTAATACATTAGCCTATAAGCTTCACGTCACTATACAGGACAAAGTTGAGTTATGGTGATTATTCTCATAAATAATTATATCACTTTCTGCATGTTCAAGGGCTTAAGACGATCCTTTTTCTTTATTTTATTGTTCATATTTTTCCTCCTAATTAGTTGATGCATTATTACATTTTTATTATTGAAAATCAATAATAATATTGCAGTGAATCAAGGGTTGGCTACTCTAGCATTCTTCGGCGTTGGAGTGAACTTGGTCCTCTTTCTTACAAGAGTCCTCCAGCAAGACAACGCGGAGGCGGCGAACAGCGTCAGCAAATGGACCGGAACCGTCTATATATTCTCCCTCGTCGGGGCCTTCCTTAGCGACTCGTATTGGGGACGGTTCAAGACTTGTGCCGTTTTTCAGGCCATTTTCGTCCTGGTAATAATCTCACTCTCTCTCTCTCTCTCTCTCATTCTCCCGGAAGATTAAAGGATCCTAATCGTTGTTTTTTTTTTTCTAAATTAGGGTTTGGCTTTATTCGCACTGACGACGCAAATTCTCTTGCTCAAACCGAGAGGGTGCGGGGACGAAACGACTCCTTGCGGGTCCCATTCGAGCTGGGAGATAGGCCTCTTCTACATCTCGATATACATGATCGCGTTGGGGAACGGAGGCTACCAACCCAACATAGCGACGTTTGGGGCGGATCAGTTCGACCTGGAAAACCCTAACGAGGGTCGATCGAAAGTGACTTTCTTCAGCTATTTTTACCTGGCTTTGAATCTCGGTTCCCTCGTATCCAACACTGTGTTGGGCTATTTTGAAGACGAGGGAATGTGGGCCCTCGGGTTTTGGGCCTCGAGCGCTTCGGCTTTCATGGCCATGGTTCTCTTTCTCGTAGGCACCAAGAGATACAGGCACTTCAAGCCCAGCGGGAATCCCCTATCGAGATTTTGCCAGGTCTTTGTCGCCGCGTCGAAGAAGTACCGTGTCGATGCCTCTGAGCTCGACGATGAGAATAACTTATTCGAACACGGAGGAGACGAGGGTAAGAGGAAGGGTGGTGATTCCCGAAAGATGATGCACACACACGGATTCAAGTAAGTCGGTAGTCATTTTGAAAAAAAAAAAACGGATTGATCGAGATGATTTGTGATCGAGCATTACATGGATCAGATTAAAAATTCAGCATCTGCATACCATATTAAATCGGTTGTGATTTATTAGACTAGAACAATCACATATCATTGAGTAATTAACTTCTCGACCCAATTGCAGATTCTTGGATCGGGCGGCGTTTATTACATCGTGCGACCTAGATAACCTCAAACGAAAACCCTTCAACCCGTGGCTACTGTGTCCCGTCTCGCAAGTCGAAGAGGTCAAATGCGTACTGAGGCTGATCCCTATCTGGCTCTGCACGATACTATACTCGGTCGTCTTCACTCAGATGGCCTCCCTCTTCGTCGAGCAAGGCGACGCCATGAACACGAACGTCGGGAGCTTTAAGATCCCGGCGGCAAGCATGTCGAGCTTCGACATCATGAGCGTGGCCCTCTTCATATTCCTCTACCGAAGGGTCATAAACCCTATTATTTCCCGCAATTTCAAGTCGATCAACGGCGGGCAAGGGCTCACTGAGCTCCACAGGATGGGCATCGGGCTCGCGATAGCCATAGCCGCCATGGTCTCGTCGGGCCTTGTGGAGGTCTACAGACTCAAATACGCAACGGGGGACTGCAAGCACTGCCAGGGCTCGAGCACCCTGAGCATCTTCTGGCAGGTGCCCCAGTACTGCCTGATCGGCGCGTCCGAGGTCTTCATGTATGTGGGGCAGCTCGAGTTCTTCAACGCACAGACGCCCGAGGGCCTGAAGAGCTTCGGGAGTGCGCTTTGCATGACTTCGATATCTCTGGGAAATTACGTCAGTAGCCTCCTCGTCTCCATCGTGATGAAGATATCGACCGAGGACCACATGCCCGGTTGGATCCCGGGGAACCTCAACAAGGGCCACTTGGACCGGTTCTATTTCCTCCTCGCGGGCCTGACAGTGGTCGACCTGATGGTCTACGTGGGGTTCGCTATGGGGTACCGGAGCATGAAGGTTCGAGGGCGGAGGATCGGCGAGAATAATGAGGATAGGGATTGTGTGGTATAGTTAAGGGACTTATAATCTTTAAATATGGGGACTTGTAATGAATCATTATGATGTAATAACAAGTTATTTTCTTAACACTAATTTCTGCAACTCAACATACTGACATAAAAAAATTAAGAACAAGCACAGTATATATATATATATATATATATGCCAAGTGAAGCAATCTTTTGCCTACATTTGCTCCTATATAACATCAACTAGGCTTACATGCAAGGGAGACAAACAAAAGCAAGAAAGCAGAAGGGAATATATCTATTTCAATCCAGAATGCAAGAAAATTATCTTATTAAGGCTTCGACGAAAAAGCCCAAGACTGCAAAAAACGAAAAATCGATTCAGCTTTGCACTTTTCGAACCTGAATGTGATGAGTAGATTCACGGCGCCAGATCGGTTGAGCTCCGCTCTGGACGAGCGTGACGAATTGCCCTTCTATCACTAGACCCTTGCTCTGACAAGAAAATAATAAAAACAATAGAAATAAATAAATCTGCGTAATAGATGGATTTTCGAAGAAATAGAAAGATTGTGTTTGGTCAAAAAGTAAAACCCGACCAGCAAAAGCTTCAGAGCTTTCGAAAAGGTCTCCTCGACATCGTCTGTGAACTCCATGTGTATGGGCATCACACCGTGGTAAAGCCCTAAACGCTGTTTCACTCGTTTACTGTGCAAAAAAAAAAACATCGATTCAATGTCATAAAAATTACAGTTCATTTTTTAAGGTTTTTGCAGATCATGTCAGAACCCGATTCCACGATCATCAGCGGCATATGAAATTGGTTATAAGCAGCACAATATCAGGCAATTTCAGGCATTGGTAGATTGTTTTTAGTGTAAAAATAATCAAGCTAAGCTAAGGCATGAATAACTCAGGCAAAAAAAAAGTAAAAAAAAAAGAAAAGAAAACTTACACGTTTGTGAAGGCGAATATCGTAGAGGACGGTCGGTAATGGCTGAGAGTTATAGCCATGGAACCGGTTCTGGTGAAGACAATGATCGGAGTAGCAAGAGTGTTAGCCATTGTTGTGGAATGCAGAGCAAACATGTTACCCATATGATTCTGCAAATTACAAGAAATTATTCAGACACGTACAAAAGGCTGCAATGCTTATTACTCGTGTTGCAGTTTCGGTTACTTTAACTTGTAATAATTCCCGTATATATATGCGTACCTTATATAGAGCAGATTCACTTGGTGGGGTCGTGGTGATCGGTAGGCTCGACTCGGTTCTCAGTGCCACGGTATGCATCACCTTAACAGCCTTCAACGGGTACCTAATCAAAAAGAGAAATGTAATAAGATAAATCTCTGAAATCAACATTCAGAATAAATATCGGCAGAGAATCAAAAAATAGTTAACAGTAAGATGTGAAACAAAATAACTTACTTCCCGTGAGCTGTTTCACCGGAGAGCATTATTGCATCAGCACCTTCTCTTACAGCGATAGCAATGTCAGAAACTTCTGCTCTCGTGGGAGTTGGATGATCGATCATGCTTTCGAGCATGTTCGTAGCTACTATTACCGTTTTCTGCATGCTTCGGCATCTCGAAATTATCTCTGCCTGTACGAAAGTACTCTCGGGAGTCAATTAGACGTCCCACAGAAAAACATTTCCAAAGATTCTATTTTTTTTTTATGTTTAATGTACAAAATATATGGATGATGTTTGTGTTTCTACTCTAGAAATATTCAAGACAATCTGGGTAGCAATTAAATGCTTAGACAAATGCACTGAATCGGTTATGTAATAATACAACATACCTGCAACAGAGGGACTTCTTCGATAGGAAGTTCAGCTCCGAGATCTCCACGAGCTACCATAGCCTATCATCAACAATTATTCTAATTATATTTGTTTTTACATAATCATTGCAATTAAAAAAGGTTGAAAGAGATTAAACTAACCCCATCAGATGCGGAAATGATAGATTGAAGGTTCCCGATAGAATCAGCACTCTCTATCTTCGCGAGAACGTGAATGTCTGCATTAGAACCTGAAAACAATTTTTGCAAAAGAAAAAAAAAAAGGAAAGAAAAACCGAGTTAGGAGAAAAATGAGAAAAAGAAATGAAAAACAACGCGAAGATGATGAGAAGCCCCATACGTCTAAGATAATCTTTGAGTTCATGGATAACTTTGGCATCCTTAACAAACGAAACAGCGTAGAAATCCACTTGATTATCCACACCGAACTTAATGTCCTCCCAGTCTTTGTCTGAGGAGAAAATATTATTACACAGCATCATAAATACAACGTCCCATCATTCGAAAAAAATAAAATCAAAATCAAACTTTCAAGCTAAAGCTGCATAGAAAACGAGCAAAACCTGTTATCGAGGGCAAGGTGGCGCTCTTTCCACGCACGTTCAAATGTCTCCTTGATTTGAGTTCTCCACCGTCTATTACTTTGCACTTCACTACATCCTCAGTGTTCGATTTCACAGCTAAGGACATCATTCCACCTATACCACAAAAAAATAAAAATAAAAACCATGTTATAAGAAACATAACATGCAAAAGATTACAATTTCTAGTGACAAAGAACTCACCATCGACGAGCAAAATGTCCCCAGGCTCTACATCATTTATGAAGTCATCATAGTTAACACTAACCGTATCCTCTGTACTGACTCCTCTCTTAATGGTGAAATTGAACTCTTGCCCCTCTTTCAAAAGGATTGGTTTCGGCAAGTCTCCACTTCTCACCTCGGGACCCTAAACAACAGTCAATTGACTCCAAAATTAACAAAAACAGTGATATGTAATATCTTAAGGATGTCCAAATCCAAGCATCACTACCTTGGTATCTAACATTATGGAAATGACCTTCTCCTCGAACTGTGCATTGTATTCATTGACCAAATCGATGGTTTTCTGATGCGAAGAATGATCTCCGTGAGACATGTTCAAGCGGGCCACGTTCATGCCGGTCTCCGCGAGTTTCCATATCATCTCGCGGGAGCTCGTTGAGGGCCCGATGGTGCAAACAATCTTTGTTTTCCTTTGGGAATGTAAGCTACCTCGGAGTCCATCGTCAGTGGGCTGAAATTAATAATTAACAAACATATCAATATGCATGGATCATACCTTTCGTTCCACTTCCAGTTACTATGTTAATAGGCGTGCTGACTTCTAAAATAAAGAATTAAAGAAATCATGTTTTTATTAAGGACCACGAGATGCAATGATCCATCGAACTCAGGAATTGAATTGGTCCCCATCAACCTTTTCTTTCTCACTTCGATTCTGTTCTCAGATTACTATGTTCGGCTTCAGGGACTGTGGGTTTTATTACATCAAAATCAGCATTATTACCGACCAAAAAGATTCATTTTTCACACACGCACAAGGAAATCTCCAAAATCACAAACCCAATTTACAAAGAATCCAAGAACAAGAAAGCAAAACCAGTTCAATTCATCAAATTCCCTGTAGAATCATTACATTGAAGACCCTTTGAATCAGTAGAACTTACGCGAATCATGGAGCCGTTGGGCTGCAAAAGGGTAGCGACGGCGTTCGAGTCACCGCCCTCGTCGTACGCGCGTGCGCTGCACACAACCTTTCCGGTGGATTTGCTGAAAGACAACCTTTGACTCGCATCCTCCGGTGCGGATTGAGACGGAAATAAATGGGCCGCGACGTTTCTTGCAGAGCAGAGACGATCAGATTGATAATTCACACCGGAAGCACACGCCCAATTAGGCAGATTCATCGTAGACGCCATCGGTGGCTATGTATGATTTTTTTTCCTTTTCTTTCTAGAAATCAACGATGAAACAGTAGAAAAAGTTATTGGGGAAATATTTGAGCAAAGGAAGAAAATAATAAAATTGCAGTGACGACAAACGAGAGATAAACGAGGAGAGACCGTTAAGGACAATGAGTGGAAGTGAAAAGCGACCGTCTACTGAGTCTTTCACTGCGGCGAACACCTTGCAATGATATTTTCCTTGTTCAGGTTACATTTGGCAGTGTAGGGGACCTAAATTTCGACTTTTCTCCTTCACTACATTAATGATATTATTATATTATTCATAATTTGTCTATATATTATTATTCGGGATAATTGCTAATTTGGTCCCTCAGTTATAGGTTGATATCAGTTTTAGTCCCTCGAAAGTATACCTCATCAATATAAGGTCCTTCAGTTTTTAGCCGTTAATCAATTTTAGTCATATCCGTCAACCTTTGACGGGGTTGACCGTCAAAACTAACGGAATTGACCGTTGGTGACTTTAAATATTAAAAAATGCTTAAAATAAAAATAAAAAATGAAATTAAAATTAAAAAAAAAATTAAAAATATTTTTTAAAAACGAAATTAAAATTTAAAAATATAATTCAAATGAAAAAAAACAAAATTAAAATAAAAATAAAAATATAATTAAAAATCAAAATTAAAATTAAAAAAAATATAAATAAAAATAAAACAAAAATAAAAAAGAAATTAAAATAAAAAAATTAGATTCTTCCACGATCAATCCTCTCTCTAAAAAAAAAAAATCTCCAACAGCCATCTCTTCTGTGAAGTGATCAAGAACACCACTTCGTCACTGTTACCCTTCTCCCAATCCGCCATCGTCACGGTCATCTCAGAAACACTACTTCACATGTTTCTCTACCACGGTTGACAACAATTGATCTACTTTGTCGACAGCTTCACGAAGTTCTGACAACGATGTCCGAGGAGGCGGAGGAGGAGCCGTTGATTTCTCTGTCCAAGAAAGGAAGCAAGGTCAGGGACGCGTCTAAGAAAAGAGCCGTTGATCACTCCGTAGAGGAGAGGATTGCTGATAAATTTTTTTTGGAGAGAGAGAATTGATCGTGAGAGAAATTAATTTTAAATTTATAATTTTAATTTTTTTTATTTATAATTTTTAATTTCGTTTTTAATTATATTTTGAATTTTATAAATTTTAATTTCGTTTTTAATTATATTTTTATTTTTTAAAAACTTTAATTTGGTTTTTTATTTTGTTTTAATATTTAAGCAATTTTTTTTAATATTTAAAGCCACTAACGGTTAATTCCGTTAGTTTTGACGGTCAACTCGGTAAAAGTTGACGGAAAGGGCTAAAATTGATTAACGGCTAATAACTGAGGGGCTTATATTGATGGAATATGTATTCGAGGGATTAAAACTGATATATGCCTATAACTGAGGGGCTAAATTAGCATTTATTCCTTATTATTCATAATTTGTCTCAACCATAATGGTTTCTCTGGGCGGATATTCGTTTTCCCTTCGCTTCAATTCAAAGTACTAATTAGGTTATTAAAGAGGCAATGCAGAAATTTAAAACCTCGCTAGTATTTTGGATGACAAGGACGATAGTTTCCTAAAGATAATTTTATCAAGGTTTTCAGAACCGGACCGGACCGGATCGGCTGGTTCCGACCGGAAAACTGCGAACCGGTCGGAATTTCGGTTTGGATCCGTCCGGTTCAGTTTTATTTTAAACAAAAAAAGAAAAAATCGAAACAAAAGGAATAAAACCAAAAAAGATATAAAACAAGACTAAATATATTGTTGTGCCTAGTGGTTAGTGGTTTTGACTTATTTTCTTAAGGTGTGGGTTCAAATCCTTTTTGGTGCATATTAAATTTTATTTTTAATTAATTTTTGACACCTCATTTTACATTTAATTATTTTATCTCTCCAATTTTATAAGTTTAACTCTTGAAACCCCATTTTACAATTACTATTTAATCCCCTACACATATTATTTGATTGATATATTCATAAAATATAATTTTTGTATATTTAGAGGCACCGGTTTTAGTTCGGTTTATATCGCTTAAACCATTAAATCTTAAATCACTAAAATTTCCGGTCCGATCCAAAAATCCGATTTCAAAACCATTAATTTTATTCACTCTTTTACTTACTATGTATAGCAGTAGAAACTCGATTACTTAATAAACGCTTTAAAATAATATTTTAGGTCGGTCCCGATTTGGGATAGAGTGTTAAGTTAATAATTCGCTAAAACTATATGATAATACATTTTTACTCATTTCTATAGATCACATATAAAATGTAAATGAATATTTCTTTACATATTTCGTACTATATTTTTTTAAACAAAAGTTCCATTAAAAACTAAAAATATACCGAGCTAAAGAGCCCGGAGCACCATCTAGTAACATTCAACTATCTAAAAGGAAGAAAATTCCCATAAATGAACGCAAATCAAAAGATGAAATATACAAACAAGCTCAAAAGAAAACATGATTCAAATTTCGAACAAAATAACCAAAGAACCTACTACAGATCAACCGAACACTTCAAAACAATCATAAAATCATATTTACGAAACTCTTCACTTTCTTCTGTCTTCAACTTCTAAATCTTGTTTTCTTCGAGGTTGTCACTCCTACAAAGGGGATAAAAAAATCCTAAAAAAGAGGAGACAAAGACTTCCATACCGGGAGACTCTGACACGACAACGAAATCGAACAACATGAAAACAGAAATAGAGAAAGAAAAAAAAATAAGAGAAAAAACTCCTCCAACCTCCATAATGGGAAAGAGGGAGAAGAAACGTGTATGGGTTTTCTTCTTTTTTGGGAGAGAAGAGGGAAGGGTATCAGTTAGAGAGAAGGTATATTGTGTACTACTACACATTGACTCTCGTCTCTAATAAGATGAGAGATTGAAGGGTTCTTTCCAATAGGGTCATTCATTTATATATGTACATGGACAAAATTAATTGGAAACCTGAATGATTTTTAGGTCATTTGTTTGATACGTGCGTGGTACAATAATTAAGGAAAAAAGTTATAAAGTTGTTTGTAAATTGAGTATTTTATTATAAATTATAAAATAATATATAATAGATAAATTTATCCATTAATAATTATTTTAATTAATAAATTTATTGGTCCCAAGTCTATTAATTTATAGACTTGATATTGTACTTCGAAGTAAATAAGTCAATTTTACATTTGATCATTGTTTAGTACCCACTTTAAATATATATATATATATATATATATATGCATATTAAAAATAATTAATAATATCTAGTTTTTTTTGAAGAAAAAAACAAAATTTACTACATGATATCCGCCAATAACATATCTATCATTGCTTGAGATGGAGCTGTAGAACCCTCACCGTTAAAACCAAGCGACTTGGCGACTAATAAAACGGTCTATTAGAAGTAGAAGATTGATGCGAATAATTTTAAAACTTCAAGCTCTCAAAGCTATGCGCGATTACAATGACGAAAAGACACTCAAACGAAGTAAAATACTTGAGCCAACCAACAATATGTAAGAATGCTTCGTATCAAACTCCGATTCTGCATTATGAGAGCCCAATATTTTGATTACGTTATTGCAATCTCCATCAAGTTTGATAATCAGTCATCCTTTATGTGGTGCCATCATAATAGCCGATATAGCTGCAAATGCCTCTACCTCTTCTGGATCAAATTTAATGGGAAAAACTTCGAATACCAATCAAAATCAAGAGATGTGACCCCAATCGCTACCTCTCCCCGAGATTTGTGTAAAGCGCAATCAAAGTTAAGTTTGATAAACCCCTACGGGGGCCGACCATTGAGACGAAAAAACTTGAACCTGATGCAAAGAAGATATATTATCAGATTCCGTGGGATAGGACAAACAATGGCTCAATGGATAGCCTCATCGACAGATGTGCACTTTCTCTCCATAGACCAATTGTTTCTAAGCTTCCAAAGTGGCCGACGAAGTTTCTAAAGTTGACGGGCTGGTATATGCTCATGAACAAATCGTATCCATGACTCTGCTTAGTCATCCCAATGTTTAATAATTTTCACATCGACCGCAGAATATTCCCAGAAGCACTTCGAGTTTTGGCATTCAGAAAGATATGGTGCTCGTTCTCTACATGGTGGCCACATCGCGTGCATAAAGCTGACTGAAGAAAGTTGCACCGGAGCAAATTTTATGCAGTTGGAAGAAGGTGTGGAATAAGATTCCATGGAAAGATTGGCCAACCATTACGTCGATTTTACGTAAATCCTCCATGTTCGAGAAATTTCACACTATACGATCTGGAGCATCTGATTCACACAGGAGTACCCTCGAATTTCTTTAGCACCCATCTGGAGAAAGAGACTTCAAACTAGAGGGACGTTTCACGTGTTCGGCCAACAAAGACCACACTGTTAGCAAAACATTTACGTGAGTATATTTAATATCTCCCATGTTACGTTGAAGTCTTCTTTGATTCCTTCCATGTCTTTGATTCCCATGTTACGTTGAAGCCTTATATTTATATGCACAAAAGCCAAGCTAAAGCCCACATTTAATAGATCATAAATGCAACTTTAATGCTTTATTTGATGCTATAGGATTTACTTTATTAACTGATAACATACTGTTAACTTCATGGATGAATATGAAGTTAACGCTTCACGGGTAAGATGAGAGACATATGGATATACCTCATATTTCCAATTGTTCGTAACTAAAAGTACACGGTTCATCAACTTGTAATATTCCAATATTTTATCGTAACATGAACCACATTATAGTGAATAAATCTTACACACACACCTTGGGATTCTCGAGATATAGGGGCAATTTTTTCAATAAACGTCGAGATGAATTACGTGATAGCCATTGGTCCTTCCAAACTAAAACGTGATCACATGTACATGCCACCTATGACCGAGAGCCACCAAGTACGGGCTGAGCAAAGGTTTCTCATGGTAAGTGAACAGTTATGCCCGAGAGCAGCAGTAAGCACCGAACCGGTTGAGAAGTTCGAGCTTAATACCGAGGATCATGCAGCACATACGTCGAATACTAGCCTCATAATTTGTTCGATTTCGTTGTCGTGTCAGAGTCTCCCGGTGTGGGAGTCTGGTCTCTTCTTTTTTAGGATTTTTTTATTCCCTTTGTGGGAGTGACAACCTCGAAGAAAACAAGATTTAGAAGTTGAAGACAGAGAACATGAAAACAGGAATAGAGAGAAAAAAAAAAAGAGAAAAAACTCCTCCAACCTCCATAATGGGAAAGGGGGAGAAGAAACATGTATGCATTTTCTTCTTTTTTGGGAGAGAAGAGGGAAGGGTATCAGTTAGAGAGAAGGTATATTGTGTACTACTACATGATTGATTTATGAAGTTTTCTTGAAAAAATGACTCAATTGTCTTTTATTTTTTTATTTAACTAAATTACACATTGAATCTCGTTTCTAATAAGATGAGAGATCGAAGGGTTCTTTCCAATAGGGTCATTCATTTATATATGTACATGGACAATAATTAAGTGGAAACCTGGATTATTTTTAGGTCATTTGTTTGATACGTGCGTGGTACAATAATTAAGAAAAAAGTTATAAAGTTGTTTGTAAATTGAGTATTTTCTTATAAATTATAAAATAATATATAATAGATAAATTTATCCATTAATAATTATTTTAATTAATAAATTTGTTGGTCCCAAGTATATTAATTTAGAGACAAGATATTGTACTTTTTTTATGATCGAAGTAAATAAGTCAATTGTACATTTGATCATTGTTTAGTACCCACTTTAAATATATATTTATATATTAAAAATAATTAATAATATCTAGTTAAAAATAAATTTTACTACATGATATACGCCAATAACATATCTATCATTGCTTGAGATGGAGTTGGAGAGCCCTCACCGTTAAAACCAAGCGACTTGGCGACTAATAAAACGGTCTACTAGAAGTAGAAGACAGATGAGAATAATTATCTTAAAACTTCAAGCTCTCAAAACTATGCGCGATTACAATGGCGAAAAGACACTCAGACGAAGTAAAATACTTGAGCCAACCTACAATATGTAAGGATGCTTCGTATCAAACTCCGATTCTACATTATGAGAGCCTTTGATTACGTTATTGCAATCTCCATCAAGTTTGATAATCAGTCCTCCTTTATGCGGTGCCATCATAATAGCCGCTGTAGCTGCAAACGCCTCCACCTCTTCTGGATCAAATTTAATGGGAAAAACTTCGAATACCAATCAAAATCAAGAGATATGACCCCAACCGCTACCTCTCCCCGAGATTTATGTAAAGCGCAATCAAAGTTAAGTTTGATAAACCCATAGGGGGGCCGACCATTGAGACGAAAAAACTTGAACCTGATGCAAAGAAGATATATTATCAGATTCCGTGGGATAGGACAAACAATGGCTTGATGGATAGCCTCATCGACAGATGTGCACTTTCTCTCCATAGACCAATCGTTTCTAAGCTTCCAAAGTGGCCGACGAAGTTTGAGGAAGTTTCTAAAGCTAACGGGCTGGTATATGCTCATCAACAAATCGTATCCATGACTCTGCTTAGTCATCCCAATGTTTAATAATTTTCACATCGACGCAGAATATTCCCAGAAGCACTTCGAGTTTTGGCATTCAGAAAGATATGGTGCTCGTTCTCTACATGGTGGCCACATCGCGTGCATAAAGCTGACTGAAGAAAGTTGCACCGGAGCAAATTTTATGCAGTTGGAAGAAGGTGTGGAATAAGATTCCATGGAAAGATTGGCCAACCATTACGTCGATTTTATAGTAAATCCTCCATGTTTGAAAAATTTCACACTATACGATCTGGAGCATCTGATTCACACAGGAGTACCCTAGAATTTCTTTAGCACCCATCTGGAGAAAGAGACTTCAAACTAGAGGGACGTTCCACGTGTTCGGCCAACAAAGACCACACTGTTAGCAAAACATTTACGTGAGTATATTTAATATCTCCCATGTTACGTTGAAGTCTTCTTTGATTCCTTCCATGTCTTTGATTCCCATGTTACGTTGAAGCCCTATATTTATATGCACAAAAGTCAAGCTAAAGCCCACATTTAATAGATGATAAATGCAACTTTAATGCTTTATTTGATGTTATAGGATTTACTTTATTAACTGTTAACTTCATGGATGAATATGAAGTTAACGCTTCACGGGTAAGAGGAGAGACATATGGATATACCTTTGCTTATATTTCCAATTGTTCGTAACTAAAAGTACACGGTTCATCAACTTGTAATATTCCAATATTTTATCGTAACATGAACCACATTATAATGAATAAATCTTACACACACACCTTAGGTTCTCGAGATATAGGGGCGATTTTGTCAATTAACGTCGAGATGAAATTACGTAATAGCCATTGGTCCTTCCAAACTAAAACGTGAGTGTATAACCGTTCAATCAGCAAAGAGAAAGTGAGAAATGTTCAGAGCACCTCGGCGCACCTGATACCCGTAATCTCTTCCCATTTCGAACGTCCTGTAATAGACTGCTACAAGCCTCGACAGGAAAAAGAAACGTGTAAGAGGATAACGTGTCCCCTTGAAGGAGTCCTCGTTGCGGAACAAGGTGTCCACACTGATTATCATTCAGAATGAAGGAATATCATACTAACAAAACACGACGCATTACGTGGCAATCAAATCAGTATGAAAACCCCAATCAAAGTAATACCTACTCCAGGAAGCTCCATTCAGCCATATCATAAGCATTACTCATATATAGTTTAAGGAGCATCTGTCCTGTCGTCCACTTCATTTCTATTTGATCGTCTCGTTAGTTTCAAATGAAATAAGAGCGTTATTTGTGATCAAACGATTAGGGATGAACGCTCTGCGTATGAGAAATAATCAAATCCATGAATTATTTTAGCCTATTAGTAATGCAGTTAGACGCAATGCGCTAAAATACATTACAAAGGCTCTTGTGTCGAAATTGAGTGGGACTTCATGTTGGTTGCGTTTAGGTATTAAAACAATATGAGTATCATGTAAAGCAGATACAAATATACCATGGTTTATGAAATTTAAAACAGTACCCGCAGCTTGTAAGAAATACATGTCGAAAGTTGTCGGGGCCGGGACTTGTAAGGAAACATACATGTTAGTTCGTTATGTATGTCATCCGTCGTGTAGTGGCTTAGAAGTGTCGCGTTCAACTCACGCGTCACTTTTGTATGAACCCCGCATGAATCGATCAAGGGCAGCGAAGGAGATATGGATCGATCAAGTGTCGAAGTTTCGCACCAAACCCTGCTTGACAACGAAATAATAATTGTGTAAAAAAAAATTGCGCTCTTGATTTTCCTAATTATGTTTTATAAAACGATTTAAAATATTATACAAATCTAAAATTCGTCATTATTGTTAATTGTTTATTTAATATATATTTTTAAAAAAATTATATCATACTTATATTTTTACTTAAACAAGTTAAATATTGATATTGGTACATTTTAAAATATTAATATATTTTAAGTAAATTGTAAACTAATTTAAAAACAAACATTGTTGAAAATAATGTAAAATAGGTGTTGTTAAATCTCACTCCCACAATTCCTTAAGTAATCCACTGAGCTTTGTGGTACATGACTATCGTTGTCAGGTGGGTTTGAGACGTATTCATTTGACCGCGTAGATTCGTCCCACTACTGGAGTGTGTGACGCAATTAAGCCTTGTGTGGGTACTTCGGAGTTCGGACTGCCAAAAAAGAAAATATCTCATGGCGTTAATGAAAATAAATTAATACTTCTTGAAATTTAATGTTTTTGAATGCAATATTAGATAAACCATAAATTTGTTTTTTTTTTACAAATAACAAAAAGGTAAAAGGAAATATTCATCTAATTTACACTTCACAAGATTTATGGATATACCACCGCCTCATAAAATCAAAATCAAAATCCAAGAGAAGAGTCCTCGACCTCACCTAAAAAAAACAGAAAACCCCGAAGAGGAGAAGAAAAGAGAAACTTCGGTTGGCAAGAAAGATGAAGCTATCCCTAAAACTCCTCGAACATCACCGCAGCCACGAACAAAGCCACCAAATCACACCACAGCCACTTCGCCTCCGAGCTAAAATCCCCATCACAATCTTCGATTTCCCCTTCATCTCCCACTTCGCGACCACCACGAACTCAAGAACCAACGACAGTCCCTCCGATTTGTCTCTGTCTCTGTCCACGAACTTCACCTCCGGTCCATCCCTGAAGCTCACGTACAGTGCCGCGAAGCAGCCGCTGACCCTCAGCTTGAAATCGGGCACGGGCTTTTTCGGGTCGCCGAACAACTCCCCTCTCCTGATCTCCGCCCACTTCTCGTTCAATCCGGGTCGCAACAGCCCGAACCCGACTTTCAGTCTCGTTTTCAAGCCCAGGCTCGGGTCCTTTTCGCTCAGAAAATCAACCTTTTCTCACCCAAACGAACCGGGTTTGGAATCCGAGCCCGACTCGTTCGGGTTTGTCCCGTTGGAGAGGCCTACTATACCCGTTAACGAGGGTTTGGGAAATGACGACAAAGGCTTATTATTGGGAAATAATAACGATGGTTCGATGTTGGGGAATGATGAGAAAGGTTCAATCTTTGAAGATAGTAGTTCGATTTACAAGGGCTTTAATCTGATGGCTAATACGGAAATTCCCGTGTTAGCAAATAAGGTGAACTTGAATTTCAGGTGGTGTGTGGGATTCGGTAAAGGTGACATGCCCGTGTTGAGAATCAACAAGATTGGCATTCATAAGATCGACGACGTGTTTGGCAAAAAATGCGGCAACGACGATGATGGTGAGAAGAGAACGACGGTGAAAGAGGGTTCTGTAAACGAAGATGAATTAGAATTCTTGAAGGGGATGTGCTGTCAGATGAAGAAAGAGATGGATTTTTTATCGATGGCTAATAGGGATATGAGGTTCGAATTGGAGGAAATGAGGAAGGTGCATTTCGATTCGGGAATTAGGGTTTCGAAGCTCGCGAAGAGGCCCTCGATCGATAACGGCGGCGGATTTGATCAGTGGAGGAATAAGAGAAATGGTGGAAACGATGATAAGAGTGGTAATATGGATCGGAAAAAAGAGGAGAAGAAGAGCAGTAGCAGCTTATCGGTTGATGTTGAGAACGAGTTGGAAAGAGCTATAAAAGCTGCTGCTTTTTCTTCTCCTCCTCCATGAGGTTTTGGGTTCGAAAAGGTTAAGGTTTCGTTTGGGATGACGGATTGTTTCGTGGCGTTGTTTGGTAAATTGCTCTCGGCATCTTCTCTTTCTTTCATTCCATGAATTTGGACCAAACAGAGCCCTACTAGTATGTGTGCAAGAAGACTATGTATAGTGAGTTTGTAATGTTGAAGAAAGAGAAGATCAATGTTTTAGCTAGATATTTGGGCTGTTCTTGTACATATGTTTACTGGTTTCTATGCTCTTTTACTGATCATTTTACTTGATCAATGCATTCTTCTTTGTATGTTTGTATTTTATTTCATTACTTGTAACAAATAATACTTCAAAAAATGGATTGCTCTAAAGAAAGGTGTATGATATATGAAACATGAAAATGAAAATCTTTACGCATGACATCTCCAATTGGATGATTCTAGAGAAAAGTTGTCGGATAATGATATTTCTCGGCGGGGGTTGGAATTCACCTGTAGTTCTTGACTATCGGATCCGTGTGGATTTGGAGATGGTATACATAAGTTAGGGGAATTAGTCTCGGGAAGCCAGGGTCGTTGACGTTGTGGATACCTATGGGAAAAAAATTGAAAATCTTTTATTGGTTCTTAGTTCAACTATGTCACACCATTGCCATTTTCTATGTAATGTAACTTTTCGGTGTACTCGAACAATATTATGATTTTTCTTATTCTAATTTAACTATAATGTTGATGTTGATGTTGGCTTCATACAGGAGCGGTTCGAACCTTAATCGATCGTCAACCATGGTTACGAATCGTAACCGAATGATATTTATCAAACTTGAAATCGTGAATTGCTAGTTAAATCAACCGTTTGAACCGTATGTTTTGGTTGGCAGGTTGAATTGTCGATTTTTTTTAAATGAAGATAGCTGGTAAAATACTGATATGTTAATTATTTTTGTAACGTTTTTTAAACTGAAAAATATGAACCAGTTTGAACTGGAACACCTGTTTCCAAATTCCAACTTCCAAATTGTCGTTGATATTTAAAACCGGTTGTTTGTAGGTTTTGTCTTACCTACCCATTTGGCTATAATTCAAATCCACTCAAAACTTGACACATAGCCAACCAGATGTTTAAACACCCATAAATATCATTACACCATCAATTGTGAGTGGACTTGGATTACACCCAAGTGGTAGGTAACCAAGATCCTGTTGATACCCGGAACTTAGAAACATATTACCTATAAACTTGTAGTGTAATCACAATACAATAATTATATAAACTAGCATTTTATGCATGCATGTGTGTGCTCTAATAACTATATACACTATTATTTCTTTTTCAGTTATTTATAATTTAAATTAATTGTGATTTTAATTTATAATCATAAAAAATTGATTTATGATGATATAATTACAATAAATAAATAAATTGAATGGAAAGTATAAATTACTCAAATTAAAATAAATAAATACAAGGATAAACTAATAATTAAAATTGAATGACCAAAATTAATTTTTTTATCCAGGTTGTCTATAAGTTATGTTGTCAAAAAGGAACTAGGCGCCCTAGACTCCAGTCGGTGCCCTCCGCGGTGAAAATTTGTTAGGCCGCCAATTAACCAGTTCCATTTTTTTAGAAAAAATAATTAACATAAAAAAATATTGTTGAGGTTGACGTTATTTATATAAAATATTAATTGACAATCTTTACCTTTGGTGGATTACTAACATATTTTATACACGAAAAATAAAAATAAAAAAACAAATATACCGTCTAATTTTCGCGTATCCGCCTCGTCTAGGCGATAGCCCCACCCGAGCTAACCGACTAGGACCTAGCGATTTACAACATTATTTATAAGTAGTAAAAAAACTCGAATTTAATTTGCAGATTGAATTGATTAATCAATTAACCTATTTAAAAGAAACTGAAATTGTTTTCAGGAAGCCCACAAAAAAGAAAATTAGGAATTTGAAAAAATGTCCGAGTCTATGTCGTGAAGTGGGAAAAACCCAAACCCACTGCAGAAGGAAGCTCTCGTTGCACTCTCTCTCTCTCGCTCTCCAACGCGTTTACGCTCACTGGGGTTCAATTCAATCCCCCAATTCCACCTGCATTTTGTCTCTATCCTCCCCACATCACCGATCAATTAATTGCGGATCTGCAAAATGGACTCTCAAGATTCTTCCGCCGCGCCGTTGATGCCGCCGCATCACCACCACCACCTCCACCACCACCAGCCAGCAGCATCGACACAGCATCATCATCACCACCTCGTCTCCGGTGGGCCACCGCCCAACAACACCTCACCGTACTCGAACACCGGCAACAGCGTTTTGATGCACCTACAAAACCCAAACCCTCGGTACGCTTTCAGCAGCTCGTCGCCGAACAAGCCCTTGGATCAGCTTCACGATCAGCAGCAGCAGTTCGATAACAGCGGCGGAGGGTGGTTTAACGTTGAATCCGCGAAGAAGAAAAGGGGTCGGCCCAGAAAGTATTCTCCCGACGACAACAATAATAACAATACTAGCAGCAGTAATAATATCGGACTCGGGCTTTCAACGGCTAATAACCAGATTTCAGCTGATGTGGGATCATCCGAGACAAAGAAACACCGTGGGAGGCCTCCGGGTTCGGGGAAGAAACAGATGGATGCTTTAGGTTGATTTTGTTGCTATATGTAGCTCTTTAAGTCCTCTCTTTTTCTTTTTTTCTTTGTTTAATGGATTTATATGTTTGATGATGTTATTGTAGGTGTGCCCGGAGTTGGATTCACGCCTCACGTGATTATCGTGCAAGCCGGAGAGGTAATTTCATCTGATTCAAGTTTGGTTTTTTACTCGAATTGAAGATGATTATAATGGTTACTATGCAAATTGGGTTGTTTTTAGTTTTATCGTTGGCCATTTGCGTTTAATAGTTCTGAGAAGAGAGCCATCTATAAGCTATTGGCGCTCGTACTCCATTGATTACTTAGTGATGCGACCGGTGAAGGTTTATTTAGTGGATGGGTGGTGATGAAATCTGTACTCATTTGGCTTCCATTGCCCGTGTTGATTATTGATTGTTGTGAAACTCGATGGGATCATGCTGTCAAATTTAATGAAGTTCCTCCCTTTAGAAAGGGCCATAAATTTGAAGTCTTGAGAAATTGCAAGTTCGAAAATAGGAGCTTAATATGTTGGAATTACCTTTGATTATGCTAGAAAAGTTTGAACATCCCTTTAGGCTTTAGGTGCTGAATGATCATGTATGATTTTTGAACATCGTGAATTTCTTATACTCGGATAAATTGAACCTAATTAAATGAGTGAAAGGCCTATATGTAACTTTGTCCATCATTTTTAGGACATTGCTTCAAAAATCATGGCATTTGCACAAGAAGGACCTCGCACTGTCTGCATTCTATCTGCCCACGGTGTTGTTTGTGATGTGACTCTTCGCCAGCGTGCAATGTCTTCCAGTGCTGTGACATATGAGGTGGGTGGTATCGTACAATTTATTTTTTTGTGGTTATTGGAAATAAATTATATGCAATTAAAACATGGTGAATCTACACTTAAATATCTTTTTGTATAAAAAAGTTGAAATTAAGTACCATGTCAGAAAAAAATTATATGTAGCTACTCAATTGACTGTGTGTACCATTTTATCATCCTTGACGTACCTTTTTATATGTATATTATGTATCACGTCACGCATTTATATGGTATATATATACGTTTCTTTATGTTACCTAAATTTATTATATGATGTACCTTTTCTCACGGTATTATGTACCCTGTTTCTATATGAGACCTAAATTACTTATACGATGTACCTGCGGCGCAAACGGGTACTTATGTGTAAAAATTTTATTCTACTAGGTACGTACATGTAAAAAAATTCTGACAAGGGACTGAATTGAAAATTTTATACAAAGAGGTATTTAAGTGTAAGTTTCCCTTAAAACATAATAGACACTCTCTTAAGCTTTTAGGTGAAGTGGTCATCAACATGGTATTAGGGCCCAGGCCAAGATAAGTCATGGGTACAATCCTCACGATCGTCCATTTAAGAGAAGTACAAGTCTAGTACTAGGTAAGAAAAAATCAGCCTAGACGTGAGGGAACAGTTGGAAATAAAGTATATAAAAGTAAAATATAATACGCCCCCTTCAAGCTATAAGCTTTTAGGTGAAGTTGTCATCCAACAGTGGTGTGTATAATGGAGACTAGGTTGTTATACATCGATTTTGTAGTAAAGATACATTTGTTGATATAAACACGGTTATTACGTTAGTTCCCTTATTGTCGATTTCTGTTTGTAAAGAAACCACAAGTTCCCCATATGAGGCTGGATAAATCTATCACTGCCTTGTTGACATCCTTTTCTTCACAATCTTATTCCATTATTCACGAGCTTCATAATCCTCAATTTTCCTTTTAGTGTTCGATTTTATGATGGTTTCGTCATTTATTTGCAGGGCCAATTCAATATCATATCTCTGGCAGGATCTTTTTCCCCATCTGAACGAAATTCGAACAGCAGTGGTAGCGTCCTTAACGTGTCGTTGGCTGGAGCAGACTCGAGAGTATTGGGCGGTGGAGTCGCGGGAACGCTTAAAGCAGTATCTCCAGTTCAAGTAACCAAACATTTTATTTAAAACTAATTTAGGCAGCGTTGTGCATTCTTGCTTTTTCGGGTTCTCGAGCTCATTTTGGGGGCGGGAAAAATCGAATCTTTGTTGTATCTTACGTTTTATATTTGGTCCCGTGGTTTCATTTGGTAAATTGTGATTCAAAATTGAAAAATTATGCCATGCCCATAGTGTTTAAATGGGATATTCCCCTGTTATGGGCAGGTGATTGTAGGAAGTTTCATAGAAGATGGGAAAAGAGCAACTAAGGGAGTGATGGCTTCTTCTTCGACTCCTTCGAACATGTTGAACTTTAGTACACCGCCTCCTCCCGTGGGGACGGGTGGAAGCTCCTCATCGCCCGGAGGCTCGAGCGAGTCGGTGGACGAGGAAAATGACGAAAGTGCCCTTAATCGCGGTTACTCTAACCCTGGTCAGCCGATGCAGAACTTGCCCTTGTATCCCAACATGGCTTGGCGTTGAAAATGTGAACCCTGATTAGCTTTTTTTCTTTCCTTCGTTTCAACATAAAATTGTATGGATTAATTTGCCGAGAGAGAGATTCGGTTGGTTCCATAACATTTTATCCTTTTTAGGTCGTTACTTTTCTTTTTCCTTTTTCCCATAAATTTGTATGGATTAATTTGCCGAGAGAGCCTAGGTTGGTCACATAACATAATTATCATTTTAGGGCTTATGCTTAATTTCCATCCTTATTTTCCATTTCCTTTTCTTTTCTGTTCTTGTAAATATTGCGTTTTTTCAAAAATACAGTTTTATCTTGTTTGTGAGCTCTATTAACACCTTTTTCCTTTGAAAGGTTCTTTATGGTAAAAAGATTCATACGTGAAAAATGAAAAAGAAATATGTAATGATACTGACACTTAGATCGTAACATGCCATTGGTTAATACAATAATATTGTTTTCCTTCGTCTTTACCAGAAATTCCAGCTATCAAACTAAGTGTTATTTTGGCATTTTTGTAGTTCGTGTAGTTTCTGAGATACAGTATAAATGTGGGTAAACGGTTTATGGTAGGGATGTCAATGTCCTCGCCCGGCGATATTAAAGAAGCATACTATTTATAATATAATATATAAATTAAATATGTTTTTGGTAGATTATATTATAAACTATATTTTAATAATACTTATATTATTTAATTATTATTTTAACTTTATAATAATATTTTTATATTAAATATTATAATATACCCGGGGAACAAGGCGGGGATCCCCATGGAAAAAGGTCTCACCGTCCCTGCCCGTGGGAATCAAATATCGAGGTTCCGTCCTATTCTGGGCGATCTCCGCGGGGACGGGAAATCCCCGCCTATTGACAAGCCTAGTTTATGGTTCCTACGATATTCAAATTTTAAATGAAACCAAAAAAATGGGTGAACCGTAATTTTTGTTTTTTCGGTTCAGTTAATTCAATTATTTTGTTCGGTTCAGTTTGAATATAGTTATTTTTGGCTTTTCGGTTCGGTTTTCGATTTTCAGAAAAATAATCAAATTAACTGAAAGTAAAAAAAAAATCTAATTATATATATTATTTATATATGGGCCAAGCGTGTGCGCGCACAAGTGCTCGATATGTGCTGGCTTAAAACTTAAGGGGGTGTTTGTTTTGCGGTGATCCTCCAAAATATCACGGTGATCCCGTGATCATCTCCTCATCATCGCGTTTGTTTAGCGGGGTGATGAGCCATCACCGTGATGGAGGATCATCTAGGTGATCAAATGTGAGTGATATTCCAACTTTTGGATTACCCTAAAAAAACAAGGTGATTCTCCATCACCATGATGATGTGAGGTCTCCAATTTTATTTTGGACAAAATTACCCCTTATATCTTAAGATTGATTCTTTATATACGCTTATTCATATTTTTAATTTCATAACTAATATATTTAAATCTTAAAAAACATGTTTTATGCTACAGAATTTTATTGAAAAATTATATATAAGATATTTATAATTAATACTTGATTTAAATATATATGTTTAAATATTAAAAAATAAAAGATTTTATATTAAAGAACTAGTACTTATAATTAATGGTTAAAAACTTAATACTTAATATGAAAACTTATAGCAGCAATTATCTTGGCCCACATACCTCGGTCGAAGGGCCCATTGTTCCCCAGAATATTTCGGCTATAAGCCTCTTGCTGTAATAGCAATTGACGGCCAAAGTTGCGTCGGTGCAATAAAATCCGACCGCCATCATCATCGGAAATCGCCAACAAAACCACTTGTCTCGAAAACAGAAACCGATCTGCATCAAGGTTACGAGCTTGGATTCACAACCATCGAGATGCAATTGTCGCCATCAGGCTTAGTCGCAGCTCGAGCACCATCACCCTCGGAAACTACCCTCAAAACCCGCTGCCCGCCCCGAACAGAAAACGGCTCGAATCAGAATGGTGGAAAGGCCTGAATTCGTAGCCCTTTGATCTCCGCCCTCATGCGACCTCTGGACGCCACGAGGCAATTGTCGCCATCAGGCTTTGGTGCAACACTATGTCTTGCAGCGGCTGAGTGCAATTACCACACAAACCTTGGAACACAAAATAGGGGACACCTGATCGCGATGGCGTGTGTCTTAAATATGGTATAGAGATTCGTGCATATACGTCAAGTAATAATTAAAACGAATACGTTAAACTAGCACCACGCACGATAGGCAGTGTACCTATCGTTTGTAGAATAGCTTAGCGAGTATCCGAGTATCGAACACGAGGAATAACATTGATTACTAGTAATTACCTATCAATTCGATATTTAGCCTAACAAATAGTTTGTGATTTTTTTTTATGTTTGAACTAGATCACCACAACTCAAACTAACACAATGAAAGAACTTAAGACACGACCGAAGATTTAAAAGTAACTTTTCAAGTGGAGAAGAATGTGCTCGGGATTTCGAATCCCGTTAGGTATTGTCGACTAGGCCGTAAACCACCGTATCCACGCGGATAATGACTAAATCGCATTAATTTCTTTTCACTCCCGAATTTGCTGTCGCCCTAAACGGTCGCGAGGATTTATATTGGTTTACCTATAGCGAGGGTCGACTATTTGCTTTCGCCCTATAGTCGACTCCTAACGTTTACGAAAGGACTAACCGTTCTTTAGCTTTCGCCCTCAACGGTATACCAAACGTCACACCAATACATAGACATATCAATGTGACCTTCAAAACAACAGATAGACATATTGAATCGAAGAAACAATGTCGTAAACGATAAATAAACAATGTCACGTGTTCACAAGAAGCTTAGCTACTCATGCTTAAGAGAGATCTACGAATCGTATACAAAATAAAGCACAGAGAATACATAGATCTTCCCTATTTTAAGAGCCCACGCAGATCCAGCGTCCTTTGTGCTAGATCTTGGATAAAATGAGCTTCGAATCTTCACTTTAGCACCTAGGAATCGTTTAGATTGATTCCTATGGGTCTTGAGACGCCCCTTAGGTGTATTTTATCTTTTGGAAGTGAGTTATGTCGATCTGCATCCAGATCTGGGTTGAGAAGTGCGGCTTATATAGAAAGAAATTAACACGGCTTATCCCACCGACACACACGGCCGTGTACCAAGCCTGAGGCCCCGGGTCTGCGATGCTACACCGACAGACACGGCCGTGTACACCAAAGAACTAAACCGTGTTAACATGCCGAGGCTTCCTCTCTCACTGATGAACCACACACGGCCGTGTAACGTGTCCCTCTAGGCCGTGTGAAGTTGCCGAGGCTTAATATCATTTTCCTTCGAAGAACACGGCCATGTTGGTTCTTGCCGTGACTGTGTTTCCGATGAACATGGCCGTGTTTGTAGTTGGTCGGAGCCGTGTTAATTCGTCGAGGCTTAAAATCATTTTTCTTTGAGTAAACACGGCCGTGTTTCTACACAGTGAGGCCGTGTTTCTGGTAAACTTGGTCATTTTTGCCCCCATATTCTCTCGATTGGTCCCGGTTGTTATCTTATGCTCCTTCAATATCAAAACATAGGTATAATCTTTAATATAAGTACAAGATAACTCAAATAAACCAAGTTACGACATAAATATGATAGAGATAAACGTATAAAAATACGTTTATCAAACCTCCCCACACTTAAGCTTTTGCTTGTCCTCAAGAAAATTAGAACTGAGAAATGACACAAAAATGTGAGACAGCTTCTTTGCAACTCCTCATTTAAGATAACAAAACATGAAATGAAATAGTGCAAGAAATTCGAAACAATACACTAATGCTTAACTTGTGACAACACGAATTCCCTTAGCAACATTATTCAAGACTCGTACCTCGCTGGAATTCACTCAAATCACTCGTTGTATGGGCTAATGTATCGGTGAATTCACTCAATTCATGCAAAAGTTTAGTCCTTACCCAAATCTTGCGAGTGGATTGTAAATCTACTACTCTCGGTGCTAGGTCGTGAATCAGAAGGTCTTCTCCGGGTTTTGTTTAGGTTCAGCTGACACAAGTGAGAAGTCAACTTTTTATCGAATAAGTCATAGAGGTAGTGTTGGGATTGTGCCGTTGTACGATAGCGCGCCGCATACATCGTGGCTAGCTCTTGCCATCCGAATTCTCTTCATATGATAACAATAATTTTTTTTTACTCCTCTTTTCTCGTGCCACTAAGCTCCTCTTCTCTTAGTCCCTTTGCGGGATAGAGATTATCGAGGGAGAAGTTCTTAGCGAGAGATTATCGTCAAGGAGAACTCTTTTTTTTTTTTCTTTCTTTTTTTTTTTCGATGGCCGGGCTGCGCTTTTCCACTTGGGCACTCGACTTCCACTTTCGCTGTCTCTTAAGTCAGTGGTTTATAATTCCGGGTTTCGCAAATAAACAGGTTCAGGCTCAAAGTGGCTTACTACGGTGATCAGTCGTGGTCAGTAACTTTGGCTATGGACTTACTTCCTATTGCCTTCCTCATTTTCACACAACAACACCTTAAGCAGTATCAACACGAATCACACAAGAAAGTTCAAGGTAGAAATAAACTATGCACTACTCGCACAACCAAAGAAGTGAGCAAAAAGCTCAATTAGCTCAAAAATCTCACAAAATGGGTCATGAGTACGGATCTTTTATAATATCATTAAAGTCATTCGTGTCGAAAGAAATCAAGCAAAGTGCATGTCCTAATTACTCACAAAATTCCTTAACATGCAGATTATCTATATGACGAGAAGCTAATAATATTGTCAAAGACTAAAAGAACATGCACTTCTCAACGCATATAAATTCCCCTCCCCACACTTGAGAAATACGTCGCCCCCGACGTATTAATTAAAAGAACAAGTGGAAAGATGAATTTATTTAAATGCTTGAACTTCCCTGAATTGATGAATCCATGACCATGGTGTGTTGTTTGAGTTTGAGCAGCAAGTCCTCCTCCCCACCCTTGATGGTTTGATTGGGTTCAACATATTGCGTCACGTAGGTATCGTTTGGACGTTCACTCGTGATATTTCCTGACGTGTAAAGTGAAAAGAAATAAAAAGACGTCAAAACAAATATTACCAAAGCGTAATGGTCTAGCAAGTGATAATCTGCATTAAAGAAAAGTACATGCAAGCATGTAGAGTTCTCAAATGAAACAACATAAAGATAAAATGAAACTAGAATTCAGGCTCCGGCGATGACTCGTGGGAATCATCGTCGTTGGACGATGATTCATCTCCTTGGTCAACGAGCTTACGGGACTCCGCGAGCAACTTCAAGGCGTCTTGCACCTTCTTCATCGCCTTCTCCTGAAGGTCTTGCCTCTTTTGGAGCTTTCGTTGCTCCTTCTCGTGGCGGCGATGAGCAGTTGCATTCTCTTCCTTATCCGCATTCCGAGCCGCCTCGTAATATTGTCGGTCCTGAGCTCGTGTCTCCTCGTAGTACTGTCGATCCTGAGCTCGCTGCTGGGCTATATCTTCGCGGAAGGCATTGAAACGGTAATCGAAGTTTGCAGCTCTCATGTAGGGGTCGACGCCCGATGATCCTCCGGGGGCGAATGAGGAAGGGCCGGCCGAGTGTGAAGGTACTTTGAATGTGGGATCGATTGGCGCGGGTATCGGACCTTCGATGGAAAGGGCTGTGGGATGTCGGTGTGGTGGCGATAATTCTCGTGCCATTGATAGAAGTAGTTCTCCTTGACCCATCCCGGTAGCTTCGAGATCATCCTCATCCTACACAACATCGCGGCGTTCAATGACTTCCACCCGCCAACTTTCGTCATTTCCGGAGCATTCGCCGCCCAATACCCCAAACCTTTCACCACCTTAGTGATGAACGGTCCCACGACAATCTTCCCGTTCTCGTGTACCTCGGACTGTTTCCTAAAGCCGAGTGCCATGGCGATCCCAAGGTTGACTTTATGCCCGTTGAACATCCGGGAAAGGTAGAAGAGATCCCGAAGGGTGACGACGCCGTTGGACTCTTCTCGTGGGGTGACAGAGGTAGAAAAGAGTCGATGAATGTACCTTAGTCCCGGTGCTTGCAACGAGGAGGCCTTCGATTGTGTACTTTTATACTCGGGCGTAACTTCGTTTGGTCCCCACGGGCGAATCATTGCGTGCCAACGCGCGTTCCTCTCGGCCTTCTTGTCGAGAACATGCTTGTAGTGATCATCTGGATGGGGGTCATTGGCGTTTTGGATTGGAACTTCACATCCCAAGGCCTTACAAAGAGAGTCGACATCCGTCACCCTCTCTCTATTGAATGCACGGAATTTTACTCCGTTTCTATAGGCGTGTTCGTTAAAGGAGAAGGTGGTGAGGAACTCGAGAGTGAGCTCTTCGTAAGCCTCTTCGTCGATGCTGAAGAGAGCGTCCCAACTACTATTGGAAAGGTAGTTATCGACTTGTTGGACGATGTGGAGGTGCTCGAGCGTCTCTCGGTGAAGTCGATCGGTTTGCATGAATGCCATTCCCTTTAGCTTCTCGTAACGTTGTTCTCGGGGATCATCGGCGAAGTTGGTCATGGCCGCAAGCAAATTTTCGGTTGGTTCGGTATTTGCTCGACGCCGATTTCGTGGTGGTGGACTAGCGTTCGGGTTATGAGATGAGCTAGCACGAGATGGATTTCTACGAGACATTGTACCTGCAAAACTCAAAATGAGTCTCGAGAAATAACATAATAGATTAACCATCTCGACTCGACCAAACTTTCGTAAGCATTGAACGAGCACGTCAAATTCCAATGAATATATAAAATCAAAATCATATGAGCATATTAAGCATTAAAATGGAATTAGGCAAGTCAAAGTCGAAAATCAACACCATTTATGAACTAACAAATTCGTAAATTGAGCATCAACATGAAAATTTTGGGTTTGACATTTCATCGAACACCTTCAATGCATATAGAGAGGGGTGAAATTAAACCAACAAAATCGATGAAATTGGTTAGCCCAAGGTGTCCACAACATAGCTTTAACCCAACAATCATTAATTAATACATTACTTAAGCGAATTTACGAAATCTTCAAATTTTAAGATTTAGGGTTAATGAGCAAATCATACCTTTCCCGCTTAAATTTGAGTTTCTCGCGATGTTGAGATGTGTGTCTACGTTCTAGGTGTTGCTTCCGGAGCTAATACGCTTGAAATCTATGATTTTCGTGGGTGTTGTGGGAGTAGGATGTGGTATGCGCGCGTCAAATGAGCTCGGTCGACCCTATTTTAATGGTGAATTCGCGCTAACACGGCCGTGTTAAAATCGCGCCCCCTTCCTTTTTTTTTTTTTTTTTTTAAAATATGGTCAACAACACAGCCGTGTATTAGGCCGTGTAGATCCGCCGAGGCTTCAACATCTTCAGCCATATATTCACACGGCCATGTGTGTAGAAACTTGTGGCCGTGTTGACATTGCACGGGATTTTATTTTATTTATTTTTTTTTTATTTTTTATTTTTTATTTTTTTATATTTTGTTTTAATTTAAATTGATAATAATAATTTTTTATTTATTTATTTATTTTATTTTTCTTTTATAAATTTTAGAGCGAAACACGGCCGTGTGTTTAGCCTTATAGCCGTGTTTTGTTGTTTTTTTTTATTTTTTATTTATTTATTTATTTATTTATTTTTTTTTAATTTAAATTGATAATAATTTTATTTTATTTTATTTATTTTTTTTTCAAATTTTAAGAAGGGAACACGGCAGTGTTTTGTAGCTTTACAGCCGTGTTATGTTTTTTTTTTTTTTTTTATTTAAAGAATGGAGCACGGACGTGGTTTTAGCCTTTTAGCCGTGTTTGTTTGTTTGTTTTTTTTTTAATCGAAGCACCCAATCCTTTCACGGTCGTGTTTCTTTGGCTCTAGCCGTGTTGGCATGTTAAACACGGCCATTTTATATTAGATAGAGGTCGTGCTTAAGTTTCATCGTACCGTGCTCTATCGTCGTTACAACGTTAAGCCAACCTTGACGTAAGTCTATAGTTGGGCACGTAAATATGGTACTGACATTAACTTGAGCGGAACTATTTTAGGTGTGACATAACGCATGGACATCAAAATCTTTTATAAGAATTATGGATATGATTTTTGTAACGAAAAAGGCAAATCTGATTTTGTTCATAATGGCGCCGCTTTCCACAAATCAAAAGACGGCATTTTGAAGAAAAAATCGGATTGCGAAATTAATGATGCCTTATCATTTCGTTGCACTCATGCCTATAAATAGGATGTGTAGTTGTAGGCTTTACTGCACCACAACTTAAATCTTCTCCGATTATATCTTTTAAGCTTCGCAATGTCTAATTTCGGAGAAGATGCAGAATGTGAGAACATCCCTCAAGAAACCTTCAGGATGGAAAGTATAGAAAGGCTCAAGCTTGAGTTATACTCAAAGCCTCGGCACTCTCAGACAGAGAGATTTTATTTACACAAAAAAGCTGACCCGCTCGGGACATACAAGTCTGCAAAAATTGAGTTCTTCTGGTAATTTTACTGCCGATAAGTATTAATGTTTGAATATTTTTCTTACTCATTTTTATTATAATTTGTGTGATATCCTGAGCTCACCCCATTTATATATGAGAATTTCTTTTAGTTGTGGTCTGATCATTTGCAGAAACGATGCACTCGAGATGTATAAGTCCATGGATGTGGCGAAACCTTTAAACCCTAGGATGAGACGAATAGTCCACATATGTGGCAAAAACTTAGATCCCTCGGATGAGTCGAATAATCCATGGATGTGGCAAAAACTTTGAACCCTTGGATGAGGCAAAAACTTTGAACCGTCGAATGAGGCAAAAACTTTGAACCTTCGGATGAGGAGAAAATCTCTAAACCATTGAATGAGGCAAAGATCTCTAAGTCCTCAAACGAGGCATAATATTTCTAGTTCCTCGAATAAGGCATAAAATATCTAAGTCTTCGAACGAGTAACAATATCTAAATCTCTAAGCTCTCTGACGAGGCACGAAATCTCTAAACCCTTGAATGAGGCATAAAATCTCTAAGCTCCTGAATGAGGCAGAAAATCCTTAAGTCCTCGAATGAGGCAAAAAATCTCTAAATCCTCGAACGAGGCACAAAATCTTAAAAGTCCTCAAATGAGGCAGAAAATCTCCAAGCCCTCAAATGAGGCACGGAATCTAAAAAGCCCTCGAATGAGGTTAAAAATCTCTAAACTCCCGAGCGAGGCCCAAATTCTCAAAAGTCCCGAATGAGGCAGGAAATCTCTAAGCCCCCAAACAAGGCACGGAATCTCAAAAGTCCTCGAAGGAGGCAGCAAATCTCTAAGCCCTTGAACGAGGCATGGTCGCGATGGCATATGCTCTTAAATATGGTGTAGAGGTTCGTGCACATACGTCAAGTAATAATTAAAACGAATACGTTAAACTAACACCACGCACGATAGGCAGTGTACCTATCGTTTGTAGAATAGCATAGCGAGTATCCGAGTATCGAACACGAGGAATAACATTGAACACGAGGATTCTCGTTAGAGTTTCCGAGGTCACGTACGACAACAGTCTCGGCTCGCCCACTTGAGTGTTGGGTTATTTCGACCGCCCCATCTCCTATGGTACCTTAGGACTTATGTTCGACTCCACGCTGATGAACTCGAACTAGCTCGACACACAACACTTTACGGTTGAGTCCTCCAACTCCCTCTATACATGTCCGAACGAGGCTAAAAAAGGAGAAGTACAAGCTTACTCAAGCTTGTAGTACAAGCTTACTCAAGCTTGTACAAAGTAGGTCGATCGGAATCTACAAGACTCCACCAAGAAGTATAGAAACGTCCGCTCTCGTACAATATTGGATGACTCGAACACATGACAAACGCCTTTCTCGGCTTATGAACTCTCACGGCTTGCAGCTGTTACGCTCGCGGTTTGCAACTGCCACGCTCGTGGCCACGATGGCCAAACGGATTGATCCTCGTTGTCGCTCGACGAGTCTCGCGCGTCCAGGTTGCTCAACAGTAGCTCGTACCTCTCAAGATAGTCAGAAGCTAAGATGGACAGACTAAGTTCTCTCTGCCATGCTGGCTAGTCGGATCGCGCCGAGCGTGCGTCCACATCATTTGGTTTGCTCAGGTTGTGAGCCAAGTCGCGTGCGCATCCGCACCCCCAAACTGCCTAATCCGCCCACGTCTAGGTGGAAGACTTCACGACGTCAATGCTATCATGAGTGAAGCCTAATCGTGCCCAACATGCTGATAGGCTTGGACAGAATGCGGTGTCACGTGATCATCTAGCTATGGTCAGGTTATGTCACGAGGTTGACGAAAGTTGACCGTTGACAAAGTCAACGTTGGCCGGGCGCGGCACGAGGGCGCAACCACGAGACCGGAGGGCCGTGGGACTGGGACCAACTTTCGGGGCCAACTGTCGAGATGTGGCAGCAAGGTGGCAGCGCGGCACAACGCGGCACCTCTCGGGACAGCGACCCGAGACCCGTCCCGATGGCGACTCGGGACTGGGCAGCAAGGCAGCGCGCGGCATCTCTCGGGACAGCGACCCGGGGACTTGGCAGCGATGTGGCGCGCAGGCAGAGGCCAGCGACAACGGCCCGAGCCTTGACACGAGGGCGACCCGGGGCTGACCCGACAGCCAGCAAGGCAGCACGGCAGAGGCCAGCGACAGCCTGGCGCGCCCCGACTGGCCAGCATGGCAAAGGCTTGGCTTGACTGGGCTCCCTGTCGCGACTGCCACGTGGCTCGGCAGCGACTGGCCAGTCTGGGCAGCAACAGCTTTTGGCAGGGAAGTCCAAAAGGCTCTAGCCCAGGCATGGAAGGGTCTTCTTGGGACTTTCCAGGGCTGAAAAAGAACCTGCCACATCCTGTCGCTGCAGGCTCGCCGAGTGGCCAAGCAGGGAGGTGACTTTCCCAGCAGTCCCTTGGCCTTCCCCAGCCTTGTGCCTATTTAAAGAGGCCGAGCAGCTCACTTGCAAGGAGAGCTGGAATCCAAGAGCATTACTTACCTCAAAACGTAGCTAGTGTTCAAAGTGTGTAGTCGTGAGCGTTTGTGAGCGAGCTACACTTGTACGAGCGAGAGACGTCTTGTACTTCCCTTTTTGGGGCCCAAGTTCTTAATAAAGGAGTTTGGGTGGGAGGAGAGCATCCCTTAATTTCGTGCGTTCCCTTTTCGTTCATATCTCGTTGGTGTGAGTTTGAAGTGAGGAGGGCGTCCGAAGCTTTCGGGGTAGATCGAGTTCGTGGGGCGAGTTTTCGAAGGGAGAGAAGTTCTCGGGGCGCATTTCCGCATCTTTCGGGTCGAGGCTTAGTGGCTTGGCAGATAGGGGCGGCCGAGCCATTGCCGTGTGCGGGTTAGGTGCTTAGCGAAAAAAAATTTTCTCTAAGTCATTTACATCCGTCACAGGTTAGCCCGCGTGGAGAGGCTGGAGCCAGTAGAGTGCGTATGCATTATGCTATGCGCCTGAAGCCAAGTTCGCACAATGTCGTTCCCACTCTTACGTACGTGTATTCGGTGATGCGAGCGCCCAACGCCTAACTTGCTCGATGCTCCACGTGACGTCCCGTGTAAGCGCCGACTCTCAAAGCAGTGTTCATCCAAGTCTTAGCCATCCGTTCATGTGCATTGTGGCCATATCATGGGGCCAAGTCTGAATGCGGTCCAATCGTCGCATCCGACTAAGGTCAGGAAGAACTTGCATTCTGTCGTACATGTCCTGACGATCCAGGCTCGACCGAAATATCCTCTGGCCACCGTTGATGTCGATCACCGGTCAACAGTTAGCGATCAACATTCGTCACCTTCGTGACAAATATCATTGTTCAAAATAATTGCATATTGCTATAAGAGACGCTCGGTCCATGAATCCGGATTGGATGGAACAAATACTCGATAAGACTCGGATATTTTACCTACTACATCCAAAACTCATTACATTCTTTTTGGACTATTTGAGGAGGGGACTACTGTTGCCCTCGGGATTTTCTCTCACTCAGTAGAATATCCGAGCCGACCAAACTCAGAGCAAGACACTCGATCATTCGCCCGATGAAGGTCGAGAACCCTGCTTGAGATACTATCTGAGGAAGTCAAAAGGGTAGTACGCTATCGGTTACAAATACACTAAGGATGGTATTTGAAGGCGTCCGTTACAAATGGCTAATTTGTCTCATCATGGAGCTGTCTAATGTCCTTCTTCAATGCGAGTAAAGTGACGGTAACAAGTGGTATAGCACGCATTTAAGTCCCCATATAATGTATTCCTTATAAATGGCTAGGTGTGAGCATCATTTTCGGGTAGGCTTGATCACCATGACAACACGCGCCTTATGCTCTCTGCGTCACAACCTCGAGCCCGCATGCGCTCTAGTGTTATGACGACACACACTCTTAATCCCGACTCTACACTTTTACCCTCACTTCGGGAATCTCTTCTCGGATTCTATCCCCGCACGCCGAAACTGACTTGAGCGTCGGAGGGAGCTCGTCGGCACCCCGCCGGCACTCTGCCGACGCTCCTCTAACGTGTGTTTATTGTAGGCAGCGGGGAATGAGAGACGAGGGAAGAGATGCAGAGACCATCCATAGTCGTGCTATGCTCGGGAGTCGACGACTATCATCGAGCTCGCATGAGGAAGGGAAGGCGTCTCGAGAGGAAGGTAGCGCCAACGGCTCGCATGATGAAAAAGGCGCTCTCAAGAAGAAGGCATCATCAACACTCAGGAGGAAGACAGCGCTATCGGATCGCAATACCACCCCGATTTTTTTAGAACACATTAGTTCTAATTACCATTGGCAATATTGAAGAACCGTAATCATAGGTTATTGGCACCTTTTTTATTCCCAAAAAAGATAAAAAATAATTATAAAAAATCGCTTATTAAAATTGGAACCAACGACAATTTTAATGGATTATCTTCAATGAAAAAGGAAAATCAAATTGACCGATTGAATCTTTGGCTTGGTGGTCTATAATTATATGGCAACAATTTGTTTTTTCTCCGGAAAAGATAAAGAAAATCAATTTGACAGTTCAGTGTTAAAAACGTATAAATCATCATTGGATGGTTCGATTAGAGTTACAATTGAACCGATTTATGCTCGAATGCAGCCGGTGCTAATTTTATTTTAGAAAACAGCTATAAATATTGATTATTTCCACGTAGGAGGTAGAGTTTATTGTTTATTTGTTTATTTAGAACGTAATTATCCGGAAGGGAAAAAAAAGGAAAAAAAAAAAGACAAAAGAAAAAGAAGCTACTAGAACGTAACCCCGCCACCTCAAAAAGGAGCCCCAGTCCCCAAGTCCTAAGATCTCAAGTCAATAATACTGCTCACATAGAGCTCTAAGACTAAGAATCATATTTGTTTTTTGCAAAAAATGGATGCAGCAAAGGTGAAGCAATTGAAGCAATTCGTCGACTTGTGCAAGTTGAATCCATCGGTTCTCTCAGATCCGTCGCTCTCGTTTTTCCGTGAATACATCGAGAGGTAATGAATTTTATGGATTGCCTTTAAACAAATTTTATTTGTTTATGTAAGGTGGGTTTATCTTGTGATTCGTTGTTTTTCGTTTCGTTCCGACTTCCTATTGTTATTGAATTCCAGTCTTGGAGGCAAGATTCCGCCCTCGTCTTCCGGTGATAACAAAGAGGTACGCAGTTCAACTGTTCGACATCCATTTGGGTGAAGATTTGATCATTTCCTAATAAGTCTGCAATGTGATTATTCAAAGTAAGATGGAGCGATAAGATAACAACTGCTTCAGTTTGATGTAGCATATAATTTTACTAATTTTGGTGTATGGTAAGGATTATATTTTAGTGCTTCGCTAACCCAATAAATAGGGATTATATGAAATTTTAGATGGTTAATTAGAAACATATCTATATATTACTATAATGTTATGTGTGCAGAAATCTCACGTTGTGGATGAGGAGAGCGATGAAGATATGGATGAAGTCAAAGATTCACCTCAGCCACCTCGCGAGGAAGAAGAGCCGGAGATTGTGGAGTCTGATATTGAGCTTGACGAGAGTGATATGGTGGAGCCTGACGATGATCTTCCTCAGAAGGTATGTGCAGCATAATTTTTTTTTTTTTATATTGAGTTTTTATTGTTTCTGATACTGGTGAGTATGCTTATTTGGTAGATGGGAGATGCATCTGTTGAAGTTACCGATGAAGCCCGGGATGCTTCTCAAGAGGCAAAAATGCAGGCCATGGAAGCCATTTCTGAAGGTTTGAGTTTGACACAGTATTCCAAAAAATTCATATTTATTTCATTTACAGATTTGCATTATGGATGGGGTTTGAAATTCATAATAATATCTAGGCAAATTCGAAGAAGCCATTGAGCATCTCACCAAGGCTATTCAGCTGAATCCTACGTCAGCAATCATGTATGCAACTCGAGGTTGGCTGTTATGCTTTTTGAGTAGATTTTTTAAGTAAATGTGTAGATACTATATATGCTAACTCGTTCTTTTTTATCTGTTGATTTTTCAGCCACTGTTTTCATCAAAATGAAGAAGCCAAATGCTGCTATTCGTGATGCCAATGCTGCTCTGGAGGTCGGAAATATTACTTATGTTCGTGGCCTGCAATATTTTCTTATTTAAGATGAGCTAATTCTTCATCAACAATCCAATATTTGCATAGTTATTATAATCCAATTTATGACATCAAACTCCTAATTATCGGAAGTGATTCTTATGGGTTATTAATCTGATTTTTTATCCATTTACGTAGCAAACACAACTGATTCTAAGTTGGTAACTTTATTTTATCTTTCGATCTTTTGCATTTCGGTCTAGACATAGTCATGGCTTAGTATCTTGCAGTTTGTTGCCCGTTTCATTCAGATATGCAACATATTCTTTGTGAACCACTGCTATCAATGCTTAATTTAGATGGACCTGATAAATCTTTTTATAACACAGTTAAATCCTGATTCTGCAAAAGGGTACAAGTCCCGTGGCATAGCACGTGCGATGCTCGGGAAATGGGAAGATGCGGCCAAAGATCTTCACCTTGCCTCAAAGCTTGACTTTGACGAGGAAATCCATGCTGTACTTAAGAAGGTCAGCTTAAATAATTCCTGTCCTGTCGAAGTAAAACAGAAAATGCTGTTCTAAAGTCTTATTTGCCTTTATCTTCAACTGTACCACTTTGATAGTAGAGTAATCTGTATTTATCGCAAATAGAATTTAGTCTCCTCCAATTATCACCATACCATGTTAACTACCGCATAGTAGTTAAAGGCATTCCTCACCGTTTAGGCTCTTTTTATGCACACCTAAGGGTGTACTCCATAGTGCCACATTTTACAATAATATATTTTGTGTTTGTTATGGGTATATTATATTTATGATGCTTATATTTATGGCACTTAATTTCACTCATTGAGATGACAGGTTGAGCCCAACGCACACAAGATTGAGGAACACCGTAAGAAATACGACAAGCTGCAAAAGGAGCGTGAAGAGAGGAAGACCGAGCGCGAGCGGTTGCGCCGCAAAGCAGAAGCTCAGGTAATAATACTCTTTATCATTATCGTTGCCAGTGTAATGTTTTTTCCTGATAACATCTATCTCTAATATCTAATCTCAACATGAAAAGCTGCCCTCTTCATCTTTTCTTACTATTTCCATTAATTACTGTGCTTCATAATATGTACTGTTTTTTTGTTTTTTTTTTTTAATTATTTTGAAGGCTGCATACGAAAAGGCCAAGAAGCAAGAGCAATCATCATCGAGGACAAGCCCTAGGGGGGGCATGCCAGGTGGATTCCCAGGCGGGATGCCAGGTGGATTTCCTGGCGGGATGCCGGGCGGATTCCCGGGCGGTATGCCCGGTGGTTTTCCGGGCAGTACTCCGGGCGGCGGCATGCCCGGAAATTTCGACTTTAGCCAAATATTAAGTGTAAGTAGTCTCCGCGTGTGGCCTTTATTTCTCCAAAATATATATTTGATCTGATTTTGGATGATTGCATTGCAACGCCACACACAGGATCCCGAATTGATGGCAGCTTTTCAAGATCCGGAAATAATGGCTGCACTTCAAGATGGTACTTGCTGTTGGAATAACTTTGAATCTGAATTACAGTTACAAGAAGATTATCTATGTTTATATGAACGTTGTTGTTAGCTCAAACATTCAATGGAGGTAATTATATTTGTGTGTTTTTGTGGCAGTAATGAAGAACCCTGCTAACTTGGCCAAGCATCAGGGGAACCCAAAGGTGGCTCCCATCATTGCCAAGATGATGAACAAGTTCGGTGGCGGCGGACCGAAATGAAAGGAAATTATTTATTCTGTCAACTTCTTGAAAAGAAATCCTCAACTTTTGCATTTGTTGTGTCTGTTTCTGACCAGATTGAACCGTTTTTTCTGGAAGTTTCTTCTCATGTTTGCCTTTTTGCACCATCTTCAGATTTAAGGATAATAATTATGTCCGTGTCTTTCCAGATTGATGTCATTTTGTGAAAGTCTCATGTTGCATCATTTTCAGTTTAAGGATGGACGAAAAAATAAATTATAATTTCTATTAATAATAAGCTGCGGTACGGTTATTGATATTGAACATTTATGAACACCAGAGCTCTAATATTTATTTGGAAGGCAGCTCTAATATTGTGTTATTTGTAATTTGAATACCTTATAGTCGTATGCCATGATATAATATATATATATATATATATATATATTTATGGCAATGAAGTTTAACCTAGATTTCAAGTTGGTGCTCTTGAGTTTTTCAAAAGGAAGGATTTAATGTAGGAATATGTTGAGTGAGTTCTTCACACATGAATTTGTCATAGAGTGATTTGTCCGGTGTTCTTTGTAGCCTAGTGCACTAGCCTCCGGAATTTATTTAGTCCAAGAGTGTCTTTTTTCACTCCTTGACGGACCTTTATATATAAATTACGTATCACATCACGCGTTTGTATGATACCAAAATGCGTTTCTTATGGTACCTAATATCCTTATATGGTGTACCTTTTGTTTGCTTTAATATGTACCTTTTTTTCACTCTATTATATACCAACTTACGTTTCTTTATGGTATCTAAATATCTTGTATGTTGTACCTTCGGCAAATGAGTACATATATGTAAAAACTTTATTCAATTAGGTATCTACATATAAAAAACTTCTGACAAGGGACTGAATTGATATTTTTTATTGTAATAGATATTTAAATGTATGTTTTCCTTATTTATAAGTTTATAAAAATAAGTAACTAATTCATGAGGATATAACTATAAATAAATATAAATTAATTGAAGGATAAAATGATAATTAAAAAACAAATAAACAGTATAAAGATAAAACAATAATTAGAATTTTGACATATCAAAACAAATTGACACAACCATTATCCTTATTGTTTATAAATAGTATGGACAACTTCGTAACTATAATTTAAGCCAAAAAAAAAAAAAGGAAATACCAGCAGTGAAATTCAGAAGCCAATATTTCAAAACTCAACAACAAGTTACAGTCTAAAACAGGCGGATCCCAGAAACTTACCCCGACCCTCAGCTGTAAGCCTACCTAACCCGAGGAGACCGTCTGTTCCCCGGCAACGGGGAAGCCAAAGGCGAATGCTGCGCAAGAGGAGAAGACATAACAGTATCCAGCTTCTTCATCATCATCGAAGACGGAGACTGCAGCTGCTCTAAAGTGGATATAACCTCGGACATGCGGGGCCTTAGCTTGGGCTCGTGGCTCAGGCATTGGACGGCAACGGTGGATGCGATGAAAGCAGCCTTCTGAGGGTACTGTCCTTCTAATTTGGTGTCCATGATTCGAAACAGCCTTCTCTTGTCGTTCATGTAGGGCCGGGCCCACTCCACGAGGCTCTGCTCGATCCCCACCCTCGATCTGTCGACCGCTCGGCGGCCAGACATCAGCTCGAGAAGGACGACCCCGAAGCTGTACACGTCGCTCTTCGTAGTCAGATGACCTAATAATCAATCATAAATGAGACTTTAAATTAATCAGATGATTCATTCATGTTGGGTGTTAAACCCAATGTCACATCGGTTAGATAGAAAAAAGTTGCAACTCTCATATAAGCTTTACTTCATATACAATCGAAATATTTATTCTCAAACCCAAAATGCAGTAGTTGTCATATCAAATAACATTCTTCTCCAACCATTAAACTCATATCTCATACTCAAATCCTTTTCCAACCAATACCCACATACTTTACAATTTTGCAATACTTCCCATATAATAAAAAACAAATAATATTTTCTTAGAATAATCTCTTTTTATAAATAATTGAATTGGTTAACTCAGAATATAAACATTATTCATGTATATTATATAATATACAAGAATAATATAAATAGTAAAAAGTAATTAAAACGTTTTATGTAATAAAATCTAATAATTAATTTAGAATGTGTTACATCAAAAGAGTTAAAAGTTTTATGGGTTAAGAGTAAGAATGTGTCTCACTAGGCTCATTTTAAGTATTCATCTGAGTGTCGGTTCGAGCAGTTTTAGGTGTTTGCGTTTGATTATGAGCATCAGTTGGAGATGGTCTCAGTGGAGTGGACTACTCCATCTATTATCAATTTATTTTATAGAATGGAACCTCAGTTGAAATTATATGTTGGGCTCATGAATATTGGCTATAGGGGATTTATTGCCCAACAATTCGACAGATTAGAGATCCCTCGTCCTCTTTTGTTTTTTTTAGGCTACGTACCTGTGGCCACGTATTCGGGGGCAGCGTAGCCTTGCGTGCCCATAACTTTAGTCGAGACGTGAGTATTATCTCCCGTCGGGCCCGCTTTAGCCAAACCGAAATCAGACAGCTTCGCATTGAACTCCTAAATCACGTAATGAAATACTTGAACGTAAATGTAATCTTCTATTTTTCTAAGACATATATAACAAAAATACCCCGTCGAGTAGAATGTTAGAGGCCTTGAAGTCTCGGTAGATCACTTGTTCCTCATGCTCGTGCAAGAAAGAAAGTCCCTGAGCCGCGCCTATCGCCACTTTGATCCTCGTTGCCCAAGAAAGAGGCTGCGGTCCTCCTTTAAGAATGAACAAAAAAGTTTCAAAATAAATGAACGTCAAGCATTGACTTATTTCCCGGAAATGTTAACATAAAAACGTCCCCATGACTTCTTTTTCGTCCCCCAAGTTTGGGGGAAGGCACTTTCAAGATCTCAACTTACGAGGTTGCAATTTAAGGATAATAAATTTAAAAAATTAAAGAAATTTAAAGACAATAAGCTTCAGAAAACTAATTCTTGGCCGGAACTCTGACATGTGCTTCGCGCATGCCAAATATTTCGGGGATAAATCCTAAACGGCGCAAAGTTGCTATTTGGGAATAAATCATACGTTTCAGAACACCTAAGTTACGAAGTTGCAATTTAAAGACACTAACCATCAAATTGAAGCAATTTAAAGACAAAATTAGGTTTCCGATGCATTGTGTCCTTAAATTGCTTCAACATTGAAAGTTGGTGTGCTTACATTGCAAACCCGTAAGTAGGGATCCTGAAAGTGCCATCTCCCTAACTCATGGGACGAAAAAATAGTCAGACTTTGTCAATATCAGAAGACGACAACCGGGAAAAAAAAAACAAGCAGAAAATCTCGGATGCATACTTCTAAAAAGATGATTCTCCAAGCTTCCTTTAGGCATGAACTCGTAAACCAGAAGCCGATTATCGCCCTCGGAACAGTACCCGATAAGCTTGACAAGATTGGGATGACGAAGCTGTCCCAGGTAAGTAACCTCTGTCTGCAAATATTCTTACAACATGTTACTATATTGTCTTTTATTTAGAAAAAATTTTTTTTTTAATAAATGGAAAGAAAAAAAAAAAAAGAGCATACATACCAACCACTCCTTGTGACCTTGAAAGCCTTCGGGCTTCAACTTCTTAACGGCGACGACCGATCCCGATCCGGGCCTTGAAGCAGTGAGCGTCTGCTCGTCGATCCATCCTTTAAACACGCACCCGAAACCCCCTTCGCCAAGGAGACTTTCGGGCCTGAAATTTCGAGTGGCGTTCCTCAGCTCGTTGAAGGAGAAAGATTTCACGTGGGGAGATGATGAGAGTATCTCTGTCTCCGATTTCGGCGTGGGGAGGCTTTCGTTATTGCTACACTTTCCATCGTAAGAAGGTATTTTCATGTTGTTGGGAGTTTTCGAAGGATCGTTGCGGGAGTTTGATGCTTCTGAAGATCGCAGAATAACAACATAGAGATATTTTGATCGGCATAAAAAGCACCGGAGCATTAGTTATCTACTCATGTGGCACATATTGAGGCATGTATGTTTGAAATATAAATGCGATGAGGTAAAAAACACAATTTTTTTCAGGAAGTTCGAAGGCTAACTCCTCCTACCTCTCATTCTGCCCCCTAAGGAAGGATTTCAATAGAAGACTTTGGCTTACAAGCTCACTCTTGTACAACCCTACTTCACTATACTCCCTAACTACACTCCTAGTGACTCACCCTCAACAGCTTTTTACAATCCACTGACTTCATCCACTTTTAACAGTCACGACTGAAACTTATCTCTACAGTCCAACGGTAGAGTTTACACTAGGGTGCATCCTCACAATTCAACTCACACTTCTAAGGATTAAATTGATAAAAGTTTTATGAAAACGTACATATTTATTACTGTACGAATCGAAAGTTTTACAAAATTGGGAAAAAGGGCTACAACGGAAAGACAAGTTTTTGAACAGATAAAATCACAAATAGGAATGGATACGCGATTTTATAAGCATACGAACACATAAAAGAACAACAAAGATAAAGCTGAAAACTTGGTAACAAAACATTGAGTTCAAAAAGTAGTAACACAATAAAATCACTGGATAACAATCGAATTGAACCAAATATTCTGATCCAATATGTGAGTACGCTACACATGGAGGCAATAAATAGTAACTTTTTTTAAAAAAAAAAGAAAGAAAAACTATGGAAAAAGTACCGGGTGAGATGATGAGTTTTGAATCCAAATCCACTGAAGAGCAAACGCAATTTCCCATTTTCTGAATCTTTCCTTACAGCAGAGCAATGGGGCCCACCAGCAGAAATTCTTAATTTACCGTGAGAAAGAAACTAAAGCTCGAAGGTGACTTACTTCAAGAACAGCAGTTGATCTTCCTGAAACTCATGAATGAGCTCCGCTAAACTACTACTTCAACCACCGTCGGTTGAAGAACGAAGGCAAACAATACCAGCAATCATTGACAGAGAGAGAGAGATTCTAGCAGCAATTTTTTTAAAAAAATTGCATTAAATGGTGCAGAAGCGCACCGAAAGCGAAGATGTGTAGAGAAATATCCGATTGAGGAAATATATATACATGTTTGTATTAAAATGGTTTTTTTTTTTTTTTTTTTTATCGACTTCATAAAACTTTCTTTTTCCGTTTTTTGGGCTTTTTTTATTTAATAAACTCTCAATTAATTTTTAATTCGGTTACTTAAATTCTCGCAATATTTTCCATCTTATGGTTTTCTTAAATATCTAAGACCATCATATTCAAGATTTAAAGACACGATTGACATAATAACTCGTTACTGGATCGGCTGGCACACCTCAACAAGAAGCGGCTAGAATCCTTAGATCGGATGGAGGAGGAGTTTTGGAAGTTTGTCAAGCCTCAAGCGCCAAGAAGTTATTCGGATTCAAGTGAAATTTGTAGTCGGGCCTCGCTTATCTTTCATGTCCTTTATATTCGAATAATCCTTGTTGTCTCTTGGTGTGTCAGTATTGTTTGCTTTTTTTTATGAATATGTTTCTTCTTCTCATTGCACATGTCTTTATTTTTCATATCCATTTAAATTCTGGTTATCCTCGACTTTTGACCTAAGGACGCTTCGTCTTTCTTCCACACCCGTGGATTATTCTCCTCATCCGAGGATTCATAACATTTTCCACATCCGTGGACTATTTCGCCTGATCCGAGGGTTCATAATTTTTTCCACATCCGTGGACTACTTCGCCTCATCCGAGGGTTCCAATTTTCTCCACATCCATGGACTATCTCGCCTCATTCAAGCGTTCATAATTTTCTCAACATCCGTGGACTATCTCGCCTCATTCGAGGGTTCATAATTTTCTCCACATCCGTGGACTATCTCGCCTCATTCGAGGGTTCATACTTTTTTCCATATCCGTGGACTATTTCGCCTCATCCGAGGGTTCATAATTTTCTCCACATCCGTGGACTATCTAGCCTCATTCGAGGGTTCATAATTTTCTCCAGATCCGTGGACTATCTAAATCTCATTCGAGGGTTCATAATTTTTTCCACATCCGTGGACTATTTCGCCTCTTCCGAGGGTTCACAATTTTTTTCTCTATGAAATTTTCATAATCATTTGCGATAAGAACATAAAAGAAATCACATATATCAAGGAACATCTATATTTAATGATAATATTTTCTGAGGTGTTGTGCATTTCATGGTCAGTCTAATTTCTTCCCGTCGGGGCTTTCCAGGTGGTAAGCGACATGACCTACCTTTTTGTGATTTTGAAGGATCCTTCGTATTTAGGTCCCAATTTCCCCTGCTTTACCAGAATATCTTACATCACAAGTTCTCCCTCTTCAACCCTCCTCAAGTGGACTCTTCAGTTAAACGCTCGGGCAATCCGCTTCCTATAAGCCACCATTCTTGTTGCCATTGCATGCCTTATTTCCTCAGCAAAATCTAAGTCCATAGTCCTTAGCTGGTCGTTTCTATCAGAATAATTCAACACCCGGGCACTCCCCTGCCCGATTTCTCCACATGGAGAATAACTTCACTCCCATATACAAGACTAAAAGGAGTTTCATTGGTGCTAGTGCGAGGAGTGGTTCGGTAAGACCACAATACGCTTTGTAGTTCGCTAAACCATGCCTTATCTAATTCCTCAAGTCGAGTCTTTAATCCTTGCAAGATAGTTCGATTCGTGACCTCTACTTGCCAATTACCTTGTGGATACATCATAGACGCAAATGCTTGCCTGATCCCCAGCTCTTCGCACCATTCTTTCAGCTTCTTACCTATAAATTGTCTTCCATTGTCGGATATGATTTTTCGAGGAATGCCGAATCGACAAACAATATTCTGCCATAAAAATCCAATTATAGCTTCCTCCATGATTTTTACAAGTGCTTCGACCTCGACCCACTTGGGGAAATATTCGATGGCTACTAATAAAAACTTTCTCTGTCCCACCCCTTGGGCTAAGGGTCCAACTATGTCCATCCCCTAGATGTCGAATTGACACGAGGCGATTACAAAGTGCATTTCTTCTGCGGGGACTTTTATAAGGTTTGCATTACTATGGCATTTCACGCATTCTCTCAATATCTTCAGCGAATCTTTGTTCGTTGTTGGCCAGAAAAAGCCGGCTAAAACCACCTTGCGAGCCAAAGCTAGGGCCCCGTGGTGGCTCTCGCATCTTCCTTCATGAATATCCTGGAGAACTTCATCACCTTCTTCTTGGGAAAGGCACCGGAGTACGGGGCCTCCATATGATCTTCTATATAACATTCCGTCAAGCATTACGAAACAGAAAGCTCTTCTTTCGGTTGCTTTCTCCTCGATCCGTTCGTGCGATTTACTATTCCCAGTTAAATATTGATATATGTCATATCTCCAATCGCTTACCGGTACAGTGACAGCCTCCCGAGCGTCTTCTACTTGATATATAATCTCTACTCGTACTTCTCCTGGGGAGAGGGGATCCACAGAACTTGCCCATTTGGCCAGATGGCCAACTTTCCTGTTTTCGTCACGAGTAACATGTATCAATATTAACTCATCAAAACTTTTCTTTAGTTCCTCATAAGTTCGAGCGTATTTAACCATCTTTCCACCTTTCACTGCGAAGTTTCCCTCGGACTGTCGGACTACCAGTTGGGAGTCAGAGTAGAGTTTGAGCCAGGTGATTCCCATTCTCCGAGCTGCCCTTAATCCTTCGAGCAAGGCTTCATATTCGGCTTCGTTATTCGAAGCTTTAAAATCCAACTGTATGGCCAAGTTGGTTTCTTCTCCCCATGGGGAAATAATAACAATACCTACACCGCTTCCCATTTGGCAAGAAGATCCATCGACATTTATTTTCCACATCGCTCCCATGTTACCACCTACCGTTTCCACTATAAAACGGTTAGAGCCTGTGCCGAGATCATCTCGGTCGAAATTGTATTCCATACTCGCTAAGTTCCGTAGCAGATTTTACTAATCGTCCCGAGCTATCAGGTCGGGAAACGATTTTTCCCAGGTGACTATTTGTCATAATAATGATGGGATGGGGTAGAAAATATGGTCGTAATCTTCGGGCGGTTACTACTAGAGCTAGGGTTAATTTTTCCTGCGTAGCATACCAGGTTTCAGCCCCCTTCAGAATGTAGCTTATATAGTATATGGATTTCTACTCTCGGGCTTCTTCGTTGACCAGGACAGAACTAACTGCTTGTTCGGAGATCGCTAGGTACACGAAGAGTTCCTCCTTTGGTTCGGGTTTATTCAGCACGTGCAATTCCTTCAAGTACTCTTTTAAATCTCGAAAGGCTTTTTCGCATCCTTCACCCCATTCAAAACTCTTTAGTTTCCTTTGGACATTAAAGAACAGTAAGCTTTTATCCGTGGATCGAGAAATGAAGCGTGATAGGGCGGTTCTGCGTCCGGTGAGTTTTTGGACATCATTGATGCTTCGAGGGGATGACATCTTTGTTATGGCTTCAATTTTTTCGGGGTTAGCTTATATCCCCCTTTGAGTCACCATGTATCCCAAGAATTTTCCTGATCGGACAAACGTGCATTTAGCCGGATTAAGCTTAAGTCTATATCTACGTGCGGTGTCGAATGTTTCCTTTAAATCAGTCAAGAAGTTTTGTTGTGTTTTAGATTTGACCAAGATATCATCCACGTACACCTCTACATTTCGCCCAATTTGGTTCTGAAAAATCTTGTCCATCAATCGTTGATAGATGGCTCCAGCATTCTTCAATCCAAAAGGTATATAAGGGAAACAATAGGTTCCTCCTGAGGTTACAAAACTAACGTTCTCTTCATCACTTCGAGATATCATAATTTGATGATACCCCAGAAAGGCATCCAGGAAACACAACAGGTCATGTCCAGAAGTGGAGTCCACTAATTGATCAATCCTAGGTAAGGGATAACAGTCTTTAGGACATGCTTTGTTGAGATCCCTAAAATCTATACACATTTGTCATTTCCCTGTTGCCTTGGAAACCATTACTACATTCGATAACCACTTCGGAAATTGGACATCGCGAGTATGTCCAGCCTTCAACAGTTATTCTACTTGTTTTTTAACCTCCGCATCCTGCACAGGCCCCAACTGTCTCTTCTTCTGAAAAACAGGGCGTATCTCGGGAGATATATAAGCTTGTGCTCCATCACTGTCCTACTGATCCCGACCAGATCTTCCACGGACCAAGCGAAGGCACCTTGGTTTCGTTCTAATATTTGGATGAGCTTTTCTCTTAGCCCTTCTTCCATTCCACAAGCAATTCGTACATTTGCCTCAATTTTTCTTATTAAGACTTCCTCTATTCCATCGTCTTTGTTTTCTTCTGTTGCTTCGCTTATGGCGTATATTGACCTCCCTCCTCTTTCATTTGGTCCATCATACATTTCCCTTTTCAGAGTCTTTGACTCCACTCTAACTTCCTCCACATAGCATTTTCGAGCCACTTGGCGATCTCCTAACGGTTCCCCAATTAATTCTCCTACCGGAAACTTTATTTTATGATGGATTATAGAAGCTACAGCTTCAAACGCACTCAGAGTCGGTCTTTCTAAAATAGAATTGTAAGAGGAAGGTGCATCTACAACAATGAACGGAAGGATTCTGGTTTTCCGTGCTTGTCCCGTTCCCAAGGTCAGAGGAAGATGAAAAAGCCCGAGAGCGATAATAGCATGCCCCATAAACCCGAAGAGGGCAGTATTTATGGGGCTCATTTGGTAACTCCTGAGGTTCATTTGATCCAAGGTTTCTTTGAAAAGCACGTTAACCGAACTTCCATTATTTATGAACACTCGTCTTACGTCGTGATTTGCTACCTCTGCTCTTACCACAAGGGCATCTTCGTGCAATCCTGCTCCTCCATGGAAATCCTTGGGCCCATAACAGATAGATGGGCTAGAGTTTTTCTTTCCAGGCTTTATCTCCATGTTTTCTAGGCGTCTTACCCCCGCCTTTAGGGCGTGATTGGAGTCTCCATACGCGGCCCCCCTGATATAATATTAATCTTTCGCGGGGGTGCTTGGTGGGGAGGGGACAATCATCCCTAAGGATTCTCGAGTCTCAGTCTTTCTCCCTCAGGTCTCCTTCCTTAACGTCCTCTTCCCCCTCTATGATGCCATTGTCCTCGTTGCATACCTCTTGGCTTTACCGCATTTGCCCTTGCTTCTGAGTGTCTTTCACCAGGATTTTCTGTTAGCAAGGCTCGAGCCTCTAAGTTGAATTCCACTATTTTTTCTAATTCCGAATTGAGGTGAGTGCATACTTTCGTGGTATGGCCGTAATTGTGGAAATCACAAAAGGTATTCGACACTGGGTTCCTGGGTCCCCTAAGAGCCCCATAGGGTCTTTTAAGGAACTGATGCTGGTCACAAAGTTCCAATACCCAAATTTTATTGACTTTCCATCTGAAACATTGTGGCCTTGTTCGGGGAGGTTCAACCCCCCTAGGATTTGGAGGGCATTTTTCTTTCCCATCGGTTAAAGAGTTTTCCAGTCTTCGCTTCTCATTTTGACGATACATTTGGGCTTCCTCAACTCGCACATACTTTTCAACTCGGGTTATCAATTCCTTCCACATTCTTTGGGCATTTCTTTATCAGGGTTTGGTATAAACCTCCTTCCCTCAGTCCTCTATGAAAAGATCTTATCAACAAATCCGATGTTGCATTGGGTACTTCTACTCGGGACTTGTTAAATTTCCTTAGGTAGTCTCGCAAACTTTCCTTTTCTCCTTGTTTAATATGGATCAAGTTGACAGCCGAAGAGGGAGATTTCATACTACTTAAGAACTACCTTAGGAAGACCTAGGCCAACTCTTGAAAACAACTTATTCCTCCAGGGGGCAAGAAGGTAAACCAACGTTGCGCTCCCCTGACCAGGGTGGTTGTAAAGGTTCGACATTTGATGGCATCTCCCAACTGATATAACGCGGCACTTCCCTCGAAACTATCCAGATGCTCTTTGGGGTCTCCGGTACCATCATACATTGTTACCTCAGGCATACGAAAGTGTGGAGGGAGAGGGACATCAATGATTTCTTCTTCAATGAAAGGACTCCCTCGAGTTGAGTGCTTTGAAATTCCGGGTGTGGTTATGTCTTTCAAATGTTTGACCGCATCTTTTAACTTCCGAATTTCTTCTTCTTGACCTCTCTCTCGGGGGCGCTGTCCTCTTCTTCTCTTACGAGCTTCCCGACGGTCCTGGGATTGCACCAGAGACTCAGATACCCTTCGCCGTCCTCGAGATCGTGGTTGCCTCCGAGGGGCATGGGGTCCTTGTGTGGGTTTAAAGTTTCCAGGAATGAGGAGACCCTAAGGTTTCTTCTGAGACGTGGTGATCCTGAGATCCCCCAAATGATTCTGGCGTGTCGTCTCCTCTACCTAAGAGAGTTTCAGAAGCCCCATCCTCCTCCCTCCGTTCAGGAGATTTTTTCGTCCTCTCGGCGGACCTCCCCCTATGGTCCAACCTTTTCACCCTCTCATCGCGCAGGCGTGGAGATTCTTCCCCGATACCTCCATCCGTCCTCTCTTTTCCTCCCACGATTCTTCTTCCGTTCTTTCATAACGTTGATCGTTTCTTCCCGTTTGGTTGTAAGTCTTTGGACGGGTCCTTTTACTTCGTATTTCTATTGCTTTTAACCTCTTTCTCATCTTTCCGATTTCCCTAAATTCGGGACGACTATCCATAGCTGTTTTCATCATCTCCACCAGTTCTCTTAGAGTAAAAGTATTCCCCTCTCCTGGTTCAGGAGGTGGATTTGACCCGACAATCACCATAGGATTATAATGATTTCCCACAGACGGCGCCAAAATGATGCGTCACGAAAAATCCAAAAGGGTTTTTCTTACTATGAACTGTGGATGATGATCTTCTCTTCGAAATATGTATATCTGACGGGAACGTCCTTGAGATTTTTGTCTTCCTCGGGAACGTCCTTAAAATTTCTTCCTTCCTCGGATGTCTCCTGAAAAATCCTTATGAGATGTAAGTATACGTCTTTTCCTTTATCTTTCTCTCTGTGCCTTATAATGATCCCTTATCCCGTATTTATAGCCTCGTGTTTCAGAAACCGTCCTTCAAAAAAGAGTCATTACTACCTTTAAAGGTTAATTAATCTGCCTTTAATTTCGTATAAATGACCTCTTCAATATTATTTCGTGGAGGTATATCTTAATGGTCCTGAAAACGTATGCCATAAAGATTCTAGGACCGTTATATGTCATAAAGGCTCTAGGACCGTTGATATTGTCTCTTAAAATGCCCGAGTACGTAATTTTTTCTCTTCTCCCTCGGATATGTAGTGCTATCGGGCATTTTATTCTTTCACTTCGAAGACAGTTGCCCGGGTGGGGTATCTTGTGTCAACCCATAAATCTCTCGAGGACAACAACAATAATAATAAATATTTTTCCTAATGGATCTATCGAGTGGTCAGGTCATAACTATCATAGTATGTGAGGATTTGAGACGGTACACACAACCTAAGGTAGTCGACAACAAGGTTCAAAATTGCTTCAAATTTAACGTTGTGGAAGTGTGTGGGCTACAATAACGTGACGATTAGCGAAATATTATATATATGATTACCATAGTACGTGAGGATTTGAGACGGTAGACACATCCCAAGGTAGTTGACACGAAAGTTCAAATATCTTTAGATTTAATGTAGTGAAATTGTGGGAATTAGTATAAGTTGCTTGGAAATATCTTTAAAAAATTATATATATATATATTTATTTAGAGGGTTTTCAATTAATGGCGTCCAAAGTGAGGTAGGTTAGGTATTGTCCGTTGACAAATGAACAGATTAAAAAATATATATATTTCATGCATATGTCAGGAGTTAGAGCGTTGACGTGTAACGTCAACGCTTGCTCGATTACCCACTTAAAAAAAGTTAAATTCGACGATGATACATTTATTATTTATATATTTGATTTCCATATACTAAAAAATATTTGATACTCCATCAAATCCGACGATACGTATTTGAATTACAACATTTATTGTTATTTCTTTTCAGCAGATATGTATAAATGAAAGGTGGGGTTGTTCGGAAGATGTTTGCAGGTTGGTAAACTTTGACTTTAAAAAGACTTATTTAAGTCCAGGAAGTCATCGCCTCAACAAAAAAAGTCAACTGTCGAAGTCAATTCCATAAGCATGCAGGCCATGCCAACCTTCTTAAACAGGTCTCAAGTCAAGTTCTAAACGGTCAACGCCAATACGTTGGCCGGCTCTCGTCCAACATAAGAACATCAGTTTTGAGTTCAATTGCCAAGAAAAGGGATGGTAATAAATTTCAACGAACTTCAACGAAAAGAAAAGTCTCTGCAGCCCAATTTAAAAACTAAGACACTCAAAAACAGAAACCATACTCCAAAACTTGGACGGTACTACTCTTAGCTCTTAGCAGCAAGCTTTTTCTTTGGCTTTTTGAATCTTCATAACCTTCTTCACGATCTTCTGCTCCTCGAACAAGAACGAAAAGCTCTAATGACCCTTTGGAATTTTTCCCAGAAGCACAATAATGAAGAAAGAATTCACATGAATAAAGGTTGGCTTTTAAGTTAGAATTGTGAATGAGAAAGAGCCACCATAAACACGGTTCACTGTTTGTGCTATTTCTAGTGATTCGTGATCTATTATTGAGGATGAAGAAAATTCCATAACCAAACAACCTGAGAAGACAATTCTAATGTGCCTCAAAAGATTCTTTCTTTTACACATGTTACATTTTTGCAAACCAGCTCTATTGTGATATATAGCGATCCGTTAGTTACTTATATCGATAATATACGTAACTGTAAGGATCAGAAAATATCAACGTAAATCACTCCATCAAGAATCAACTCCGAAGATAAGGCAAGTAATCCTGTCAACTGAAATTCAGGTTGACACCAGCTACTAAAGCAATCTTGATCGTGTACTGGCAACTCTCAAGTCCCCATTCTTAAAAAAAAAAAAAACAACTTTCAAGTCCCAACCAAAAGAATCAACTAGGAAGATAAGACAAGTAATACTAACAATTTCAATGTTGGAATTTGAAGAACCTTGTTATCCCTTCACTCAATCGTGTGTTACATATATAATTATACAATCAAGCTAATAAATGAAATAAATATACACCCTAATTACCGTGCACTAATTAAGCTAATAGATAAGATATAATATTTACTATGCTTAATAATATCTTATCTAACACCCCCCCTCAAGCTGGAGCGTGCAGATTCCGAATGCCCAACTTGGGAAGAAATGAGTCAAACTGGCGCTGGCCAAGAGCTTTGGTTAAGATGTCAACAAGCTGATCTCGAGTAGAAACATGACGAGGGCAATAATACCCTGAACCAAAGCATCCCGAAGAAAATGACAATCCACCTCAATATACTTAGTGCGCTCATGGAAAACGGGATTGGCAGCAATATGTAAAGCTGCTTGACTATCACAGTACAAGCGCATAGGTTGAGAATGAGACACGCCAAGGCTATGCAATAGACCCGTCAACCATTTTAATTCACAAGAAGCGGCTGCCATAGCACGATATTCAGCGGAAGGCCGAGCGACAATATGTTGTATCTTCGTACGCCAGGAAATAGAAAAGTGTCCAAGCTGAATAAACTAGCCCGTAAGGGATCGACGTAGATGGGACGAGTTGTCCAATCAAAGTCGCACCACCCAGTCAACTCCAAGTCACAATCAACACGAAGAAAAATGCATTGACCATGATTTCTTTTAAGCATCGAACCACACGGAGAGCGGCGTCCGAATGGTCTTGCAATGGACGTTGTATAACAAGCAAGTATATGAACAAAATATGAAAGTTCGGGTTTAGTGACCACCAAATAGATCAAACGGCCAATTAGACGTCTAACGTTCAGGATCCACGAGTGCAGCGCCATGAACCAGCGAAAGCTGATGATTCTGCTCCATAGGAAAGCCAATAGGTTTGGCCCCTAATAAACCATCATCTGAAATAATATCCAGAGTATTTCTGTTGAGAAATAAATATTCCCGAAGAATTCGGAGCAACCTCAATGCCCAAGAAATATTTAAGAGCACCAAGATCTTTCATGTGAAAACAACTACTCAAATAATTCTCGAAAGTCATAATAGCAGCACTATCGTTACCAGGAACAATTGGATATCAACATAAACCAAGACATTCAATTGAACATGATCTCGATGAAGAGTGGACAGGGAATAATCCGAGAAGGATTGTTGAAAGCCTTACCTCTTCAATGAACCGACATGTTTCTCAAACCAACGTCGAGAGGCTTGTTTCAAGCCATAAAGAGATCGACAAAGGCGACATACCTTGCTAGAATCATTAGTGCGAAAACCCGGGGCAACTTCATATAAACCTGATCATCAAGGTCACCATGCAAAAATGCATTCTGCACATCCATCTGATGTAGTTCCCAGTTCTTAGCAGCTGCTACAGCTGAAAAAGTGCGGACAGTCACCATTTTAGCGACAGGGGATAATGTAAGCTACACCCTCCACCTGGTTGTTACCTAAGATTACGAGACGAGCTTTGAATCGTTCAATGGAACCATCAGAGTTATTTTTTACCTTATAAATCCATTTACAACCAATAGCTTGCTTTCCAGGTGGAAGAGAAGTAACATCCCAAGTGTGATTGTTCTCCAAGGCAGTGGCCTCGTTCTTCATAGCAATACGCCATCGTTCATCGAAAACTGCCTCTTTAAACGTACGAGGCTCCTCTACAGTCTAAAGCTGTTAAGAATGTTTTATGGGTCGAAGAAAAAGAGTCACAATTAACATAATGTGCTATAGGATAAGGCGTTCCTGAGGAAGGCGACGGAGTAGGCGAAGCAAGAGAGGGGGCGGGGGGACAGACAATATGAAGTACATAGTTACAAAGCTGAGTAGATGACTGCTTAACACGAAGACCGCGACCCAATGATTCAACTATCTCAACATTAGATCCTCCCATGTCGTCTGTATGCTCGGAACCGAAGACAGGGGCAGAGTGCCCTATACTTTGTACTTCATCGTTAATTCGATCCGAATTTGTAGTCGGAGTATCAACATCACCATCCTCAGATTCAAAAATAAACAAATCTTGACCCTTAGAAAGCACAGTCTCCGGGGAAGTAACGTTCGACTGAGCACAGGGAAATACACTTTCACAAAACACCACATCGCGAGAAACAAAGAAAGTGCTCAATTCCAAATCATACATGCACCAACCTTTTTTCCAAAAGGATACCCCACAAACATACATTTACGTGTGCAACTAGCAAATTTATCGCCATTGCGATTTTGGTTGTGAACATAACACAAACAACCAAATACACGCAAATGAGAAAATGAAGGGGCTTAGCATGCAACATTTGAAATAGGGTTTTGCCATTCAAAACAGGAGTGGGTGTCCGATAAATAAATACCCAGCCGCGAGCACACAATGACCCCAAAATTTAAGAGGTAAATTGGCCTGAAACGTAAGGCTCGTGCCACGTTGAGAATATGTTGGTGTTTACATTCTACTCGGCCGTTTTTCTAAGGTGTAGGAACACAAGAGGTTTCATGAAGAATCTCATGTTGACGAAAATAAGAACTCATGCACATAAATTCATAACCATTATCACCTTGAACAACCTTAACCAGTTTGTCAAATTGACGATTCACAATAACGAAAAATTGTGTAGTAACCTCATTCTTATCTTGCAAGAGATAAATCCAAGTGGCACGAGAATGATCATCAACAATTGTCAAAAAATATTGGGCCCCACAATAAGAGGTAACACGATATGGTCCCCATAAATCGCAGTGTATCAAAATCAAAACTCGATAGACTTTGAGTTTTACTAACATGAAAATTAACACGCGATTGTTTTGCACGATATCGCATGCTTTATTATAACTATCAGTAGCCTCAACAATAGACATCTTCTCAAGGACCTTTGAAGACAGATGACCCATTCGCCGATGCCACAATTCAAAAGAAACTTCTGCTTCTGTGTGAACTGCCGCTGACAAGATTGTCCCCCTGAAGAAGTAGAGGCCCCCTAGCAGCTAACCTGATCCAATCACCATCCTCGAAGTGTGGTCCTGAATAACATAAGATGTATTCGCAAAGTAAGCAACGAGACCATACTGATCAAGCAATTGATACAAAGAGATCAAACTGTATTTTAAATCTGGAAGAAAGAGAAACACTTTATAACACGACTTTCGGGCTAAGACGCATTATCCCAACTTTTGATGCAAAAGTCAAAGTCCCATTGGGAAGTTGCACCGGTCGCGACGAGATATCTTTAATATCAAAATAATACTCCAAACAACATGTCATATGATGAGAGGCACCACAATCAAACATCCACTCATTGGAAGAACACTTACCTGTTAGTTTCTCATGAGTTCATGTTTTAAGAGTATTTAACAATGCAACAACATTATTATATTGATAATTGGTTAGACCATTAACCGCTCGACTCGAGTCGGGTGGACTAACGGGTGAGTTTGGCTCAATATGGGCCATATAAGCACGTGCAGACTGGTTTGCCGAACCACGTCCCGAACCACCCTTAGAACCACGTCCAGAACCACGTCCAGAACCACGTCCAGAACTACGGGTTTTATCAACCCACCAATCTGGATATCCATGAATTTCAAAGTAAGCAGTCTCATCGTGTCCGCTTCTTTTACAATGTGTGCAAGTGACGCTCTTATTCCGCGAATCATCACGATCGCGAGATCTGCCAAAGCCGCCAGAGTTTGACTGAACCGCAAAACTCACTGCATCACCTCCATGAATTTCTTGTCGAGGACCACTCGTACGCATGCGTTCTTCTTGAATCAGCAGAGTAAACACGAGCAAGTGATGTAAGAGATTCTTGAGACAGAATATTGGATCTGAGGCATAAAGATCAAAATCCAAGCTCAAAAGGAATTGCTAAACCTTTTCCTCCTCTCAATTTTTCTCCAAGAACGTCTCCACAATGGTAGTGATACATTCAGCGCACACTCCAGTGAGTGGAAGACGATCAACATCTCCGACATCCTCCCACAATTTTTGCAGCTTACAAAATACGCCATAATAGACATGCCTTTCTGTTTGCAATCGACCAAATCGGCCTTCATCTGTTGAATACGAGAACCGGTAACAATCGAGAGGCGTTCATGAAGATGATTCCACAGATCCGCCGCAACTTCCTTGTGAGGGATGGATGAACGAATAGATGTATCGACGACGTTCATGATCCAAGAAACAGGAAGCGATTGAATCGTCAACCAATAATCCAAATGCTTCTTCTTCTTTGGATGTGGTAAAAATCCGTCAGCCAAATTTCTTGCGCACCCGGAGCGCAATTCGACCAGCCCTGGACCATGCATCGTAGTTCCTCTCTCCTTTCAGTAAAACTTGAGTGATTAAAATACCCGAATTATTGTTAGCCATGATATCATATGGCGAAATCGTTCTATGAGGAACGATTTCATCATCGTCGTTAGAACTGGACGATGAACTTTTATTTTCTGAATTAATCATGGCTCTGATACCATGACAGATTCAAGGCTAGAATTTGAAAAAGCTTGTTATCCCTTCACTCAATCGTGTGTTACATATATAATACAAATACAATCAAGCTAATAAATGAAATAAATCTCTACCCTAATTACAGTGCACTAATTAAGCTAATAGATAGAATATTTACTATATTTAATAATATTTTATCTAACAAATATAATTGCGGGCGAAGAAGCTTAAACATAAAAGCAAAGATTAGGCTCTATTTTCATCATAGGGTTAACTATCTCATACAGCCTAACATAGTAGCATCCATCATCAATCATTATATACGCTAAAATAGAAGACGCGCAGAAAAAGAGGGAAAACCCAAAATTGTGAAAAATTGCATTACCCGGAAATCAAATTAGACAAAATAGACAAAATAGAGAAAGCCATTTAGCTTTGTCCAAAGAAAATCCATCGGACCACACTAGTGTTTTAAAAAGCGCTGGATTGCGCGCTCCAACGCTCGCTAAAGCGAATTTTTTCCTTAAAATGCTCCAACGCACATTTAGCATTTTTTTTCCTCACAAAGGGACACGTGTAACCTCAAATTTCTAGGCTCTAACTCCCGAAACCAAAGTCCTTTTCTTTTTTTTTTACTGTCCCGAGGTATCCCCATTCAACCTAGCTATGGGCTAGCCCTTAAATACCAGCCTGTGCTTGCGCCACACAGACCTGGCGGTATCTTAATTGTGCTACACACTCCATAGGTGAGACTAATCCCCGGGGCCAGATGGATACGTCCTAAACCCACCTGACAACGATAGTCATGGGCCCAGGGGACTACTCAAGAAATTGTGGGAGGGGGGATTCGATCTCACGACCTCCGTAACGACAAGTCCTTAAGGCCTCCTTCTTGACCACTAGACCAAGGCCTCATTGACAAACCAAAGTCCTTTTCACCTCTTAAAAAACGTGTCTCTCATAATTTCTTTTCATTGGTTTTTATATTTTAATACACGTCACCAAATCATAATAACATTATTATCATGACGATCAAAACGAGATCCATATTATATATTTTCGATATCCAAAAATTATTTTTTATTAGTATATAACTTTAATTTTATATTTGTTTTAAATATATACATCGTCCCATTTTATATTTTTAATACTACATCGTCCCATTGTACATAATATAGATGTTTTTTTTTATTATTAAAATTGGCATGCTCGAAATACTCATGCAATACGCTACGCTATTTACGCAATGCGATACCGGAACAAAAACACGACGCACTATGCTAAACGCGTTTTAAAACATTGGACCACACACAAATCGAATGCATCAAGCAAGAAAATTGCATACAAATGACAAGATGGAAAATCACCCCTTGAATCCTCTTGCCAGTCACCAAACATTTCGGCCCACTCGCCTTTTTCGTAGTAGCTTGATGTATCAACTTTTATGTCGAAGATTAAAGGATTATCATCTAATCAAAGTGAATAATCAAGGAGCAAATTATGCAAATTATGTGAACGAAAATTAAGAAAATATATGGGGTATTCATTCAAGGAAAATTAAGAAAATGTATTATGGGATATTCATTCATAAATGTCCGAACAGTTCTATTCTACAGAACGACTAATTTTTTTCTCTAAAACCTAGTCGATGTACTCTTTAGAAATTATATCAAGACTACAATCATTATTATTCTCCAAAATTTAGCATGATATTAGAGCAAACAATTAAGCTGAAGATGAGAAAAAAAGAAAGAAAGAGGCACTTCACCATCTACTCATGGCTGAAACCACTCAGCACACATGAGGCTGAATACTCTCGGCGAAGCACACACCTCTCGGCGAAGCACACATCGACCAAACCTTATTCACTGCCATCGAACTACACTGAACACCCATAGTAGATTATGTAACCCTCAATGCTAAGCAGCACATCTCAGGACCACGTCGAAAGGGAAGTAGATCTAATTAACTTTTCGACAAAATTGTCTTATTTTTTGTTAAAAGGGGGAAATCTTAAATTCATAATATCGTTTGACATAAATTCGAACGAACAACAAGTGCGCTCGGAGGAATCACCCACAAAACAAGTGTTCTACACATCGGAGTCACCCAAAAAACAGTAGAGATGGTAGGATCCTTAATACAAGGTCGATGGCATAAGGGTCATGACCATTGTAAACCATATTGGAGCAAGAAGAGTTCGACGAGAGAACTCGAGGGTCCAACAACAAAGACAACACGCGATCATCTACACAAAGACCGAACGCGATCATCTTTTCAAGTTACACTTCTCAAAATATTTCAAAATCCAACTTGAGAGGAAATGTTGAAGATTGAAGGATTATCATCCAATCAACTCAACAATCAAGGAGCAAATTATGCAAATAAAGACAAATCATGAAAAGTTATTATGGGATATTCGATCATAAATGTCATTCTCTATAAATTTGTCGATGTACTATACAGAAATAATAACAAACAAATATAGTACATCATATTTCAACATTCCCCCATATTTTAAACAACGCACACGCGCAATAATCAATCGATCAACAAACACGAAAGGCTCCATTGAATGTATCTAAGAAACAAATGGTTACCTGGGGTTTTAACGATCCGGTATTGACTAGATCTTGTGGCATAACTATGGCCCGTTCACCATGTTCAGATCAATCATTGTTTCTCTTACTGAAGTCAGAATAGTTAGCCGTTTTAGAGAGTCAAAATTGGACGTTTTATAAATCTTAATTTTCTCTAGACAAAGACAATTTGGGCCCACTAAATAAAAGCACTTATAAGCCCAAACTAGAGGAGGTTGAATTTTTTATTATACATATATATATATATGTATATATATTAATCAATGCGGTAAAATTCGTTATACGCTAGTGGGGCGTCGGGGTGGGGTTAGCGCCTAAACGGTCTAGGCGTCCATGGAAATTTCTACGCGGAAATTGAATGGTATATTTATTTTTTGTATCAAATAAATAATAAATTTGTTTGGTAGAATATAATTCTATTACCACGGGAACAAAGTGTCTATCACCGTACATTTTCTGTACTTATTTACATCATATCGGTTTATAATCTTATCTAAGTATATCCGTTCAGCATTGGATAGCTTCTTGAAGTGGAAGGATCTTATATAATCCCCTACTTCCGTCCTGATGATCACATCAACAATAGCAACCAACCTTGCATCTTACCCATGGAGTCTCAAGTTTCTCTCCGCCCATATCAGGTACACCATTGCAATCATAACTGTTATCTGGAGTTTGCACACTTTGCTCTTCCTTTTTCCCTAGCCAAACCATGCATTTCTCTCAGCTCTCCAGGTTACATGGTACAATTTTATTGATCCAATTTCCAATTTCAGCTTTCACCTGCTTACTGTAATTACATCTAAAGAATATGTCATCCCATGTTTTCTTCCTCCGAACTACATAGTAAACACTTTGTGTCCAAAATCTCCATCCCTCATCTCTTTAATCTATCTCTGGTCATCAATCTTCTATGAGCTAGCAGCCATAGCACGACACTGTGTTTGGGCTGATGCCATCTCCAACCAAAAAACTCATTTTCAAATCCATTTTGCAGAAGTGTCACATCAAACAGTAATTTTTCTCCAACCATTAAAATCATTCTCAAACCCAAAAGAATATTCTCAAAATATTCTCTTGCACATCAACTTTTACGACTTTTCAATACCACTCGCATAATTTACAATATTACAATTTAGACCATAATATTATTTAATATTCGGTTGGCAAAACATGCAACTATTATAAAATGATAAAATACACATCAGCGCAAAACATGCAACTATTATAAAATGATAAAGTACACGTCAGGGCAAAACATGCAACTATTATAAAATGATAAAGTACACATCAGGAGGTACAAACACGTAATGTCATATATCTTCTATAATTATAGAAATGTGGTTTGTTTAATGGTACCACATGTCCTTTTTAATTGTGCTGAGATGAATAAAAACCTAAAAAAAAACTAGCCACTATCACACAAATACACAATCACCCTCTACCAGAAAACGTATCATGATTTTTAAAATAAATAATAAATTCATAAAAAAAAAATATTATCACCCATTATTAAGAAAAGCCACCTACCGCCATTGATGAGCAGCGTCGAATAACACAATTTGTTGTGATTTTTTTGACCGATTTATGGAGTCAAATTGTAATTGTTAATTTATGTGGATTAATTTGTAAGACTTGAAAAAACTTTGGTCAATGAATAGTGGAAACGCATTTTTGGTATGAGAAATTCATAGTATTCCCATTTTAGGTATGAGAATGGGTATTGGTTGGAGGAATTTTGGTGTTTGAGTTGGAAAATGGGCATTGGTTGGAGTTGGTCTAAGTCCATCTTTCCACACCATAGTTGCTGCCCTAGTTTTTGTTCTTTTGCAGCCAATTAATTGTACCTAGATGAGATGGTGTATGCACCATATGCGTATACAATGCCCGAAATGCCTCCGTAACTTTATTCATTTTTCTCCATTGCCAGCTATTATCTCTTGGCTGCTTATAATATAACCAGAAGTCCCCACTATGCAGGTATTAGATACAACTTACCCATCTAATCTTTTCAAAGGGAATCCTTTTTGGTGGATATGTCCCATACCTGTTTCCCAATGCATGCAGTATTCCACAGCCCACATTGTTTTATATTCAACCCGCCATATTTTTTATACTGGCATACCACACCCAGGCCAGCAATGCTCTTGTTTTTTCTCCTGCACCATACCTCCATAGGAACATTCTGCTAGCTTGATCCACCTGCTTCACAACACTTCTTGGTAAAAGGAACATAGAGCCCCAATAGTTATAAAGTGATAGGAGGATTGCATTGATCAAGCAACATCTCCCCGCATATGAGAGGTGTTTGGTAGTCACACACATAATTCTCATCACTTTATCCACTAAGCTTTATTCCATTTTGTTGGGGATAGTGGTACTACTCATCCCCACAACACTTCCTGAGAAATGTTGCAGGCTGCCAGAGATGAGTTCAAAAGATCCGTTTCTGAGCTTCTTCAAAACAAAGGATCACTAGCTTCAGCTGTTTGCATAGTGGGTGGTACCTGAGCCCATTTTGCTTTGCAGCAAACTGATAAAAATGCTCCTTGTGAGATATTCCATAGCTAGTACAAAAAGCAAGGGATCCCACTGCTTTAACCCTCGAGCTCCAGCAATATTACCTCCACCATTGATGGCTGGCTATCTAGAATGTTATTTTGGTGATGCATTCTTGCATCAGCCAATGAATCGGTCTACGGGAAAGCAAAGTTTCTGCAACAGTTCTAGTAGAATCGGTCAATAGTCTTGAGCATGAGAGGGGTGCTCCAATTTTGGTACCAATGTTAGTTAGGGTGGTGCTATTAATTGGCTTAGCAAGAGCCCTCAACTATTGTAGCCACCATTGCATCATTTATATTTTCTGTGAGTCCCTTAGTAACTCCCAGTATGCAGTGAAGTATTCCACAAAGTGGGCGGCAGTGACTTCTGCTGACTTTGGTTCGTTGTTTTCAATTAAAGACATTAATTCAATAAAGAAAAATATATAGTTTAATTCAATTAAACTTATATAGTTCAGTAGAGAACGAAGTCTAATTAACATACAAGAATGACAAATAAATCTAACCATGCCTCCAAGATAATATATCATTGGCTTGGTTTCCATCCACGAAAAAATGACATATAAAACATTCAAAATAAGAAAACGTTTGTAGCAGCATAAAACAAGCTAGCAGCAAAACATTAAATTATATACTTGAATAAAGATGCAAACAGACATAAAAAAACATACAACAACATACAGCATTAACATCAATGTTAACAACGCGTATTCCGCAATACGTAGCGGTTTAGTATCGATATTGCGTAATGTGTTGTGTGAATATTTCGACCAAGTCATTTATAATGCATGTAAATAGTAAGTGTAATATTTAATCTACTTATTTTCCTCTATTTCTTGATATATTCTTCTCATATACTAATAATTATTAAATGATTTACTAATAATAATAATAGCAATAATAATAATAATAATAATAATTCATGGACTAACACTAAATGTCCTTTAATTACAAAAATCAAAATGGACAAATATTGTATCAAATCAAAAAAGAATATGGGTAAATACTAAATATTCTTTAATTACAAAAACCAATATGAATTTGAAAAATAATAATATGTGTATTATATAATGGGGAAAGGCACCATTTAACTAAATATATCGGGCTTTCTTATGAATTTGGGATATTTGAATTGATTTAGTCTTTTGTTGATAAATGAGAAATCAATATGTCCAACTTGTAGTTGAAGAGACTATGAATATATGTTGGTCATTATTTCGAATTGTTCTTTAGCTATAATTATATGGTTCGTCAACTTGTTACCGTTCCATTAGTTAATCTTAATATGGACCACATTATTTTGAATAAATTATGCATTTGACACTTGATTTTCATAAAATAACCATTGGCCCAAATAGCACAGGTATTTTAAAAAATAGCGTAAAATAACGTACTCTTTTTGGGAAAAAGCGCAAAATGTCATGAGCTATAGCCAGTAACGGAACCAGAATTTGCAACAGAGGGGGTCAAAAAAAGTTATGATGCAAAATAATCGAAAATATCAAGTAGTTCGTATAAAATCATCTGGTGTCATATACTTTATTTTACATATATCATAAGGACAAGAATAAACTACATCAGGTAAAAGTAGTCTTGGGCAAAAGTAGTCTCCGGGGTCCCATATCTTGAAATCTTTGCAAAATTACTTCATTTTCAATACTGACAAATATTTCCTTATCAATGTAACACGCTAACAAATCTGTTTATTTATTTTTATCGTACAACTCAAAATAAATAATGAAAATTTTATGATATGGTGTAATATTTAATTAAAAATAAAAAGAAAATATTGAGTGGGACTGAAAGACTCGTTTTTTCATTTATCTTTTTGATTGACGCATGGATTTCCATGTAAAAAGTGTCTTTTTTAGAAAAAGGAGAAAAAACAAAAAAAATGGACATACAACACTTTTTTTTTCGCAGTGGTCTGTTTCATAAGAAAAAAACACGCAATACCATTGGCTATTCACCGCTTTTAGAAACTGGTGTTAATTACATTACAAATGCAAAGACAACTGGTTGATTGGTTAAGAAAACACCTCAATAGACTTTCTAACCATAAAGTTCGTAATAATCAATAAGAAAATATTCAAAAACGAAAAATCATAAACGATGGAAATTTTCTCCCCGTAGCTTAGCGGGGAAGGTGGTTCATACTTTTAGTAGGAGAAACTTCTCCGTTTCCGTATGTTATGTTTGGTATGCGGAATTTATATGTGGAAAACATAACGAAAAACTAAATCAATGCATCGAACAATGATATGTAGCGCTATGACAATGGTATCTCTCTACCTTTTCTTTGCTTTTGTCAATCCTCTCTCTCCATGTGATATCAACTATGGATCATTCTTCCGGATTTATCTCATCGGGATTGATATTAAGCTTTCCATTGCCACACGGCCACCATGCACTGCACTGGCGTGGCTATGGGTCCATGGACTCTGGTTATTAGCTTTAAGTTATATTACTGAAAAATAAAAATATTGATTAAAATATATATACAGATAAGAAAATTGATTATATATGTTTAAAATTTTTTAATGGGTCCCACTAATATTGAGTAATATTATGTAATTTCTTGCATTCATATATTATCAAATTATTTCTTTAGATAATTTACTGATTATTAATATTCATCATTAGTCTTGCCACTACCACCATATACAGATCCTACAGTCGTTTATTTTATGTAATAATATTTTTTATTTCTGATTAAGTAAAGCCTCTAGTGATATTGATTCACTTTATTTTGATACGAATTATATAAACAAAAAATGTCATAATAGTTGAATAATATTTATACTGTGTTCGGTAGGGGCCGCGCGAACGCATGCCCCCTCTACCACAAATTATGACGTAGACTCAACCATTTGGGCCGATCTTAGGCGGCGCATGCCGCCGAGTGCAATGAGCATCGCCAGCTTAGGCCATGGGCCTTACTGATCACCCATAGACCCCGTCCAGGTAAGTAAAGAGCTAGGAGCTATACCATCGCTATTTATAGTACGTGCATAACCTCTCCCCCTCAATTAAGAACCGGTGTGGGATATTCATATACTTGTCACCTGCCTTCTACAAGATACTATCATTTAATTTAACGAGAAAATTGAAAATATTATCTCATTGATTACACTAACAAAAAAACTGAAATAACTAAATCAAAATGATCACCACTCCTTATGGGTGTGGATTGGATGGTTCAGTTCGGGTTTTTAATTCGGTTCAATTTTTCGGTTATCAGTTTAACAGAGGCTTAATTCGATATTCGAATCATTTTAATTTAATTCGGATAGATTTTTTACAATAGTTTTCGGTTCGTTGTTTTCAATTAAAGATATTAATTCAATAAAAAAAATATAGTTAAATTCAATTAAAGTTATATAGATCAGTAGAGAACGAAGTCTAATTAACATACAAGAATGACAAATAAATCTAACCATGCCTACAAGATAATATATCATTGGCTTGGTTTCCATCCACGAAAAAATGACATATAAAACATTAAAAATAAGAAAACATTTGTAGCAGCATAAAACAAGCTAGCAGCAAAACATTAAAAATAAGAAAACGTTTGTAGCAGCATAAAACAAGCTATTATATACTTGAATAAAGATGCAAACACACATAAAAAAAAAGTAGAACTTGCAGTTGTGATACAACATTAACATCAATGATTAACCCACATATTCCGCAATGCGTAGCGTTTTAGTTTCAATATTGCGTAACATGTTGCGGGAATATTTCGAGCAAACCCTTTATAATGCATGTAAATAGTTGTGTGATATTTAATCTATTTATTTTCCTCTATTTCTTGATATATTCTTCTCATATACTAATAATTATGAAAATGATTTACTAATAATAATAATAGCAGTAATAATGTTAATAATAATAATAGAATAATTCATGGACGAACACTAAATGTTCTTTAATTACAAAAATCAATATGGACAAATATTGTATCAAATCAAAAAAGAATATGGGTAAATACTAAATATTCTTTTATTACAAAAACCAATATGAATTTGAAAAATAATAATATCTAATTTTTAGTGTATTATATAATGGGGAAAAGCACCCATTAACTAAATATATCGGGCTTTCTTATGTCCCTATTACGTAGAGATATATTTTTGGGATATTTGAATTGATTTAGTCTTTTGTTGATAAATGAGAAATCAATATGTCCAACTTGTAGTAGAAGAGACTATGAATATATGTTGGTCATTATTTCGAATTGTTCTTTAGCTATAATTATATGGTTCAGCAACTTGTTACCGTTTCATTAGTTAATCTTAATATGGACCACATTATTATGAATAAATTACGCATTTGACACTTGATTTTCATAAAATAACCATTGACCCAAATAGCGCATGTATTTTAAAAAATAGCGTAAAATAACGTACTCTTTTTGGGAAAAAGCGCAAAATGTCATGCGCTATATAGCCAATAACGGAAACAGAATTTGCAACAAGGGGGGTCAAAAAAAGTTACGATGCAAAATAATCGAAAATATCAAGTAGTTCGTAGAAAACATTCGGTGTCATATACTTTATTTTACAAATATCATATGGACAAGAATAAACTACGTTAGGTAAAAGTAGTCTTCAGCAAAAGTAGTTTCCGGGGTCCCATATACTGAAATCTTTGCAAAATTATTTCTTTTTCAACACTAGTAAATATTTCCTTCTCAATGTAACATGCCAACAAATCTGAGAGAAAGTCATCACCCATCTTGTTACGTAAATCAGGCTTGATAATTTTTATCGTTGAAAATGTTCTTTCAACGGTAGCTGTTGCAACTAGCAAGACCAACGCCAACTCTAGAAGTCGGTATACGAAATCACACATAGTATGAAATTCCATATCAACCATCTTTCTTGCAAGCTCTCCAATGTCTTGAAGTCCATTAAAAGTTTCATTATTTTTCACATTATCGGTCTTGTATTCCTAAACGACATAAATCAATGTCAGCAAAATCTTCAGAATATAACTTAGCAAGTTGTAGTAACCTCTCGCGATCGAAATTTGGAAATGAATCTCTAGGATCAATGGATGAAATGCATAGAAGCAACTCGGTGTTCGAACTTGTTAAACGATCGTCCATCTCATTAAAAAGCTGATCAACAACCTAAAATCATATGAAGAAAAAATATTATTCATTAAAAATTTACAAATATCAATAAACTGAAATATTAAAAGAATAAATCATATACCTGATAAGAAATATCATCCCGAAAACGGTGGATATATGTCTGTGGTTCATTTTTAACTGTTCTTCGAGCTCGTCCTGGAATGATATCTTCCATAGTCGGCACTTGGGTTTCATTTTTGGAACAAAAAGTACTGACTTCGTTCAATAACGAATCAAACCCATTATCTCTATAATTCTTCGAATCATTCTTCACATCTAGAATCAGCTGCACATCATTACCAATATTTTGATTCTTTAACTGCAAGGCTTGTGAAAGTTAACTTGTTCTGCCTAATAAATTTAACATCAAATGAGCAACAAATGAAAATTCATATGTTTCTAGTTTCTCATCCAAACTCAAAGTGGTTCCTCGACTTTTAGAATCAGTGCCGTCTTTAGACAAAGCAATCAGAACTTCCGGTTACACTCATTTCTTGATTGTTTTTCCTTTCTTGCCGAAATTTCACATACCCCACCCGTTTAACATACTCATCATATTGTTTTTGTCGAAGAATCTTTTCTTTTGCATGAAGCTCCAGTAATCTTGACAATCATACCAAGATAATCAAAATGTTCGAGGCCATCTTTCAGCTAAAGCTTTTGCCATAGCTGGGTCTTGGTCGTTGAGAATAGTAATTGGCTTCTTCCCTCCCATAGAAAGGACAAAAGTATCAAAGAGCCACATAAAAGATTTGTTGTCCTTCGCGTGGAAATTTCTAGCTTCTTTTGTTGATTTTCGGTTTGGAGCATAGAGGTAATGAAGAGGGGCTGCTGATTTTTCGTTTCAGCTCTTGGCTCTTTTTTTCATTCACACGCTGCTGCTCTAAAAACGTTCACAGCATTTCTTACATAAAATCATAATGCTAAATGGGTCAATTCCTAAGCCATAAAGCCCACTAACATAAAACATTAAAAGCCCATATTAAAATATTAATTTCAACACTCCCCCTTAATATTTTTACCTTGCATACCCAACAATTCCCGAAGGTAAATAAGTTTGTCACCCGGGAGTGCTTTCATGAAGATGTCCGCCAATTGGTCTCCGGTCTTCACGTGCTTGATCTCGATCTCTTCATGTTCAACCACCTCTCGGATATAATGGTGCTTGAGATTAATATGCTTCGTTCGGCTATGAAACACCGAATTCTTCGACATCGCAATCGCCGACTTGTTGGCACAAAAGAGAACCGTCGGCATATCTTGCTTCTCCCCCATATCTTCAAGAATCTTTCTCAACCATATTACTTGCTTCGTAGCTTCACTTGCCGATACGTATTCGGCTTCGGCCGAAGAATGAGATACCATCTCTTGCTTCTTCGATGCCCAACTAAACACTCCGGACCCGAGTGTAAATGTGTATCCGGAAGTACTCTTCATATCATCCATACTCTCGGCCCAATCGCTATCACAAAACCCAAACAACTCCGGGCTTTCTTTTTCATTTCTCTCATACATAAGACCCAAACTTTTGGTACCTTGAATGTACCTCAACACTTTTTTGGCAACTCCAAATTGTGTTTTGCTCTGTCGATGCATAAACCGAGACAACAATCCCGAAGCATACATGATGTCGGGACTTGCAGTGGTGAGATACAACAAACTCCTAATAAGACTCCTATATTGTTCCGCATCGGCATCACCACTACCATCCTCTTTCACCAATTTCTCATTCACCAACAACGGAGTCGTAACCGGGTTACACTCCTCCATCTTGAACTTCGCAAGAATATTTTGGGAATACTTCATTTGAGAAATAATATCCTATCTTCTCTTTGATCAACCTCAATCCCCAAAAAATAGTGCAACAAGACCAAATCATTCATCTCATATTTCCTCAACATATCACCCTGGAACTCAAGCATCATCTTCTCATCATTTCCCGTAAAAATCAAATCATCAACGTAAAGAGAAACGAGAAGCATAGAATCGGTCCTTGTTTGACATAAAGCGTCGGCTCACTTGGACTCCTCTTGAATCCTTTATCGGAGAAATATGCATCGATATTCTCATACCACGCACGCGGGGCTTGCTTCAATCAATACAAGGCTTTCTTCAATTTGTATACTTTCTCTTCTTCACCTTCCGCCTCAAATCCTAGTGGTTGCTCTACAGACACCTCTTCTTTCAACACCCCAAGAAGGTCGACTTTACATCAAGTTGGTAAAGTTTCCAACCCTTGTGTGCCGCCAAAGCAATCAACAACCGAACAGTCTCATGTCGAGCAACCGGTTGTCTCATGATAGTCAACACCGGGTTGTTGAGAGTACCCTTTCGCCACCAATCCCGCCTTGTACTTTTGCACCGAACCATCCGGGTTAGTCTTCGTCTTGTATATCCACTTCAACCCAACAACGTCCTTCTCCTTCGGCTTCTCAACCAACTCCCATGTCTCATTTTTCTCTACATTTTTATCTCATCTTCCATGGCATTTCTCCAAACTTCTTCGCCAATAGCTTGCTCAAAGCTCTCCAGCTCAACAACAACAAAATTACACCTTGCATAAACTTCACTTAAACGCCTCATTCTTATCGGCATCGAACTTGAATGATATACTCGACCCGATATTATTTGTTGGAGATGATGACCCTTCATCTTCAACATCATGCCCACTACCACTTGGCTCTTCATGTGCATCACCATGAATCGGAAATGACACACTTTCAACACCTTTCTCTTTCCAATCCCAAGTGTCATTCTCATTAAAAATTACATCCCGACTCTCTATCACCTTGTTTCTCTTCAAGCTAAAGAGCGATACCCCTTCAATTTTATACTATAGCCAACAAAGACGCATTTCTCGCCTTTATCTTCAAGCTTATGCCTCATTTCTTTCGGAACATGAGTATAGCAAATGGACCCAAACACCTTCAAGTGATTCACTGATGGTTTTTTGTCTCCGGACCAAGCTTCAAATGGGATCTTGTTCTCAACCGCCTTCGTCGGACACCGATTTAATAAGTAAACCGCCGTGTATGTTGTTTCGGCCCAAAAAGTCAACGGTAGCCTCTTCTCTTTCATCATCGTTCCCGCCATTTCGACAATGGTCCTATTCTTCCTCTCGGCCACTCCGTTGTGCTCTGGTGTAAAGCCAATCGTCAATTGCCTCTCTAGGCCAATATTTTCACAAAACTTCTCGAACTCCTTAGAGTTGTACTCGCCACCTCTATCGCTCCTCAATTTCTTTAGCAACTACTTTGTCTCTCAACCATTCTTTGAAATTTTTTGAAGACATAACTTTTGCCTCAAAAAATAAACCCAACACATTCTTGAATAATCATCGATGAATGTGATAAGTACCGGTTTCCGCCATGTGAGTTCGTGCTCATGGGACCACAAATATCAGTGTGAACAAGCTCTAATGGTGCTCTTGCTCTCCACGCCTTCTCCTTGGGAAACGACTCTCGATGTATCTTGCCGAGAGCACATGCCTCGCATACGCCACCTTTCTCTTCAATTGTTGGTAGCCCATACACCATTTCCTTCTTGCTTAGCAACTTCAAGCTCTCAAAATTTAAATGACCAAACCTCTTGTGCCATAACCATGAGTCATCTTCCACACCAACCTTCAAAGCAACACTTCTTTCAGGCTTGAGAGTGAGCGAAAAGTTTCAATTCCTCTCCATTTTGACTACGGCCATCAATTCTTTCTTCTTCTCAAACTTTATCAAATATTCGACAAGCCGCACCATCAAAGTGAACCGCATGACCATGCTCAATCAATTGCCCAACACTTAGCAAATTTTGAGCCAAATCCAGCACAAACAAGACATCGTGGATTAGCATCCTACCCTTCTTTGATGCAACCGCAATCGTGCCTCTTCCCTTCGATTTCACCACCACACCGTTGCACATTGTAATTTGAGTCGTGACGTTGCTATCAAGCTTGCAAAAGATAAACTCATCACCCGTCATGTGGTTGCTACATCCACTATCAACAAATCACACATCTTCTCTCTTTTCCATCGCCAATTGACACGCATAAAAAGTGCTCCCGTCACCTCTCTTATCGGGATGCTTCTCTTCGTTGTAGTTTGCTTGCTCCACATTCTTTTACTCTACAAAACTTCTCTTTATGGCCAAACTTCTAGCAATTGTAGCATTGAATCTTTCCCTTGTTCCAACAATATTTTTCGATGTGGCCCGGCTTCTTGCAAAAGTTGCAAGTTCTAGCTTCTCGACCTTGGTTGGAACCTCTACCACCTCCTTGACCGAATCGACCTCGGCCTCTACCACCGCTATAACCACCACGCAAAGTGTTCCCGCTAGGTGCCTTTTGGTAATGCTCTTTCACATTCATCTTCGATTGAAAGGCGCTTTCAAGAGTTTGTTCCCCATGCCTATTCAACCTTTCCTCATGTCTCTCAAGAGAGCCCATAAGATCATGAGCACACTCATCGTAGAGAGGTCTTTGATTTCTTCAAGAACGGCCACAATATTGTCATACTTCGAAGGGAGACTAATCAAAATCTTCTCGCACACCGACTTGTCGGTCAAAGTTTAACCAAAATTCTTTATTTGATTCACAATCTCAATCACCTTAGAGAAATAGTCTTGAAGAGTCTCTTTCTCCCTCATTTGCAAATTTTGGAACTCCCTTTTCAAGCCCAAGAGTTTCACCGCCCTAACCTTGTCGGTTCCTTGAAACTTCCTTTGTAAAATTTCTCATGCCTCCTTCGAAGTTTGAGCCCCGATTATCCTCGGAAAATCTTATTGGAAATGCCTCCTTGAATCAAGAAAAGAGCCCATGCATCCTTCTTTCGATTCTCCTTCTCGTCGGGATCCACAACCGTAATCTTCACAACGTTCCTATTTTCATCATTCTTTTCTTCAATCTTCTCCTTTTTCACATAACCCTCTTCCACAATCTCCCACAAATCTTGTGAAATCAAGAGTGTCTTCATCTTAATACTCCAATAGTCATAACTCTCACCGTCAAATATGGGTTGCCCATCTTGAGGAGCCCAAGCACCTCCTTGCATAGTCATGGTGCTCTATTCTCAACCATAAATTGATTTTTCTACTCAAATGGAAGACACCCACTTGAAATCACTCAACCCAAAAGCTTTGATACCATTTATGTTGTCCTTGGCGTGGAAATTTCTAGCTTCTTTTGTTGATTTTCGGTTTGGAGCATAGAGGTAATGAAGAGGGGCTGCTGATTTTTCGTTTCAGCTCTTGGCTCTTTTTTTCATTCGCACGCTGCTGCTCTAAAAACGTTCACAACATTTCTTACATAAAATCATAATGCTAAATTGGTCAATTCCTAAGCCATAAAGCCCGCTAACTTAAAACATTAAAAGCCCATATTAAAATATTAATTTCAACAAGATTCAGTAGTTTCGTCGTATAATAAAGCAGCTCCAATAATAACGGGTTGTCTGTGGTGGTTGACACCAACAAATAGTACAAACGGTCGACCATCTTTATTTTTTCTATACGTGATGTCGAAAGATACGACATCTCCAAAGTACGTATAATCCATCATCATTTGTCCATCAGCCCAAAATACGTTTGTTATTAAATCTTCATTGTCAACTTGAATGGCATCGAAAAAATTCGAGTCTTCGATCTGCTTTTGTTGCAAATATTGCAACACCCCTCCAGTATCTCCTAGTTTCATCATTATCGTTCTCTTTGACCGCAAATAATTTTTATAATCATCAATAATAAACCCAACATTCTCACGTCCTCCAGATTGATTAGCCAAATACAGAAAACCAGCTTTCGGTGGAATGCCTGATCTATCTATGTTATCTACCTGAGCTGCTTGTTTAGCGGTCATGTTTCTATGTGATCGATAGAAATGACATTTGTTCGGACTAACCAGTTCATGACCACTGTGTTAAACTTGATTACTTTATATTTACCAGATTTGCGCGCAGTTATCATCATTCGTGCATCACAACCATTTCTAGTTTCAGAATTACTAGATTTAACATGCATAACTCATTTGTCTTTTCCTCTGTGGCCCCCCCTAATTCCGCCCCTGGCTGCGCTTGTTACGGCACGCTTTTAAAAATAATAACATACACAAGCTTGCTTGCATTCATAACATGTAAGAACCAACTGTTGGGTATAAATTTCCGTATGTACGTCTATATATATATTTATATATAAATAAATATAATATATTTCTCGTACGTGGGATGTGAAACTGATTTTATTGTCGAGGCTAGCGTTGACGCTATGTCCTTCAAACGATATTGCCCCGCCCACGGTGCTTACGGAATACGGCAATCGTTTCCCAAGATACAACGACAAACGTCTCGTAATAGGAGCACTCCAAATTACGAGACCAATGAACTTAATCGATGCTTTTCGGACTCTCATACGTTTTTGAATACGAAATATACTAAATATATTTCACAACGAGAGAACAGAAACCTAAGGGACTTCACTAAGACTTTCATTCCACATAATGATTCGAGGTGTTGGAAATGAGCAAATGAAGCTTCCTATTTATAGATGGGGCTGGATAATGCCGAAGAGTTGCATCTAATCATGGTTGGTCATAACTTTTCAACATATGAGATGCATCTTTTAGCTTAAAGGGTATTTTGTCAAAAGATACATTCTTCTACAAATGTTATAACCCTTTAACTAAATAAATATTAATTTCTATTTAATTATTTTTCCAACAATCCCCCACATAAATAGAAATTAATGGCTTCACTCATGCTCACACTAACAAGAGTTCAATCGATAAGTCAAAGCATCGGGATAGATAGCTTGTGGCTTTGAATCTTCCGTAGTGGAATGCTATCGAGCATACTCGCTCTGTAGTGAACGCGATGTCTTGAACTGCCAGCTTTTTGTGTATACTAAGACAATAACACCCACACGATGACTTATCTCGCATCTTTTAGTTCTCATGATTTGTTCCATTTTGGCCATGGATACCGATCTTGGATTCATGAGTGTTTCATTGAAGCGGCCCGTCTTCACACCCACATAGGTGACACTTCTATAAAGTGTATCCTATCAATACTCCACCATATAAAGGTACAGAAATCATTAAGAGTCAAAACTCAACCTCAATACATGTGATAGGACAACACATATTCATCCTAGGAAGGGATAGAGACGATATGTCTCGTGTGTTGTAGCAACAACTTCTGTAACTTAGTTGTCCCATTGAACCAAGATCTTGGGATCTCTAGTCAACATGGTTGGGTGTCCGCTACAGTCGTTTTAGTGGTAGATTTTTAATCCCATTCCTCTCGATGTGCAGTTTAAATGATCTCGGGTTATCCTCTTCGTAAGAGGGTCTGTCAAATGTTTCTCTCTATTTGACTTCGTCGATTGCAATCATTTCATTTGAGATCAACTGCCTAATGGTATAACGTCTACGACGTTTAAGTCGTGACTTACCATTTTACTTCTACTCGATGTCTTTCTAATTGTCAACTAACTATCACAAGTAATAGTACTTCAGACACGAGTTTGTTCTAGCTATTTTCCACTTAAGAAATTTCATAGTCATTCAGCATCTTCTCGGCTTTAGATAGGGTGATAAACTCGTATCCATATTTGATCGAGCAACAAACGTTTGCTTGTAAGATTAATACACTGTTCCACCACCAATTGTGATCACATATCACTTACTAGTTTGGATTCTTTTGTATTTGATATCCCGTTTTCATTATAAACTCACCCTAACAATTAATGATACAATTCCTCGTATCATTTACATGTGCTCTTTGAAATAAAAATCAATCTGCACTATTATTATTGGCAATTCCAATGAATATTTCATCGACCATTTTAGGTTCGATATATTTTGCTTAGGTATTTAACCCTTTTACGAAGTACCCCCCACACTTCGAAGTATTTATATGAGAAAAGACGTCGAAAGGTTATACAACTCTTCGTGAGAGATCATGTCTTTTCGTAAGGTTATGTACCTCTTAGTGAAAGATCATGTATTTACGAAAGGTTATTTACCTCTTCGTGAAAGATTCATATCTTTTCTCGAAAGATCACACCTCTTTGAGCCTTTTTGCATTATATCGCATGTCTCCAACTAATCGCACATTTTCGTCACAAATTATACCCATCCGTAAAAGGTTGTGTCTTTCTCCGAAAGGTTGCACCTTTTCGTCAAAGATCATACCTCTCATTGAGACCACACCTCGTGTCTTCTCGTGTCTTCACACCTCTTGGTGAGATCACACACACACAATATATATATATATATATATATATATATTTATATATATTTCTCAAACGAAGGACGTGCCTTTTCATAATATCGTACCTGTTTCATCAAAATTTGAGATATCTTGACGATACCATTTCGTGAAAGGTCGCGTCTCTTCGTGAGACCTTACCTTTTCACGAAAGCTTGTGACTATTCGAGGGATCTTACTCTTTGCGAATGTCGTATCTCTTCGTGTGAACACTTCGCAAAGTTGTATATCTTCGTGAAAACATACTTCTCTACGAAATATCATACCTTTCGTGAGATTTTACCTTTTCCTTAAAGGTTGTACGGGATCATACCCTTTTGTGAAGTATCACATCTCTTTTGTAAAATCAAACGTCTTCTCGAAAATCCATCCCTTCATGAGGTCGCACTTTTTTTTTCTTGAAAGTGTATACGTTCTCACACAAAATCAGCACATTTACGCTAATGTCGTATTTCTTCGTGAAAAGATCGTTTCTATTCACGATATCATATATGTTTTTCGTGTGATCGAACCCTTTCGCGAAAGGTTCGTGACTTTTCGTGAGATCGTATCTCTCCGTGAAAGGTCATGCTCATTCGTGAAAAGTCATATCACGATACCTCGTCGAGAAAAGATCGTGACTCTTTTTCAATCGTACCTCTTTGCTAAATCGAAGAGTCCCCCGAGTACAACAACATGACGATGTACCCGATGGTGCTAACCCACCGTAGCCGCACACACTCCCCTTAACAGCCTTGCACGCCCACAACCCTCGGCTCTTTGTAATGTGAATATCTCGGCCCCACATCGCAGCCCTGCACCACAACCCTCTTTGATGTCGTGACACATCGCAACTAAGTGCAGCAGCTCCGTAAAGGATCCCTACGCCGCCACAGGCCCGAACCAAAACTCGCAGCGCCCCAAATCTCGCGTATTGATTTTATCTCGCGTCTTCGAATTTTGAGATGGAGTCGATGCCTCGTCTTCTGACGCTGTTATGGTTCCCTTTGAGCACCGTAAGAATCTCTGAGGCTCATGGATGACGATGAGGTGGGACCACGCTGCCGACCGTAGTCCATGAGTGGAGATTTCGAGGGTGTATCAAGAGCCGTGGGTCGGTTTTTGGATGGTCATGTCGTTTTTCTTGTTCGATTCTCCTCCTTGATTTTGTCCGCATCACGTGGGGTCTTTGTCCTCTCTCTCTGTCTCTCGAAGTCTCGATAGAATATTTTTCTTGACAACATTCACCGTCGTTTTAAACTTTCCGATGTCGACAATAAAATCAGTTTACCGCGGATATCGTTTCAAGATTGTTGGGTATAAATTTCCGTATGTACGTCTATATATATTTATATATAAATAAATATAATATATTTCTCGTACGTGGGATGTGAAACTGATTTTATTGTCGAGGTTAGCGTTGACGCTATGTCCTTGAAACGATATTGCCCCGCCCACGGTGCTTACGGAATACGGCAATCGTTTCCCAAGATACAACGACAAACGTCTCGTAATAGGAGCACTCCAAATTACGAGACCAATGAACTTAATCGATGCTTTTCGGACTCTCATACGTTTTTGAATACGAAATATACTAAATATATTTCACGACGAGAGAACAGAAACCTAAGGGACTTCACTAAGACTTTCATTCCACATAATGATTCGAAGTGTTGGAAATGAGCAAATGAAGCTTCCTATTTATAGATGAGGCTGGATAATGCCGAAGAGTTGCATCTAATCATGGTCGGTCATAATTTTTCAACATATGAGATGCATCTTTTAGCTTAAAGGATATTTTGTCAAAAGATACATTCTTTTACAAATGTTAACCCTTTTAACTAAATAAAAATTAATTTCTATTTAATTATTTTTCCTAACACCAACACGCTTTTCAGATTGAAATTTGGAGGTCGTTACTTGAACCCAATCACAGTCTTTCTTTCGCTCGGTATTGGAAATTATAATTAATGCAAGGCAAATCCATTTCAAATGACTTGCAGCATAAAACAAGCTTGCGAGAATCCATTTCAAATTATGTCGCAGCGACAGAAGTTGAATCAAAATAGTTGCATTTCGGTCCCATTAGTATCAGTGAATCTCTCAAAGTGCTCCCTCCCTAACGACATAATTGGTCCCATCACTTTTCCATTTTTAACAACCGGAAGTCAATCTGTTGATGGTGGAACCTCCAGTTTCAATAATTTTTCTCACTTTCTGCCATCCATAATAAAACAAAAATTGGGGACAAAAAAAATAAAACAAAATTTAAAATAAACTTCACAATTGATGACAAAAACAAACAGAAAGCAAACAAACGAAATATTCACAGAACGCAATATAAAAATGTGCTGAGGAAGCAATCGCTTATGCTAGCTAGCAACATAGATAGATATATTCAAGATTTTATCATACTATTGGAAAATTCAATCCAATGAACTAAAGAAAATAGAGAAAGCAAATAACAAAATTAAAATGACAAGTGAATGATAGCGAACCACGTCTTAGCCCATCTCCAACCGAAAAATTCATTCTTAAACTCAAAATGCAGTAATTCTTCTACAACCATTAAACTCATTATCAAACTCACAAGAATATAATCAGAATACTCTTCCACAACAATTTTTACTACTTTGCAAAAATACTTCAATATTTCATAACATTACAAATTAGACCACATTATTATTTTAAATTCGGTATGAAAAACATGAAACAAAATTTATTATAAAATGATCAATCGTACACATAAAAATCGGAGAAATAAATATTAATTACGAAACAAAAATTACAATACACGAGCTAAGAAAATATCTTTTCTTGTTTTCGTTTATGAAGTATTTTTTTTTACCATCTATATGTGATTTTTCACTTTCATGACTAATTTGGTAATTGTAATGTATTTTTTCAAAGTGTTAAATTTGTAGAGTTTTAAAATTGGTGTGGTTTGTTTACGAGGTATTTTTATTTTCATCACTTGTATGTTATTTTTCAAATTGGTAATTTTAATATCTTTTTTAATATATTAAATTTGTATAGTTTTAAATTTGTATAGTTTTGATATTTATGTGGGTTGTAATTTTTTTCAAAAATAACAATAAAAAAGTAATAAAATAATTATTAGAAAATAATATTGTAATTTTTTGGTAACTTTTCTTAAATTTTTTCATATAACAGAAACTAGCATTATGGTAGAAATTGCATTTTTATATATTGTGCGAAATTTTGGACCCTGATTACAATTATAGAAGTTATTACGCATTTATTTTGCAGGGAACACATATTTGTGTTTCATAGAGGAGAAAATCATAAATTCCCATTTTTTCGTTCAGCCTTGCAGGTCGGTTGGATTCATTTTCTCATCGTGTTTTTTGTTTCCGTCTCCATTGGGGACAGTCTTACTCCTTGGAGACCAATATGTAAACGCAATGGAGAAATAACTACGATAGCACTTGAGGAACCCTAGGAATTTCAGAACGACTGTGGCTTGGCTATGGAGATGTAGGTTAGTTAGGTAGAATGAATCGTTTTTGGCTTGGTTTGGGGGAAAATAGAAAATAGTTGTCAATATTTTACTATTTTAATGAATTAATATAATTATTTGTAGGATAATATATATGTCTATAACTAAAAAATTTCAATATTTCAGTTTCGTTTCTTCTGAAAACAGAAAAACGAAATTTTCTAAACCCAAAATCGGAACCAAAGAAAAACATAATTAACCCAACTGGAAAATCCGAAAATTACTATTCATTCGGTCAGTTTTTTTTCGGGTTTTATCCAAAATTTAAACACCCTCCCACATCCTTATACATTATTGTTATCAAGATAAGATGAACACTATACCAAATTAAGTGTAAATGGAATTCTCAGTTCCCAAAATAATGTTCCACTTCATGTTCCACATATCGTAATTTAGAAAAAAAGATTTTTTTGATTGTCGAAAAATATCAAATATGTATCATATTGATCATCATAATATAAAGAAAAAATTAGGAGCCGAGCACAGTCGCACGGTACCCATACGCGGGCGGCCCCATTGCGATTGTGTGTGGGTACCATGCGATTGAGTGCGGGTACCATGCGATTGCGTGCGAGTACCATGCGCGCGTGTGTTGGCGGGTACCATGCTCTTGTGCGCGTGTACCATGCGCGCATGCGCGGGTACCATGCTCTTGTGCGCGGGTACCATGCTTTCCTGTGCGGGTACCATGCGAGTACTAATTGGTTATTTACTGTTATGATTCACAGGTTGTGCTTAAGAAGCAATTGTCATCCCGAGACGACGACTTCGAGTTCCGATTGACAATGACCGGGATGTACACGGAGGCGAGTGCGAAGATAAGGAACAGTCTCAATGAAAATGAACGGGAGAGTTACAGGTGGGGAGTCCATTTGGTAGACTCGTCAAGGCTGCCGCCGATTTCGATCTATCCGCCCAGATCATAATGTTTCTCACGAGGAGGCAGACTACGCTTCACGATCGCGATAAGTTGTGGATGGTCATTGGGAACCGACCACTCCGATTTTCTAAAGCGGAGTATTGCATGATTACCGGCTTTAGGTTCTCTGACGAAATCCCGGAAGTAAACCCCAATGGTGATTTCGCAGAGAGAAACTTTCCGGGAAGATCCACAATCCGTTTGTCGTACGTTGAGGATCGCCTGCAAGAGCTAGGAGCCAACGATGACGGAAACGTCAACATCGATTAGATGAAGTTGTCGGATTTATTATTTGCCGCATCTGTGTTGCTGCCCCGACCGTTGAAGAAGGACACAGTTATTCGGTCGTGGCTGCTTTCATTGGTCGAAGACGAAGCCGCCTTCGCCAACTATCCTTGGGGTAGCATAGCTTTCAAAGAGGTGATACGCTCGCTGAAGATAAAGCTAAGGGAGAAGAGGGATTTTGTTCGGGAACGAGCCCGCAACGGGGGCAGCGAACACTGCGGGCTACTGATTAGTGGCTTCGTACATCCGATTCAGGTCCTTCTTTATTTAAAATCGTTATAAATATATATCTAATTGTGATTATATATTTGCTAATTTGGTTTCTTTGCATTCTAGGTTCTGGCGTACGAGTGCATATCGGGCATTCGGTACGCGCTCGCCTATCGTAGAAACGGGGCGGATGTGGTGACCCCGCAGATCTGCCGGTGGGTGACCAATGATTGGTCAACGAAGGGTTCTCCAAAGATGGAGACGATCGTCAATGCAGCAAAGGGGTCACCCGTATCTGGGTTGCTGAGCTCAACAATATCGGAGATGAACGAGCCTTATTTCCGATATAGCTGGTTCGAAGTGGAGGAGCGGCATGAAGTCCTCGACCATTTAACGAAGCTCCTCGAGGATGGTCGAGGTTAAGTGCGTACGTCATTTGGCGACCGCGGACGACGTCGCACGACCGCTTGTCTCACAGACCATCTCGTAAATATCGCAGCGGTCGTATTACGAGGAAGATGCGGACCAATTTCGTCCCCCTCACCCCCACGGGACCCGTCGCCTCCTCCACAGCAGTACTCGGGCCCCACGTGGGATCAATTCGATGAGTTCACAAGACGCGTGGACAACAATTTCGAGACGGTGTATAGACGGTTCGACAACGATTGCACGAGTATCTCGCAGTTCCGGGAATCGTATGACGAACGATGGTCCATGGCTCAAGAGTGGGGCGCGAATATCTTCGGCTTGTAGCAGTCGATGAATGACTTACAGCAAAACCTGCAGCAGGGGTGGCACGGGGGCAACCGAGACTTTCCGACGCACACGCCGCATGGTAAAAACTTATAAATAATTTGTTGCATAAGGTTTTATATAGTATAGTTTTTGACGTTGAAGTTTTATCTTGTTAGGTTATGAGGCTGGTGGCTCCAACCAGGCGTTCTATCCTTCGGAACCCGAGGCAGCCCGACGTCCTGGTGGAAGCCGAGGCCGCGGTGGAACCCGAAGCCGAACCCGAACTCAAAATCGCGGTCGAACCCGAGGCCGCGGTGGAGTCGACGCCGCCTCGCGAAAGCAGGCCTTCCAAGTACGGGGTGACACCATTCACCGACCCGAATCAGAATCGCGTGCGGAAAAGCATAAACCCGCAGGTGGAGAGGCACATGAAGAGAAAGTTGAAGTTATGGTCTCGGGTAAAACAGAGGATCGATGGAAGATAATGAGCGGCTGCTTTGCTTGTCCAAATCATACCGAACCAAGACGTGGTTCCAAGAGCTGTACACGCCTTCGTGGTGGCTCGACGACGCGGTAAGAATGATTGATAACTTCAATTCGTAGAAATGCATTAATCCGTTTTTTAATTAACTTGTTTCCTTTTATTTTATAGCACATCGAACGAAAGCATTAGAGGGTTCGTCAAAATGCAGAGGGTTCATACCTTCTGCTCGCGTGCCATCGCCTTCGTGGGTTTCGCGATGAAGGAGAGCATCGACCGGGACTGCGTAGAAAATGGGAAATTTGTCAAGGGATGCTACTCTTTTTGGTCCACTACGCAGAGGGACGTGATCAGGACTGGCCGTCGGTGTCATGGCAAGTTGCGGATTATATCGTGGTGCCGGTGCAGACCATCGCACATTGGGTTCTTGCAGTCCTCGACTGGAAGAACAAGACGATACGGGTATTCGACTCGGATCCGTCCTGCGATGTCGACATGCACAACATGCACTCGTCCCTGGCCGGTCTACAATTAGTGCCGATCGTGCTCAAGAAACTTGGTCTAATTGGAAGCGCGTTTAGGAAGTGGAAGGTGGAGAGGATCCTCAATTTCAAGAAGCAAGAAAATTCGTAAGTGTATCATATTTCGATATGAAGTTGATTTTAGTAAATCATATCTCATTATTAAACATTTGGTTGTTTTCAGCGGCGATTGTGGGGTTCACGTGTTGCGGGACGCATTTTCTATGCTATTTCGTGGCGATAACGTTGCGGAGCTTACCGGGCGGCAAATGACGCAATTTCAGGAATTTCTCTGTATTTCCATTCGCCTTAATGACTGGGATTCTTGGTATCAATAATTTGTATTCGAGAATTATGTAAATCTGAAACAATTTTATGTAATAATGGATGTTGATATGTTTGATGTTGATTTTATGTTACAAGTTGTATTCGACACAAGGCGCACGGTACCCGCACACGTGACGCACGGTACCCGCACACTAGTGCACGGTACCCGCACATTAAAGCACGATACCCGCACACATGGAGCACGGTGCCCGTACAATAAAGCACCGTTATTTTAAAAAGATAAATTTTTATTTTATGATTATCAGAATAATTGGTTAATGATTGCCCCGATTATTTAATTGGTTAATGATTTTCCCGATCATTTGATTTAACTGATAAAATTATTTTATGTTTTAACGTACAGACAACGACTGACATAAAGCGCACTTGATTGATGTAACATATTTAATATTGAAACCATTTGACAACTGTACGGCACCCGCACACTAAAGCACGGTACCCACACTGCACACTGAAGCACGGTACCCGACAACATACCACGCATGCCAACATACCAACCAATTTAATTGAACCACTAAATTTCCATGTCTATTACATTACATTATACGTACAAAACATTACAACATACCGAATATCTATATCAATTATACATAACCACATGTACAAATCAAATTCATAGGATTTACCCCCTCCTACCGAATTCTCCGACGGATGTCATTCTATTCTTTTGTGCTCTTTCGCATTTTGGGTCAACGAGTGGTGGTAGCATATTCACAATTCCTTCAACGCGCTCGGTGACAGGCCATATGGTACCCTCATACGCTAATTTCCATGTCTCTAAGCAATAATACGCATGGACTAGCGAATATACACCTACATTAGCGTGTCCACAAGCCGCAATGGCGTGCGCACATGGGATACGATCGATATCAAACATCTTACAACTACATGACTTCGTCTCGATATCGACCACCTCGTTGACCCATGCCCGTATACATTATACCGTTGAATGCCAATTTTCGACACGTGTAGATTTTGTGAATTTATGTAGTGACACCGTATGATTGACTCGACCTTCGGCGTAAATGACGTGACATTGACTGCCATCGAAGATTCGCAAGTTCTTCGATGCTTACTAAACCAACTTGTTGTCAAACGTTGTATCGAATCCAACAATCCTATGAGTGAAAAGCTCTCTATCCGCACGTAGAGCGGTATTTATCGATTCCGAGCCGTTGGTGGTCATGATGTTGTACCTTGTTCTCGGGCAATACGATCTTGTCCATTTTGCCTTCGTGCTGACTTCAAGATATGTATGCACGTTTAAGTACCGTTCCTTTACCAACAATCGATTGCAATCGCTCGTCTTGTAGGCGTATGCAATATTAAGGAATAACGCACATGCACCTTTCTCCTTCATACGGGTCTTTATATTTTGTTGAATATGTCACGCACAGAACCCGTGAAACGCATTTGGGACAACTGCCGGGACGGCTGTCTTTATACCGCCATGTCTGTCAGAAATTATGACGAGGTCATTTGTGTCGGGCACGATCCGTTTTAATCTCGTCAAGAACCATGACCAAGATTCGGTAGATTCGGTGCTCGCAATACCCCATGCGATAGGATACTGATGGTAATCGCCGTCTTGCGCCGTTGCAACAAGCATCACCCCTTTATACTTTCCCTTTAAAAAGGTGGCGTCTATAGAAATTACCTTACGCATGAAAGCAAATCCCGCTATGCATGCACCATATGCCAAAAACAGACATTTAAATCTGTTTTCCTCGTCCATCTCCCAACCCGTGACACTTCCGACGTTCATTTGCTTCACAGCCTCCAAGTACGTCGGGATCAACGCGTAACAATCGTCCCCGTTACCTACCAACTCCTCCGTAGCGAGATTCTTCCCTTTCCAAGCCTTGTAATAAGAAACATTAGCCTTGTAATAAGAAACATTCAACCCCCTATTTTGCATCATATACATGATAACCTTTGGTGCGGGAATGTCTTAAGGCCCGCTAAAATTGTCAAGAAGCATCCTAGACACAATCGATGAAGTTCCTTGACGATGTCTTCAACGTCGATGAGACACGCCGCATGTGTGTGTGCCGTAATATGTCCGTATCGAGAAAAAAGGGAAATCCCTATTTTTTGCAGCTCGAAAGCGCCACAAACATTGCTCAATCGGTAACTTCCACCTTGTCACGAAACTGCTGCCCAACGTGTAGGCTTGAACCGTCCAGAAATGCGAAAGTACCATCAGCAGCCTCTTCTACAGGGTTACGAACTACATCGTCATCTTCATCGTCGTTGTGATCACGTGCTACAAATTCCTCCTCCGACTCGTCAGTGTTTTCGATTGGCTCATATTCATTTTCATTCGAATGCCAACCCCAGTAATCCCTATCCCCAGACGGTCCAGCGATATCTTCAAGACCATCATCTTCATTTTGGTTAGAAGGGCTGCAACCGTACCCCTCAAAAGGTTCGATTTGCGCATTTTCATCGCAATCGGCTATGAGGCCGATATTATTACTAGAAGAACCAGCAAATGCGTCCGACGGAGCCACATGCGCACATTACACCACCAAAACCCAAGTACGCACGTAGAGCATAATCGTTATCGATGTATATGGGCATGTGATAACTGTAGGATACATTTGGCATATAGCTTAGCGTTAGCCTCACATTGTCATTGCGAAACGACAACATCGCTACAATTTGCTCCTTTACGTCTACGTGCATGCGTCCTCATCCACCAAAATTGAATGTCAGCTACAATTTGAAGCAGGGGACCAAGTCGAGGTATCGTCCTCACCGATTAACCACCGACCATCGAATTGAAATACAATGTTGGTAATTGTCATATTGAGCACATGAAATATTATGCAATGTTATTGTTTAGAAAACGATTGTCGTCATATATCGTGTTTATGTATGATTTTCAGCGCATGGGACCCGAACATGGGATCACGGTACCCGCATATAACGACAGGATACCCATACATAAACGCAGGGGACCATGCGCAGGGGACCTGCGCGTATAGCGCATGGTACCCGCACGGGGTATAGTGAATGGTACCCGCACGTATAGCGCATGGTACCCGCGCATCAACGCAGGGGACCCGCACACAACATTAACGGGGACCCTGCACTTATAATTGGATACCATGCTTTTACCGTTTGGTCCCCTGCGTTTTTTAGCATGGGTCCCATGCACTTGAAAAACAGCAGCCCATATGCGCGGGTACCCTATATATAATTTTGGGTCCCCTGCATTTTTTACATGGGTCCCATGCACAAAAACTGGACCTCGGAATATGTATTTTCAGGTCCGAATTTTCGTAATAACCGCTGAAATATCGCTACTCTGGCTAGTACACATGATCTACTAAATAACCCATACATTTTATAGGGTAATGGACGGGAAATTCACCATTTCTTACGTTAAAATTGCAGTTTTTTCATGTAACGAATGCTTACTGGTAAATATGCTGAAATGCTTGCTGTTTTCTTGGTTTGAGAAGTTGTTTTCCGGCACTAAACGAAGAGAACAGCTCGCGTCGCTTTAGGTTTGTGAGAGAGATGTGTGTGGTTACCCTTTGTTCTTTAGTTCTGGAGAAGATAATGCATTCATATCGATTGTAAGGTTATGGTTAAAGAGGGAGATGAACCCATGTTCAGTCAGTTATTGCATCTGTACGACGGTCATATTTTCGTTTTTCTTTTTTTTCTTTTTATTTTAATGAGTTAAGTATGAGAATTAGTTAATATGATTAACGTTAAAAAAAGTGAGGATTATTAAAAAAAAAATCGTCAACGAGACTATTTTTTAAAAATTGACCCAGTCAATGGCATTTTTTTAAAAGAACCCCGTGACATGAGTGGAGCAAAAAGTTTGTCAAGTGAAATAAGTGGACCGATGTATAGTTTTGATTGCTCCTCGTAAGTCGTGAACTGCATTAATTTATATTATTGTTATTATTATTATTATTATTCATGTAAAATAAAAAGTGAAAAACAATTCTTCGTTTTCAAACCTTCTAGATAGATAGATAGATAATATTTGTCTTGTCAAACACGAAATTACAGTAGGGTTTAAGAAATTGAGATTTAAGAGAGAAGCAGCCAAAGGCCGACGCATCCGAACCAAACCCTAACTCAACCGTGCCATGGAGATGTCCGCCGCTTCGTCCTCGTCGCACCCAATTCATGAAGAACAGGCAATTTTCTCAGAAGATCGAGAGGTTCCCAAGGAAAGCGTCGATGATCCAAAAGAACAAGGAAACACCGACGAGGAGGAAGAACAAGGAGGAGAAGAAGAGGAAGGTGAGTGTGGTTTTTGCTTGTACATGAAAGGAGGCGGATGCAGGGACACGTTTACCGATTGGGAGAAGTGCGTTGAAGAAGGCGAGAGGAATAAAGAGGACATCGTCGACAAGTGTTTTCAGGCAACATCCGCTTTGAAGAAGTGTATGGAGGCTCATTCGCATTACTACGCCCCTCTCTTGGAAGCCGAGAAAGCTGCTGAAGCAGAGGCTGCAAAGCAGTTGGAGGAACAAGACAAGGACAAATCGAATCAAGAAGAAAAAGTCGGATCTTCAGAGGCGTTCGAGAAATCGAGCGGTGATGATAGCAATCAAGAAAAGGTCGCATCTTTGGAGGTTTCGGACGAGAATGTGTAATCGTAGCTTTATGTTCGATTGATCAAATTTTTTGAATAATTTATGTTCCATGATGAAATCTGATACATTCATTTGATCGACAATTATACCTTTGTGGAAATTTCCGGTCGACTTCGTTATGTTACCTATCAATCAATCGGTCAATAGAACAATTTAACTTATTGCCACATTGCGAAAAACACGAAGAAATTCACAGAAGACAAATCGCAACAACTACCGATTGTTAGTCGGATGTTTGCACGTTTTCAAACCGAATATATTGTACAGAAAAACAAAAAATGATCACAAGAACCAAATCTTGAATCATTTCCCATCAACAAATTGATCGAGTGAATACAAATAGATAAGAAGCAGCACTCCTCCGGTTTATTTATGAAACAGCTTGATGAATATGGAAGAGAAGCCTTACGCCGCCATATTCACGACGATGCAAAGATGTGCCAGTGATGTTCAGATGGTAGACTTTCCTTAATTTTCTCGAGCCGTTTAAGGATGTCCAAGAAAGATGGTCTCTTGTTCATGTCAGCTGCCCAGCATTGTTCCGTCAACCTGATTCAAAAATAAATTAGAAAAAAACTTTTTAAAATTAGTAGCCCAAGCCTGCCTATAAGCAACTTCATAAATGAAAAGGAACAAATAAACGTTAAAATAAATTGGTAGCCTGTTATCATAGCCCTGTCATTTTAACGGAGGACCCACGTGCGAGATTTTTGTTAAAATAAACGTTAATCGTGACAGAGGGACCAAATTGGTCAAAAATCGACAACACCGAGAACTAATTTGGTTCAGGAGAAACATCGGGGACTAGATTGGTCAACATAGTAAACAAATGGGGACCATTTTGTTTTTTTTTTCTCGGTATGCAGTTACTTACTCTCGCAACTCGGGAACATAGCCTTTTGCCCTAAATATCGGCCTGTGCCCGTCTGCCACGTGTCTCGCTGCTTCATATGGTTCATAGTTCGACATTGGTGGATCGCCTTCAAGCATCTGCAAAAACGTTTAGTGCTACTACTTAACACTGCTTTATAGCATCTGTAAACACATGATAGAAAAGTTCAAATTCTTACCTCATACAATATCATTGCGAAAGAGAATACATCCACCTTCTTGTCATATTTCCGGTGCTTGAATACCTCAGGCGCCATGTAGCGGTCTTTGGAAATAGAAATATCAAACGAGCGACAAAAATGACAAGAACATTAAAAAAAAAAAACAGTTTGGACATAAAATTGTTGTGAATTAGTTACTCACAGCTTCCGGTTTCGCCGGTCAACTTGTATACGTCGTGGGAATGCTGTACCCTGATGAGCTTGCTTAGACCGAAGTCCCCGACTTTCAAATGGTCCGCACTCGTATTGACGAGAAGGACATTCCTGGAAATATATCAATCATTTTTAAGTATGGCCCCATCACAAATAGATAATGCAAACAATGTGAAACGATGCAACGAATGCATAAAACTATTCACAATATGTGAAACTACTAACCTTGGTTTCAGATCTCTGTGTATTACAACATTGGGCTCGCTGTGGAGATAAGCAATGCCTCTGCTCATAGTAGATTTTAAAAATTAGATAAGCAGAGAGCACGGTGCATGATAGAGAGCACACTAATGATTTTTTTATGATACAAAAATCGATATATTTGGCGAATAAAAGAGGGTAAGAAGGTAGTTTCCAAATGTACCTGGCGATATCCATTGCAAAATTGATGGCAGTTGAGGGATTCAGTGCCCCCTTTCCTTTCAGATGCTGGTGAAGATCGCCCTGTGAAAGAGTAAAAACAAAAAAACCAAGCCAATATATAAGTACATGTTTCGACAACGAAAAAAAAGTAAACATGAAACATTTGAATGCATCTGCGCACCCCTCGTAAGTACTCTGTAATTAACATCAAGGGCTTCTTATCGGTAACAGCCCCAAGAAATTGGACGATATTTGGATGACGAAGCTTCACCAACAAGTTGACCTCGTGCCTGAAGTCCTGGCTGAATTGTATGCAAGAAATAGAATTATCAGTGTCGAGATGTGAGGAAAATAGGAGAGCTTTACATGATTCCAAAGTGTCATTACTAGGAGGTACGAAAAATCATAAAGGCCCCTTCCATGATAATCTTTGCTTTAATTACTGATATAAGCATAGACCAAAGGGAGCAAAGAGAAGTGAAATAATGACCGCACAAAAATCAGTATTAGTGAATACAGGAAATGTGAAGTCTATATAAAACGAAACTAATGCATGGTAAGGAAACATACATCACTAATCTATCATCAGATAGATTTGGCAGGATTCGTTTGACAGCTACCGGTGTTCCCCGCCAACCAGCTTTTACTATCTCGCCAAAAGAGCCCTACAATCCAACTATAGTCAGCAACAATGAGATTTGCTAATAAAATTCTGTTTTCACAATCAAGTACATCAAGTACAGGACACAATGTTTTAATTTGATGTTGAAAGTTGAATTTATCGAAACAAGAGATGCATTCAATTAGCACGGACACATTTAAGCCACCGGAAAAATAACACGTTCTTAGCAGATACATTCACGGACGAGTGCAGCCAATACCTCGGTACAAAAGGACCTGGCCAAGCATGAAGTTTAATAAGTGAAGTGATGAAACATGGGCTTAAGATTTTTAAAACCCGCAGTTGGAAGAATGGTTGTGGAGAAAGAAACAATAAAAAGAAAAGCATATTGCAATGGGAACCCGAAAGAGAATAAACTCACATTGATATGATTTTCACTCATAACATCATGAATTACAAATTTCTGAAAATTAAAGCAAGAACACAAAGCACTTAAAAAAAACCACACAAGATTGCAAAATGTGAATTCTTGGTAAGTGGTGGTATGCTATGAGTAACAGTAGGCAAATGGATTCATACCTTTCCAATGAGAACCGAGTTTGAGAAATCAAGCTCGTTAGGGTCAATTTCCCAATCACACTTGTTTGGCAGAGGAGGTGGTACAGGTTTTGGCTCAAAATGACTTCCACTCTGCCCCTGCAACATAGTAACGCGAGAGAAGTGAAAAATGAAAGAGCAGATCAAAGATAACCACGGTAATAGACATTATGCACCATTCATATTTTAAAAAATTAAAGCATTTCACCAATATTTTAAGGATCTCCGCGTGCGCGTGTTTCCACAGGCAATGAAACCATACATAAAAATATCATACCTTCCCCCATACATACATCATCTATGTGCATAAAAAGTCACCTACAAGATCAGATGCCTTGAAATATTGACACATTATAGAGATCTTAGCTCATTTGTATGCCAAAATCAACTAATAAGGTCCTAAGCTAACTAGGTTGTACATTTTAGGCTCAAGCAACCATCATCATTAATTCAACCACTACAGCAACTCCACTTCCATAAACTCAAACTCGGAAGGCAAAATTCCATATCCATTGAACGACAAGAGATATGCACAAGTGGCGTCACAACGAACATGTCACATGTATATACATAGGATGATATACATATGACGAAGAGTATACCAGTGAGTTACCCAAGGAAAAGAGCAAGCTATCAAGAACCATTGCACTTACATATGACAGGCCACCATAAGACTTCAGTAACTCGATCATGGCAGATCGTTTGGCTCCTTCGGCGTCAGCTAAAGGCTGTTGAGGAAACAGAGTTCAGATCTATTTATGAAAAAGGTGAATGCACGTACTGTCCAAACTAGCAAGTATGAGAATGCGCCAGAGTGGCAATACTCCACCACAAGGGGATTATATGCCAAGATCTGACATCTGTGATTCATTTTAAGACACTATGCCACGGTTTAAGTGAATCAGATTATGTCTTTTGTTTCTGTTTCTCAATGCGTTTCCCCTAGTAACAGCACAATGATGGAAAGCAAATTAGTCAATTTTATCAGATGAAACACAGTTCTGACATATTCTACAAAGGGTAAGAGAAAACATCTAAACAATCACATCATTAACACTACAGCAGCCAGCATACATAAAGCAGAAGAAAGTGGAACAAAATATCAAACGACATTAATTTGTTAAGAATTAAGCAACAACCACAGGCCAAATCAAAGAAGGGGAAACCTACCACAACAGCCTCATACAAAATAAATAGCTCAATTGAGCTTCCTCATCCTTTCTAAGCATGAACACTCCATTTACAACAGTAAAACAATAACTGGATTTAACAGATATGCAGATAGAGTGTCATTCACTTGCTGCATTGCAAAGAAGAAACAGAAATCCACAGCGAATCTATTTGACAAAGGTATGCATACAAGTAAATAACATGTATTTGCAATCACAAGTGAAACACGGTAATTCAACAATAAAAGTTACACTAAAAACACAAGTATTGAAAATTTTCATAAAATAGAAATGAAAGCTCGCACGGTATTTTTCCACCGATCCTGTGCGTTGACGTCGGCTTTGTAGTCCAACAGACAATTGGCAACATCGATCCAGCCGTGTATAGCTGCCACGTGTAGAGGAGTCCTCTGATCGTAGTCTCTGGCGTTGACCAGCGAAGGGTCCTCTTCGAGGAGCCTCCTCAACGCCGCGGTGTCATTTTGGTGCGCGTGCCAGAGGATTTGGGAGGTGCGACTCACGCGCGCCTTCTCTTTCTTCTTGTCCTTCTCCATCGCCGAAGCGGCGTCGCCGGAGGCCGCTGAGTGGCCTGAACTACCCTCGCTTCCGCTCATAATTAGGAACTGACACCTATCGGAAGACGGAAATGCTATATGATGCGCGTCGGAGTAATTATTACGGTGGACGAACAATTTGGTTAAATCACACTTTACGCCCCAATAGAATATATAACTTAACCCAGTAAAACCCTCTATAAAATTGTAATGTAGAATATTTTATTTTTCAATGATTGATTTTATTTTATTGAAGATCATAATTTATTTATAGATATATCCTAGAGTTTATGTTGTTTTACTCTTCATGTGATACTTTACATGTGATCTATCTATCTAGTTGAAATTCAATTTTTTTTAATTATTTTATTCCAAACTTGGTCAAAATTTTCACAGTCCATTAAAATTTTTAATTTTGCGCACCCTAACTCTCCGAATTTTTTTTTTCGCATCTTAACACGTCGAAAATTAATATTCGCATCCTTTCACTACCTAAATATATTTTTCGCACTCATACACCGAAAACTAGTTTTCAAACCCAAAAAAGTTTATATTTTTTTCACATTATGACAAAAGTTTTTGATAACATTTTCGAAGTTTTCGACATTACTTTCAAAAAATTTCGCTATACACCAAACAGTTTTCGACACTTAAAATTTTCGAAACTTGACGAAATTTCTTGACAAACCAAAACTCTTCGGCACTAAAATTTTCAAAAGCAAAAAATTCTCAAATCTACACAACGCGTTGACGATCACATTTTCAATTAAAATTAACAAAAATTAATTATAGAATCCAACTTAACGACTTGTGCCTCTCAACAAAAACAAAGTTTCTCTATAGATCAGGAACATACTATAAAAGACTTAGAAGTTAGGTTATAAAATAATTATCAATGCTTACTTAGAAACCGAAAAGAGAAAGGCAACCTCATATGCTAGCTAAACACTGCACAAGAGTTACGAGTCGTTATGCTCAGATAGAAAAATTCAAAACACAAGTTCACGAACTAACAACTAGTTTGAAGGCTTGTGAACTTTAGCGAAATATCTTGCGGAAAAGGGTCAAAAAGACCAAAGTTCCTCTAAAAACTCAGCGTCCAACGGGAAAACTAATTTACATTACGAAAAACATACTTCTTGTTGGGAAATTACGGAAGTTGAGTAAAATAGAAGAACATAACGCAACCCTAGAATCAGAAATGGTAGGTTTCCAAGTGTAAAAGCAAAACCTTCTAGAGGAGATTCAAATCTAAAAAATTCTCTGTCCATACTTGTCTTAAACGATACTTCTACAGAAATACCTTCTATTAAGCAGGATAAGGAAACACTAATGGACGCTCATGTTCCTAAAACTAACACAACTTTTGATAATCATTCTAAGTCATTCGTGGCGACTTCTAAGTCCACGATGACCCGAGCTGAAACATTCACTAAAAGCAAAGCACTGAAAAGTGTTAAGCAACATAATAAAGTTAGGAAGGAGAAAGAAAAATCATAGTTATCTTCCAAAATTAAGGTCGAAAATGTTAAATATTTTCCTTCTCCAACTCCTATTAAAAAGAAAGTTGTTAAAGAAGAAGTTCCAAGCTCAAGCAAACGAACTCCTCAAGCTTCAAAATTTCTCATTCTTTAAAGAATGATAGAAATAGATTTGCTTACCCGTCCACATATGTTCATCATTCTGGTAAGCAAAATTCCATTAAAATTCATCATTCTATCGTGAGTTGTATGAAGTCTTCTCGTAGGAAGTAATCCGCTATACATGCTTACAATGCTATAGCTTCATATTCCTACATGAAATATCCGGTCAAAGTCCACTCGGAAAAACTCCTTATGCGACTGGTTAAGGAGAAAATCTTATCATCTAGTAAACCTACACACACATTCACTCGCGCTGAAACGTCTTTTCTGTGTCAAATCGATCCCAAATGGGTTTCTAAGTCAACAATAAAGTTAGGTAATCTCAAACCAAGCCGGGTCCCTAAAACTACGTTAATGAATGATTTAGGACTTCAATCCAATTTGACACCTTATATGCTTAACTTGTTTCTGCTAATAAGTGAGGACCCATACAAAAATGGATACAAAAGTCCCGATAAAGTTTTGCAGATCCCCCAGCATGGGTAGATATTTCGAGTAGTTGTTACACAATCATGACTGGTATGCAGCTTGAACAACTACACCATCCCAGCATATGTGGTATCTTGGCTTGCTCCACATACATGACTGGTACGTGGTGCGTGCAACCAGCCTGTCCCTCATGTATGGCACATCGACGTATTAGCTCCACATACATGATAAAGGGAAGAGCCGTGAGCTACTACAACCTACGCTTCAACGAAAGTACATTCTAATTCCGCGTATGTTAAAAGAACTTTCAATGTTTTTAAAAAATAAGAGGAAAAGAGAGGAAAAAGAACAAAAACAAAAAGAAAAAGAAGAAAATCCTCTCTATCAAGCTTCATGAGCATCTCATCTGTCATCAAATGACGGACTTCAATGAAGGATCTCGAGCTCACAAGTTCAAAAAATGTGGCTCCTTACAGTACGGCCTGCTTCGGATTGCTGATTCAAATAAAGCAGCCCACACTACTTCCTACCGCATGCACGGATACTTCGTTCTTATGATTCAGCCGACCCAACTGAATATAACCCTGAACAAAACCGAGAGTAAGTCATACTTTTACTATAACAACCATATCATCCGAACACACCACGATAGACAATTTCGATTATGACTTGAAAATTTTTGAAAATGCATAAAATCTCTTTATCTCACAAATACCTCAGACCACACCGCATAGGTACATGTGCGTATTTTAGTAGCTCCCGGGTAGAAGTCGCCGTATTCGGTCCAACGGCACATGCACATCCAAGTCTTACCCACTCGTCTATCTCACAAAAGACAGGTGTTTTAAGAAATCACGGGGAACCACGCCTACTATCAGCGCTTCACTCGGAAGTGGGAGATATTGAATAAAGTGGTTCTCAGCCCCACCACCACACTTCCTTGCAGACAATCGAGTCTAGTGTGTCCTCACTTTCCATATGTTTAATATTTCTTAGGACACATTTAAAACACCTGATCTTTGTGATCACGTTAGAACTTTCGTAAACATGTCATTTTAGACGTGCTTTGGGGATCGGAAGGAAGTCATGCCATTGCAATCAGTATTTGTAAAGGCGAAAAACGAGCAAAGGCGATACGCGACCTAAATTGCATAGGAAAAAAGCGAAACACCTAGGCAAAAAGCGAAACGCCTAGGCGAAATATATTTTAAAAATATTCAATAAATTTTAAAAATAAATATTTATCAATTTTAGAAGTTTTATGTTGTAACTTATTATATATCTTATTGCATCAAATAACCAAAACAATATTAAATTACACTATATTTTTGCTCTTGAAGATGGAATAAGATGAAATCATCCTTATATAAGAATCAAAACAATAGTAATGGTTCGAAATAAATAGCTAATGATGAATTAACAATAGCTGAAAGACTTATAATTCAAACTCATCAAGTGATATATAATCTTCATCGATATTGCCACCATCTTCCCTTTCACCTCCGCCTTCCTCTTCGGCTATTTCGACATTATCCTCTTCCTCCGGTACATCTCTTAATCTTGAAGAGCGATTTTCAAAGGCTTTTCTTTTAGAGCCTGACATTCTTGTATGGTGAATAGGCTCATCCGCTCCCGATGCTTCGCAACCCTCTAGGATAAACTCTCACCATCAAACACAAAATCATCATCCTCGTCGTCTATATCACCACTCATCCTTCTAACTAACCATTCGTTACTTTCATTTATGTCTCGCAAAGAAATAGGATCAATAACATCACGCATGTTATGACGACGTATCAATGCACGGTTATACTTCACGAACGCCAAATCATTTAGCCGTTGTTGAGCGAGTCTATTCCTTCTCTTAGAATGAAGCTATAATGAAATATATAAATTTTCAATTGGATTGATAAAAATAGAAAAAAAAATTAATTAAAAAACTTACATGCTCAAAAACGCTCCAACTTCTTTCACAACCGGATGCACTACAAAGTGAGACTTGTTATCTTTATGGCAAATCTTCTCAACTTTGGACAAGTCGAGCCATAAGACTTCCACCATTGCGCTTTTAACAATAAAAATACAACACAAAAAATAACTCTAAAAAACAATTATGATTGTGAAAATCAAGAATTTAACATCTATAAATCAATGTTACCTGGATTCCTTTCATGTAGATATCTTTGGGACAGTTCACAAGAAGACCTCATTTTCTTCGATAAATCTCAAGCTCGTCTACTATCTTCATTTGTTCATCTTTAGAGCGGACCAATTTGAAAATGCAAGCCATCAATCCGTCTTTGATCTCATTATTTTCTTCAATCCTCGCCGAATCTTGGTAGTAAAACTCATTGCCGGTTTATTCTCTCTATCAACCAATCTCAACACTTTCACGAGGGAACCAAACACCTTAAGAGATAATTTCATGTTTCGTGCAAAAGCATGAGATAAAGCAGCTGTGCATGTCTTCTTTGAATCTTCTTCTTTGAACCACTAGCCTTGAATTCTTTGCTAGTTAGCTTTCGAAGGTTGTTTAACTGCTCATGGATACGTTGTATTGTGACGAAAGCAGTGGCACATGACTCCAGGCCTAACTAATTCAATCCCCCCATGTGAATCATCTCATCAAGCTTAAGAGACCGTCACGATTGTAAATACACTCACTCAATTGAATCGCCTTCTTCAGTACATTGCTAAATGTATGTATCTTTCCAATGTCTTCAAGAATCAAGTCAATGCAATGTGCCGCAGAAGGGTCCAATACAAATGCGGTCTTTTCATCTGCAACAAAATTCTTGTACAATTTAAAGAGAAAGTTAGTTTATATATCGATTGTAAGAAAAAGAATTATTATATATTAAAAAATACGTACTCGCCAAAACATTATTGGAAGTGTTGTCAGTAATCACTTGGATTACATTTTGTTCTTCAACTTCTTTTACCATATCATCTAGGAGCTTACAGATCATGTCTCCGGACTTTAACTGATCTGAAGCATCAATAGAATTGAGAAAAATAGTTCTTCTAGGAGAATTCACCAAGAAATTGATTAAAGTTCTCTTTCGTTTATTTTTCCAACCATTAGACATGATTGAACAACCAATAGTAGCCCACTCCAATTCATTGGATTTTAAAACATTCTTTGTTTCTTCGACTTCCTTATTCAATAGAGGAACTCGCAAAGCATATGCACTTGGAGGCTTGTACCTACGCCCTTATTCAATAATGGCATCAAACATTGCTTCAAAACCTTCAGAGGAAGCATCATTAAAGGGGATACCTGCTTCATAGAACCATTTTGCAACCGCATCATCAGATTTCCCTTTCATCTCCTTCTTGTAGTGCTCGTTGATGGTAGATTGCTTCGACGATAAATTTTTTACTTGGTTTCCAAGCCCTTTTATTTTCAAACTGATCCATTGGACCTCTTATATTCGCCTTGTTTCTGCTTTTTTGCATTATCCGTATTCCTCCCACTAACGCCGCTCCCACTTGCACCAGACTTTTTTTGAAACACCGAACTAACTTCTCTCACCTCTTCATCCTCACCTAAGCCATAGCCCGAAATCACATCATATTCAGGGAATTGGCCGCATGACGTCTCATCTTTAACTTCGACTTATTATCCATGAAGTCTTTTATTTCTTCACGGACGTGTGATGGAACCTTATCGCACCTCTTAACACTTGTTGAATTCCGGCTAAGTATTGCTTACCACGATAAATTCCACCCTTGGTCACTTAGCCATAAAAATTGTAAGTTACGTTGTTCTTCACTTTGGGATCCTCCAATCTAATATACTTCCATGCCAGATCACTTGAAATACTCATTGTTTTTTGTAGATATAAAACAACTAAATCCGAAAACACAAAATATATATGTAAAATAAAAAAATTAATTCAATAAACAAAAGTTGGCCATGAAGATGATGATGAGCCTTTGATTGTTTACCTCGGGGGAGAGGTTGGTCGGAGGTGATCTCTAGACGAGGGTCATCGGAGGGTGAGACGCCCGTGGGTGGGGCCGCGGGTGTGTGTGTGGTGGGGTCTCAATTGAACTTGGAAGTGGTCTGAGGGTTTTTCTTCTTAATGCTAACATGTAGTTTTTAATTTTTTTTAAGTACCAAATTAGAATTGGGCCTGCCCATTTAATTTCTAATTAAAAAGCCCAAACCTAAAGAATATTAAGAGACCAAAAGCCGTAAAACATATCTTCTTCACCATATAAGAGTCAGCAGATGCGGTTGACTCTCGCCTTGACCAAGGCGGCCGCCTAGGCGGAAGAATCGACTTCCTGAGTGTAGCTTAGGCGATTTCGGGCCCGACTAGAGTAAGCGGTCGCCTAAGCATGCCTAGGCGATAGCTTTTCAAACACTGGTTGCAACATCAAAACAACAATGGTTTAGGCCATCGTCTACGAGCAAAGCTCCTAGATCGATGTTAACGGGAAGCCTTCGTGACCTCGGTTGCTTACACGACGGATTGTCTTTTTGGCTCCGTCGGGTTATTACTGAACCTGAGTTCCTGCGATGTCTATCAATTAAATCTCACTGTCACGACGATGCAATCTTCTTGTCAAAGACAAAGCCCCATTTTGATATCTCCATGACGATCACCCCAACTCGACCATCAGGAGGGGGAGTAGTACTAAAGAAAATGGGGGCAATACCATGACGAAAGTGCAAGATTGATCAGAAGCGCCAAAATCAAGCGTCGTCGAAGATTCGAGCACACCACCACCTTCAACGAAGTTGCCGCCTCGTGCACGGCTCTAAAAGTTTCAAAGAGAACTCCTCAATTCCAACACAAGGTAAAACAAATGTAGGCGGGGTTGTGCCACTATCAAAGGGACAGATGGATCACGCAAAAAAAAAAAGATCCGGCAAGCAACTTTAAACATTTTCTGGCATTTCCGAGACAAGCTTCAAGAGAAGACTTGAAAGAAGACACGGTGCCGAGAAGAGGTCAAAACATGGTGAGCTTGAAGATCTCCTAATGAAGAGATCGCGAGACAGAACAAAGGAGGAGATAATTGAAAAAGAACATGCACACGCACACTTCCGTCGATGCATACCCTTATACGTGTTCTTCGAGAACTCATGACGATATTTTTACAACACCAAGATAACAAGCGTTGAATTGCAGATTGAACACAAAATGGGAGATTGTTAGGATTATTTATTGTGTTCAAATTAATTATGTTATCTTAGTCTTGTAATTTATTTAAGTGAACTAGATTCTATTTTATAGAGTCTAGTGACCTTTTAACTATAATCGGCTTACAAGGGCCCAAGTATTATATACCAACATGGGGTATAAATACCAAAACCCTAACACATAGTTAGGTGTGTCTTGTCTGTTAAGCAAAATAGAGAGATAATATTTTAGTAGAAAGGAGTCGCCCAACACCTTCGCTCAAGAACACGCACGCACGCAACCCACGAAATCTCAATACTTCCGATTATTTTCATGGTAAAATCTCTTTAATCATTTCTTAGTTGTATATTTTGGGATTTACACTTACTCTGAAACGTAAGAGAAAAAGACATGTTCATGTGCCACTTGGAAGCTACACAATAGAGAGTTACAAGTCGCGATGTCCAAATAAAGAGTTCAAAACACATGTTCACGAACTACTTTCCACCAGCTTGAAAGCTTATCTAAATGAGCAAACAAACTGTGTAAATGGGTATCAATGGGTGTCCAAATTATTTTTTACTTTCAGTAGGTATCCGTGCGGTTAAGGCTTTTCTAACTGGTGCCCAAGCTATTTTTAAGTTCCGGTAGTTATCCCAGTGTTGAAGTCTTTCCATTTGGCATCCAAATAAATTGAACAGTTATTATGTGGTGGTCACGCTTTATATATAGTCATAAATTGTAGTACAAAAGTCAACAAATGCCATTGTCGATCACTATATAAATCACGAGCACCACAAATAACTGCTCAATTTATTTGGACACCAACCAAAAAAAGCTTTTAACACATACATACCTACCATTTAAAAATAGTTTGGGCACAAATTGAAAGAACCTTAAACACATGGATGCGTACTTGAACTAAAAATAGTTTGACCACCAACTATAGAAACTTTAAACACAAAGTTGCTACTCGATATGTTCCCTAAAAATATTATGTAGTATATAAAGAATTATTAATTAATATTTTATATGGGATCTTTAGAAATTATAAAAAAAGTATTATCTTAATTTAGCATGTTATCCATGAGTCGGGACAGAGCAAAAATATTATCTTAAACAGTTTATTAAATAATCGAGTATTAATTTATCGAGTTTCTACTTTATCAAGTTCGATGCAATTTTACTATCGTTGGTTTTTGGCTCAAATCAATTTTGACACAATCTTGTAGTTGCGTTTTCTCCATCGATTACTCCATTTGAAGTCGGCCCCGCTTGAAATGGATGTCAAAAATTTGAACAGTAACTAAATGTTGGGTGAGATGTTGGGTCAACACTCAGTCCAATATTTAAACACACAGCGGAATAAATAAATTTTAGTGACGAAAACTAAAAGACACGAGATGAGAATTTTTCTGTGCAGCAAGTTCAAATAAACTTGCTGCGTGCCTCAAGGCGAAATTCCACTAACAGCAATGGATGGCAAAAACAACTACCCGAAGATAGTCTAAACTACGGATCTAAACAATCCTGAAAACTACAAAGTCCTAAGACTTTTGAAAAGACTCTCGTATAAAGTAAGCTCACAGATCTCTCAATAGCACATCATCACGAAAATCACAAATAAGCTCTCTCTCTATGGAAGCATTGATCCGAATGGTCACGGGAAGTCCCTTTATATAGATCTTCGACTCTAACCGACTTCCCAAAAGACTTGGTCACCTTCCTTGAATATCTCCACGAACTTGGTCTTTATCTTGTGCTCAAATCTCCCTATCTTTTAGTAAGTATCCACTCCCAAAATAGATTTGATCACCTTCCTTGAATCGCTCCACAAATATCGGCTCAAATCTTCCTATCTTTAGTAAGCATCCATTCCTAATTTAGCTCCATCTTATCCATACTTATTCCACTCGTATTTGATTCATTCCAGCTCTTATCTAACTCCTGCAAAATACTAAAAATAGCCTAGACACGGTTTAAACATGTTTTGGGTATGAAAGATAAAACTGAAAAAGGCGACATTCTCTGTCAACAAATGTTGACCAGAATGTTGCCCCAACATTGTCAAAGTTGAATACTCAACATCAACAATCTCCCCCTTTTTATCTTTCTTCCCAAAACCAAAGCAGGCGTTAGAATTGTTGAAACTCCCCCTCAAGACAAAATCTACTACTCCCCCTCAAGGCAAAAATCTACTCAACCACAAAACACAAAATATGGTTAGTGTAAACATGAAGAGAATAGCCAAGAATTAGTACATACCAATAAGAGGTCTTATGATTAAACATCTGCAAATACACGGTGAACTAATCCATAGCACATAAACGCAGACAGATAGGCAGGCAAGCATGCAAGGCATAAATTAATAAAAGCACACAAGGATACGCATGCAAAACACTTTAGACCGAAGTCTAAAATTGTAGACTCTCAATTGAGTCCTCTGCCTCCTCTGCCATTTCTTCTTCAGCACCACCTGCTCCAACTCCTTCCTCAGCTTCAGCTCGCTCTCCTTCTTGATCTCCCCCTGACTGTTTGGCCTCCACAGTTCCTTTAAGTCCGCTTGGTCCAGTTTTTTCTGTAACGCTAGCTCCTTCTGCCTCCTCTGCCCTATCTCCCCCTTTTTGGGAAGAAAGAAGCCTTTGCAATTCATCCCTTTGAGCCACCAAAGCTGCGATGGACTCATTGAGGCCTTTAATAGCTAGCTCCAATGCAGATGTTGACCCAACATCCTGATCAACATTTGGCCTGAGTAGTTCTGGCATTTGCAGAGGAAGATCGACCAGTCTGTCTGGACCCGAGAGATGACTTGGTTGAATCGCATAGGGAAGCCTTTGGGTGACAACATTGTCTCTCCTTGTTGGTTGAAACCTATCTTGAACCAGAACTCCGTAGATGATAGAGGGATATGGAAGAATTCCTTTCCCTACTTTCTCCGCTTGGTTCGACATATGATTAAGAATCAACTCTCCCCAGTTCAGAGGCAAGTTGTGACCAAGAGCATATAGCAAACGAGCCATGCCCTCAGTCACCCTTGTCTCGTTTAGAGTAGGCAACCAACTACACACTCCAATCTTGAATAGCACAGAGTACAATGATGTCAACAGACTACATGCACAATTCCCCGACCAAACACTCACTCTACCCGCCGTAATGAATCGTACTACCTCATCATTATCAACCTCATACCCCATTTCTACCTCAGGTGTACCCAAAAAGCGATTAATCGCTTGAGATGAAATATCATATAACCTCCCCCTCACAAAAACTTTCCCATACATTCTAGAGTTCACATCAGCCACATTTGAGAAAAGATTAGCGTATACCTCGCGGACGACTGAGTCACAGTACGTCCCTAAGTTCCTCACCATTTGCCCGAGATGTCGGGACTCCAGGAATTGCATAACGCCATACTTCCTGAAGCTCGCCACATCTACAACCCTCTCCACCCGTATGAGTCTATGACTCAGAGAAGTCCACAGTTCTTCATTGGTTGTGCGGTAGAACTTTCGGTTGGGCAGTGGGTCATCAAATGTTGGGCCAAATCTTCTCCAACATCCGTTTGGACTGTAGAAAGAGGACCCTGGCTGGTGTGAGGTTGCGATGATTCTTCAGTACGCCTTCGCTTGGAAGACCTGGTATCGCTTCCAATTGGTCTCTTTCGAGCTTTCTTGCTTAATCTTTTCTTCAAAGTCTCCAAAATCTCGGCCAAGCTAGACTCGTTGTCTTCTTCTTCCTTGGAACCGTCAGAGGAGGTGAGAGACTCGGGCACAGAGGATGAAGTTTCTCCCCCTAAAGTGGTGAATTCTTGATCGGAGCTTTCAGAATCGAGGCTGTCTAAGGTGGTGGAGTCGGTACTCTTGTCACTGGACAAGTCAATCGGGGCATCAGCATTGGAAGTGGGATTCAGGGAGCGTCGAATACGGTTGCTTCGACGTTTCTTGATAGTAGGAATCTTGGTTTCAGCAGCAGGTTTTCTTCGTTTCTTTTGCGGTGCCAGGGTTTGAGTTTCTTAGTTTGGAGTTGAAGTCGCCTCTTCTTGGATCGTTCTTGAGGTCATCGGAGGGGCGTCATCACTTCGACCTTTTCTTTCTCTGAGAGACTGGAACAGAGCTCTGAGCGGTACATCATCGTCATCTTCACTTTGAGCGTACAATGAACCAATCTTCGAAGTTGCTGGTTCCGACATCTGAAATCTTGGAGTTTCAGAGATCTGGGGAGCAGCCTGTGTGAATCGAAGCGGTTGAAAAGGTCCAGTGTAGATAACGATTTCTCTCGAACCTGATGTGACTTCTAATGGAACTTGAGACTCAATGTTAGATACGAATGTTGGATCAACATTTGGTTGAGAAGAAAAGTTCGACATATTATCAATGAAATCTGGAAAATCGAGATTGAAACGAATCGAAAAACAGAGAGGAATATTATGAATGATCTGGGAAATTTCGATTTGACCTAATACGTTTGATCAATCTAAGCCACGGCATATATATATACTATTCCAACGGTAAAAAAATTTTGCTCAGTAAATTTCAAAGAATAGCCGTTGGAAGCTTACGTTGATATAGCCGTTGGTAAAGATTTGCTTGTACTAGTTCAAAGATTGATTACGTGTGATCCTAAATATAGTAAACTCATAAATTGAAAGTGCAAAACATAGGAGCTTATCAAATTATGGTTCAGGAAAAGGAAATACCAAGTCAAAAATCAATATAGGATCAAGTAACGAGCTGTTCTTCAATGAGGATCACTTGAGTCACGCGTAACGAGCTGTTCTTCAAGGAATTCTAATGCAATTCTGAGAGATATCTAAACCAGACATAAGACTCTACCAAATGCAGACCAAAAAAGATGTGCAAAATAATTAAAAGCACAAAAAATATAGCATGATCAAAACTGACAGTCACACATGTTGACCCAACATTTGACTCAACATTCTAACTCCATAGTCCTAGACTTTTCTGCTCGACCCTCTCAAACTTGTTCTCTTTCATTTTCTGCTCACTCTCCTTTTTTATTGATTGTGCACTGCCCTTATACCCCAAGCATCAAGGTTTAGCTTTTTGTCGCATAGAGTACATCGTCACAGCGAATGCCGTGTACCTAAGGAAACTTTTTACCAAATACCTATATCTTGCTAAGGGCTTATGAGCAGGCTTATATGCGTAAAGGATTGGCTTTTTGTCACAAAGAGTACATCGTCACCGAGAATGCCGTGTACCTAGGGAACTTATTACCAAGAGCCAAAAAATTATTTATGAGCAGGCATATTCGCAAGGGATTGAGTCATTTCAGAAAAACAGTCAAGTAGGATCGAGTCATTTCACCGGAAAACAGAGCAGAAAGCTAAATCAAATATCAGAACAGTAACTATCAAATTTGACATATGCTATGTTGATCCAAATGTTGGACCAACATTCAGACTAACATGTGCAAACCTATGGATTTCTTCAGGTCCGAAAACCTTTCAGAATCCAATGCTTTCGTGAATATGTCTGCTAACTGATGCTTCGTGTCAATATGCTCAATGTGAATTAACTCTTTCTCTACCATATCTCTCAGAAAATGATGTCTTATATCTATATGCTTCGTACGTGAATGCTGAATAGGGTTCTTAGATATGTTGATGGCACTAAGGTTATCACAATACATGAGGACTGACTTGCACTCTAACCCATAGTCACATAACATGCTATTTAACCACATCAATTGCGTACAGCAATTACCCGCCGCAACATACTCAGACTCAGCAGTAGATAAAGACACACAATTTTGCTTCTTACTATGCCACGCTACTAAATTGTTACCTAAGAAGAAACAGCCGCCACTTGTGCTCTTGCGATCATCCTCGTCACCTGCCCAATCAGCATCGCTGTAGCCTACAAGATTCATATTAGTATCTTTCGAGAACCATAATCCTAGGCCAACGTTCCACTCACATAACGAAGAATACGTTTAACGGCATTTAGATGGGAAACCTTAGGCTCAGATTGATATCTAGCACACACACATACGCTATACATTATGTCAGGTCTACTCGCGGAAAGGTACAACAAACTGCCTATCATAGATCGATACAATGTTGGGTCAACATTTTGTCCAACATTGTCTTTACTTACCTTTTGCGTAGATCCCATAGGAGTTTTCATTACCTTAGCCGTGTCCAACCCGAACTTCTTGACTGTGTTCTTCGCGTACTTCTCCTGAAACATAAAAATGCCTTCGCTGCTTTGCTTAATCTGTAAGCCTAGGAAAAAAGTTAGTTCCCCAATCATGCTCATTTCAAAAGTAGAGTTCATGGCATGTACAAACTGATCTAGCATTGATTGTGAGCTTGAGCCAAAAACAATATCATCAACATAAACTTGGGCTATCAAAATATCAGAACCGACCCTTTTTACAAAAAGAGTGCGGTCTGCCTCACCTCGTACGAACCCAAATTCAAGTAAAAATGTAGCTAACCTACCATACCAAGCTCGAGGTGCTTGCTTCAATCCATAGAGAGCTTTCTGCAACTTATAAACATGGTTAGGAAAATGTGGATTCTCAAATCCTTAGGTTGTTCGACATATATTTCTTTATCAATGTACCCATTTAAGAATGCGCCCTTAACATCCATTTGGTGTAATGTAATGTTAAGCCAACATGCAATCGCTAGCAACAACCTAATAGATTCTAACCTAGCCACAGGAGCAAAAGTCTCATCAAAATCTATGCCCTCGACTTGTGTATAACCCTGAGCTACTAAACGTGCTTTGTTCCTAACAACTTTACCAAGTTCATCTGATTTGTTCTTAAAGATCCATTTCGTGCCTATGACATTAATGTCTTTCGGCCGTGGTACTAAAGTCCAAACTTGGTTTTTCTCAAACTGCAAGAGTTCCTCTTGCATTGCATTTATCCAGAAATTATCCTTGAGAGCTTCAAGGGCATTTTAGGTTCTATCTCAGAAACAAAACAAATAAAACGTACCTCAGCGTATACCGAACTCAAGCATACGTTCCTTACCATAGACTTGTAATCCTTGCGCGGTTTGTCTCTGGTTTTCCTTTCTTCGTTCACATTTCCAATGATAAGGTCTGTGGGATGATCCTTTTGAATCTTAGCTGGAGGGTCTCTACGGATTTCGCTGGGTCCAGCCTCAGTGTTCTGTTCTGGCACAGATGTTGGGTCAGATGTTGGCTCAACATCGTCCACAACATTCTCCTCTGCTTCATCAACAGCTTGTATAACGTCTGAAATATCAACTTGTGGAGACATTTTGCTAAGATCAGTAGCATCATCAAACACAATATTCACAGACTCCTGGACTGATTTCAAGCGCAAGTTATAGACTCGATAAGCGCGACTATTAGACGAGTACCCAAGGAAAATACACTTATCACTTTTCGAATCAAACTTGCTCAAGTACTCACGATCATTCAACATGTAACAGTAGCACCCAAAAACATGAAAATACTTAACCGTAGGCTTTCTCCCATTCAACAGCTCATAAGATGTTTTCTTAGTACCATGTCTAAAGAACACACGATTCGAAATATGACATGCGGTATGCAATGCTTCAGCCCAAAAACGCTTAGAAATATTCCTAGAATGTAACATCACACGAGCCATTTCTTGTAAGGTCCTATTCTTCCTTTCGGCCACCCCATTTTGTTGGGGTCTTAGGAGATGAAAACTCATGGATGATACCTTTCTTATCACAAAATTCATTAAAATATTGATTCTCAAATTCTCTACCATGATCAGACCTAATACGAAAGATAGTAGCACTGAAATTATTCTTCACAATAGCACAAAAAATTTTGAAGTAATCAAATGATTCAGATTTTTCGCGAAGAAAAAATATCCATGCATATCTAGAGTAATCATCGACGAGCACATATGCATATTTCTTACCACCAATACTGTCTACTTCCATTGGACCCATCAAATCCATGTGCATAAGTTGAAAACAGTGAGCAGTTTTAAAATGTTGGGCAGAATGTTGGTCAACATTATGACTAACATGCACTTGCTTACCCCTAAGACATGACTCACATACAACCTTACCAAACTCCTTCAATTTCGGAATGCCTCTGATTGCATCGTGCTTGATAAGTTGTTCCAAAGTTCTGTAGTTGACATGGCCCAATTTGAAATGCCAAAGTACCGCATCGTCCTGGGCTTTTGAGAGTTGGCACACGTCCTTCACACCGGATTTGTCTTCGACTAAATAACAGTTGTCGCTCGATCTTTTACCTGCCATTACTCGAACAGAATGGCTGTTAAAAACTTCACAACATTCCTTATTAAATCTTACCTCAAGGTTATCGTCGCAAAGCTGACTTATACTGATCAGATTAGCCACGAGACCGTCAACATGAAGAACATTGCTAAGCTTTGGAAAATCGGGCACGTTCAATCTGCCTCGACCTAGAATTCGTCCTTTAGCACCTCCTCCGAACGTCACAGATCCATTCTTTAAAGTCACGTAATCACATAGATATTCTTTGGTACCTGTCATATGTCGGGAACACCCGCTATCGAAGTACCAAGCACCTGTCACGTTAGCTCGCAAAGAGGTATAAACTACATGGCATTTATGAACAGATTTCTTCACCCAAACTTTCTTAATAGACACGCAGCTTTTGTTTCACCAGAACTTGAAGAAGCGCCAGCTGAACTCACTCCAAACACTCCTTTCAACACTGATTTCTCAATGTTGAGCGAAATGTTGGATGACATTTCAGCCAACATTGATTTCTTTGCAGAAATCTCCCTCTTCAATTTCCAGCAGTATGGCTTAATATGACCTGGCTGCATGCAATAAGTACATTGATATGGTTTATCCTTAGACTTATGGACAGAAAGCTTTGTACTCTTCTTAAGCACCAAAGTTTTACTACTTTCATTATCTCCATGCTCGGCACCTTCCTTAACAAAGACAATCTTAGGTCTATCATGAATAACAAAATCAGTTGTGGGCTGAGATTTAAATCCTAAACCCTGCTTATCAAAAATACCTAAAGATAATACCTCATCAAGGGTAGCTTTACCCTTGTTCATTTTTGAGAACGTTTTGTCCGCATCGTCAACTCGTTTCTGAAGCTTGTCGATTTCTTTATCATTTCGAGTCAGTACGGCTTCCAATTTGTTCATCCCTTCAAGTAGGCTTTCGATCACCTTTTCACTCTTCTCATTCACCTCGGACTGCACTTTCATGATAGCTTTGAGTTCCAAGTTTTTCGCCTTCTCTTTTTCATATTTTGCCGACAGTAGATTGAAGGCATCATTTGTCTGAATTTCTTCAAGAACTTCAGTTTCTAATTCTGCATCATCAGAACTTAAATACCCATCAAAACAGTTTGAGTCATCATAATCAAAAATAATTTGTTTTTCAGATGTTGAGTCAAATGTTGGCTCAACATTAGTTACCGCAGTGAAGCCTATTTGATGATCTTTATCTTCTTCGTTGTCCGAAAAGGACTGAATGGTTACTGAAGATTGCTTGGACTCCTTTGGGCATGGTTCCTCATCTTCATCATCGGAGAGATCAATCCAAAGCGCTTTCCCATGCTTGCGAAGTGTGTTGGCACATTCGTTGGCGAAATGACCCCATCCTTGACATTCATAGCATCTCACAGATTCATAGTTGATGTTCTTCTTCTTTCCATCAGGTTTGCGTTTGGTGAATGGAGGAGCAGAAGAAGGTTCAGCTTTGACATTCTGGCCTTTTCTGAATGTTGGGCCAACATTTTGCTCAACATTCGTCTTCTTGATAAACTTCGCAAATTTCTTCACGAACATAGCCATATCGTCCTCATTGTCAGGATCAACCTCATCTGAAACCTTGGATGGCTGACTGACTAGAGCAATGCTTTTGCCGCGAGATGCCCTCTTTTGAACTTCGAGATTGGTCTCGTAGTTCTTCATAATGTTCATCAAGGTGTTGATTTCCATCGTGCCAAGATTATGTGCCTCCTCGACGGCCGCTACTTCACATTAAACTTTTCAGTTAGCGTACGTAAAGCTTTAGAAACTAGTACCTTGTTAGCGATTGGATCTCCGAGACTAGCACATTCGCTCGAAATTGTCAATAGCTTGCCGAAGTATGTGGTAATGTCCTCGTCTTCCTTCATTCTGAGGTTTTCAAACTGATTGAGGAGGTATCGTAGTTGGTTTCCCTCACACTCGCATCGCCTTCGCAGTACCTCTGTAGAAGATCCCACGCATTCTTTGCCGTCGTGAATTCTGAATGATCTTGAACATGAAGATATCCACGGACGAGAAGATGGCGTTGAGTGCTTTGTCGTTGAACTCTGCTGCGTTTCGTTCCTGTATCGTCCATTCCTCGACTGGTTTGTCGAAGACTTCTCCATCAGCGTCTGGAGGAGATCGAGATGGAGAGTATCCATGGAGAACAGCCTCCCACGCTCGTACATCTATGGATTTGATGCATTGGCGAACACGAACCTTCCAGTAAGCATAGTTAGAGCCGTCTAACACAGGGACTTTGCCGATGTAATTTGAACTCGTAACATCCATTGTAGATGAATCTTTGCGCTTAGTAACGTCAAGCGTAGGCTCTGATACCACTTTGAAGTCGGCCCCGCTTGAAATGGATGTCAAAAATTTGAACAGTAACTAAATGTTGGGTGAGATGTTGGGTCAACACTCAGTCCAACATTTAAACACACAGCGGAATAAATAAATTTTAGTGACGAAAACTAAAAGACACGAGATGAGAATTTTTCTGTGCAGCAAGTTCAAATAAACTTGCTGCGTGCCTCAAGGCGAAATTCCACTAACAGCAATGGATGGCAAAAACAACTACCCGAAGATAGTCTAAACTACGGATCTAAACAATCCTGAAAACTACAAAGTCCTAAGACTTTTGAAAAGACTCTCGTATAAAGTATACTCACAGATCTCTCAATAGCACATCATCACGAAAATCACAAATAAGCTCTCTCTCTATGGAAGCATTGATCCGAATGGTCACGGGAAGTCCCTTTATATAGATCTTCGACTCTAACCGACTTCCCAAAAGACTTGGTCACCTTCCTTGAATATCTCCACGAACTTGGTCTTTATCTTGTGCTCAAATCTCCCTATCTTTTAGTAAGTATCCACTCCCAAAATAGATTTGATCACCTTCCTTGAATCGCTCCACAAATATCGGCTCAAATCTTCCTATCTTTAGTAAGCATCCATTCCTAATTTAGCTCCATCTTAACCATACTTATTCCACTCGTATTTGATTCATTCCAGCTCTTATCTAACTCCTGCAAAATACTAAAAATAGCCTAGTCACGGTTTAAACATGTTTTGGGTATGAAAGATAAAACTGAAAAAGGCGACATTCTCTGTCAACAAATGTTGACCAGAATGTTGCCCCAACATTGTCAAAGTTGAATACTCAACATCAACACATTTCAATTCAAACTTTGAAAGGTAAGGGAACAAAATTTTGATCTTTATTTTATCACAATGATAATTTTACAAAGGGTGTTGCTATTTGCGCACCCCCTTAGGGAGTGAAAAGAGCATTGGAAACTTAAAATTTCCTTTTTTTTTCTCTCAATCCGTGTAGACAACTTCAAGCATTAATTAAGTTATTTATTTTAAACTAACTTTGAATTTAACACCTCTTTTATTTTCTACCCAATTTTTAATAACTATTTATTTATTTATATAAATATAGATTAGTTTACACTTTTACACAAATGTTATAAAAATAGCATTGTAAGTTTATCAACATTGATATTTTACGTATTTAAAAAATTATATACTATAACTTTCTTAAACTTATACAAATATACTTAAATAATGGACTAGCTACAAAGTCTTGCATATTTTAAATAAATATAAGAAAAACAATGTTTAATTAAAACCTCAACCCTCAAAATAATCAAATTCGAGCTATCGTTCACCATAACAAACTTTAGGATTACGATGCTAATTTTCTTTTCTTGAAAATAATATTTTACTAAAATAATTTCTAATTTCCAAAAAGAAATTTTTTTAATTTATTAATTTAATGATGATGAAAAAAAATTGTTTGTTTAATAATTATCATATAATTAATCTATTTCCTACCTATGTAGATAAAGTTAAATAACATTGAAAAATATTTAGATTAATAGATAATTAAATTAAGATGATATAACATGATAAATGACGTTGATATACTTGCAAAATAAAAATTATAATTATAGTGGAGTGTCATTGTTGCATGTTTCATGCTAATATTTTATTTAATTTTAGATAATAAAGAAGAGAGAATATAAATTAAACAATTGTAAAAGTGCTGGTCTTGAAAATTTAATTTTACTACATAATAAATAAGGGGGTGCAAATAGAATTTAAGGGGGTGTAAATAGAATTTCCCTTTTACAAAATGTATATGATTTTGCTTATGCGGATAAAATAAGTTGGACATTTTAAAGTCCATTATTCTTCACAGGTATTACATATGGCAATCTTCCACACAAATATTATTCGCTGATCAAAATATTATTTGTCGATCGAAATTTCAACACTGATATTGCGATATATGATGTTTCATATATTCACGTCCAAAGAGAATGAGGAAAAACATTACATTAAATTGATGAGTCACATCAGACGCAAATTCATAGGTCATGCAATTGGAAATAGCGAAGGAAAAAACAATAATCGAAATCATGCTATTATTAATAGAATGGGTAGCTCTCGTATCTCAAGCGACAGCCGATCGTCATAAGCTGAGCACCATTGGAGAGAGTGCATTTCTCCAAGATATGTTCAGTAGCCCAATACATGCAATTGAGGCAGCTGACCGCGTCGATTACTTGGCTGCACTGCGAGAGCACGTAAAGGATCGTTCCATTATATAATTCTTGGCTGTAATATAAGTAATTCGGTTGAGAAGCAGTCGCTGCTTCCACGAAGTTGAGCGTGAAAGCCAAGTTTGCTGCATAGTTATCTCCGTTTTCATGAGTGTCCATGCTGCAAATATATTCGTACCGTTGTGAGCTGTAATCGCATTCGACCATGGAAGAACCTACTAAAACTAGGATTTCCGTCAGAAAGAAGAGCTTTGTGTTGCTACACTTAATTGGTTTCATTTTCTTTTTCCCCCTTTCTTTCTTGTTGGATGTTGCATAAAGCTGCTTTGTTTTTGAGTTCTAACATGCGTAGGTTTGGTTATCGGACGATATAAATATAGGATTCCGTGGTTGTTCGCTTAGTGAGTACTATGTGCATTGTTCTAGTTGTCTCAGGTTAACTTATGCGTAGATAGTTTCGATAGGTGAATTTGATGTTTTCGGTATCTTATTTTTTTTGTATGTCGTCTTTGATATATTTCTTTGTATGTATAGTAGTTCAAAATTTAGTAATTAATTGTCTATACTGAGACATGGGGCGACAATGGTGATGAATGAGTCGAGAGGGACGGTGTAGGTGATGGTGGTGCCGGAGAGGAAGAAACAACACAATAGAGACGAAATTCGCAATAGTGCTCACGGTGGGTGTCAACGGTAAGTAGACATTATAACAAATATATATATATATATGTATATATATCGTAAAACAAAAATTAATTGATAAAATTAATTTCATATTAATCAATTATGGTTTAAATGATTATTAGTTGCCGCAATTAATTAATTGCACAGTTAATGAATTACTTATAATGTGCCACAATTAATGGAGTCATAATTAAAACTATAATTAATGAATCTATAAATAATATATTTGTTGAACCGGTTCATTTTTTTTCTCTGATCTGGAGTTATTGGAACCAGCACTGTTACCGCCTTTCTTTTGTCCGGTCGGGCCATTTCCAATGTCTATATATACTAATTAATAACTATGTCCTAGTGAGTCTGAAAAACATAACTTCTGATTAACATATCATTGAAAAATATAATATAATTTATGTACTTTGCTAGAGACGTAGGGTCCAATGCTGATGACGGATATTAAACTGAAAACACTTTAAAATTAAACTCAATAGATATGGGATGGTGATGGTGTGGGGAATATGCCATGAGGATGCCATGAGGATGCCATTTGGAGGATTGTATGAATAAGGATTACGACCAATGTTATACTCGGATCCCCAATATTGTATTCAGATAATTTATTTTTAAAAAATATCATCGAGTTTTGCATTTTGCTCGATATCAGGGCATGTTTTTTACGTGTCGTACTATTTTAATATGAGGCATTATGTAACAAAATAAATAAATAAAAACCAAACACTGTGAAAGTTTAGTCATCGGTTACGCTAGGTAGAGAGGAGACACCAATGTACTTTTAGCCCATGATATTGAATTAGTCCTCACTTCTAAATCTCAAGTAGGGTGACCGGATCGATATGTACTACCTGTCTTAAGTGACTGCGTTAGTCATTCACTTGTGAGTTGTGAGCTCCTGATATTGATACGTGATGAATCGTGGAATTGTCTGTATTTGCACTCTGACTCGTAGTTTTGATGGATCGTATCCTTTAAGTTAATTGATCAATCCACTCACTATAGTAGGTTGCGTGAACCACATACAGAAGAAGGTCAATGCGGAGTTGCCTTCAGGGTGTTTACTTGTCACTAGATTGTTAGGCTCGATTTGTCAAGTGCATAGGTCGACAACGAAATGCAGACTTGACAACGGCTTGCGATTGCCAGCTTGAACAGCCAAGCAGCATTCACGACCTTGAGTAAATCTATATTTCCTATGAAAATTTGGGTATTGAAAATTAAAAATCTTTGGCCAAGGCATTGAAACTGGCTCACGTTAGATGTGGAGGGTAGTTTTGTAATTTCACGAGTCACGAATTAACATAGCTTCGAGTTCAGTGAGTTTGACACAAGGCATGACTCTCACCAACCGGGACACAACTGAAGGGTTTATACGTAGATGCGATAATCTATAGTCAATTCGTGAATTTAAAGATTAGATCTAAATTCGTACTCAACTTGAGATCAGTTCGGTACCGCAAGATTTGCCAGGCGCTTACCGAACATTTGGATTCCTCCCATTGCCGGTTGAGACGGACCAAGAGGATCAAGCTCTAAAAGGATCACCAAGGTAGTGTCATTTAAAAGAAAAATCGGACTTAGATGTCCATTTCGGTTTGGGTCCAACATTAATTTCTTGGGCTTCGCCAAAAATTAATTAACTAAGTGTTAGAATATTTATTGTATTATTTGATAATAATTTTAAATATTGCGAGGAAAATAGTGGTTTTGTACCATGATTTACTTTAATGGGTATATTGGGTATCTACCTTAATGTTATTTTCGAAATATTATATAATTTTCGAAAATAAATATATTAGATATAATATTATTTTCAAAATATTTATATTGGATATTATAGGATTTTCCAAAATATGTAAAGATATTATTTTTGAAATAATATGTTTTATCTTTAGGAAAGATTAAATCAAATATGCAAAAATGTGATCTTTGAATTTAAAAAAGGATTTAATATCTGACGAAGATAATATCTAAACTACCTAACTTAGGGAGCAAGTTTCGAAATCTCTATATATACAAGGTAAGAATTTCAAAAGAAATGCCAATGCTTCTTGGAGCAATTTTCAAAAAATACACAACTGCTCGGAGCATCTCTGTCATGGTCGAGTTCTCCTCTAGCCATCCAAGGGATTTTTTGAAAAAAATATTAAAGATATAATTTTTAAAATATCTTTTATCGATTTAGTAAATCAAATATTTAAAGATATGATATTTGAATTTAAAAATGGAGATATCTCAACCACTTAACATATTCAAAATCTCTATATATACATGATGAGAATTTTGAAACAAAGGCCAATGCTTCTTGGCAAACTTTTCGAAAAACACACAAGTGCTCGGACCAGCTCTCTCAATGTCAAATTCTCATCTAGCCATCCAAGCGATGGGTCGGTGTTTTCCCTCTTGCCATCACCGCACCAAGCCGCACGCGTATCATCGGAGAAGGGATCGGAGTTACCAGCTATCTACGAGTCGCTCGATATCATGACCAATCCCAAATCTCTTGTGGTTTAAGGTTGTTCTCGTTATCATGTGTATTGTGTGCATGCGAGGGATCCTAGAGAACCTGGAGTTGCCAAAAAAAAAACCCACCGGCCGATCCCAACGGATGGTGGTTGAGCTTGAGTTTGAGGAAGAAGATGAAGAAACCTAATTCCATTTTAAATGGGACCTTTTAGTGTTAATGGGGTTATCTCTTTACTGGGCCTACTATTTTAAAAGTTCTACTTTAAATCTATTACTATTCTAAAATATCTTTCTTGAGCAGAACATTGCATGTGGCTAAGATAAGATCTTCACATAAAGAAGTTAAAGAACAATCTTTATTTTCAAAGTAGAGAACAAAAGTGAAATAGTGAAGGAGAACATTCTATATTATAAAAATCTCACACATGCACCAAACAAGGGGATGTTTGTTTTGGACGAAAGGGAAGCAGGGAGCGCCATGCACGCAAACCTCACGGAAGCACACACCTCAATATTTAGAGATTAAACCTAAGCAAGCAGCCTCTCCTCTTTACCGTACACTTCCATCGACTCAAACACCAAGCATCCGGCTCTCTACCATACACATCTCAATATCACTCACGGCACAAATCATCGCCCGCTGAGAAAAGAAGTATGCAGCTCTCCCAGCTCAACCAAGCGAAGAGCGAAGGATTAGAAAGTTCTATTTTAAATCTATTACTATTCTAAACGAGCGAGTTAGACCGAATATACGCCTTTTTCAAAAAGGTTTTTGGTCACTTTTTTTTTTGTATTATTATGGTGTGGTAGAAAGGGCAATGCTGTAATTAACTTAAATATTAAATATACAACTCTTTCCATTTTCCAAGACCTTTCGGCCACGTCATCACCAATCACTATACACGTATGTGATGAGTTTGATATCTCATTAGCGCGGAAGCAAAGGGTCGAGCATATCCCGAAGCTACGGGGCTTTCGGAGAATGGTTTCGCCACTTCCTTCGATCGAGCCACCGAGGCTACGCTGCAGCAATTTATCTTGCTCGAGTTCATCTGGAAGATGAAGAAATGGCTCCGGTTGGGGTGGAGCTGAAGCTGAGCCGCAGCCTGACGGTCGTCGACGATTACATGACGAACGTGATCAACTCTGACCTTGCGGGATACGCGCGTCATCACTGTTATTGGTTATATATATAAACCTTCTCCAACAGCTAATTGACCATATCTATCCTGATTTAGCTTTGGCACTGAACATCATCTAACTGTTCTACTATAGCTCACATTGTTCTCGTCTTTCCATTTTTAATGTCGTACAAAAGCTGTTATTTTCGAATCTTATACTGTAACGATTTGGTATTTGTTGAAGCTTATTTTACGCACGATTCTGCGTTTTAGCAATTTTAGGAATGTGGATATGTTTGGTTGAGTTGGTGATTTATACATGCAATTGCATTGATATAGAGAGGTGTTGGAAAAAGAACAAAGGCAACTCTAATTACTAGGCTTCTGGGTTTATCTTTTGATTTTGAAGGATTTCGTTGATTCTGATTCCCATTTGAGTATTTTCGATCAATGGTTACATGCACATATCCTGAAGGAACATCACTTTCTCAACAGGAACCATGGCTGGAAGACCAAGGAAAACCCTTGGGTCATCGCAATAGTCTGCATACCATGCTAACTGGTTCAACCATACTAGTACTCCAGGTCATGTGTGACAGACTGATAAATATATTTTTATGCATTTATCATAATATTAATTTATTCGTTCTCGGACATATTAGAGTTGTTTTGCATTATTATTGGTGATTTTATGCGCGTTTATGCTTTTGTAGGATTTTAAGACGACAATTGGAGTGAACCGAACATAAACGATTCGAAAACAAGAGCGCCACCATAATTCGTCATGATAAAACGTTACCTGCAATTACTTGCGTCAAAGCTGGTTTGTCAAGCAGGCATCGAATCATATCGAAGCAAATACACCAAAGCTAATTTCGTCAAGCAAACATCACAAGCAAGCAGCTCACAATTGTAAGCAGTGCACACTCATACCAAGCAGCTCAAGCGGATAACTAACTCTCTGGCGAAGATCCAATATCGTCTGCCTACATGGATGAACGAGAGAAAAAATTGGCCCAATTATGGTTTCCGCCCATTATGGATTTAACTCTATACAAACCCACCGACAAATTGATATCAACGCAGCTGAGGAATGAAAATGGGATTGGAGATCTTTCTTCAGCAGAATATACGGGAGAGTGTTAAAGAGAGCTTAGCATAATTATGTATAGGACTGTTAGTTCTGAGATGTATTTGAGGAGTATTAATATGTTAAAAGAACTATAGGGACTAAAGTGCAAAAGAGCACTAGCAACTTAGTATATAACGTGAGACGCACACTGTACTGCTCAGAACATATTTTTTATGAAAGAATTATTTTTAATCCATAATTCATGACATGGTATCAGAGTGATTGGGGGCTGAAAATTCAAAATTAATATCGCAGATTCGTAGGCCACTGAGAAAAGGAGATTACTTGTGTGATGGATGATCGTGAGACGATAGATGGAGGGGACAATGGAAATCAAAATAACCATCAATACAATCAAGATCACGGAAGACCGCTGGCGATGGAATTCGATGACCCGCTCAATTTCAACTAAATTATCTCTCAAAATTTAGACCAGGTAACTGAAATCTTGAAAGGAACTGAGAGGTATAAGGCTTGGGATTGTGAAGTGCTTGAGGCAAAAAACAAATTAGGGTTTCTAGGTGGATCTTGTAAACCGGATGAGAATTCTCCGATGAGTCAACAGGTGTACTCAATAATCTGTAATGAAGAAGCCCGGAGAAATATAAATGTTCACAATCCGAAAATTCCTTCCACAACTACAGAGTAGTGTAAGCCAAACAAAGTAGTGGACTGAAAATGCAGCCATGTGGTGTGATCATCGTCAAATCGGAGGGCACGCTAGAGGAAACTGCTTTGGATACCCTCAAGACTTGAATCGAAGTTGTAAGAAAGGAACAAGAGGTTCGAGGAGGACCTAGAAACAGATTCAATAATCAAGGACAAAGAAGAGGCATGGGGCAATGGAATGAGAACCATGTTATGGAAAATTCTACATGCTCTCATGGTGAGCAACAACATGCTACTGGCTCTCAGAACAGTGGAGTGGCAAAAATGCCTCGGTTGACCCTGCATTTGTATCAACAAATCCTGGCTATTCTTGGAGAACCACAAGGCTCAAACTCTGTTCATGCAGCAACAGCTTCCTCCAATCAGGCGGGTAACAGTTCAGGTATGGAGTGTCCTTGCTTGTTTAATAAGAATTTTTGGATAATTGATATGGGTGCAAACACGCATATGATCTCAAATGAATGCCATTTGATGTTGGATCTATTTCTGACCATGTAGATATGTATGTTAAACTACCCAATGGTGAACTTATTTCTGCTGTAAACTCTGGAACTGTTACATTGAATGACAATCTAAAATTGAAAGATGTATTATTTGTTATCTGTGTCAAAATTATTTGCTGCTACTAATACTTGTATTGTTTTCTATCCTCATTTTTGCCTAATTCCGGAGATTTGGACTGTAAGATAAGGGGAATTGGTAGAATTTGGAATGGCATGTATTACTTGGTTGATAGTAACGATGTGTCTGCTATTAGAAAGTTTAATCATGTTACAAACTCATGTAATAGTAAAATTAATCAGGTTGTAGTGAATAAGGCAAACAATAGTAAAATTTTGTTATGGCACAAAAGATTTGGTAATATGTCTTTTAATAGACTTTGCTCGTTGCCTGATTTGGATTTGAAAGTAGAAGATCACAAGTATTGTCCTATATGTCCCTTAGTTAAGCACAGTAGGACTAAGTTTCCTATAAGAACTAGTATAACTACTTCTAATTTAATACATGTTGATGTTTGGGGAGCGTATAAGGAACCAACTTATAAGGGTGAGAAGTATTTCTTAACCCTAGTTGATGACTTTTCTCGTGCTACATGGGGATTTCTTATGGTAAACAAATCTGAAGTGTATAGTATATTGAAGAAATTTATTATATATGCTCAAAATCAGTTTTAAAACTATTAAAATTTTAAGAACTGATAATGCAAAAGAATTTCTGAGCCTTGAGTGCAGAGAACTGTTTGATTCCCTCGGTGTGATACATCAAAGCTCATGTCCGTACACACCACAACAAAATGGAGTTGTGGAAAGAAAGCATAGGCACATACTCAATGTAGCTTGAGCCTTTAAGTTTCAATCAAAGGTACCAATCAAGTATTTGGGTGAGTGTGTCAAAACTGGAATATACTTAATAAATAGGGCTCCAACCTCTTTGCTTAAAGGTAAACACCTTTCTATGTCTTATATGGTAAAGAACCAAGTTTTTATCATTTGCGAGTTTTTGGATGTTTAAGCTTTGTTAAAGTTTTGCCGCAACCTGATAAGTTCAAAGAAAGATCTAGGCCATGTGTATTTATGGGATATGCTGCTAGAAAAAGCATATAGGTTGCTTGATCTTGAAACGAAAATTTTTATTACCTCTAGAGATGTGATTTTTTTTATGAAAATCAGTTTCCATTTGATTCGTATGATAAGCATACCGCTGATCTAGAGTTTAAAATTCAGAATAATAAGGAAGTTATGTATTATGAAAACTTCACTTTTGACAGGCCAATGGAAAGTAGTGATAGTCCTAACTTGTTTGATACTGGATATCATGAGCTAAGTGACGCAGGAGCACCTGAAACATTGCATGATACACAGAATTCTGATGCTCCGGCCGAGACAGTCCAACCTGTAAGTATCCTGTGGCCTCCTAACTGGTTCAAGGACTTTGTCTCTCCATTTTATAATGATACGAACCATTCTTGTTCTATTAAGTATCATGTGTCCTCATATCTTCAATACAACAGGATCAATCCCAAATATGTCACCTTTCTAGCTAAACTGGACAGTGAAGCAATACCCATTCAAGAAGCTGTGAAATTAGAACATTGGAGGAAAGCCATGGAAGTGGAAATTGCAGCACTTAAATTGAATAATACATGGAAGGTTGTGGATCTACCGAAAGGTAAAAGTGCTATAGGTTGTAGATGGATATATTCTGTTAAATATAGAGCCGATGGCTCTATCGAAAGGTATAAAGCACGTCTAGTAGCCAAAGGTTATAGTCAAGTTGAAGGCATTGATTATACATATACATTTGCTCCGGTAGCTAAGCATGTTACTATTAGGTTGATTATATCACTTGCCTCTATTGGCCACTTTGGCAAATGGATGTCACGAACGCTTTTTTGCAAGGGGATCTACTTGAAGAGGTATACATGATGATGCCTCAAGGGTTAAACTTAAATAATTCAGAAAATTATACTAGAGTGTAAGCTGGAAAAGCCTTAGGCCTAAAACTAGGTCCACGCCAATGGAACAAGAAATTCACATTGGCTATGAGTGTGTTTGGATTTGTACAATCAAAAAATGATTATTCTTTGTTTGTTAAATCAAGGGGGAGAAGTGTGGTTATATTGTTGGTATATGTTGATGATATCGTAATTACAGGAACTGATAATCACATGATAGATGAAACTAAGAGTTATTTGAACAAGATCTTTCATATGAAAGATTTGGGTGAGTTAAAATATTTTTTGGGCATAGAAGTAGCTCGATCTAGTAAAGGAATTATTCTTAGTCAGAGGAAATATGTACTTGAGTTGCTGGCTGAGACTGGAATGCTGGGAGCTAAACCCTTGAGCATTCCAGTTGAACAAAATTTGAAGTTCCCAGATACTCTTTCAGATTCTTCAGGGACTATTCAATGCACAGACACTTCATGGACAACATATGTAGATGGTATTTGGTGATCTAGTCATTCGATTTGGTCAACAAGTTATGCGAGTTTGCGAACATGTTATTTGACTTGGTCAACAAGGCATTCCACTTTCTCAACAAGTTATTCGACTTGGTGAACAAGTTAGGACTTGGTCAACAAGTTATCCACCTTGGTAAACAGGTTATTCGACTTGGTCAACAAGTTATTTGACTTGGTCAATAAGGCTTTCCACTTGCTCAACAAGTTATTTGACTTTGTGACCAAGTCATTTGACTTGGTCAACAACTTATTCCAATTTGTGAACAAGTTACGACTTGGTCAACAAGTGTTTCACCTTGGTAAACAGGGTATTCGACTTGGTCAACAAGTTATTCAACTTTTTGAACAAGTTATTTAACTTGGTGTTCAAGTATTTCGACTTGTTGACCAAATCGAGCGACTTGGTCAACAAGTTATTCGACTCTGTCAAAAAGTTGTTCGACTTGGTCAACAAGTAATTCGGTTTGGTGAACAAGTGTTTCGACTTGGTGAACAAGTCATTCGACTTGGTGAACAGGTTATTCGACTTGGTGAACAAGTAATTCGACTTGATGATTAACTTATTCGACTTGGTGGACAAGAATTCGACTTGGTCAAAAAGTTATTCGACTTGGTGAACAAGTTATTCGACTTGGTCAATAAGTTATTCGACTTGGTTAACAATGCGTTTTACTTGGTGAATAAATGCGACTTGGTCAATAAGTTATTCGAGTTGCTCAACAAGTTATTCAACTTTGTCGAAAAGTTATTCGACTTGGTGAACAAGTATTTTGACTTGGTGAACAAGTTATTCGACTAGATTACCAAGTCATTTGACTGTGCCAACAAGTTATTTGACTTTGTCAACAAGTTAGTCGACTTGGTGACCAACTCATTCGACTTGTTTAACAGGTTATTCGACTTGGTGAACAAGTGATTCGACTTGGTGAATAAGTTGTTCGACTTGGTCAACAAGTTATTCGAGTTGGTCAACAAGTATATCGGCTTGGTCAACAAGTATATCGACTTGGTCAACAAGTTATACGAGTTTTTAAACAAGTTATTCAAGTTGGTCAAAAAGTTATTCGACTTAGTCAACCAATTATTCGACTTTGTTAACAATGTAATCGGCTTGGTGAACAAGTATTTTAACTTGGTGACCAAGTCATTCGACTTGGTAAACACGTTATTCGACTTGATCAATAGGTTATTCGACTTGGTGAACAAGTTATTCAACTCTGTGAACAAGTTACTCTGCTTGGTAAACAAGTTGTTAGACTTGGTAAACGAGTTATTCGACTTGGTGAACAAGGCATTCCACTTGCTTAACAAGTTATTCGACTTGGTGACCAAGTTATTTGACTTGGTGACCAAGCCATTTGACTTGGTCAACAAGTTATTCGACTTGTTTAACAAATTATTTGAGTTGGTGAACAAGTATTTCGACTTGGTGATCGAGTCATTCGATTTGGTCAAAAAGTTATGCGAGTTTGTGAACATGTTACTTGACTTGGTCAACAAGGCATTCCACTTTCTCAACAAGTTATTCGACTTGGTGACCACGTCATTTGACTTGGTCAACAAGTTATTCAACTTGGTGAACAAGTTAGGACTTGGTCAACAAGTTATTCATCTTGGTCAACAAGTTATTCATCTTGGTTAACAGGTTATTCGACTTGGTCAACAAGTTATTCGATTTGGTGACCAAGTTATTCGACTTGGTGACCAAGTCATTCAACTTGGTCAACAAGTTATTCGACTTAACAAGTTATTCGACTTGGTGAACAAGTTATTCGACTTGGTCAAAAAGTTATTCGACTTGGTAAACAAGGCATTCGACTTGGTGAACAAATCATTCGACTTGGTAAACAAGTATTCGACTTGGTGAACAAGTTATTAGACTTGGTGACCATGTCATTCGACTTGGTCAACAAGTTATTTCACTTGGATAACAAGTTATTCGACTTGGTCAACAAGTTATTGGACTTGGTCCACAGGGCATTCGACTTAGTGGACATGTTACACACGTCAAGGATTGTAACGGATAGCTTAATAGGCAGGATATTGAAAGAAAAAAAAAAGTACAAAAACATGTTAAATTTTTTCATTAAAAAGGGGGGAAAGGATAGAAAAAATGGGATAGAAACTTAAAACATAATATATTGCAGATTAGACCATCTCCAACCGAAAAACTTATTTTCAAACTCAAACTCATTCTCAAACTTCTAAAATAATGTAATTCTTTTCCAACCATTACACTCATTCTCAAGCTTAAAATGCAGTAATTTTTCGCCAACCATTAAATTCGTTCTCAAACTCAAAAGAATATTCCTAATATTATTTTCTACACCCACTTCCATAAATTTTCACTACAACCCATATATTTTACAACTTTACAAATTAGATCACGATATTTATTTAAATTTGTTTGAGAAAATATTTGATAAAATTGTTGTTTATACATTAAAAAAACATCAAAATATGTTTATTAAAAACACGACAATTACACTGCACGAGGAAAAACACGACATACACTACATGATAATCCCACGGAGAAAACTCGGATGGAGGTACGAAACTAGTTAGCAAGACAAGAGAATGAAATGAATCTGGACCAGGATGAGAGTGCATCGAGGTAAAACCGCCAATGGAATGTCCATTGAGAGCAGACATTGATCTACAACTAACATTCCCGCCAACTGAGGTAGGTCTTACAAACTGGTTTCGTACCTCCGGCTAGGGCTTCTCCTTCAGAGGTTTAATCAGAAACCGAGCAGGTTGAGATGAGAGAAAAAATGAATTATGACATCCAAATGCCCCTTCAATAGATATTGATCTTCCAATTGTGACACGGTTTGCACAAGGAACTTGAAAAAAATAGATCGCATTTTCTTGCTCAAGTGACACAGATCGGGTAATGTTTTAAAAAGGGCTGCAAGACAGTTGTGTCACATTCAATATATATTTGGCTTAGAAACTAGACAACTTAAAAATAAGCCAAGAGGGTGAGCTCATAAAGTTGGATTCTTGGGCTAGTGACACGTTGCAAGCAAAATTACGATTAAACACAACTATATTTGTCTCTGCAAAGCCACAAAAAAGGATTTCTTCACAACAAACATTTCTTCGGTCATTGTAATATCTAAGGAAGTTTTAGTTAACACCTATACGGACGGACATTAATGTTATAGCTTAAAGAAGAAACCAAGTGAGTCCAAAACCTAATACAAAAGGAAGTTGATTGTTGGCTTTGTAGATGCAAGAATACAGATCAAATAAATCGAATGTAGCCGAAACAAACATTATACCAAGTCTACAGAAATTTCCAACAATCATCTCCCTCGTTACATATGTCATGTCTTTTCCCCTAAATAAGACGAAAAAGTAGAGTTCAAGTCCAGCCTCCTCAAGCCAAAGCACGTTTTTTCGGTAGGTTTTGGTTTTGCATTTAGAAAATTTCGCTTTCTCGGTTCGGTTTCCATTTTCAGAAAAACATAAGCAAAATAACCGAAAAACCGAAAAATATTTAATTATATTATTATTTATATTGTGTAAATGGGCCAAGCTTAAAACTTTACATTGTAAAGGTGAATAAATTTAAATAGGCCCAATTATAGTGATACTCAAGGCCAATAAAATAATTATATTTCTTTGTTAAAAGTAATAAAATATTTGAAAACAAAAAATAATTTATAATTTTTTTCAAAACAAAAAAATAAAATAACTTTTACATGAAATTTATTCTTTTTTTTTTTTACGCAAATTCTTTTATAATTTTTTGTAATTAATTTTTTCAGCCATATCATTTTCTACTAATATAATAGTTAATCCATTAATCTTTCTTGCGACATTGTGGATCTTAAGTGGCTTTTTATAATTTTTAATTTGGAAAAATTTCTGCGGAAGCAACAATCACGAGAATGTTAACGTAATCCTCTAAAACAATGGAGTCTACCGACCAGTTTAGGTTAAATTTCATATTTTTTATTAAGTTTTATTTATATAATAGCATTACTAAATTAATGACATCAAGATATTAGGCATTTTTAACTAATTAAATTTTACTTATAATATCATTAATAAATGGAAACCTTACAATTAAATACCTATTAGAATAAAGAAATGTCAATTCAGTCCTTGTCAGAATTTTTTTATATGTAGGTATCTAGTAGAATAAAGTTTTTACATATAGGTACCCATTTGCTGAAGGTACAATATATAAGGCATTTAAGTACCATAAAGAAACGTCGTGTGGTACATAATAGAATGAAAAAGGTACATACTAGCAAACAAAAGGTACATCATATAAGGAACTTAGGTACCATAAGAAATGCATTTTGGTACCATACAGACGCGTGATGTGGTACGTAATATATTATATATATATATATATATATATATATATATATATATATATATAAAGGAGTGAAAAAGGTACTCTCGGCCAAATGTGTACCTATGTGTAACCACTTTTTCCTACTAGGTACCTGCATATAAAATTTACCTGACAGGGATTGAATTGATATTTTTTTATACAAAGAGGTATTTTTTTGTTGTTTCACCTTAATAAATTGAAGACCTTAGATATTGGCCTGTTTGACTAACTTAATTTTATTTATCTAATAACAATACTAAATTGATGGCCAGAAGATATTAAACATTTTTAACCAAATAAATAATATTTACAATATTATTACTGAATTGGATGCCTTAAAAAGTCAAGGCCTAAAGCCCTAACTATTTTATCAAAAAGTCGGCCATGTTGTATTAATCTTAGAAATGAATTAAACACGTGGCTTCTATCCGCCATTACAAAATATCGTCCGATCATTCTGTTTAAATTAACAAACTATGTTATTTGACAATTTTCATTATATTAAGACGATGGAGTACTCTTGACTCGATCGTCTTTTCATATACATCAAAATACAAATATTTTTGTAACAGACATCCAAATCTTTGATGGAATTCCAAAAATACTCCATATTGACTACCGAGCGAAACCTATCTCTCACCAAGTTCAAAAAATGATAATAATAAACGTTCTCCTTATCAACAGAGGAGGTTGGGGAGGCTTCACCCTCCTCCTCCTCTTCTTCTCCTCCTCCTCCTCCTCCGGATGGGGGAGTTTGTGTCTCCACGTTGTAGGGTTCAGTTGGATATCAAATCAAATCCATAAATCAAAGAATTAAAATCTACTTATAAGCTTGTGAGCTAATCCTTCTATTGTCAATTGATTTTAGAGTGGAATTTCATAGGCTTATAGGTTGGTCTTCTGGAGAGCTAGGTTCTAGCCAAAATATGATGTGGATGATGTGTCCCACACTTGCAACAATTTGTGCTCAGTTGAGGAATTTGATGTTTGAGTCGAAAGTGTTCCTGAAATTGGTGGTCAAGCGGCGTGTTGCGTTCGGCGGAAATCCCAATACAAGATGATTATCGTTCAAGGGGAGGCCCGTTTTGTGGTCCTGTGTTCACAGGGAAGCTTGTTCAGTATCAGACCCAAGTCCCACATCGGATAGATCAAGAATTTAGACGTGCTTATAAATTGTTGGCTATTTCCTTTATTGTCAATTGATTTTAGAGTAGAACGAGCTGCTAAGTTGGATTTCTGGGTTTAGGCTAAAGGGTAATTTTTATTCCCTAGTTCTTTCTCTCTTCCCTTTATGGGCGAGTTATTCCAAAAAAAAATATATTTATTTAAGACCGAAGAAAGTAAAGAATATCATAAATATAACTTAATAGTAATCCTTTTAGAATATTAGATTAATAGTAATCCTTTTAGAATATTAGATTGATCTTGTGTTTGTTCTCGGGTCCGAACTTTTACTCTCTTTTTTTCGTCTAGTCTTTTCTTTTCTTTTTCATTTTTTCGTTTCTTTCTTCCATCCTGATGTTTCAATTTTACTAGAGGAGCTATTAAGCCCATGTATATTTTTGGTGTTATTAATGAAACTATCTTTGATGAAATATCAAGAAAAACTTGGGCAGCACACACTGAATAGTACACATAGTTCCTAAAGAAAAAGAAAAGAAAACATGTAGTCGAGGACATTTGATAAAAACCACCATTCAATCTTTCATTATAATAAAATAGCCTACTTCGTCGTATAATAATAATAATCTATTGAATCCCAGACAGCCGATTGATTACTTGGGACCAATGTCCTTGAGGGCACAAATCTGCTCTTCACCCATGGAAGACATAACACTCACAACAAGGTCTTTTCCCTCCCCAAATCCATCTTTTATCTGCGTTTCATTTCGTTACAGCCGACGTAAACCCATCAGCAAAAAAAGAGTGCGGCTACAAGAAAAATCTATAAAAGTGTTTATTTTTTTCGAAATCAATTTTACCTGAGTGAGAAGGCTCTCATCGGTAGGAAGCCTGAGGTCATCTTTAGTGTTGCCATTGTCAGTCAACAAGCTCACCTAAAAACAAGCAAGCAAACATAAGTAAACAAAACGAAAGAACGAAAGAAATAGAGAATCACAATCATACAAATCCGTCCTCGGAGATGTCGATGAGCTGATAATCGGTGCGGTTGACGTGGGGGACATCACAGTTGTGGGAAGAGGGAACGATGTCTTCGAGCTTCTTCCCCGTGAAGATGTCAATTGCAACAAAGTGACACTTGGCGTGCCCGTGCTTCCCAGTCTTGGAGGTCGAGACTTCCACAACCTGATTATGAAATTATCAATCACTACAAAGCCCACACATTTTATTCATAGCATGCTCTAGCAAGAAGAATCGGGAAATGAAGCCCCACGATTATAGAACAATAAAACAGTAAACAGAAAGTGCTTAATTCGCTATGATTCGAAATGGACACTGGAGATATCTCGACGAATTGAATCCGAGACAGCAAAAAATTAACCTAGCAGTTTATACAACGGCTAGGGATAATGTCATTTTTCGGTCCCCCAATGTATGAGGTATGTGTGTTTTTAGTCCCCCCATGTTCCGAGATGCCACTTTTAACCCCAATGTTACCGATTTTGGGTCATTTTGGTCCTCAGGTTAGTATAATTATTAATGTGGACAGAATTTAACACGTGATATGCATGTGATTTCATTTTAGTTGAATTAATTCTTAAATGCTGAAACTCGTCTTCTTCAACATGGGATTAAAGATTTGGGGGAGTTAGGGCATAAATCTCCCAGACGGCTAATCAAACATGAACAAACCAGATCCAGAAAAAAAATCAATTGTTCCGTAAACATCATGAAATTAGGTCAAAGCAATATGAATATATGAAGAATGAATAACACAGAATCCAAGATGGAATCGAATCACATCAATCAAATCTCCTCAAAAAACATAAACTGAAGCCAAACTGACACTATTTACAAAACGAAGCATCTCAATTAAGCGTGTTCCAACTAACAAGCGGTCAAAATATCAATCGGATCCAAAAGACATCGGAGATAATCGCACACCCAAAATACACAATTAACAATTTCGAAAGAAAGGAATAACAAAGTAATTTAAGACCTTGCAAGGGCGGCCTTTGATGACAATGTATCCATTCTTGCGAATGGTGCCGGCCTGCTGAGGGTAGGTCTTTGACGCTCCGGCGTCGGCCTTAGACTCGAAGTGGTGTTCCTCGTCCGACATCCTCGCCTGATATGACCCTGCGGTGGATAGATAGGGTGAAATTTATGCTAGGAAGTAACACTGAAGAGAGAGAGAGGCGTTGATTGTTATATGGCGACGAATATTATTTTATATAATATAAATCTAATTACTGCGTTGGGGTATAAACCGTTGGATCGAAAAAATCAAGCGGTGGGTGGATGAGATTAGATTCGTTGTGTGCGTTGAACCGACGCTGTGTGTTAGCGTAAACATGGAAAAAGCGGTTTAAAGAATCGAACGCTATTGAGACTCTTTGTGGATGTATACAAATACATGTACAATAATATTTATTTATATGTTAATATCATTATTAAAACACTCGAAGTGGTTAGGAAAACAAACATCAAAACTCATATGGTTCAGAAGTAACATAAAACTACCTCACATTCATCCATTAATTGGGAGGTACAATCCTAAGTTTTAGACAACAGAGGGGGTACAATGCCAAGGACGAACCTACGGTGAGACTCGAGGGGTTCGTTGACCCACGACCGGGCGGAGTACCTCTTAACCATGGAAGATGAAGAATAGGGAAGTTGTGGGTTTTTTTTCTCAATTAGACTATCTTCAACCATACTGCAAAATTCAAAAAATTGTGTAAAGTTGCTCCAATGGTACATCAAACCCAAATCCAAAATGAATTTTCTCATTTCTCTCTCCACCTCAAAACGCATAAATGCATTGGAACTCATTTTATGCGTTTCTATTTTTAGAAATTATATTTACAACCTTTTTATTTATTTAATATTAAAATACCATACAAAACGAGAGTGAGGGTAGAAATAGACTTGCTTTTTTGTAATGTAGAAAACCACTTTTATTAATAATAAATATAAATTTTCGAGATAATTAGTAAATTGAATAATTTATATTAATACTAAAATATAGTTTTTAACTTAAAAATGAGACTTAATAAATGTAATAGTTTAACTTAATTCTATGTTATAATTAATTTCAAAATAGAATTATGACTATTTAGACCTCATGTACAATCACTGTTAGACCTCATGTACAATCGGTGTAGCATGGTTTTTTAGACCGGATCGAATAGTTCGGTGCGGACTGTAAACGTCGAATCGATTATAATTCTGGGTGGTTCCCATTTAATAAAAAAATTAATTAGAAAATAGAATAAAAAATAAATGTATAAGTCACCATGCTAAAACATTATTGTCAACTTTTACTCCTTGTTGAGTTAGTCTATGATATGGACCGGGTTGATTCAATCTTATTTGATATTGAATATTAATCTATAATTACTTTCTTATACCTTATTTCCAAATGTTGACACTCAACACATTATATATATATATATATATATATATATATATAATCTTTGACCCATCTGTATATAAATCCTAGTTCGTTGCTGCATATGGCCTAATAACATCCATCTCAAACTCATAATTATTTTGCTTTTTAATGACAAATTCGACCAAAAGTTTATATAATTACACTTAACTCTATACTCTTTCGAGTTAAGGATTCGACCAGAATTCTCTCCTAAAACTCCGAGATTTTCATTAGATACATGTATGTTGCTTTCTTATTGATTGATTAATTCATAAAATTTATTTTTATTATTTCTAAAAACGTTTGATTTACTCCAGTTTTATTTAAAATAAACCACTAAAATAGTATATTTTTCGATCCCATTTGAAAATTCGGTTTCAAATTCATGATGTAGAATTTGAGTTTTCGGTCCAAACGAACATTTGGTCTGGTCCATTGGACATGACACTGCTCTTAATGTCAGCAAAGTGCATCAACAACAATGGGTGAATTGCGTGATTGCAGTTAGATGGCTTATTGGGCATGCACACTGGCGGACGCAGGATGTAGACGAGTAGTTGCCAAGGGCAACAAGCACCAACGTGGCAACAACGATAGAGGACATGCTGAGGACAGTGGACACCAGTCAACGACCTGATCCACGAATTCGAACACCATAATCAATGGTAGCGACGGTTCGTCGGCGACAACGACATCGATGATGACAACTCGGAGAAGGATTGAGGAAGAAGGAAGTGGCAATTAGTAGCAATTTTGTCGTGATCGTCAGCCACGACATCATGACGACTGGTTATGAAAAGTCATATTTTATTAACATTTTTTAAAAAATATATAACATATTTGAATAAATAATGTTTAAAAGCAATTAAGTTATTTTGAAAACAATGTTGGAATTCTTTTTGACAAATTACCTTAAATTGAATTAATTCGGGTCAGAATGCAAAGCAAATGATTGTGTAGGTGTGGATCGTCTTTCCCCATCAAAAGTTAAAACAAAGCATCTTTGCTAAATAATGGGTTAGTCCTTACTTCTTTTACAAAAGAAAATGATATCATAGTAAAGAATCTAGTAAGAGACACACAATCTTGTAGGATATGAGTCGTTCGTGTTGACTCAGTCACAATTCTTTGTTAACCTTTCGATAATCGTCTTGCGGTCACCTCACCCGTTACTCTGTCCAATTTCCTTTGTAGAACAAACTAATCGCGCATAGCACTGTTAGGATCAAGACCGGTGTTTTAATATAAGACTTCGAAAATATCTTTTGTTTTAAACACTTGAAACATACTTGAGTCAATAACTCGGGTTCTTGAAAATAACTTAGCACCGAGATATTAAACGATTTTGGGTTTTAAACCAAGTGGAAAATACTCTACCTAATCCTCTTAAAATTTGTTTTATGGGCTTATTAAAATACTTTAAAATCTATGCAAGTTAAAGATCGTTTTGGTTGAAGCATTTTATCAAACACATAAAATGCTTCAACTATGCATGCTAGAACATGAATGAATACAATGCGGTGAACATATAACGATGTACAACCTCCTTAGCTTAGACTTACACAATATATAGCTTCTCGCTATACTCCATTAACTAAACTCCAAGCAACCACGATTGCCCCGCAAGGTCAATCGCAACGGTTGTAGGCCACAACCTCACAACCTACATTCATTATTAACGTCTCTATGCTAAGACAATCTATAGGGCGACACCTTCACGGTGAACACACGACTTAACGTCTTAGTGCAGAGGCGACACCATTCATTCTCGTCTTGGTGTGAAGACTACATGCACTTGTTTATTGTTTTTGTGCTAAGACTCCCACTCCACTAATCTATTTCGTTCATCTATCTATTGTGTGAGTGAGGTATATGGGTTTGAATTTTGTAGCTCTCTCTATCTTATGTAACCTACACACAAAGAGGAAGAACTCAACTCTTGATTTTATTCTTTGCTCTTGTTCTTCTCTCTTGGATCTCTCTTTGGATGTGTTCTTGTTTCCTCTTAGATCCTTTTTTTCTTGTGATATTCCTTTGTGTATTTATAGGCTCCAACCTTAATATATTAGTTAGATTAAAAGAGATGTTGGAAGCTTTTGTCTTGACTTGGTCATGTTGTCAGCATTACTGACTTCTACATGCTATTGTGCTGTGAAGGCTTGAACACCAGTACCAGTCCTCAGGACCGGACCTGTCCAGTACCGGTCCTCATTACCCGACCTGTCACAGTACCGGTCCTCAGTACCGGACATATCCCAGTACCGACCCTCAGTACCGGACATGTCCAGTACCGGTCCTCAATGCAATGCATTGACCAAACCTGTTTTTCGCATTGAGCTCACTTTTGATATCCATTTTTCGACCCGAGCTCATCTGTACAATTAGTAAATATGTTAGTAACACAATAATAAGTTTTGTGTTTATCAAACCGGTTGCTAGATATTTGAATCCAACAAGCACAACAAATGCTTTTTCTAATGTCAAAATTTATTTAATGACATCCAAAGGAGGACATCGCAATACCTGAGCATCAGCTGAGCTTACCCGAGGGCATTCTGTTATCCCTTCGTGCAAATCCAGAGTTACATCCATGGCCTTTGCAACAATCGTTACTGGTAGTACTATATTGTCATTAATATCCCATTTGTTCCTCGAGTCCCAGATTACCCAAAACAAAGCCAGAAAATGTGAGTACTCGACTGGGTTTGGAGTATTATACACATTGTGAACTCACACTCCTGTCTCGCCAGCCCAAAACCGACAAACGTTAACCGTGCACTCTTCCGATGCCGGGCGGCCCATAAATACATGGTAGTTGTCCGTGTTGGAGTAGCCACATCATCGGCATAAGGGGTTCAAATTGCAGTCTATATTAATCATGATAAAATCGACATATAAATGTTTTCACCCTCGGAGTAACGCATGCTTTCTATGCACGCTTGATAATGCAATTAAAAAAAAGGTAGAAACCTTGTCAATTACATTTCACAACATTACCTCAGATGATTCAAGTTCACATCAATTTTTCACACGCCAACCGTGGCGGACCCATATGTTTCTCTGAGTTGGATCCAAATTAGTTCAACACATATATACATTATTATATTTTCAGTGGAGTCCAAGAACACTTATTATAAAATTGCTATGATCGCACTCGTTCAAAGGTGGCTCCGCCGTTGCACGTTAAAATAGAAGAATCCTTCACACATCAATCTTCCATATCAATTCAATGGCTTTTTTTTTTTTTTGTAAAGTCATCTTTCTAGTTCGTTGCAGTAACAAATACAACTCCATAGGGTATTCTTATAAGGCAAAATAATCACCCCAACCAATACTTAGCATATTAACAATTATAAGAAATAATTATAAAAAAATGCAGCACAACATAAGCACATCCCCTAAGCACAAGCCGGTGCATCGAAGCCTTTAACTGCGACGAAAACAAACGACTCGGGCGCAACTATTATAGGCGATGAACTATCCGCAATGACCCGTGGATCGATGCTTGGGATCTCGCCCGAATCCGTAAGCCCCAACGGGACATCGTTCGCCATCAACACATCGCTCTGAATATTTCCGCCCTTCGGAGTCAAATGATACTCTTCTCTTACCCCACCTTCGGCCAACGAGACGTTGAAGCTAGTAGAGTTCGACATGTTGATCAAAAGTACGGAAATGCCCTCCTTCAGAAGACATAGAACGATTTGATTTATTACTACACGATGGAGAAAACGAAATAAGAATGAGTTTGAATATCTTTCGAGCCGAATTACCACGCTTTTCGAGCAATGGGAATACGCGCGCAAATATCTAGAGCCGTCGTGCGATGCGGAGAGTACATTCTTTCCCATCAGTCGATGCCATAGGAGTGCTCTGCGAGAATGATCGACAATAAATCAGTCGTCGATATACATATATATATATATATATATATATATGAATTGAAATCTCGATTAAAATAACGAATTTCCCAACCCGTAATAATCTGGATTTGGGACGAACGAGGTAGTATTTAACAGCCCATAGTTGCCTCCAATTAGGGTTTGTCTACAAAAAACATTGTGATTGTACGTTGATGTCATTCCCAGTTGATCCAAGTACCTGTATTTCGATTTCATTAACATCCGATTCCGTATATTATTATATATGATATTTCGATGTATCCCCACTCAATCGGCTATGAGCTTGCACCGCACACTCTCTGAAGATAATTCTAAGCCTCAGGGCTAGATGGGAATGTCTCACTCTCCCCTAGCATCGAAAGTCAATACCCCCTAGACAGCCTAAAGCGCACAAAAATTCTCGGTGGAAATTAGACGGCATATATGTTTTTCATTATTTTTTGGTCAAGTTACCAAATAAGGTCACTAACGATATTAGTTTTCGGTTCTGGGTTACTATGTTTGATAGTTGTAAACTTAGGTTACTAAGTAAAGTATCTGAATTCTTTTTGATCACCGGTGAATTTTTCGGTGAAAATCGCCGGAAATTCGACGTGGCCGATGACTTTTTCAGCGACCACGTTGAATTTCCGGCAATTTTCATCGAAAAATTCACCGATGACCCAAAAGAAATCAGATACATTACTTAGTGACTTACGTTTGTAATTATGAAACTTAGTGACCCAAAAAACACGAGAGCCCTTTAGTGACCTAATTTAATAATTTGACCTTGTTTTTTTCCATAAATAAAATATTATTGCATTAACATTCTAAGTAAATATTATTAATCTCAACAAAAGGAATAAAATAACATTACAAACATTCGTCTTTTTTGTATTTATAGTTTTTTTTTCTTTTTTTTGAACCCATTAATCGTTCGATTAATCGCATTAATCGTCGATTAATCGATTTCAACGGCCAAACGACCGTCTAGGTGCTTTTCGCCTAGGCTGCCATCGTCTGATAATGATTTGAAGTGTCTCGGGCCTAACCAGTAGGTCATGCCACATGGGGACACGAACACGACTCAATGTCTATCGGAACAACGAATTAATGCGAGAAAAGAAGACGATAAGATCGACGAACCAAAACCCGTTGGCGAATGTGTGCGAGACATCTCTTCCGCCGCTATTGTATGCCCCGCCCGACTCCCCGACCCAAGCCCCTGACCAGGGCCCGAACGAACGAATGCTCGCCGAGACGTCCTTATACGTCTGAGATATTTGATCGAGGAAATTTGGGTCTCGAACCTTGTTTATAAGATCCGGATTATAACCTGATGATATAAAAAAAAAAAAGCAACTTATGTATGTTATTAAAATCTGACATTAATTATAAGATTCAACAACACATTATGTAATAAATAACCTCCTCCGAGGTTGTAGATGTGATGCGTCAAGCCGTCCACCACGTTCGGTCCCGATGCTCGGAGGAACGTGTCGAACCAACGCTTGTCGTAGAACCCACCCGGGCCTAACACCTTTGGCTGAGAATTAGGGTCGGGATAAAGCTCCTCGACGAGGCTTTCGAGCACTTTCATGTCTTTTCCGTATTGTTCCGCTTCGACTCTAACCGCTACGCCATTCCCGGATAGTTCATTCCCTGGGAAAACAAATCGAAATAACACATAACTAACTAAATGAAGGGACAAAATATGTGTGTGTGTGTGTGTATACCGAGTTCGTAAGAATCGATTTTGTATCCTTTGGAGGCGGTGTACTTCATGAAATCGTATGCATTCTTCGGGTTCCAGTTTCCCACCATGAGAGGGTCCCTGTCTTTGAGCCTCTTTCTCCCGGTGAGGGCGTTCAACCCGAAGGTTATCAGAGCCCTGAAAACATATCGAAATTCACACACGCCTCGTTACGCGGAATTTTTAGCCTGAAAATTCTCGAATATTTTAAAGCGGAATAAAAACGAACCCGGTTTCGTTTAACAGCTTGTTCATGAGATCCCATCTGTCCATGGGAAGACAACCTTTGGAGAAACCAAAGAGGCCGTTTTCTATTTTTTTGAAATGGGGGCATTTTGCAGCCGAATCTCCGACTTTGTAGATGACTTGATCTTGAAGTGAGCCTCCGATTCTGATCCTCAGTGGGTTGAATGCTGACAAAAAAAAAAAGCGTTATCAGATGATTTGAGTTTTCCATGTTAGAAAAATGAATCTTTTAGGTTACCTTTAATGGCATTTGCAAGAATCTTGTTCTCTAGATCCTACCAAGAACAAATCAAACAAGAACATAACTCAAAAAATTACCTTAGCTTCCCATCTTCAAGAAAAATTGAAATTTCAAAAATACAAATAAATTACATACAAGATTCAAAATTCCAGCTTTGCCCCATGGGCACTGATTGTAGTTGCACTTAGACTCAGGCCACCAATCCAAAGTAGCACAGACGAAGTTCTCATCTGTTTGAGCTATGGAAGCTGACCCGTTAACCGTCAGCATCACTTCTTTACCATAACAACATGCAGAGAAATAAAATATGAATAATGGTAGTAATAATAGAATAATACGAAATATTATATCATTGTCTGATCCCATTTGAAAACCCAGTCTGCTTTGACCTTTTTCGGAAGATGAATAAAAGTATAGTATGAGCTATAATACCCTCACATGCTTTTTTATAGTTGGAAGTTATCTCACATTGTGTTAAGATATCGGCCTGATAGGGACAAAATCTTTTATCTTATCTCCCAAGATTGGATATTTATATTTACCTCTCTCTCTCTTCTATTTTTTCTTTAATCTTATTACCCATACTGCGTCTGCGAAGCGAAGAGCATTCAACTGAAAATAGAGTTTGAACAAGGAAGCTTTTACTCAGGGAGGAAGATGAAGAATGGTTTCATCACTCCACATAACAAAACATGGTTGGCTTCGCTGCCTTTGTGTTTTATCCCACTTTATTTACACCAATAAATGGCACGTGGCTTAATACCCTTTAATTTAAAAAGGCGGTTAGAAATATTGTTTTAACCGTTAATTTTAGAAGAAATTCGGCAAAATTATAAGATTATGTCACTCAGTTAATATTTTTACGTTTTTGGGTCGCTATGTTTGATAATTGCAATAGTAGATCACTAAGTTTGTATGTCAAAATAATTTTAGGTCATGTTTTCAATTTTAGTTTAAGTATATATTTTTTTATTGTGGGTCGCTAAATGTATATTTTTCAATTTTGGGTCACTCATTCTCATTTAGAAACAAACTTTGTAGACATAGTGACCCAAAATCGAAAAATATATACTTAGTGACCTAAAATTGAAACATGACCCAAATTGTTTTGACATACAAAGTTAGTGACATGCTTTAACAATTATCAAACATAGTGATTCAAAAAAAGAAAACATGTATATTTAATGACGTAATCTTATAATTTTCCCAAAAAATTCCCACGTGGTAAGTAATACGAGTTGGTAGAATTACTTGGTGTTTGTTGAGAGTAGAAAAATTATTTGATGTAATTTTTTACATAGTGAATTACGAAGACATTAGTTGTCCGACCGACTTTTCTCCTAATTTGAGAATTTTACGCGTAAAAAATTTGTGGTACTATTTTCTCATGTTTAATATTTTATTTAAGATTTAATACTGTCTAAATTCACATTAAAACCCAAACAAACAGTTTAAATCTTAATTTGTTACAGTGAAATTCAAGATTGTTTGGTTTTTTAAACTATGGTCATAACAATTTTAATGATTTCCAGGTTTTTTCTTTTGTTTCTTCCTGCAAATACTTGGTATATTACGTAAATGGCAGAGAAAAAAGGAATTATGGCTGTTAAAAGAAAGACGCCATCTTTATTGTTTGTTGCAAGTTGATGTATGCTGCATCTTTGGTGCTTCTAACAGCTTTGGGGCTTTTTTGAGTGTAAGGAAAAAACGTTTACTATATCTAGAAAAGTGATAGTTTTGGGTGTTTTGTTTGGCATGTGAGCATTCTTATTTTTCCAACAGTTTCCATGTTCGAGCATTCAATGCTTCTTTTGTCTGTTATTATACTGCCTTCGCTTTTTTTTATATTTATTTGCTTAAGTTGCGTGTAAGGGAGAATTTCAATTTAATGCCCCATCAACTAAACTTCTATCATATAACTCTCTTGGTTAGAAAATTTATCATTTAAGGACCAAGTAGAAACTTCTCTAGCACGTAAGGACGACTTGGACGAACACACCCCTCAAAAGTTGCATTTTTATGAAATACCTAGAATTTATAATTAAAAAAGAAAAACAAAACTGAAATGAAATCAGTCGATAAAATTCTAGAACTTGAATAGAAACCCACAACCCGAATCAAAAACTCTATCTCAATCGAACCCCATATCGGAACGCCTACTTGTTCCCACGTAGAAACCCTCAGGGAGTCGCTGTCGTCGCCGGGTCTTCAAATTTCTCACGTCCTAGTACTTTCGTAATTTTTATTTTTCGTCAATTTGTTTTTTTTTTCAACTGCAATTTTATATTAATCAGGATTGTTATTTTTGCATTTTTTATACGCTATATGTATGTTTTTAGTACATCATATGCACGTTTTTAGTACCGTATATGCATTATAATAGTACGGCGTGATAGTATAAATTGTTACGGTACAAATATAATTATGGTATGACGAACCTTTTTTGTATCATATCAGATTGTAATTACGCTACGTTTTATGTCAATTTTTATGATCTTGTATTCTACATAAATGGTTAATGAATGGACTGATTGTGTGTGAGATTTGGGTTCGTTTTTTTGTTTATTAGTTTCGCAAATATCGAAGTTGGATTCTCGAAAACATGTGCAATTATATATTGTGGTATAGAATGATCATGGCCAGTGCAGTAAAATGGGTGGCCCTCTGATGCTCCATATGATATCACGTACGACCCTTGCATACTCCCGGATGGTATTGATGCATGTGCAACTTCTTTTTTTGTTTATTTCTGTTATGAAACAATTTATGTTAGCTTTTTAAATTTCTCTTTTGATTTTGGTTCTGTGTTAGGGAACAATTTATATTGTGTAATGTTGGATGAATTCTACGCATGGTTAAAATGTTATTTGTTATGCATGTAATGAGTACGGTAACCACACTAAACAAGGTACGGTAACCGTGTGTACATGGTACATCAAACACCGGCTAAATGGTACAATAAACCCATTAAAGTTGTACGCTATATTAAGAGTTGTAAAAATTGATGAAAATTAAAAAAAAAATTGGCATGATCAATTTCTTACATTTTTAACGGTATCATAAAACAAAGTCTGACACGCACAGAAAAATCTAATATGCACAAACAAGTTTCTCTCAATGACCTTTTCTCCATCCTTATACTACTCTCATGTCAGAAAAACAGATATTAAACCTGATACGGTATAAGTACTTGTCTAAATAAGACAAACTATTGAAATGTGATACAATACAACTCTACAATAAGGTACACTCATTGGCTTCGTAATGGTACGTTATGCTTGCAATCTCTGGTACAACTTATTAAGGTATGCATTTTTCGTCATTGTTCGAATTAGTTTTTCATGCGAAACTGTTTTACTATACGTATATGTATTATATGTTTCACTTGTTATCAAATTTGATGGTTTAACTGTTACACGCATGGTTTGTGTTCTAAACTCCAAGTTTCACAATAAGAGAATGAACATTGTTTGAATCTCTTACTAGTGAAGCTTGCGTTTAAACAATAATCCATGATTTTGAGGGTTGATCCATTAAATATGATAAAACAAATGAAACTTATAACACATTTGCGTATACAAAGTGTTTTTGCATCGAAGCTAATGTAAAACGCGACAAAAAAAAAATTTACCCGATAAGCTATGCCTAGCGTGTATGCAATATCATTTAGCGGTTTGTGCTTGTACCTGTTAGGAATATGCCCTCGAATGCTATACGAGGATTGGATATGTATAGGGCATTAGCTTATTTATCATTCGATTGTCAATGTAATCAAACATTGTTTTGCGTATTAATAAAGGCATTATTCGTTTATTGGTTATATGAGTTCTTTACTTAGCATCGGGTAAAGCAATAAATGAATAATCCAAATGTGTCGAGTTGAGTCACTGTTCTCGATGGGTACGAGAGAGGAAGGCACCAGTGGACTCTTAACCTCGAACATAAAATGTCCATAAGCCTTAGGTTTCAGTTGGGTGCTGGAAAACCAATCATGGCTTATTTGTAGATGACTTATCGTGTGCCGATATACCGCTTGGAAGCGGAAGTCATGACTTGTGATACGAGTCGAATCAAGGGATTGAATCGTTTCATGGACACTGACTCGCAGGTCGTACGATCAAACATGGCTTATTACTCAAGGAGTGACAAGGAGTGTCAATGATCGACGAGAAAACTATAGTAGTCTGCTTGAACCTTAGACCGAAAGGGGCTTTGACGGAGTTGACTTTGAAGTCTTGACTATCACTGGTTTCGCTAGATCCGATTTGCTATTGCATGGGTCAGCGGAACATATGCGGTCTTGATGGATATTTGTGATTGCCGGGCTTAGACCGCCGAGTACGGATTCACAGTCTCGCAAGTAATCGAGACAAGTGTCCTATGAGAATGACGACGGAAAATTACAAAATCCTTGGCCAAGGTATTAAACTAACTCATGTTAGACATGGAGGGTAGTTTGGTAATTTGCCTCGTGTCATTTTATCATAGTATCGAGTTTAGTGAGTTTGACAAATACCATGGCTCTCACTCGATCGGGACACAGCTGAAGGGTTTGTACGTAGTACTATAATCTATAGTTAGGTTCTGGAATGAGACTAGTTCGAAATTCGTGCTCAAGTCGGGATCTGTCCGGTACTGCGGGATTGGCTAGGCACCTACCGGACTCTTGGATTCCTCCCTTGCCGATTGAGTCGAACCTAAAGAGTCGGGCTTAAAAAGGATCATCAATGTGTACCGAGAAGGAGAGATTGTGTTTTGGGCCTTAACGGGCCTCGGGTCGTTATGCCACGCCTTATTGGGCCTCGGGGTCATTAAGTGGACCGAAGTCGGACTTCATATGAAACTAACTTTAAGACTTAGGCTTGGCTAAGTGCTTAGAAAGACTTGAGGGAAGAATTGGAATTCAACCCTAAGCCGAGAAATTCGAAAAATGCCTTAAAGGGTATTTTCGTAATTTACAAATATGGTAATAAAAATATTTGGAATATTATTTATTAAAATTAAAATTCCAATTTATATTTTATATAAATTTCGAAATTTATTTACCGTATTTGAAGATATTTTAATATCTTAGTTAGTTTTCTATTTATAGTATGTTCCTTTAATAGAATTTTGAATTCAATTAGGAGAGATATTTTGGCAAGAATATCTCTCATATTTAGGAACAAATATTTCGAGATTTTAGCCTTGTTTAGGGCTGAAAATTTCGTCCTCCCCTACTATAAATAAGGGTGAGACCCTCGTCAAAGAAAAAGACACGGAAAGAGAATCGACGCGAAATTTCTCGACCCGAGAATCGAAACACGAACACACAAACGCAAACCACTCTCCCGAGCGACGGATCAATTCTCTCTAGCCATCTTCGGAGAATCGAAACCGTGGTACACTGCGAGGTCGGCGTGACGATCTAGACGATACCCAACACGACCGCGGCCGACCCGCAATCGACGAGGAGCTGCCACTCGCTTCAAAGGTAATCTCTCACGGGTATGACCCGCCCTATTACGTGTCAACGTGATTAGAGTTTTCGATCCGAGTTGCGAAGGAACCCGGAAAAATTTTTATTCCGCACCGTATCACGGTGCGTTGCGTCTCGGGTACAAACCGGGTACCTTTCCCAACAGTACCTTGGGCGGGCAGTATATCGTACCACATTTTCCTAGTGTTACATACTTAGATAAGTAATGATACAGTACCAAGTTTCATCGGTCGACGTAATATGAAAGTTACGAGTCTAGTGCGTCCACTAATAACATGTTTAATTTAACAAGCATCTATACTATGTTATAAGAACTTGTCCAACATTGTACATCATCTTCTAGTGACACTTTCTGGTTTGTACGGTTACCCATGAGCGTGAGAGTTACTTTGTCAATTATGATACGACGTGAAACATATAACTGATACATGTGAAAATATGTTTTTTCGAATAAAATGAATTATAATTGTCACGAAAAAACTTACCCTAATAAGTTGTACCATATATAGCTTTACATTGTACCATCACACAACTATTGACAGTACCATTGTATCACATTTTATAATACCAACACTTACATCTAAGTTGTACCTAACTAAGTACGTGTACCGTACCAACTAGTTTGCCGTACCAATGATCCGACATTGTTTAATTTGACTGAGAATTTTTTCCAGATTTTGTCAGTGGCATGTCAGATGCCGTTACTTGTCAGATTGTCAGATTTTGTTCGAGACAAAAGCTTACTTTTTGTATCTATTTTTAAAGTTATTAAGACAGCGTTCCATTTTAATGTTTTTAGTGTACCATTAAACTTGCTATACCTTATACCCACGATTATTGTACCTTTTTTTTTACCATTATTACCATACTAAATATTATAGGAATAATAGATATCATTTTAGCCATAACATTGTTTGCCATCTTAATACATCCACCAAATTACATCAAAACCAAAAACACCTGGCCCAGAAAGGAATGGAACGAACAACTGTTAAAACGACCAGGAAAATGGCACCACCATCTGAACAAAAAAGGCTAAAAAAAGTATTTAATCTTACATTAAGAGGTACAATGTATAAAGTAATATGATAACCTAACCACACGTATAAAGGTACCCTCACCACACTCATTAACAAATTCATAGAAAATTTCTCGAGGGCCTAACCATATTCATCAACGTACACAAATCCTTGATTTAAGCTTTCCCATACATTCATGAAATTAGAAACACCTACTTTAAGCATATAATTTGTGACCATAATTTATGAATCCTGAAGATGGTATTCCTCATCAAGTCGACTAAATCCAATCACAAAATAAAAAAGGAGCAAAATCAATTTAATAAATCAGAGCAACACAACGAGGAACCATGCTGGATTGAGTAGAACCCCACGATTTCAAGCAAAACCACGAGCACGTTCAACATCGAGCAAACTCACAAATGAATTGAGATAATTTCGATTCGTCAATCCACGATAAATTGAGAAGACCCATATCGTACTGTCCTGAATCAGAAAAATTCACGTGCGATTGGATTGTGAAAAAACCCACAAGTTCTTTTTTGGTTTTCTGTTTTCAGCTTTTTGTCAGTTTTGTTTTTATTTGTTTTTCATATTGAATTTTATTGGTAAAGAAATAATAATCATAAAGTAGGGGTAAAATAGTCTTTTCTGATGAACCGGTCATAGTTCTCCACTTTGGTCCTTTAACTGTTATTTTATTTGGCGGAGGGAGTTATGTAATAGTATTATTAGTTGATGTGGATTTAACTGTAATTATCGCTGCAGGTGATTTGCTTAATATCGCCACAAAATATATTGAGGGCCGAGTTAAATAATAATTGTCTATTTTAATTTGATACTGCGAGCAAATTTACTACCCTTAAATTTTCACCCTTAATTTTTGTATTTATTATACTTATATCTTGAATTGTAAATGTTCATATATAAAACATTTTAAACTATAAATAATCGAAAATAGAATGTAATATAATATTTATATATTAAAGAGCACACATTCATTCTGCATACAATACTAGTTAGGCCCGTCCAATTAAAAAATAAAAACGAAAGAAAATTAAAAATATTGAAATAAAAAGTGAACTTCAGGTTCAAACCCCACCAAATTACATGTAGAATACTAATACTCTTACCATTAGGCCAATGGAATATTTGTATAATTTAATGTATATATATTATAGATTATTAATAAAAAAATATATTTATTTATTTTTACAAAATAGGCCGGCAAGCCCCCGCCTCGTTCAAGCCCGCAGCCCGCTCCCTGACAGTCCTGAAAATTCCAGGCCCAATCCGCCCATATAGCGGGACGGGGCGGCCCGTGGGCGGCCAGTTTGACAGTTCTACTTATGATGATAAATCACCAGACAAGAGGTTAGCTATCTCTGGACTAGTATCGAGAACATCATTCTTAGGATATTTCAGTCTTGGGGCTATTTCATCTTTGACCCATTAAAGATTAATAATGGGCTATCGAAAGGGCACGACCCATTAAGAAAATATGACATTTCTATAATGTTTATTTATGTTGGACGTCGAAACATTGATGTTACTTTGAGGGACTACACATGAATACCTAGAAGTTTAAAATATATCACTTTACTCCCATGTCAGAAAATAATTTCATTTAAGGATCAGTTACAAACATATCATACACATAAGGATCAGGTTCTATGAAAAGACAATTTTGCCTATGTTTTTAAATTTGTATTTAACATTTGTTTTCTTAAGGAAAGAATAAACGTGATGAACGTCTGAAACACCGAAGAAGAGAAAAAAGCAGGGAAGAAAGAAGAAAAAGGAAAGAAAAGAAGAAGATGAAGAAAAAAGAAGAAAGAGAAAGAAGATCACGGGTTCCTCGATCCAGGCCAATCCAACGCGTCAATCCTGTTAATGTTGATACCGTTGACATTGACAATGTGGACTCAACATTCCAGTCAACATCGATTGACCAGGACTTGGTCCAACCTTAATTTTGTCTTTCAAACCCAAAAACCGTTTTCCCTATTATTGCGGAATTATTTAAATGTGTGCAGAGGTTACTTACGAGATGAACTTGTTCAAACAAGAGTGGAGTGGAGTAGATACTAAAAATAAGATGCTTATTCAACCGCTACAATGTGCTTACTAAAAATAGGAGAAGTGGAGCTCGTGGCTGAATAAGTCGAAGCATTATCTCAGACGTGAAGTGGAGATCATGGAGAACGTGGGGAGGACTGGAGTCGAAGATATGAAGAGTATAAATAGAAGACTCCGATGCCGACCACGGATAACGATAACGAACGACGAGCGACGAAAGAAAAGAAAACGAAAACGAGAGAGCTCTCACCATATACTCGTCTATAAGTTCTTTACCTAGTGTTTTACATTTGCATAGATCGTAGGTATCTGTGTTAAGATTAGAAGAGTAGTTAGATTCTTTACTAGGTTGTTTTTACTATCTTCTACTTTTTGTAATTCATTCTTTGTAGTGGAATTTTGCCCTGAAGGCGTGTAGCAAGTTATTTAACTTGCTGCATATTTTAAACTGTGTTTCCATCGTTTTTACTGCTACGTTTTGAAACTTTTCGCTGTGCCAAAACTTTCTGTTCCTAAATGTTGGTTCAACATTAGGGACAACATTTCTGGCATATTTTTAACTTAGCTAGTTCCATAACTTTATGGGACCGCTCCTTTTCAGATTGGTATCAGAGCAACCGCTTGATACACTAAGCATTTTTATCCTTGATATGGATGCCTTAAGCTCAAACTATTTTGGCAAAGTCCTCGTCTTAGACGGATCAAACTATGCCTATATCCGAATGCGACAATGCATAAAGTTGATTGACTCGCGTGCTTGGGATTCGGTTCTTAACGATTACACCCCTCCTAAAACACCTCCAGATGCTGATGGACAAACCCATTGCCGAATGGACTGCTCTTGAAAGAGCATCAGCCGATTTTAACGAAAAAACTTTACATGCCGTTTTTTCCTCTATCGATATTTTTATGTTCAAAATCATCCAAAACTGTACTAATGCTAAACATGCATGCGACATGTTGCAAAGGTACTGTGAGGGTGATGCGAGCGTTAAAGACACAAAGTTGCGTCTTTTAAATAGCTAATTTGAAAACCTTCGTATGAGGGACGATGAAGACATCACTACTTATTTTGGAAAACTTTTGAATATTTCTAGCGAGTGTCATAGCCTAGGTGAACCTATCTCTAACAACGTGTTAAATTTGAAGGCTATTAGGTCACTATCCGAGAAGTTCAACGTGAAGGTGGCAGCTGTAGAGGAAGCCCACAATCTACCCACACTCGACTTCAATACTCTCATGAACATTATGAAGAACTACGAGACCAATCTCGAAGTTAAAAAAAATGCATCAAGGGGTAAGAGTCTTGCTCTAGTCTCGCAACCATCAGGTGTTAAATCTGATGTTGAGCCAGACGATGATGAGGATATGGCTATGATTGTTAGGAAATTCAAAAGGTTACTAATAAATAAAAGAGAGTTGAATATTGGTCCAACATTCAAGAATGTTCTCAATGCTCAAGAGTCTTCATCTGCTCCTAATCGCTCTATCAACAAAAGAAACTCTGCTGATAAAGCGAAAGCCGACAAACTTGATAGGGACTCCGTCCAATGTCATGTTTGTAAAGGCTGGGGTCATTTTACAAATGAATGTGCAACACTCTTCGCATGTATGGAAAAGGATATTGGGTCAGCCTATATGATAACGAAGATGACGTGCCCGCAAGGAATACGCATCAGGTCGCCCAAAGATTAAAGTTCCAATTCCAAACTTCTCTGACAACGAGGATGAGGAACATCATACTGAGTTTAATGCGGTAACGGATGTTGATCCAATACTGGATTCAACATCTGAACATTATATTCTCTTTGATTATGATGAATCAAATAATTTTGATGAATCTTTGTGGTTAGATGATACAGGAGATTGTTTAGAACATGCTAAGGATGATGAATCACTAGAAGAAAAACGTACAAACAATTGTACGTAGAGTGGACGAATCAAAGGAATGAGATCTCGAAATTGAAGGACTCCGTACAAGTGCTGACTGGGGAAAATGTGAACAATGAAAATGTAATCAATGGCTTGCTTGAAGGAATGAGCAAGATGGAAGCCTTACTGACTAGAAAGGACAACAAGGCTTCAAATACCTTATCAAAGATGAATAAAGGCAAGTCCACACTTGACAAGGTACATTCTTTCGTTAATACTTCTAATCATGGTCTAGGATTCAAATCACATCCTAAAAAATCTAAGCATTCTGCATCGAAGTCCAGGTCTAGAAGTTTTAAGTGCCATTTTTGTCTTAAACCTGGACATATTAAATCTTACTGCTGGAAACTGAAAGATGTGATATCCAAAAAGCAAATGTTGACTGAAAAATCATCCAACAATCGCTCAACATTGAGAAATCAGTGTTGAAGAAAATGTCTGGAGGTAGTTCAGACAACATTAGTTCTGGTTCGATGAATCACATGAATACAACTTTTTGGAGTCCATCAGTTCAGAAAAAAGCTTGGGTACGAAAATCACCAATTCTATGTAATGTTGTTTACACGTCCTTGAAAGCTAACGTTTCAGGATCTCGGTACATCGATAGTGGTTGTTCACGACACATGACAGGTACCAAAGACTACTTCATAGACTTTTGGAGGTGGGGCGACATGTACCAAAGACTACTTCATAGACTACACTCCCTTAAGTAATGGTACAGTTACTTTTGGAGGTGGGGCGAAAGGTAAAATTCTCGGACGAGGTAAACCTAATGTGGTTGTTTTCCTGCCCTAAGAAATGTCCTCCATGTTGACGGATTGGTTGCTAACCTTATTAGTATAAGTCAACTATGTGACGATGATCTTGAGGTAAGGTTTAATAGAGAATGCTGTGAAGTTTTTAATGACAAAAACTTGTGTGTGATGGCAGGTAGAAGGTCTAGTAAGCTGTCCAAAACCGAAGATGATATTGTTCTTTGGCATCATAAATTGGGTCATGTCAATTATCGAACCTTAGAACAATTGATTCGGCATGAGGCAATCAGAGGTATTTCCAATCTTAAGGATTGTGGAAAGATTATTTGTGAGCAATGTCTTAAAGGCAAACAGAAGCATGCTAGTCATAATGTTGATCCAAATGTTGGTCAACATATTAGAACTGCCCACTGCTTTCAGTTACTTCATATGGATCTAATGGGTCCTATGGAAGTAGACAACATAGGTGGTAGAAAATATGTGTATGTCTTACTTGATGACTTTTCTAGGTTTTCATGGATATTTTTTCTTAGAGAAAAATCTGTAACTTTTGATTTTTTCAAAACCTTTTGTGCCATGATAAAAAATAACCTTTGTGCTCCCATTTTTCGAATTAGGTCCGATCATGGTAGAGAGTTTGAAAATTAATTTTTTAAATATTTTGTGACAAAAAGGGTATTATCCATGAGTTTTCTTCTCCTACGACACCTCAACAAAATGGGGTAGTCGAAAGGAAGAATAGAACTCTTCAGGAAATGGCCCGTGTAATGCTACAATCCAAGAGTCTTTCTAAAAGATTTTGGGCGGAAGCATTAAACACGGCTTGTCATATCTCCAATAGAGTTTTCTTTCGTCTAGGGACAAAGAATACGTCTTACGAGATATTGAAGGGTACGAAGCCTACGATCAAGTATTTTCACGTGTTTGGATGTACTTGCTATATGTTGAATGATCGTGAGTATTTGACGAAACTTGATTCGAAAAGTGACAAATACATATTCTTGAGATATTCTACTAGTAGTCGTGCTTATCGTGTTTACAATCTTAGATTGAAAACTATTCAGGAATCTGTTAATATTGTGTTTGATGATTCCGCTGACATTAGTAGAAATACTCCTCAAGTTGACATTGCAGATGTTGTTCCGACGGTTGGTCCAACAGAGGATCTGGAAGCTAACAATGTTGAGTCAACATCCGGCTCAACATTAGCTCCTGAACATGATACTGAAGATGAAACCTTAAATGTTCAGAGAGATCCCCCTGCTAGGATTCAGAAGTCTCACGCCTCTGATCACATCATTGGCAGACTGGATGAAGGAAGGAAGACCAGAGATAAACCACGAAGAGATTATAGATCTATGGTAAAAAATGTATGCATGACTTCCGTATACAACGAGGTAAGGTTTAATTGTTTTGTATCTGAAATTGAACCGAAAAACGTTCTTGAGGCCCTCAAGGACAGTTTTTGGATCAATGCTACGCAAGAAGAGCTTGTTCAATTTGATAAAAATAAGGTTTGGACTTTGCTTCCACGACCAAGCGACGGTAACGACATTGGTACAAAGTGGATTATCAAAAAAAATTTGATGAGTACGAAATGTTATTAGGAATAAAGCTCGGTTAGTTGCCCAAGGCTATACACAAGTTGCATGAATAGACTTTGATGAAACCTTTTCCCCCGTAGCAAGGTTAGAATCTATAAGACTCTTACTTGCTATTGCATGTTGCCTCAACGTTATCCTTCACCAAATGGATGTTAAAGGTGCGTTGTTAAATGACTTTATTGATAAATAAATTTATGTTGAGCAACCGAAAGGTTTCGAAGATCCTTACCATTCTGATCATGTGTATAAGTTACAAAAAGCTCTTTATGGTTTAAAGCAAGCTTCTCGAGCTTGGTATGGTAGGCTAACTTTCGTTTCTCTTAGATTTTTGGATTTGTTAGAGGCGAAGCCGATAGAACTCTTTTCGTAAAAAGAGTTGGTAGTGAAGTGTTAATCTCTCAAATCTACGTGGATGATATATGGTCTTCGGATCAACATCTCGATCTATGTCAGATGAGTTTATCCAAGCTATGAATTCCACATTTGAGATGAGTATGATCGATGAACTAACATTCTTTCTAGGTCTACAAGTGAAACAAAGCAAGGATGACATATTTATGTCTCAGGAAAAATACGCGAAGAATACTGTGAAGAAGTTCGGCTTATATAATGCCAAGGTAATGAGAACTCCTATGGGATCTACGCAGAAGGTAAGTAAAGATAATGTTGGGGAGAATGTTGACCCAACATTATATTGTTATATGATAGGTAGCTTATATCTTTCTGCGAGTAAACCAGACATTATGTATAGTGTTTGTGTGTGTGCGAGATATCAGGCTGAATTAAAGGTTTCTCATCTTAACGCTATCAAAAGAATCTTGAAGTACGTTAGTGGTACATGTAACCTTGGTTTGTGGTTTTCAAAAGATACTAACACTAATTTGGTTGGTTTCAGTGACGCCGATTGGACAGGTGATGAAGATGATCGCAAGAGCACAAGTGGAGGTTGCTTCTTCTTAGGTAATAATCTAGTGTCTTGGTTTAGTAAGAAGCAAAATTGTGTTTCTCTCTCTACGGCCGAATCTGAGTATGTGGCAGCAAGTAGCTCTTGTACACAACTCATATGGCTTAAGAGTATGCTGAGTGATTATGGGTTAGAGAGCGAAACTGTGATGATATATTGTGATAATCTTAGTGCCATAAACATTTCGAAAAATCCGATACATCATTCTAGGACTAAGCATATTGACATTAGACATCATTTTTTGAGAGATATAGTTGAGAAAGAGTTAGTGAAAATAGAGCATATAGATACTAAGAATCAACAAGATGATATTTTCACTAAAGCGTTAGACTTCGAAAGGTTCTCAAGCCTAAAGAAGTCTATAGGTCTCTGTCAGAGTCAGTAAATGTTGGTCCAATATTTGGATCAACATTGACATATGTCATATATGACTGTTACTGTTTTGATATTTGGTCTAACGTTCTCTTTGTTAAATTCCTGAAATGATTTGACTAACTAGACCGTTTTCTGAAATGACCCACTCCCTAGCACTAGTATGCTAATGATCCTTTTCAAGATACAAGTTCAGAATATTAAGATCCTTAGATACACGACATTCGCGGTGACGATGTATTCTATGCGTGCAAGAATGTCTGAACCTTGATGAACTGGAAATCATTATAGAGCAGTGCACAATATTCTCTATTAATAATAAAGGTGAGATAAGGGCATAAAATGAAAGAAAATTGTGATCTAGGGTGTTGAACAGAAAATGAAGGAAATCGTGTTGTGAATGTTGGGTTAAATGTTGAGCAACATGTGTGACTAGTCATTTTGATCATGCTATATTTCTGTTTATGTTCTTTGTTTTATAGATTTTAGGTATACATATAGATAATATGTCGTGTCTAGTATCTATATCTCTCATTTTGCATTAGAAGAAGAACGACTATCCTCACTTGGTTCATGCGTTCATCGGAACACCTAAACGGTTTGTGCACTCGATTTTTACTTAATTTTTGTTATGATTATATTTTGCACGATATTTTTAAATGTCACACGTTATCCTCTCTCCATATTTTACTCAACCATAACGGTTAATACTCGTATTTGCGAAATTTATATAAATTTTTTTTATTAATTATTTTTTATTTCATTATCTCTAACGGTTACTTTTCTTCACTCATCGATTTTTTTACTGTTACAGAACCCCTATTTACTCGCCTGAAAATCTCGATCATATCACACAAATCCTTTTACATTATCTCTGCGAAATCTCTGCAAATTTCAAGCTTTCTCTTCTCGCTTTAAGTTCGAAAAACAGTTCTCCCTATTTCAATCTCTGCTATTATTATTTCTTCTATGGCAAACTCACCCATCTCTGAGAAATAGAATGTTGAATCTACATCAAGTGCCGACTTTATTGAGACGAACCCACTGGCGATGGTGGTGTACGGAGCGCCCATGACGGATGGAGTCGTGTCTCCTCTCAGAGAAGACACTGCAACCTCTGAAGCGCATCCAGAGGAAACTTCTAAGGATCCAAGCCCGACCCCGCCATCAAGCTCTTCCTCAGAGTCGAGTGATGATTCTGAAAGCTCTGATGAGGATTTCATCCCTATAATGGTCGATTCCTCAACGAGTTCAGAGTCTGAAACTCAGGAGGCTTCAAGCGAAGAAGAACCCGTTGTAGAAACTGTCCCCGCGGACGAACTCTTTCCTGATAACGCTCCTCTTGGGTCATCAAGAAGATTGCAGAAGAAGCAAGGGAAAAGAAAAGCTAAATCAACTCATCGCCCATCCAAAAGGGCAAAAGTGACTGAAGGGAAGCAGACCACACAGACCAATGTTGAATACTGACCCAACATTCCTCTCCGATGACGAGATGACTGGAGGATCTGACTGGGAGATACCTTCACACCCACATAAATTCTACGCCCAGAAGAACAAGGATCTCTGGAAGTCCTTCTACTCCAGAACCTTTCGCATAGAAAGAACGGTGGACAAGTCAAACTTCTCTCAGCATGGGGTCCTGCAATTACTGGAGTCCAGACATCTTGAGAAGGCTGTGCTCATCCTTGGAGAATATTGCGACCACGTGGTCCGTGAGGTATATTCTAACCTCTCTCCCAAGTTAAGTGAGCATCATTCAAAGAAATTCGGTAAGATATACTTACAGAATAATCTTTATGAGTTGTCTTCTCATTCTATTAATGAATTGCTTGGGACTCCTGAGGTTGATCACTTCACTGAAAGTGACATGAATGATGTTGTGTCTTTCATCACCGGGGTAGGGTGATGAAATGGACTCACAACTTCTCTGTCACTCACCTCACATCACTCTACACCATGCTTTTTAAGATAGCTATCTATAATTGGCTACCCACGACCAATGATAGTAGAGTGAGCGGACCAATGACACAACTGTTGTATGCGTTGGAGAAAAATCTTCCCATTAATTGGAGAGATTATATCCTTAACCAAAATGCATACCAAGCTGAAAGGGCAGGGAAATGAATACTTCCTTTTCCCTCAATCATTTGGTTGTTGCTGGTTCGAGGAGGTTTCAAACCTACTCATGCTGATACTGTGGTGCACAAGAAGATCTCATACACCATTGCGGCCAAGCACTTAGTGGGGCTAAACAAAGTTGTCGATCTGTCCGGGAGCTATAATTGCTGAACCAAATGTTGATTCAACATCGGCTCCAACATATGTCCTGAAGAAGCATATAAAGTATCTGGATGATACTATTGCATCGCTTGTTGCACAAAGGGATGTTCTTCGGAGTCTTCTTTCTTCCCAAAAAGGAAATGGTGCAGATGAAGATGTCGGGACTGCTGTTGGTGAGGGAAACGAGGATGGGATATCAGTTGTAGGGGTAGATGATCGTGGTGCTGTTGGAGAAGAGGAAGAGAGAGGAGAAGAGGAGAAAGAGAGAGGAGAAGAAGAGAGGGAAGAGAGAAAAAGAAGAAGAAGAAGAAGCTGTTGCCACTGCTGGAGCTGGAATAGGAGAAGCTGCTGAGGCTGAAGAAGAAGGAGCTGCATCGGAAGACTCTATTATGAGTCTTCAATTTTAGACTTCTTATTTGCTTTCCTGTTTTGCATGCAGACTTTTATTTTGTTTGTGTTTTGTGTGTGATTTTTTATTGCAGATGTGCCGAAGACATCTACCTCTGCACTAGTTTTGGGAAGAAAGACAAAAAATGGGAGATTGTTAATGTTGACACCTTTGACATTGACAATGACTCAACATTCAAGTCAACATCGATTGACTCGGACTTGGTCCAACCTTAATTTTGTCTTTCAAACCGAAAAACTGTTTTCCCTATTATTGCGGAATTATTTAAATGTGTGCAGAGGTTACTTACGAGATGGACTTGTTTAAACAAGAGTGGAGTGGAGTGGATACTAAAAATAGGATGCTTATTCAACCGCTACAATGTGCTTACTAAAAATAGGAGAAGTGGAGCTCGTGGCTGAATAAGTCGAAGCATTATCTCAGACGTGAAGCCATGGAGATCATGGAGAACGTGGGGAGGACTGGAGTTGAAGATATGAATAGTATAAATAGAAGACTCCGATGCCGACCACAGATAACGATAACGAGCGACGAGCGACGAAAAAAAAGAAAACGAAAACGAGAGAGCTCTCACCATATACTCGTCTATCAGTTCTTTACCTAGTGTTTTACCTTTGCATTGATCGTATATATTTGTATTAAGCTTAGAAGAGTTGCTAGATTCTTTACTAGGTTGTTTTTACTATCTTTCGATAGTTCTACTTTTTGTAATCCATTCTTTGTAGTGGAATTTTGCCCTAAAGGCATGTAGCATGTTATTTAACTTGCTGCATATTTTAGACTGTGTTTTCATCGTTTTACTGCTAAGTTTTGAAACTTTTCGCTGTGCTAAAACTTTCTGTTCCTAAATGTTGGTTCAACATTAAGGACAACGTTTCTGGCATATTTTTAACTGAGCTATTTCCATGAAAGGCGAAAAAAAAAAATAGAAATGGAAGAGAGAAAAGGAACAACAGAAGAAATTGACGATCCATGTATGTGCAATTTTCTCGATCCGTCGTGGGTTTTTTAAATCCATCGAGGATTGTTGGAAAACGAAATCGAATTTATCATAATACTTCGTCGCCTTCTTAATTTCGGTAAGAATTTCAGGGGTTTGCTTTTAGTCGTTGGTTTCCCGCACGGTCTCACTCATAAATCGAGCTTAGTACGATGGGATTACGATTGATTTGCTTTTGATAGTAAATGACGTTAATTTCTCGAATATCCTAATTCGTATACGGACGTCATGTCGTATCACTTTTAACCATATTGTGTACCCTTTACGAACTATTATAGTACTTAATTATTTACTATATAGTATCTTTATAAGGGTTGTAGCAATTTTTTAACAAGTTGATGTACTATTTAATCGTGAGGTACATTGTTTGAATTGTGTGCTCATAAACGAATAGTGCACTTACTGTTTTGCAAAGATGGATGCATTGCTTGTTATATTTTGAATGTTTATAGTACAAAGATTCAATTAAAACTACTACTTAAATTATTATGGTTTGCTCAAAAGATCTAACAAATGCAAAATACGGTTACAATCGTCGTACGTGTAGAGGAGTCATATCTACATAGCATATATCCATTGACCTATTTTGCATATATTTTGATATATTCTTTTTCCTTTTTGTTCAGATGATGGTGGCATATTTCTTTGCAATATGAATCGTATATGTTTAGTTGCTCGTTCCATTCTTTTTCCATATGTTGGATATATGTTATGACATATTTTTTGAGGTCATATGTTGCATGTATATTAATTTTTAAATGATTATGTAGGTTAAGAGCATGTTTTTGGCGTTGGTGTAATGTTGAATTTATTCTGGTCACAGTTAGTGTTACAGCAGGAAAAGTGTTATGACTTCAATTATTAGTATAGTTACAATGTTAAACAAGGTACAATTCCCGTGTGTACATGGTACAACAAACGCATAGTATATGGTACGGTAAACGCATTAAAATGTTACTATACATTAAAACTTCAATAAGTGAGTATTGAAAATAAACACCGGAAAGTTGCACATAAAAGTACATCCTAACAACATGAGAAATTCTGAAACGTAAAAGAATAGTCTGACGCGCACAAAAAGTCATAAGGCTATGACACGTTCAGAACTAATATTATGACATTCGAACTTAGAGAGAGACAATGTGTTTATGGTACAGTATCGATACATATCGTGGTACAACAACCTAATTTTTTGAGGTACGAAAAATGTCCACTGTAAGGTACAGTCAACGGCTCCCGAAAGATACATTATACATGCATATTTGGTACATCAAATTCGAGTAAGCATTTTTCATGGAATTCGAATTTTTTTTTAAAGTCATATTTCCATACGTATATCACTTTTATGTTTCATTTTTTTATCAAATTTGATGGAGTAACCCTACATTCATTGTTTTATATAACGAAAGCCGTAGTATCACTAGAAGATGATGAACAATATATGCACAACTAACTACAATATAGTATGGATGTTTGTAACATTGAAAATGTTTAACTTATTATAGATGTTTTGTTCAATAATATATTTTTATTTATTGTTTTTAGGGCTTCACATTTATTAGATGATGTTAATGACGCGTAATTATACAGATTTTGCGGAGCGATAAAACTTACTACGGTGTCGATACTTATATTGGTACATCAAACTACTGAAATGTGATAGAGTGCAACTCAATAAGAAGGTATAATCATGGACTGCCTAATGATGTTGTATAACGATACATTTGATACTTCTTAGGGTGATTATTTTTCGTCAAGTTTTAAATATGTTATAAGTTTTATTCCGAATCATATTTAATGGGTCAACCTCAAAATCATGGATTAGTTGTTTAAACTCAATCGTCAATGGTTTTATAAGTATCATTCTCTTATCAAGAAACTTGGGATTTGGAATACAAAATAATGCATGTATGGGTTAAACTATTAAATTTAATACCAAGTGAAATATAACATATATATGTATAGCAAAACAGTTTCGCATGAAAAACTAGTTTGGACGACGACGAAAAATGCTCCCTAAGAAGTTGGATCAAATATATCGTGTATATTGTACCACTGAGAAACAATGTGACTGTAACTTATTTGGACATATATTGTACCAAATTAATGTACTTTGTCTTACAAATAGACGTTCTGAAATCGTACCAAGTTTATTTCATCTTCTTATCCGTGTCAGAACTTTCTGTACCTGCAGGACATTTTGTGCGTGCCAGAATATGTTCCAATACCGTTAAAAATGTCAGACATAGATAATGTTGACCTTTTCGTGTAGACTACGAGAATAAAAGAAGTGACATGAAACATAGTGTAATTACAATTAGACGTAATACAAAAAAGAATAGACTCATGGTACCATACTCCTACCTATACAATACCAATTTGAACTATCCCGTCGTTCCATTATAAGGCACACACGGTACTAAAAAGATGCATATAGCGTACTAAAAACATACATATAGTGTACCGAAAAACACAAATTTACAAATCAAATTGATACCAAAAAGCGAACTCAAAAAATACTCAATTTAAACTTCCCAAGAGCCCTAATCAAGTAACTCCAAGAAAAAACCCAAAACCTAAAAAGCCACGAATTAAACATGAAAAACCTTGAATTCAACATATGAATGCCTTTGTCGAAACATAATAATAAAGATCGAGACTCGAAAAACTTTAATCGATAACACATAATTAAAGTATAATTAAATAAAGTGACGAAAAATAAAAAAAAAATCCGAAACATACTAGAAATTGAAAATTATAAGACCCAGAGACGACAATGACTCTTTGGGCGTTTCTTCATGGGAACAATTGTTGTGGGTGTTCGATTTGAGGTTCAATTGAGAGTGAAATTTTGATTTGGGATGTGGGTTTAAAGCTTTTGAATTCGATTTTTGTTGTTTGTTTTTAACTAAGACTTTGGTTAAATCATAATATTGTAAGTTTTGAGGGGTATTCATCCAATAGGTCATAAAGTGTATGAAATGTTTCAACTTGGTTCTTAAATAAAATATTTCATGACACGGATGTTAAGTGATGTTCTTTTTTTTTCTTTTGTCGTTGGGGAGTTACATGTAGTTCTCCCTTGTTTTAACTCGCGTAATTATCATTTCACTCCTCGATTTTTAATATATTTCAAAATAATATTTCATCTTTTACATATTCTAAATTACTAATATCAAAATAATATTTCATAAATTACATATTCTAAGTTACAAAGAACTCCAAATATAACGTAGTACTCCAAATATATTTATTTAAGCACAAACACGGAGTATGCATGAAATACTAGTATATTAGTACGAGTTAAAAAGTTTACGGTATGTCAATTGAATTACTAATTTAACCTTTTGACTTTTAATTAATTTAATTTGAGCATCTATCTATTTGTTTTTTAGGGTAAATAGCATATAAACCACTTGTGGTTTGAAAAATAAGCATCAAAACCCCTATGGTTCGAAAATAGCGTAAAATCTCTTCCTTGTCATTTTCACATAATAATTGGGGGGTACAATAGTATGTTTTAGAAAACAGAGGGGGTACGATGCTAAGTTTTCGACAACACAGGGGTTATTGTGCTAAGTTTTAAAAAATACCGGGAATACAATGCTATCTTTTAGATAGCAGAAGGGAGTTTCGCGCAAGAAAAAAAGCAAATGGTAATTTTGTGCATTTCGCTAAAACCACATGGGGGGTTTTTGCATAATTTACCTTTTTTTTTATTATAACCTCACATATAACTTTTTCTTTTTATATACTTAAAAATAATATAAAAGTAAAATTAGAATTTCATCTACATATTTTAAAAACTTAAAGTCATATATATTTTAGAAATATTTGTATATATTTTAAAGTCTTATAAATTAATGCACTCTCCATAGGGCTGTTATAAAACATTCGGCCCAGATATTAGATAGAGAGACCTATGTGCATTTTCATTCCAAATCACCATCACTGCAAATAAAAATAGGAATGATTACACAACACTCTAGTGGAATCACTAAATTTCACATACACCCCCTCTGACTATAACAATTACAATTACACCCCATTTAGTGTAATCAAACTTTACACTAAGAACCATTCATCCTATTTTAGACACCAATTTAAAAATGTGGGCATCCAAATTTACCCTTAGTGGCTATATTTCGTAAAACATGTTTAAGCGGATTTATATATAATACATGAATATTTAAGGGGCTAAAAGATTATTTTTATAAGCGAAAAATAAAAATTTACATGATATACCAGATATATTGACTTAATAAAATATTCTAAAATATACATTTCAGCCACTTAAATATTAATGCACTCCATATAAATCTGCTTAAACATGTTTATTTTACGAAATATAGCCACTTCGGTAAATTTGGATGCCCGAATTATTAAATTATTGTCCAAAATAGGATGAATGGGTCTTAATGTAAATGTTGATTAATCTAAAGGGGGTATATGTGTAATTACAATAGTAAGATGAGATGTATGTGTAACTGAGTGATATCACAAGGAGTGTTGGTGTAATTATCCCTAAAAATAACGAAATATTCATTCACCAACAACCTTTAAACCTTTAAACACCGATTCTCGACGAACTTCCTTGCCTAGGCCATGAGCTGCCCTGACTTGGGAACTTTCGGGAAGACATAGAAAGCATGAAAAGTGTTTGGACACTTCACCTAGCAAACATCTTTCCCCGAATTCTTCGGCCATTCGTAGTACCTCATTTGCCAATCCTTGAGGGAATCAAAGCCAGCTATTACAACCTTAACAGGCGGGGAATTTTCCAATTTGGAACAGTCCTCTGCTCTCGGACAGCCAACGTTGATCACGGGGTGGTCTCAATCCGTGCCGGACATGAACGCCTTCCACATCCAATCAGTTCTCTCCATGGAAACGAGCACGTTGGTGTTGGCTAGTTCGAGCCTGCTTGGTTCATTATTTGCCTTCAAAGAAAGGCTGCATATTCAAAACTCCAATCACCAGGTATTATATTTAGCCTAAAATATCAGAGACAACATTTGCGTTTAAGGATGTTGACCTCTTTGGTCCGATACTTATGAGTGTTTTTATGATTCTAGGTAATTATGTAAAATGTGAAAATTCGACATGCATGTTTAAGTATGTAATAATATTCGACCATGTATGTATAAATGTGAATCAATTATAAGTTGTCGAATATCTGTGATCATATGTTTTACTAGAACATTCTTGTGATCACCTAGTTATGAATCTCTCGATGAATGAAATCTTCTACTGTGTTATACATGGAAAAGATCTTCTGCTGAAAACTGAAAATATGCTATCTGTTGAGAATCTGTTTATTTTAGGAAGGAAATCATGGAGATATCGCTGAGACTAAATCGTAATTAATGACTAACAGATAAATTATTTTGACTACTTTCCCATGCAAAGTTGTTTAGGATCTATGAAAGTAATTGATCTATACATGGAAATTCCTATGTGATATCCGAATGTGAAAGTTAATGAGATAAATGTAGGAAATATGTTATCAGCCGAAAATCACTATATTTTAGGAATGAAATAATGATATATCTGGTTGAATGCATCTTGTTTGACTTTTAATGTGTGAATTAAGAATATATCTTTCCTTGTGCGAATTTGGTCTTTATCAAATGGAAAGATTATGTGTATTATAGATAAGATGTTAGATCTAAACTATTTATAGAATATGCTGAACCGGATGAGATCACCATACGTGTGAAAAATGCTATGATTCATTTTTACGTGAATATATGGAAATAAATTATGCAAATCGGTAATGTGGTCATTGTATTTATGAGGTATATTAATGACATGGTTTATAAAAGTTAAATGCAAGGAATTTGCGCAAATCTTTGTATATCTTTTCTGTTTAAAGTTCTATGTGAAGTGTAGATCTTGATTGGCCTATATATAGGACGACACTTCAAGACAAGGGTATAGACAACGAGACTGAAAAAGCATAAGAACTTGAGTGTTAAGCTTTAAATTGCTAAAATCGTTATTCCGTTTGAGTGATCACTTGTGAAATGCATCATACTCTTGTTAGATATCCCTGTTATATTACTGTAATCATGTCTTCGGACTTATGGAGCGTCCTAGGAAACACGAGTGAAATATTTCTGCACGCGAAAGAAAGAATCTGCAGGTTCCGGGGTCATTCGGTAGTGAGCTGAGTCCAAGTCGGGGAGTGGCGATTCCCTGGGAACGACGTTGGAACGGAACTCGGCATGAAACAGTCTAGTCACGGCCAAGTGTTCTTCGTGCTTTGGTTGAGTAAGGCGTGTCAATCATTAGTTTAATCAAATACGATGAACAGATAGTGGTTGATTTAACTCTTGAGGAACAAACCTCAAGCAAATGACTAAACCCCGATTGAAGATATAATATCTATAAAAATTTCGTCTCACTTTACTTTCCAGTCACTTATATTTCCCTGAGACAAGCACGAACGTTTTCAAATGACCAGACGATATCCTTAAAACGTTTTTGAGATTTACCATTAACTACCTTGATACATCTTTATTTCTTTAAGTTATATTTAAACGAAAAAAGTTTTAAAATTAGAAAGAATTTTTATACACCTAATTCCCCCCTCTTAGGTGTACTTTATACTTCAATGACTATGGGACTATGTTGCAGTGAAGAATAAAGCATTAAATTAGTGAAAATTGCAACGATTAGTTGTAAAAAGATGAGATTTTCATGACTGTCCGCTAAGAATTGAAGAGATCTAACTTGCCTTGAGGTTGGGAAAATCGTTCTCCTTACGCACACGCACGGTCACGTGGTATGCGATGTTCCCTCCGGCGCTATCACCGCCCAAGAAGTTATGGTTAACTCTAATTGAAGTTATGGTTAACTAACTCTGGTTAATTGTTGTGACTGACATATAATTGTTATAACGATAAGTGGGAAAATGTAACTTATTATGGCCCACATATTATGTCCGGTATTTCCCATATTAATTGAGGTTTAATAATTTTATTATTAATTGCTTAATTTCTATTGATCCAAGAGATCACATCTACATTGATGAAACATACCTATAAATAGATAAAGTTGGTCCTCACCTAAAACAGTACGTTCATACTTCATCCATCAAGAAGTAAATAAAAGTGAAGTTGTTTACAGGAGAGAAACACAACTTTACGTCTTTTTCGGCTAACACGATAAATCCAAGTAAGTATATTTGTCTTTTAATGATTATGTAAACTGTTATGATTTGAGGTAGATTGAAGAGAAGAGAAAATGAGAGAATAAGCTTAGAGAAGAAGGTTTCGGCTATGGTGAATGAGAAACGCTTGCTATGTAATCAAAATTAGCTAAAGTACCATTCGATCCTTCATTTGGTCTATATAATAATAGTAAATTCTAAGGTCCAATACATCATAGGCCCAAAATCCATTTGTCACAAGCCCAACATATACTATGACAACTGCGTTGTTCAAACATCATGGGAATTATCGTAAAGCAGCTTACAGTTGGTATCAGAGCATCGCTGAAAACCACGTGATTGTCTTTTGTACATTATTTTCTCGGGTAATCACGACTTATATGAAGGACATTATTGATGATAAATATGTAATCTCAACCTTTTTTTCGTCTCATGATATCACTGAATTTTATACGAATTGATATGTTATGTATGATTCTATTCTCGAATAATAATTTATTATTAAGATGATGGTTTTTTTGTTCATGCTTGACTTGCTGTTTACATATCACCATCACTTATGCCTCATTATGCGTGATTCAGTTTCAAAATGACATTATTTAAATAATTGAATTCCTTACTTTGGATAATTGTTTTTTGAATATGTCGTATGGTCTGTTACATGTTTGACCAAGCAGACATAATGGTCCAAGGAAGTTACGATCGTATTCCATTAAATACTCGTTTGTTAAATGTTTGACCACGTAATTTAGGGATGGTTACGATTTTAGGGAAAATTATTGTTAGTTCCTAGAATATTAAGAAATTACAAAATAGTCCCTGGAACAGTTTTATAGTTAAAGAACAATCCCGGATTTTATGATACTTACAAAATCATCCGTGAACTATTAAATATATTATTTCTGCTACATTATGATAATATCTCAAGTTTGTGTGATTTGTTTGTTTCCAAAGTGGCCAAACTAGAAAGGTTTTGAGATATTTATGAAATCAATTACTTGTGGTCAATCGATGCTATTTAATCGATGACAATATATTTTTCTCACGAGTATATTGATATTTATTAGCAAATATTAAGAACCGCCCAAAGGCCGGTCGATTATTTTATAGCTAATAAAGTGATATATTTTATTTGATATGTTGTATGTCTAAAGATGACTAACATGTCAAAATTACATAATTTACCAATTAAATATATTATTTTTCCGAGCATCAAATTATTGCGTGCGTTGTTGGATCTCCCAAAAGAGAACTTCGATATGCATTTATACTTTTACGATGTTAGAATCTATTTACTCAAAACACTAATATATGAGCAATATTGTATATTTTTGCAGCTTTCACTCTTGTCTCTCTACCCCCGCATGCATCATCCGTGTCAAATTCAACGGGCTAAATTATAATGATTGGTCCAAACAGGTTCAGTTTCACCTAGGTGTTATGAACTTTGATTCGGCATTACTGAATGAAAAGCCCGGTGATATTACTGACAACAACACTGATGATGGAATTGTTTTCCATGATGACTGGAAAAGGTCAAACAGACTAAGCTTAATGTTTCTGCAAATGACTGTATCGGAGAGCATCAAATCAATAATTCCTAAAACCGAAGTGCTAAGGAATTCATGAAATCTATCAAAAGCATATCCCACTCTGAAACTGCTGATAAATCAAGAGTCGGGACTCTAATGGGTACGCTGACTCCCATGAAATTTGATGGTTCTCGTACTATGCATGATCATATTGCTGAAATGATCAACTTAGCGGCAAAACTCGGATCCATGAAAATGAATGTGGAAGAGAGTTTTCTTGTGACGTTCATTATGAACTCCTTACCTCCTCAATATGGTCCATTCCAAATTAACTATAACATTATCAAATATAAGTGGAATGTGACACACTTGCAATCCTTACTGACTCAAGAGGAGGTGAGGATGAACAAGCAGGGAGCTCTTTCCGTTAATCTCATTGGTCATCAAGGAGATGGCAAGAAAAACGGAAAGCAGAAAGAAATGGGAAAGGGACCATTAAAGTTAATGCGTCTTCTTCTCAAGTCCACAAGAAGGAACTCAAGAAAGATATATGTGGTTTATGTGGAAAAACGGGACACCTCAAGAAGGACTGCCTGAAACGTAAGGCATGGTTCGAAAGGAAAGGTACACATAATTCTTTCGTATGTTTCGAATCAAATTTAACTGAAGTTCCGTGTAATACTTGGTGGATTGATTCTAGTAGTACTATTCACGTTACTAATACGATGCATGGATTCCTTACGACCCAAATCATAAGCCCAAATGAAAGATTTGAGCACATGGGGAACCGAGTCAAGGCATCAGTTGAAGCAATCAGAACTTATCGTTTAGTTTTACGTACTGGACATCAATTAGATATTTTTTCGGACTTTTTATGTTCCTTATATTTCCCGTAATTTAGTTATCAACTTGATGCTGCTGGATTTACTTTTAAGTTTGGTAATGGATGTTTTAGTTTATTTAAAAAAATCTCTTTATCGGTTCCAGTGTGCTTCGTGATGATACAAATTAAACCTTGATGATGATTTTGCTGAGACTCTTATAATCTCGCATCATGATGTTGGTATAAAACGTGGATTGCTAAATGAAAAATCAGCATATTTGTGGCACAAACACTAGGGTCACATATCCAAAGAAAGAATACATAGATTAATAAAGAACGAAATCCTATTAGATTTGGATTTAACCCATCTCAGTTTTTGTGTGGAATGTATTATAGGAAAACACACGAAACACACAAATAAAGGTAAAGCCCCAAGAAGTACGCAACTCCTTGAAATTATACATGCTGACACTTGTGGACCTTTTGATGGAGAAAAAAATTTCATTACCTTCATTGATTATTTTTCACGTTATGGCTACGTCTATTTACTACATGAAAAGTCTCAATCCTTAAATGCATTAGAGGTATTTATTACTGAGGTTGAGCGACAATTTGACAGAAAGGTGAAAATCGTCAGATCTGACCGCGATGACAAATATTATGGAAAATATAACGAGAGTGGACAATGTCTAGGTCCATTCGCTAAATTCCTCGAAATGAATGGCATTTGTGCTCAATACACAATGTCATGCACACTCGAGCAAAAAGGTGTTGCCGAAAGACGAAAGCCTACCTTAATGGATATGGTTAGGAGAATGTTAAGTTGCTCATCTTTACCCTCATCAGTGTTGGTGTACTGTTTGAAAAATGCAGTATATTTACTAAACAGGGTTCCTAGTAAGGCAGTTTCAAAGACTCCTTTTGAACTGTGGACAGGAAGGAAACCCAGTTTAAGGCACCTGCACATTTGGGGTTGCTAGGCAGAAATAAAAATTTATAATCCACATGAAAGAAAATTGGATGCAAGAACAACCAGTGGATTTTTCATTGGTTATCCAAAAAAAGCAAAATGGTACATATTTTATTGTCCTTACCAAATACGAGAATTGTTGAAACTGGAAACACACGGTTTATGGAAAATGGTGAAATCAGTGGGAGTGTTGAACCACGTAATGTGGAAATTCAAGAAGTTAGGGTGGAGATCCCTTTACCTCAAACTTCTACTCAAGTTGTTGTTCCGACAATTATTCAAAATTACGGCCAGAACAACAAATAAACGAACAAACTCCCCATAATGAAACTTCACTTGATGAACCCGCAATAATGAACCACAACAACGGAGAAGATCTTAAAGGCAAAGAAGATCTGCTATCTCTAATGATTATGTTGTATATCTAAAAGAGTCAAAAGTTGACTTAGGAGTAGATCACGATCCAGTTTCTCGTCAAATTAAATATGAATTAAAATTAAATGATTTGACGGTATGAAAGAAGAGTTAAAATCAATGCAACATAATGATGTTCGGGATGTCGTCGAACTGTCAGAAGGTTGTAAATGAGTTGGGTGTAAATGGGTCTTTAAGACCAAACACGATTGGAATAGCAATGTTGAACGACATAAAGCTAGACTTGTTGCTAAAGAATTTACTCATAAAGACGGTGTCGACTATAAAGAGACCTTTTCACATGTTTCAAGGAAGGACTCGTTTAGAATTATCATGGCGTTGGTAGCTCATTATGATTTGGAACTCCATCAAATAGATGTGAAAACCGCCTTTCTGAATGAAAATTTATAGGTGGAAGTTTACATGGACCAAACTTAAGGTTTCGCTATTCAAGAAAAAGAACAGAAGTCGATATACGGACTCTAACAAGCTTCGCAGCAATGGTACTTGAAATTTAATGATATCATTACCTCTTTTGGATTTAAAGAAAACATCGTTGATCGATGTATCTGAAGATCAGTGGGAGCAAGTTTAGAATCTTAATTCTGTACGTCGATGATATTTTGCTCGCTACTAATGATTTAGGCTTATTACATGAGACTAAGAATTTTCTATGAAAGAACTTTGAAAGGAAAGATATGGGTGAGACATCCTTTGTGATAGGTATTGAAATACACCGTGATAGATGACAAGGATCGTTAGGGTTGTCTCAGAAAGCATATTTAATAAAGTTCTTGAAAAATTTAAGATGGAAAAGTGCTCGTCAAGTGTCACGCCAATTCAGAAAGGGGACAAATTCAGCCTTATGCAATGTCCAAACGAATTAGAGCGCAAAGAAATGGAAAAGATTCCCTATGCTTCCATCGTTGGAAGCCTAATGTATGCTCAAGCATGTACTAGACCCGACATTAGTTTTGTTGTTGGGATGTTGGGCAGATATCAAAGTAATCCAGGAATGGATCGTTGGAAAGCTGCAAAGAAAGTCCTAAGGTATCTGCAAGGAACGAAAGATCATATGCTCACTTACAGAAGAGCGCTCATTATGGATGTGATCAGTTATTCAGATTCAGATTACACCGGATGTGTTGACACAAGAAAATCAACATTCGGCTATTTGTTCATATTAGCTAGAGGAGCAATTTCATGGAAAAGTGTGAAGCGGTCTGCCATTGCTGCATAGACTATGGAAGCTGAGTTTGTGGCATGCTTTGAGGCCAATGTTCAAGGATTATGGCTGCGGAACTTTATTTCGGGACTTGGAATAGTCGACGGTATAGCCAAGCCGCTGAAAATTTATTGTGATAATTCCGCAGTAGTATTCTTCTCTAAAAACGACAAGTATTCAAAGGGTGCTACGCATATGGAGCTTAAATACTTTGTCGTTAAAGAATAAATTCAGAAACGAAGAGTCTCAATCGAACATATTAGCACCAATCTTATAGTTGCAGATGCATTGATGAAAGGATTACCACCAAAGTTATCTAGTGAACATGTTGAAAGGATGGGCATTATAATGTACCCTTATTAATGGTTTGGTGGTCTTATGTTTCTTATTTATTTTATAATGTATTTGACACTCTTAGCTCAGTTATATTATGTTTCTGATAATTAATGCATCATGTTTTCAACTATCCAATGTATATACATAAAAGAATTAAAGTAACATGGTGAGTCTATAATTTAGATACTAATATTGGACCATTAATATATATGTCATTACGATCATATTGAGTGTAGAGATGATATTGTGATACATAGAAGGGACTATGTCGCTACAATGGCATACAACCGTCATGATCCTTGTTGGTTTAAAACTTTATAATGATTAAAAGAATGACCAATTTATGAAGAAATTTAGCTTAAATTATGCATATTACAGAAATGATGACTATTAAACTGTTATGCATATGTGTTACATGGGTCCATTGGGAGAATGTTAGTTACACCCACGTTTATAAGTGGGATAATGTAACTTATTATGGCCCACGTATTATGTCCCATATTTCGACTATTAATTAAGGTTTAATTCTTTTATTATTAATTGCTTAATTCCTATTGGTCAAAGAGATAACCTCTACATTGATGGAATGTACCTATAAATAGATAAAGTTCGTTCATACTTCATCCATCATAAAGTAAATAAAAGTGAATGTGTTTAAAGGAGATAAGCACAACTTTACATCTTCTGCTAACACGGTGAATCAAAGTAAGTATATTTGTGTTTTAATGATTATGTATACTATGAGAATTGCGTTGTTTGAAGATAATGGGAATTATCGTAAAGCATGTTAGAACCGTAATTCTGTTTACAATATTATCAAAGCCGAATGTCGCAGTCGCACCGTAGCAAGTGTAAAGGATAAAATGTTCGCCTCCGAGAAGTCTCTTACCGTTCACGTAGCATTCATTACATGAATAGGACCACGAGAGGCTGCAAGGAAAGCATATAAAGTCACAAAATTTGAGAGACACACCATATAAGTCAAGGATAGCTTTCAATCTCATCAAAGCTTGTCTCTACAATTATATAAAAATAATAAATAGTACTCATCAACTAGCAGTAGATGTGGACCGCACTCTATTTCTTGTGCTAGAATAATTTGTAAATAAAACATAGAGTAAATATATATTATATATTTTAGTGTAATTGGGAATAAAACGTACTAGGAGGTGTGGAGTGCACACTCGAATAACGCTTACTTCGAAACCCAAAATCAAGCGGGGGTCAAGGGGGTTGCGCCCCCTTGCGGGGTCCTAGAGGCAGCACCCCTAGCGGGGTCTAGGTGCAGCGCCCCTAGTGACGGTCCCGAAGGGGTACCACCCTCAGAGCATGCACCCGAAAGGATGTGCATGCACCCACCCTCTGCCGCATGCACCCAAAAGGGTGTGCAGAAACCCTAAATGATATGAAGTTCGAAAAGGTAATATCTGTTGGTTAACAAACATCAACCTTTAAGGTGTTGTGTCCACTGACGGATGGACATAACTGGTCGAATCTTGGGTTATAAATAAGTGGCGAGACATACGGTAAAATGATATAAACACTTCTGCGAAAATCTTTGGTCTGATCCCGGGACAAATTTGGTGAAACTCGTAAGGGTCCGAAATATTGTCTTTGAAAAGTGATTCCAAAACACGATTCTAGAGAATATCCGGCCATATAATAAGAAATTTTACCAACAGTATAAACCGTCCACAATGAGTTTATAGTATAGTTGTACTCAGCTTGGTATAATTCTGACCAAGCACGTACGCCCTACATTATGGGCCTGCGAGAATCTCTGGTTGTATATGTACGTATAATTAGAGTATCGTTGAAAAAACTAACTATGCATTGATTCATAAATCCACGAAACTATACACGTTATGGAACTGATGTAAACGGAACAAAATGTATAATGCAAAGATAATTTTAAATTCTGTGATGCATAAAGAATGCCCTAGATGAATCCCGTTTGATTTTATTAAAAAAATAAATTTCAAATAAAACAAAAAATTGTTTTTTTTTTCTTGCCATCTCATAAAGTGAGTCTTTAATAATCACAGCTCCAGTTAAGTTGTCACTGACTTCGATTTAATTATTACCGAAGAAAAACTGGCGTCTTGACTTTATATTACCAAAAAAGAAAAAGCTCGTGTGTCGACTGAAATATAATAAAAATAGAACGTACCAACAATAACTATAAATTGAAAGAAAGCATACAAGACCGTGGTTAATTATCCCCACGTGAGTTCGTTGGTAATAAATATTGTTTTTACGCATCACAAAACGCCTCACCGTGAGGGGAAAGCTTAAGTAATAACGAGAATCAATCAATTAATATGGATAGCTATATTATTGACAAAAATTATATATATATATATATATATATATGTATATTTCAGAAGTTACTCACTTGTTTTGTGATGAAGAATATTCGGGAAGACAGAGAGGATGAAGCCGAACAAGATCTAGAGGGCAAAGAGAAGGGTTTGGATAATGCAGTCGGTAGTTTTTTTTATCTATAAGCTCAACAATAAATATTGATATGGAAATATATAGAATATGAAGTCAAATTATTAGCTTATTTTACTTTTATTTCTCATATAATTATATTGCTTTATTCATTTTGAAAGTCAAATGGCCATGTCAATGAGCTATTCTGTTATTAAAAATCAACGCGTTCTCTTCTCTTAATGCAAGTATTGTTTTTACGTTAAGGGGATCATTCTCGAACAATATGATGTTTTGATCCTCAAGAAACAGATTCAATGCGTTCAGATAGTTTCAAGAAACCACGTCAAAAACTGCTAATTCCATTCAGATCATTCAATAGCAACATTCTCTTCTCTTTAATGCAAGTATTTTGTTACGTTCAAAGTATCATTGTCGAACATTACGTTTTAATCAACATGACAAAGATCCACTGCGTTAAGTGGATTTCAAGAAACCACGTCAAGATGTGGTAATTCCTGAATATTTTGTGATTTGAACCATGGTTCCCAACCTTTTTAGGTTCAATGAAGCTTCATGCGGCATCGTACCCCATATCTGAAGCGTATCTCTTCAGTCGCGGCAAGCGATAGAGGACTAATATGTATCCCTACGTGCACACCTGAAGAGGGGTCCTGATGCGTATCAAATCGTAAACCATGTTATGAAACATGAATACTTCGTTACGATTCCGAAAGGAGGGAGCACCTTTCCATAGCTATTATCGTTGATACATGGCAGGTTTAAGATGTCGCATATTTTAATCTCATTTGCCTGCTTGGATGCATACAATTGTTACTCTCAATGTCTATAACTCGAGCCTGAGAAGGTGGAAGCACGTAGACATGGGGTCACATTGAACTCAATTTACTGGAGAGGAGGGGTTGTCATCTAGGAAAGGGTATACTAGCGTGGAAGCACCAAGCTTATTTCATATGGCATGGACGGTTTGCAGACGAATAATGTTCATTGGTTCCCTGCACATGTTTTCCTTGAAACCATTTTAGGCAAGCTAGGTCTCGCAAACACAAAGGATAGCTACCTAAAGATGTATGAAGCCATAAATAATGATCTTGAAATCTCGTGGACCAGAACGTGCAAAACGTGCGTGACAAGAGCGTGCCAAACATGCGAGACCAAACGTGTGTAATCATTATACCTTGCGAAATGGTATAATACTGAAAGTGTTAAAACGTTACACCTTCCCTCGACTAGTGTTAAAACACCCGTAAACATCATTACAACCATAAATAACCGAAAGTTTAAACTCAAAAATTTGGTCACCATCCAACCAAAATTTTGTGGAATTTCTAATAGCGCGTTGTAGTTCCTTGTGAGGTGTCACATTGGTTTCTAACACTTGCAGGGGCTTGATATGTTGGGAAGTGTATGACAAGAATCTTCCGGAGTACGTGGTTATGAACCCGTGAATATGGAGCGTACTTTGGTTCCAATTCGAAGAGCGTGGATGTTTGAGTTTGATTACCAATACATATTTTTGTCGGTGGATTATTGGAAGGAGGGAAGTGCTTGGACATTCCACCAGATTAGCCCAGACGCATTAGAAAATTCATTCAAGCTTGATATATACAACTCTCGAACAAAAGTTTGGAGCTTTATAGACACATGCTTTGATTTTACTGTACGATTAAGTGGAATAATGGGGTATCCACCAAGGTAGATTGTAATTAATATTATGTTAAAAACATTGTGAGTAAAATTGGACATTCTACCATATTAGCCCAGATGAATTAGAAAATGTGTTCAAGCTCGATATATAAAACTCTCGAACAAAAATTTGGAGCTTTATAAACACATGCTTCGATTTTAACTGTACGATTAAGTGGAATAATAGAGTATTCACCAAGGTAGAATGTAATTAACGGTATGTTAAAAACATTGTGAGTAAAATTGAATGTTATATTTTGTTGTAGCTTAAACGTTTTATATTTTTCGTAATTTGTTTTAATATATTGTTTTGCTGTCAATATTTAACTATACCGATTGTCGGCTTTGTATACGAATAATGCTCATTGGTTCCTTGCACATGCCGTCCTTGGAACCATTTCAGGCAAGCTAGCTAACAAACATAAAGGATGACTACCTGGAGATGCATGAAGCCACGAACAATGATATTGAAATCCCGTGAGAGTTTAAAAGGGAGATTTCTAAAGTTATCCCTAATCCGAGGAATATTTCCTCGGACGATTGATGAGCCTCATCGGGTAAGAAGTCCGAGAGAGTAAATAACGAACTACGCAACGTGTTGGAGATGTGAAACATGGATATGTACATGATAATGATGTGATGAATTGAGAATGTAATGGAAAACTGCAAGGGGATATGGGGGAGTGGAAACGTAGATCAGTTAGCCCGAAGAGGCCCTCGATATGGACCATAACGTGCATGATCAGAACGTGTCAAACATGTGTAACCATTTCCTAGACTATAAATATTATAGCTCTTTGTGAGCATACGAGTATACAATAATGTGATTATTACTTTTAATTAACCAATTCCTCTAGCTTTCTTCAATTAAAGAACCCTCCTGACCCATGCAAGGGTGAAGAATACCCACACACATTATCTCACACGTTGTAGAAAATTAAGTCTAAATCTCTAAGCCGAAGGGGGGTCATCTCATTATCGTGTGGTAGATTGTTGTAATTCTGACATCTCTTTTCATTTATTAAATTAATTTGTAGTTCGGATTTCCCTATCAAATGAGTTCTTGTAGGAATCCACATATTTTTTAGGTAATATTTGTTACATCCGTTCATTTACATCTTTTGTAGAAGAATATGATATCTCCGAGTGAAAAAAAAAACGGCGTCTAAAAACATTAGTTAAAGATTTAATAAAATTTAGAAATGCTTATTCAGTATCGTGTGTAGTTATAAATGCACTGGACTAATACTAAGTAATAACTTGAGGAAATTGAATAGTTTCTAAAAGTATTAAACCAAGAAAAGACTTTCAACTATATAATGATCATTGCTAATTTCCTAGACCATTTTCCGTTGAGCTTTGATGTGCTAAGTAACTACAAAAACTTGTATGTGAGACACATTAATAAGTGTTTCTGAAACAATGCTCTTCCCAAGATTAAACTAGAACAAACAATAATGGCGAAGATTAGAGCCAAAGAACAACATGAGATTGGCTTATAAGAAATCAAAATTGTTCTCCTTCACTCAACGAGGTAGAAAGATGATGATAGAGTCCATCGTTTTTACATTGCTAATCACCGGGGCTTCTTCGTCAACAGCTAATGGGTTGTTCTCTGCAATGTTTGCATTAGGAGATCCACCGGCAGATCCGATAAACAACGACTTGAATTCCTAGGCAAAGGCCAACTGCCTTACGGCATCCGACTTCCAAGGAGGAACTTCTGGAAGCTTCTCCAACGGAAAAACTGTAGTTGACTATCTTGGTAACTTAAAAAAAGTATCCATTATTTTCTCTTATTTGATGTTTTTCATCGGTCATCTTACATAATTGAAGTAAAAAATACGCCTCGTAGGGGGTGCATTAAGATTATAAAAATTTAGCTTCTTTTTGAATCGCTTTGGATGCGATATCCTATAAACGTTTCTTTACGTGAATACTTTTCAAAGAATGTTTCGTCGGTTATCTCCTAGTTGCGTCGAATGTGTATCAGATATATCTCACGAAAAATATAAAGAACTGAAAGTAACGTGAGACAGGATTTTTATAGAGGTTATATCCCCAATCGGGGTTTAGTCCTCTCTACGAGGTTTGTTCCTCAAGAGTTAATCAATCACTATAATGTTACCTTAGTCGGTTACAAAACTGATTGATTATGCCCAATACACAAATTGAAACAAGTCGAACACTAGACACACTAGGTTACCGCACGTCGAGTTTCGCTCCAGGGAATCTCCAATTCCCGATCGGAAACAACTTGCTATTGAATGGCCCTCGGAACACAGTGCTTCCCTTCAAGTGCGCGTAAACGTCGACCTTGCCTCCTTTGTGTACCGTCCGAAGGCAGAATATATGGAGGGATATGGAATCACTCGGCCAGTGATGGAATTTGCAGGTGTAAACTCAGACTGCATAATGATATCACAAGTGTAGGCGCAGTCGGCAGAAGGTTATCACCTATGGCCGCTCAACAGCAGATGGTTTCTCAAGTGTAAGCTTAAACTCTAAAACTCGTTTCTTCTGCTTTTTCTCACTTCTTAGCTCGACATTCTAAGGTTGTGCTGGATATATAGACCCTTGAAACCAACACTTACATTGAAAGTCAATCACGAGATAATATCCCAAATAAGCACATAATCCATGTAATTATCGAGCAATTAATATGCCAATCAAATCATGCCATTCATATAATATCACATCGGTCACAAGCTCATAATAGTATGATTTTATTCCATTTAAAAGTACATATTCGAAATCAAGACATATACTTCTTTCTATTCGGGATGATAATTCCATAACAGCACTTTCTATATGTGATATCCAGCTAGCATCATATAAAATCAATCAATTATGATCTTTTCATGGTTCCTTACAGCAATGAGAAGTCTTAATCGATTTTTCCATATAAAACCAAGTATGATGCATGCAAAGATTATCAACATGATTTCTTACGGATATAACATATTCCGTATTTAGACATCATACCTTCCATATATAGCTCAGCATGATATCTCCCAAGATTTACCATAAATAGCACAATGTATCTGCAACCATATATACCCTAACATGTGAGACATCTATAACATGTGATCGCACAGTTTTACCAGTTAAACACATAATCACATGTAGATCAAATATTCGACATTCTTCAATGATGTAGCCTATAAAACATGCATAGTCGAATATTATCATATATTTAGACATTTTAATACATCCGAATCGAATTGCTCAAGTTATTGACCTAATTACATAGATCATCAAAACTCTTCAAAGCATATAGACCAAAAAGGTCAACAATAATGTTATGCAGGAGAAGTGTTGGAAATCTCCGACCTTCAAGCTTAGGCGAGCCTGTCTGCAACTGGACACGACATCCTCAACGGAGTGAACTATGCTTCAGCTGCAGGACAGGAGGACTACTTGAAGAAACCGGGCAACACCTTCGTATTTGCCTCTTCATCTTTGCATGCCAACAAACACACCATTGAAAAAGGTTTAGCATGTGGCATCAAGTTGACAACTTCAAGGGCACCTTAATTCAACTTAGGACACAGATGAAAGATGTCGAGATGAACAACTATTTGGCTAAGACACTAGCTATCTTATTACTCAGCAGCAATGATTATGTCAACAACTATCTTCTTACATCACTTTACAGGACGAGCTACGAGTACAGTCCTAAAGATTACGCCAATCTTTTAATAAAACGATACACCTCACAGATTCAAGTGAAGCCCCTTATTTTCTTTTCTTTTCCTGTTTCTCTTGACTGCTTATTAGTTTCATGACTCAAGAAAACCTTAATGTTCCCTAGGCGCTTCAAAGTTTAGGACTTAGAAATTTTTTTCTTGGAGGGATCGGACCACTAGGCTGCATACCAAATCAGCTAGGAATTAAACCTTCTTCTTCTTCCACGTGGAAAAAGCGCGTTTTGGACACCAACAATATGGTCAAGATGTTCAAAGATCGCCTTTTGTCTGTCGTAGACGAGCTAAACAGAAAGTATAATGAATCCGTTTTCATTACGGAAACACTTTTGGAGCATTCAGTGATATCCTCACCAATGTCGGGGCTTACGGTGAGAACCTAAAGCACCCCTTTTAGATGGTTTAATCAATAAACTTCGTGGGCATTGTTTATTACTGGAAGTGAATGTTATACTTATTTTTTTTCTTCTTTCGAAGGGTTTTCTGTGATAAGCAGAGGGTGTTGTGGCGTGGAAAGAGACAAAGGACAAGTATCTTGTTTACCATTGTCAGTGCCGTGTCCCAACAAGAATCAATGTGTTTTGGGATGCTTTTCATCCAACACGAGTCGTGAATCGAATTCTTTCTGAGAGGGCTTATTATGGATCTGCATCGTATTATTGTTATCCCGTCAATATACAACAGATGGGGCAGTTGTGAAGGGCATTTCTATTTCAAACTTTTTCAAAGTTGCCTTCAAAGGCTCAAACTCATTTCTTAACTTTGTCTGTAATAAATTATTACAACTATGTTTGGAATTTGGATTATATGCATCTTTGTTTTATGTTTGTTGCAGATGTATGTCCCCGTGAATGATTTGATTGCACACATTTGCATCATTCTTTCAACTTCATACCTTCATCTACAAGCATGGTTCTGATCATCATGTTGACTTTTCTATTGCCCAAGGGATAAGCATCAAAGCCCAAGTCTTTCTTCATTTACTTAGAAAAGTCTGTTCTAACGTGTGAAATGGTATTTGCTTTTAGTTTCTTCTTTTGAAGGGTTTTCTGTGATAAGCAGAGGGTGTTGTGGCGTGGGAAGAGACAAAGGACAAGTGAATTTGTTTATTGCATATGAAAAGTGATTATGCTCTAGATGGGAAATACTATGCATTATCCTTTTTCTGAGTTATATAGGGAAAGTCTATGAGATATATATGTAACATCAATTATTGGTGGGAACTTGTTTCTATTTAGGAAAGAAACCATGTAGAATGCATCTTGCTTAATCTTATACATGAAAATCAATTATTATCCTTTATTTTTTGAAATATTATTATAAGAAACATATTAATTGATTAGTTCTATTTTGGATAAGATGCTGACTAAGATTATATATGGACTATGCTGATTGGATGGGATCACCCTATATGGAAAATATATGCTTTACTGTAAGTTTGTGAACTTATAATGCCTTGTTCGAAATTTGTGAATATATATGGCATATAATCATGTTTTGAGCCTATAGATGTGGTTGATCAATATAAATTAGTATGATTACTTTGGCACCATTATATACTTTATAAATGCATGGATTGTTTACGTAATTGGAAATTTTTTTGTAATTAACCTTCCATGTAAAGTGTTGATTGTTATGCTTATATATAGAACAACACTTTGTATTTTCGTGCTAAGAGAAGTTGAGCAGAAGAAACAAATCTTTGAGAATTCTGCATTCACTTGCGAGTATTTTCTGTTGTTGAGCTTCCACTAGTGATAGCCCTCTGCCGACTGCGCTTACCTTTGTGATAATCTTATGCGGCATGAGCTTACACTAGCTATTTCATTACTGGTCAAGTGATCCATACAATACCTCCACACAATATATTTTGTCTTCGGACGTGATTGATGCACGAGGATGCAAGGTCGACGTTTGCGCACATGTGAAGAGAAGTACGTTGTTCCGAGGACCATTCGGTAGCGAGCTGTTTCCAATCGGGAATTGGAGATTACCTGGGACGTGGAGCGATACTCGGCATGTGGTAACCTAGCTGCGTGACTAGAGTTCGAATTGTTTCGATTTGTGTATTGGGCAAATCAATCAGTTTTGTAACCAACTACGGTAACATTATAGTGGTTGATTTAGCTATTGAGGATATAAACTATATATTAACTTTATCCGACTCAATAAATAAATTAAAAATACCTCTCATCATATCTCCAATTGATTTTAGGTAGGAAATCTCAATTTAACAGTTATTACATGAATTCGTTTCTTAGGTCGTCTTATATTGTAAACTAATCAGCACTTTCAAAGCTAGGCATCCTCACAAAGGAACTAGTAGTGAAGCTATGTCTTTGTAACAACTCTATGGGAAAGAGACGGATTATTATATTATAGTGACGTTTTTTTTGGGTAAATTCCCTTTCATTACCCTTTAAGGTTTCAACTTCCTGATCAATATCTCTCCAAGTATTTCTTCCTGTTAAGTGTCCATTTGCGAATGGTGAGTTTAATACCACCAAATATGGAAAAGACGAAATAACCTTTCTTTACAAATTCAGTTATACCAACTGTTCTCATTATTATACCAATATATTCAATTATAACTATTATACCAAGTCAAATTTAAGAGTATTATATCACTATTATACCAGATGTGTCTGTTATTACATCGATATATTCAATTATTATACCAATTGTTATCACTGTTATACCAAAATTAATGTTATTATAATATTCGAATAGTTGGTTTCGAATTTATTGGCAGCATAATCGATTTTATTAGTATAATAAGCGGTTTTACTGGTATAATAATCGTATTTTGTGTATAATATGCAAAAATTACTTCGTATAATAAAATTATTTTTGGGATAATAGTGATAACAATTAGTATAATAATTGACTATATTGGTATAATAATGAGAACAATTGATATAATAGTGATAACATTTGGTATACTCTTAAATTTGACTTGGTATAAAATTGGAGAGAGTTGGAATAATATCTATGTATGAAACAAGGTTGTTTTTGTCCTTTTAACAACGTTTTTGGGTATCAAACACACAGTTTTTTACAGAAGAAAAGGTATTGAAGAGGAAGTTGAAACCTTAAAGGGTATTGAATGAGAATTTACCTTTTTTTTTCTTCAAAAATGCCCTTTATGGATAATTCATTTTAAGAGAAAACAAAGGATGAAATGATAAATATTGTGTGGATGAACTAGTGTATGGATATGATAAATGAATCAATTAATTTATATTTTGACGACTCAACCAAATTATCATTAAATAAAATAGTGAAATTAGTGTAGTAAATTTCTATTCAGATTTGTGAAGAATATCACATGTGAGGGCAAATGTCCCACATTGATTACGACGAGAATATTTAACCAGTATATAAGTTTGATGGGTCACTTCTCCTATCACCAATTGGTTTTCGGAAGGAACCTCATCGAACTTATAAGGTCATCCCTCTTTACGTGCGGCGCATGTGCGCGAGCCTGATATCGAAAATTTTACATAGTATCAGAGCGGAAGATTCGGGCGGATCCATGAGGTTCGAAAAGATTGATGTTCCTCATCCGACTCAATTTGAAAAAAAAAATAATGTACGGCAGGTTCGAAAAGAATGATGTTCTTGTCCATTGAAAAAAAAAAAAGAAAATAGGCTCACATGTGAGGGAGAGCGTGAAAAATATCACATGTGAAGGCAAAATGTTCAACATTGATTACGATCAGAATATTTTATAGGTATATAAGTTTGATGGGTCACACTTCTTATCACTAATTGGTTTTATAAAGGAACCACATCAATCTTATACGATCACCCCTCCTTACGTGCGGCGCATGTGCACGGGCCCAATATCGAAAATTCTACAATATTCTATTTACATATAAGATGAACGTAATCGCTCGGAGATATCCAATAATTTTCAGAGGATTAATTTGTACGTTCATCATCTTCCGAACTTCCTCAGGAAGTTTCGATCATTTATGCTTGTTAATAAATTCCAATCATAGTAAATAATTAAAGAACGAACGTGTTTCTTCACGTTTCCAAGCGCGTCCCCTTTTTTCGGTTACCGTTTCCAACGCTTTAAAACCCAAGGAATTGTTTCGGAAAATTACAAACAGAAACCACTTACATTGCGAATAATTATTTGCAAGCATATCCTTTTGTTCTAGTTTTCTCGTAACAAGATCTAATAATGGGAAATTGCTTACAGACGTGAAAGGCGGCCAGAAGGCCGTGGGTGGTGGTTCGAAGATGGTGTTCGGTGGCGCTATGAACTCTTCTACCGGCGACCACAACGACGCCACATGCAACTTTTTTAGGGCTAACCGCCAACATGCACTTCACGCCAATAAAGGTAAAATAAAATAAAAAGCCAAGGACCGATTATAATATGAAACAACTACACATAAATCCTTAGGCATAAAAAAAATCACTTAACAACCTCCTTGAATAATACTTCATTTAAGGACCAAATAGAACATTGCATACAAATAAGGGTCAATTGGACAAAAATAACCCTTAAAACTTGCATTATTACGATTATACTTTAGATTTTAATTAAAAACAAAAAAACAAAATAAAAGAGTTCAATCGATCGATATATAAAACCAAACATCTCAAATCAAAAACTCAATTTCAATCGAACCCCAAATCAAAACACTCACACCAAATTGTTCACACAAAGAAACGCTCAGAAAGTCAACAGCCGATGTTGGGTCTTGAAATTTCTCACGCCCTTGTAAGTTTCACAATTTTTATTTTTTTCGTCAATTTTGTTTTTGTACTGCAATTTTTGTAGTACGTTTTAAGTGTTCGAGTAAAGTTTTTTAGGTCTTGGTTTTTTATTAGTATGTTTCGAGTAACGACTTGCGATTTTGGTACGCTATATGTATGTTTTTGGTCCTTATATGCATATTGTTAGTTATGCATTACAATGGTATGTCGTGATAGTATAAACTGCTACGATATAGATAGAACTATGGTACGATAAGCCTCTTTTTTGTATCGGACATCTGATTGTAATTACAGTAAATTTCTTGTCATTTTATGATCTCGTAGTCTACATGAATAGTTAAAGAATATGGTTGATGTATAAGATGTGTAAAGAGTACCATGTAAGCATGGTGTGATGTGTATTGCAGATAAGAAACCACCGTTTATGATTTTTACTACCCTTACTTTCGGCTTTAAAAGTGCATATTTAATGGATGCATATAACAACGGATATCATTTTTGACTCAGACGCACGCGCTCTTCTTGATTGCCAAAGGATGTCAAAGTTTCTTCGAAAATTGACAAAAGATCAAACAACTGCAAAATATGTTAAAAATACGAGCACAAGTCGTACGTGTAGATAAGCGAATGAGTTTGGTTGTGAGTTCCATTTTTTTGGCCATATGTTGCATATATGGCTCATTATTTTTGCCATATGTTGCATATATGTTGATTCGTTTGTGGATATGTTTACTATGAGCATATTTTTTTGTGTTGTTGTAATATTGGATGTATTCTGAAAATAAACAGTGTTACTTGTAAAATATTATATGTTATGCCTTATTTTGGGTTCTTTAACGATGTTAAACAAGGTACGGAAGCTTTGTGTACTAGGTACACTATACACCAACTAAATGGTACACTAAACAAATTGAAACAGTACGCTAATTAATAGCCCGTAAAACAAGTGATGAAAAATACAGAAAAAATCAGCATTATCAGTATCTGACATTAACGGTATACGGAACAAATTGTATTGCGCACAGAAACTTCTGACACGCCTAAGAAGTTCTAACGCGCTATCTTGATATAACAAACTACATTATTGTGGTACAATATATGTCCATTATGAGGTACAGTCACATGCCACTCTGAGGTACACTACACACGCTATATTGGTACAACTTATGAAGGTAAGAGTTTTTCGTAGTCGTTCGAATGAGTTTCAGTAAATCTATTTTATTATATGTATATACATTATATGTTTCACTTTGTATCAAATTTGATGGTTTAACCATCACATACATGCTTTTGTATTCCAAGCTCCTAATTTTATAATAAGATAATGATCATTTAAAGACATCTTACCATTGAAGCTTGAGTTTAAACTCCAAATCCATGATTTATAAAGTTAACCTATTCAATGTGATACGAATTGAAACTTATAACATGTGTATGTATACTAAAGTGTTTTTGCACCGGAACTAACGTAAAACGCTACGAAAAACAATAATTCTAATAAGTTCTACCAAACGGTAGCGTTTATTTTGTACCAATGAGCAGTTTGTAAGTGTGCCTTATTGTGGACTTATATTGTACTACATGTACGTATTTTGTCATACCAAGATAAGTAAGGATATTGTACCATGTTTTATCGGTCAATAAAATATGAAAAATCACAACGTCCACTATTAAATGTGGAGCCTTGAAACAGTAAATAAATAGAATATTAATAAAAACATCTATAATAAGTTGAAAATTTAAAGCTAACAAACATTTAAACTATGTTGCAGTAAGTTATTCTAATAATTGTCATCCTGTTTTAGTGAAACTTGAGGTTTCGTAATATAAGATCATGAGTGTAGGGGTTGGTCCATCAAATATGATAAAAAGTGAAATATATAATTGATACATGTAAGGAAATATGGTTTTTGCTTACCCTGATTTGTCGTACCAAAAATGAGTGTATAGTGTACCTCTCTGAGCCGTTGACTGTACCTTACAGTGAACGTTTATAGTACCTCACAACACTATGTCGATGTACCAAATTGTACCATAGACGTACGTTTATGATTTGGACACATTCCATGTCAGAATATTAGTTCTGAACGTGTCAGAATTGTATGGCTTTTTGTGCGCGTCAGAGTATTGTTTTTTGTGTTAGAATTTGCATGCCGTTAGAATCATGTTTTTGTGTGTGCAGCTTTTCGGTTTTATTATTTTCCAACACTCATTTGTACAACTTATAATATAGATTTTCATTTTATTGCCTTCATCGTACCATGTCACAAACATTTGTTGTATCATGTGTACACGGTTACCGTACCTTTTTAAATATCATGCTCCTTTACACGTACACAATGTGGCAGAAAATGCCGCTTCACCGACATTTTCTGTTCATCGACATCCCAATTAATCCTAATATAATCCGAAAGAGAAATATATTTTAAGGACAACTATCGGGAATCGAACGAAAACAAAGTTTGTTCTTTAGCAGCTAACCCGTGAATGCTCTTTAGCTCTAATGTCAGAAACTGCTACATACCATATAAATTTACATCATAATAAGCAAATTAGTATCATAACAACAATATATTGGTACACAATATACATGAAATTGATACTACATGCTACCATATAACCAGCAAGCAAAATGATACTAAGAATAAATCCCCAAACCAGCAAGCAAAATATACTAAGAACAAAAATCCCAAACCAACAAGCACAGAATTTCATGAAACCAAATGATATTCTATGATACATCAAAGAACATAATTTCCAAGTAAATCGCTCGAAGCAAAGGCATTTACATACTAAAAAAACGCAACATAACATGAAATCCAATCACAATAGTGGAACATGAAGAACGCATTATTTACATACCCGCGACAGAACATAAAAACGCAGTATTTACATACTCGAGGCTAAACTTGATGAAATCCACTTAGGGAAAATGAAAGAAGCAAATAAATTGCATAGTAGCACGATGAGCAGAACCAATAATTTTAACAAAATCCACGAGTACTACATAACATCGAGCAAACCGCGAATGTATTGGAACAATTTCGATTTTAATATCCAACAACCCACGATAAACTGAAAAGACCCACGACGTGTTGACCTTATATATATATATATATTATATATATATTATATATATATAACGCATTGGACCTTGAAAGCCCACAATTTCTTCTCCATTTTCATTTTCCTTCTTGCTTTTCCATTTTCGGTGTTTTCATCTTCCATGAGCTCCTCACATCGAACAGAGAAACTCGTGTACGTTGTTCGGATCGACTACAAACGCACTTTGCTCCTCCTCCTCCTCCTCTTCTTCTTCTTCTATTTCATTTTTTTTTTCTGTTTTATCTTGTTCTGCATGTCATTTCATTGAGAAAGAAAAAAAATGAAAATTAAAACTATAAAGGGAGGGTAAAAATTGACTTTTCAGAGTACTTGGTCCTTAAGTGTATGAAATGTTTGGAATTAGTCCTATGTAATTCTACCTTATTTTAATTGAAGTCAATCTCAATATATTGCATCAAGGGCTCATGACCCACCTATTCGGTGCGTGACATTTTATTTCGGAGGTCACTTGTTCGATTCACTTAAATACCTTGAATTTCATAGTTGGGTTGGAAATGAAGTGCTTCGAGGGCATAAGATATTGCCAAAAGTGCCAGAATATGTGGCGCGAGCCTCAAGTGAGGAACTCTAGGACAGAAAGAAAACTCAATGTGCTATAATAAACAATATGTTATAAACATATTATTATGATTAATTTTATATATTATTCTTTATTTAGAATATCATGATATTATTATAAAAAATATCATCTTATAACAATAGAGAGAAATATTTAGAGAGAAGAAGTATGAAAATGTATTTCAATACTTTTGTGTGTCTTTACAATACAACTCAAGGCACCTATTTATAGGCAAAATTCTCAAATTACAACGACAAAATAAAATATAACATCACCCATAAATATAATCACATCTTATTTATATTCTCATCTTAACCACTATATTCCGTAGATCGTCCCGCATCCTGCCTTTCTTCGCTTCCGCACACACACAATGGTTGTTTGGACAGTATCCGTCGACGTGCATCTAGATCGCTCCAATTCGAACACGCACAATTATAAATAATCTACATCCACATATTTATTTCATCCTTATCTCAACCACTAATATACATCCACATATTTTAATATTTCACAATACTCCACCTTGGATATAAATTACCTTACTAGGAAAAACCCAGTAGGATAAAAACCTAAAAAGAAAAAGAGTACACTCTTCCTTTGATATGCTTCCACTTGTTGCCTCATTAAAAACCTTACTGGGAAAAACACATGAAAAAAATCACATTGAATGGAAAGAGAGTGCAACGCGTAATCCCCCCTGTGATGACATTATTATAAATCGAGTTTTCGAACTCCATTTGAATATACCAATTTCCTAAATATTATACGGGGAAGTGCTTTCTTAAATAAATCTGCAAAATTTTTACTTGATCACACTTGTTGTACATCAATATCACCATTTTTCTCCAATCATGTGTAAAGAATATTTTTTGTGAAATATTCTTTGTTCTATCACCTTCAATATATCCTTATTTTATTCGGCAATACATGTTGCACTATCTTCAGCTAACACAATTGGAAATAATTTCTTTTGATAACTCACAAGTTTGTTGTATATGCACAATTATTGATCACAATCAACACATTTTCGACTAGTTTTATGAATAGCTAAAATTTCCGAAAAAAATAAGCATGATTAGACGAAGTAGCCGTTAAACTTTGTTTAACTGACCGCCATGAAATAGTGGTTCCACCATATGGAAACAAATAACCCGTTTGCGATCGAGCATTATGTTGGTCAAATAAAAATCCAGCATCTGCATACCCAATTAAGTTTGCTTTTGATTCATTTGAATAGAACAATCTCATATCAGTTGTTCCTTGAAGGCGTCCAAATAGTAGTTTAACTCCATTTCAATGTCTACGAGTCGGCGACGTACTATATCTTGCCAATAAATTTACAAATAACGTTATATCAGGTCATGTATGACTCGTACGATACATTATTGCTCCTATAACACAAAGATATGGTACTGCAGGACCAAATACTTCTTCATCATTTTCACTGGGTCTAATCGTATCTTTATTCACATCTAAAGATCGAACTAACATTGGAGTATCCAATGTGTGAGCTTCATCCATGTAAAATCTTTTCATACCTTTTCCGCATAAGTTTCTCGATGTACAAATATTCCACTCTTCAAATACACAATCTACAGTCAGCGACAAAATTTGATTTTTCCGAAATCTTTCATTTCGAACTCCTTTCAAATAAGCAACAACTTTTGATAACTTTTCTGGAGTTCCTGTTATGTTTATATCATTAATGTATACTGCAATGATGGAAAATTCATTTTTAGAGCTTCCATAAATATGCAGGGGCATGATTGATCATTTTTATACACCTCTTTCAATAAATATTCACTAAGGTAAATACGTTCATATTGTTTCAACGAGTAAAGCGATTTGTTCAATTTAATTGAGTACTCATTTTGGGGCCCTGAACTTTCAGCCAACTGAAATCCCTCTGGAAATTTAGTGTTCCATATAATAAGTAGTGACTACATCCACTAGATGCATATCAAGTCCTTCACGTACTACCAGACTAATTAGATAACGAAAAGTAGTTACATCCACCATAGGAGAATACGTCTCATCATAATCAATATCAGGTCGTTGTGAAAAACCTGTGCAACAAGTCGTTCTTTGTATCTTACAATTTCACAGTTTTCATGTCTCTTTCTAGTGAAAACTCATTTTTATCCAACCTGCTTTACATTTTCTGGTATACGGACTACATCTCCGAAAACTTTTCGTTTTTGAGTGAGTTCAATCCTTCCTCGATTGTATTATCATTTTGGCCAATCTTTTCTTTGTCTGCATTCTTTTACAGACCTTGGTTTATGATCTCCATTCTCATTTTCCTCATTCATATGATGTAGCGCTACGTTAAATGAGAATTTATCGTCAAATGTTGACTTTGTCTTGATTCCATCTAATTCTATTTTGGGCATAGTTTATCGAGATCTCTTCATTTTCATTTTTTTCACAATTTTCAGGTACCGGATTTTTAATCGCATGATCATTTATGCCAATCGACTCTTTTAGAGTCGATAAATCCTCGGTTGGACCATTTTTATTATTAATATTTGCTCCATTTCTTTTTCGAGGATTTTTATTTGTGGAACCCGAGGGCATGGCATGTTTTAGCTGTGGCTTAAGCTCAATACTATGTTCTGCATGAACAACGATTTTTGCAGTAACATTAACAGCTGGTAAATTGTGTATATATATAACGAGAAATATAAAATTAAAAATATAGATAACACATAAATTAACTATTTGTTGAATGATAAATTCTTCTAATTTGATCTCAACATTTCTGAGCGGGTACTTCCTTAATACCAGATCCAGCGACGCAATCTGGACCGAGATTGTATTCAACTTTTTTTGCTCTATAATTATAATAATCAACGTGGTGCGAATGCAACGATAATAATCTTTGCTCAATATATCTTTTCATTCATTTATTTGCTTTTTTCGCTTCGGGAAAATTTTATGAATTATCACAATAAATATAAAATTTGTGACTAGCTTTATGTTTTAAAATACATTCACTTCTGGGAATGTCGTACCATCATTCGGTCGGATTTTACCCGTTTAATATCAAAATTTAAAATACACCATAATATTTTCTTACGGCGAATCATATATAGTATTGAAAATTCTTAAGCACATATATCAAAAATAAATTTTATCTCCAGTAAGTTGACATCATGGACATAAAATTCTTATGATCATAAGAATATTAAAAGAAAGTTATTCATACTTAATCCATTTTTAAAGCGCTTATTAAAATATTCACATCCACATAAATGTCGTCGTAAATATAATGAGCGTTAAAAAATCAAACTTCAAGTTTAACGACATATCATATATTTGTTCTTATATTATTGTAAAGGAAAAATCGTAATTATCGCTAGCTCTTAAAAATCTCTGTAACATATATTCTACATCGGGTAATTATCACCGTAAAAGTCTGAGAAATATTAGGTTTATCTTTGTATGAAACAACATGATTTCATATTGTACATATTAAATTAAGATATAACTTCAATGTTGTAAACAAATAATATTTAAATATCCTTTTTATTATCATAAATCTCGTGAAAATAAAAATTCACACGCCACCTAGGGACATCAAAATTGGGATCTCTCATCACTTTTAATGAAGATACTCCGCGATACCACTAAGATAGAGGCGTTTTGTTGTCTATTTTTTTAATTACCCATAAAAGAGTACAATTAATATAAATAAAATTGCCGTACGCAACATAAAATTATCATATCTCGTTTATACGCGTATAAGATTTATACGCTCGTGTTGATAACGTGTTATAAAAATGTTATTATGATTAATTTGATATATTATTCTTTATTTAAAATATCATGATATTATTATGACAATAATTATTATCTTATAACAATAGAGAGAAATATGTTGATAGAAGAAGTATGATATTGTATATCAATACTTTGAGGGGTTTTTATATTTTTGATACTTAATGTTTGGCTATGAGCATTTTTTGTCCCCCATTTCTCGAGTTACAGTTTCAGTCCCCCAATGTTACCGATTTTAGGCGTTTTTGGTCTCTCATTTAACTTAATCGTATGTTTGGAGGGAATTTAACACGTTACACGCACCTGATTCATTCACTCTTTCCAACTTAACACATTCCATTTTCATATTACAACCCAAAAAATGTGCTCACGTCGACTTAAACGCTCAGAACATCCCATTGTTATAATTGAATCGTTAGTTCGAATTTCTGCCATAACTCTCTCCCAAGTCTTTCATTCCTTGTTGTAGAAGACGATTTATGAGCATTTTAGTCAACTAAAATGAAATCAAGTGCATGTAACATGTTAAATTCCGTATAAACTAACAATTAAGATAACCGGGGACAAAAAACGCCCAAAATTAGTAACATTAGGGACTGAAACTGTAACTCGGGAAAATGGAGGACCGAAACGCCCATACACCATACAATGGGGACCAAAATGTAAAGCTCTCATACTTTGATGTGTCTTTACAATACAACTGAAAGCACCTATTTATAGGCAAAAGTTTCAAATTACAACCACAAAATGAAATATAACACCAACCATAAAAATAATCAAATCTAATTTTGTATTCTCATCTTAACCACTTTATTCCTTTCGATTGCATTATAAATAATTTACATTTACATATTTATTTCATCATGATCTCAACCACTAATATAGATTCACATATTTTAATATTTCACAATTGGGATAAAACTACTTTTGGTCCCCGATGTTTACCCCATCGGCATTTTTGGTTCCCGATGTTTCGACTTGCCACATTGAGTCCCTAAGTTGTCCAATTCGAACCACTTTTGGTCCCTCGGTAGGATTGAACATCAATTTGGACGGAATTCGTCAAGAGAATCGCACGTAGGGGTGGTTTATTTGAGGTGATCCAACATTACAGTGATACTCACATCATGGTGATGTGAATCAAGGTGATATAACATCACTATGTTTGTTTTGGTGTGATATTTCATTTTACATATCAAGTGTGAATATTGTGTTTGTTTATCGAGGTGATGTGTGGGGTGATGTTGTATAAGTGTCATATTTAATCATATGTATATTATGTACGTAAAGTGAGTTAATATGTTCATTTTGATGTGATATTTTATGTGATAATGATTAATGTTTCAATATTAAGTATTATTTTTTTCTAAGCATTATTTATAAGTATTTTATATAATTCTTCAATATAATTTTTTTATTTTTTTAAGCTTAAACTATATATTTTTAAATAAAATATTAATTACAAGTTAATGATTAATTTTATTATATGTAATTTTCAATATAATTTTTTTTTTATTTTTTTTAACATAAATATATTTCGTAATATTTAAATATATTAGTTGTGTATTTAAATATGGAGGATCACCCTGCTTTTTGGGGGTGATCCAGAAGCTGGAATATCACCCCGCGATCACCTAGGTGATCCTCCATCACAGTGATGCCTCATCACCCCCACTAAACAAACGCGGTGATGAGAAGGTGATGGCGGGATCACCGTGATGTTTTGGAGGATCACCCCAAAACAAACACCCAAGTAATGTATTATAATCCTCCAAATACATTTATACGGCTTTTTTCACAAAATAAATTGAAAAAAAAAATTAATTTTCAAAATAGGGCGTTTTCGGCACTTATTACTAAAATAGAGTCATTTGCGGGTATTAACCGCGACGTCGCACCCATTAAACGCGACGAGCCAATTTGGCCCGTTTAAGCGTTTAAACGGGCCAATAACGTATTTGGGCCCGTCGTCGCGTTTAATAAACGCGACGACGCGTCCATTGGGCGCGATGATGTGACAACTCGATCACGCGTTCTCTGTAATTTTCTTTTTCTTTTTGCAGAACTGATGTGGACGTAACGTTCACGAGTTTTGCAGAAGAATCGTCTGTCCAATAGATGCGACGTCGCTATTAAATGCGACGATTTTCCTATATAAAGTACTATAATTCCATATACATTGATATGTAAAAAAAAAACTTGAAGTATTTAAATTTCTTCTCAAATTATGACATCCCGTAAAATTCAAGTCTATCTACTACGGTGGCGAAATCATTACTGAATCAAACTCCATTCGTTACAGCATGCCACCCATTTCTCTTAGACGAATTCATCGCGACACTAGCTTTGCTCAATTTTTGGGCATGCTATATGAGGTTATTCGTCTCCACAACAATTTTTCCTCCTTAACCGTTCATGTTAAGAATGAATACTATCAGCATTCTCGACTCTATCAGAGGCTCTTTCAAATTTCAAACGACACGGAACTATCGTACTTCTTGGATGATGATGCGGAACTTAATTTAATTGAAGTGTTTGTCGAGGCCAGCGAGAACGTTCATCCCGACCGTAATGAAGACACACCCGACGTGTTCACCAACATCACATCCAGCCACTCGTTCCCTGATATCACGACAGTTACTCAAGGAATGAGTGACTTTTCACTCCACCCTCCTCATATAGACATTCCTTCGAGCAGTCGTGATGTTCCTAATATGTCGAATGTGTCACTACCTGAGCCTGTGCCCGAAGACTTGCAAAATAGTGACGCTAGCGACTCTGAAGCTGATGACGTTGGTGGTGCACTGGATGATTTTCCGGATCCCGCAGATGATAACGACGATAGCGACGATAATGGAAACAATGATGGTCCCGAGAATGACATTCCATTCCCGGCAGAAGATGCTCGTGCGCCTTACCAACCCGTGCTTTTTTATTCAACATATCAAATGGCGCCTCCAGAAGCCAACGAGGGCGGCGGTGATTTTTACAGTAGGGACAATCCCAGGTTCAGAGTCGGTATGACATTTAGTACCAAAGCTCACTTACAAGAAGCTGTTGGCGATTATTCTTACAGGGTGGCTAGACGTGAGTTGCACATCTCAAAAAGTAACAAAACCGTATGGGGCGTGAAATGCAACCATAGCAATGACTGTCACTGGAGGTTACGAGCATGCTTCAAACCGAAAAAATGTTATTGGAAGATTACGATATATGGGGGCCACACGCATGCTACATGAACGAGTTGACGAGAACACACCGCAACATTTCGCGAAACACAATTGCGAGAATGTTGATTGGAATAGTGAAGACAGACCCTCAATTTCTACCAAAGAACGTAAAGCAGTTGGTGAAAGACAATACCGGGTACGACATCTCATACATTCAAGCATGGCATGACCTCAAAAGGGCGAAAGAAAATGTTTACGGCACCTGGGAAACTTCAGTCCAACAACTTCCTATCTTCATGAAAGCTTTGAAACGTTACAACCCCGACACGGCGTCAAGTGGTTGAATCTTCCAACTGAAGCCCCCGGTGTGAAGAAATTGGGGTATGTTTTCTTGGCTTTCAAACCTTGTATTGATGGGTTTAGGCATTGTCGTATAGTTGTTTGCGTTGACGGTACACACTTATACTCCAAAGACAAGCATAAAATGTTAATTGCATCTGGACTGCAAATCAAAATATTCTCCCCCTTGCTTTTGCCATTGTTTCAACGGAAAGCAGACATTCTTGGCATTGGTTCCTAAACTTACTTAACATCCACGTGTTGGATGAACAAGGTGTATGCCTCATTTCTGATCGTCATCGAGGTACTTTTATTTTCCTACATACATTCTTGTATTAATTTGACACCCTTTTAATCGATTGATCGTAATTTGTTATAGGAATATCGGCTGTGGTAAGCGAATTAGCAGCGTTTAGGCCGCCGAATGGTATACACCGGTTTTGTCTACGCCATATCGTATCAAACTTCAACACTGAATTCAAGAACAATGACCTAAAACAGTTATGCCATAGAGCTGGAATGGCCCACACGTTGGAGAAGTTCAATCCCATTATGGAACACATTAAAGTTCTCAATGAACCGACATGGAAGTGGTTAGATAAGATTGACAAAGAGCAGTGGACGTTTGCTTACGATGGTGGATTCCGATGTGGGGTGATGACCACTAATATCTCCGAGGCCCATAACGGAGTTTTCAAAGGGGCGAGGTGTTTGCCTCCGAAAGCAATAGTGGACTTTAGCTTTCATCGATGCGTTGAATACTTTCGCAATCGATTTACGGAGTGCTCTGCAGCGATGGCTAACACCGAAAGCGATTGGTCTCCGTATGCGTGGAATAAGTTCAACGACTGGACAAGTTGTTCTTGGAGTCACGTCGTCTTTAATTTTGACCCACGTTTGCAAACAGCTGAAGTTTATACTTCGGCCGTGAATCAAAGGAAGCACGTGGTAAACATCTTAGGAAAGACGTGCACGTGCGGAAAATGGGACACGTATTTCATCCCATGTTCTCATGCCCAAGCAGCCTGCCGTATGTGGGGAGTTCATAAATGCATCATATTGCTCCTTTCTATAACAAACAAGCGTACCGTAAAACATACGAGGGGTTTTTTCATCCTCTACATGACAAATGTTATTGGGAGCCTGCTGAATTCTCTCTTATACATAACGCGCTCTGCGTACCCGAAGAGGTCCGGGGAGAATCCGTACAACTCGTATACAGAACGAAATGGATCGTGGTGGTTCAAGGCGGAGACAAGGTCGAAGAGGCGGAGGCAGTGGTCAACGTTGATTTATTCTAATTTTTTTAAGTACTTTTAGTATTCATATGTTGTACTAAATCTTTAAGTAAATTATTACAATTTTTCAGTTACGTCCGAATTTACCTCATATTAGTTGCAAACACGCATGACAAAGGTTACTGAAGTTACAAACAATCACTTTGGAAAATTTTTTCTCCAACCCTTCGGGTGTGGGTCAACGAAGTCATCGTCACTATTATCTTCTTCAACTCTGGAACTCGACATTGCATGATGTTTGCCTTTGTTGTGCGTCTTTCTATACATACCATTTTGCTTTCCTTTCGGAGGTGGGTTGACGAAGTCATCATCGCCTTGGTTTTTGCCAGCGTTGCCGATCTTATTCGACATATTGTATCGGTTTCCTTTCGGTGGCGGGTCGACGAAGTCGTCGTCACCCGTATCGTCTTTGACTCTCGAACTCGAGCTGACATGATTCACCGACTGTCTTTTGGATGATTCTTCTGTCTGAGATGAACTATTGGACATTCGTTGTTAGGAATTGCAAGCACGTCAATATCTGGAACAATGTATGGGTTGATATATCTAGCGAAAATTCTATACAGATAATATTCATGTGGCTCGGGCTCATAGAAGTAAATTTTTGAAAGATGATCCTCCTGCAAGAATATGACAAATTGCATAATTAAAAAATTTTATTGCATCCAAATAAATCGTTGAGTAAAATAACAACCTGAAACCACTTAAGTCATTGCTCGGTATCTGCATGAATCCATCCTCTGTTATATTCTCCCCAATCTCCCATTTCGGCGCGTAATATTGTCCATAAAAGGTAGCGACGCTTCAAATGACCAAGTTTCTCCGTTAGAAAAGGTACGGTAAAATGAATTCTGTAACGTTGATTGTATAGTTGAGCAAGGAATTGAAGACATTCGGACAAATTCTCATTCGTGATATCACCCATAGATGCTTTTGCCGAAAATGTTCCAACGAACCATCTTTCAATATCGTACGTCCACAGTTCGTCGTAAAAGTAATCACCAAGGACCTTTAAATTCCGGAATATCGGATGACCCTCATTCATCTTTTTTCCATTGAAGCGGTTTAGACGCGGGTCTCTACCAAATGGGTGCATCGTATCTCAAATGTTGTATGTTATTTTCTTAATTTGTGGGATTTTTATAGATGTTCTGGATCGTATTTCTTGCAATATTGTTGTACAAATAGCTTTGATTAAAGCTGCACGCGCATGATAAAAGTTGCTGAAAGCTTTGATTAAAGCTGCACGCGGATAATAAAAGTTGCTGAAGTTGCAGGTAGCGTTGATTAAAGCTGCACGCGGATGATAAAAGTTGTTGAAGTTGCAGGTAGCGTTGATTAAAAAATAGACAGGTAGCCCGCGGGCTAGCCCGCCCCGCCCCGCCACTCCCCGACGGGCTAAAAAAATTCATTTGGCGGGCTTGGGCGGGGCGGCCCGCGGGCTTCGAGCCTTTTTTACGGCTCTCATAATTATAACATCCAATTTTATAAATATCCACCATAAAGATACGCATAATAAGATAATAACATCGCTAAAAAAAACGTAAGTCATAATAACATATAACAAAAAAAACATCGTCTGAATAAATACAATAAAAGATATGGCATATAATGCCCTCCGGTACCGCATCTACGAGGACGCTGCTCTCTACGCAGATGACGACGGTCAACTGGGGCCTCACGCTCGGATGGACGACGATGTTGCTGACGTGGAACTGGAGTCTGATGGGAAGATGAACGGTAAGGGTGGCGTGTCGTCGTCGTCGTCTTCCTCGTCCTCGTAAGTGTACTGCATCGGCGTAGTGTACCCCGATGGCATCGACATCCCATATCCACCATCGCCGTACAAATCCGCCGGAATACGCGATGACGACGGCCCAGCATCTTGAGTGACATGATGCGAGGATGATGCCCCACGATCTTGCGTAGGAGGAATGTCGGTAAACTGTGTATCACGTTGCTAACGCCTATCGATGATTAGATGCTGCATACGATGTACAACGTCTAATCCTCCGTCCACTTCACGACGACGTAGTCTTGACTCTACGTCATCGAGATGTTGTGCCTGTTATTTAGCATATTCAAATATTATTTTGCCGCGAATAAATCGAAATTAAATATAATAAATAAAATTAATATATAAACTAACCATCACGTCGATAAATGCTCCACCTCCCATCTGAAAGCCTCGCGACATGTGAATAGACGACGAAGATATATATCGACGGGTCACGGACCGGTACCAGTCGTAATAGTCACTAGTGCACTGCGGTCCGGAATCTATCTCCAGTCCATTGACAATCCTCGAGTGCCTTTGACTCCAATACGCCTCGTGTAGTTCGTGCTGTGATCTCCAATCTTTTCCGGGGACATTCCGAGTGCTAAAGCGATGAAGATCTACAGTAAGATACGTCGGTGGTTGTGGCACCGACTGAATCAATCCGAACTGTCGCATCACGCGATCTGGATAGTGTCACTCGACGATGTTGTAACATATCAGCGGGAACGACGACCGAGCAGTCACTAGTGCACTGCGGTCCGGTACCAGTCGTAATAGTCACTAGTGCACTGCGGTCCGGAACCTATCTCCAGTCCATTGACAATCCTCGAGTGCCTTTGACTCCAATACGCCTCGTGTAGTTCGTGCTGCGATCTCCAATCATATCCGGGGACATTCCGAGTGCTAAAGCGATGAAGATCTACAGTAAGATACGTCGGTGGTTGTGGCACCGAGTGAATCAATCCGAATTGTCGCATCACGCGATCTGGATAGTGCCACTCGACGATGTTGTAACATTTCAGCGGGCACGACGACCGAGCGGACTGAGGACGGCATTCCGGGTGTAGCGCCGAAATCTCCGGTGCGTGATAGTTGTACGAGGTCCAAACAAATTGCTCCATCGACATACTATCGATGGACTCCCGTATCGCACGCAAATTTGAATTTGGGGAGGTCGTATGGTCAAACAATGCATTCCATCTAAATGAATAAAATTTAATTATTATAAAAACTTTTAATTGAAAGTTCGAATAATTAGGAGAGCAACTACCTCGCCGCATGCGGTGGAATGGGTAACTGAATGCCATCGACTACACTAGGCTGCATTACCACTCGAGGGTGGACGATAATGGGTTGGACTTGTAATATATGCATCCATGCCCAAACCTATATTTTAATTATTTAAATACATAAGTATCATTTACGCTTTACAAGTTGTTGAATTAAACTATCTTTCGTACCTACAGCAACCGCAAAGCTCCACCTATGTTCATCTTTCTCGACTGACATGATGTGCAGAGCTCTCTGTAGAGGAATGCTCACACGGCGCTGCTCCAGCTGTAATGATGAACTTCGTCGATGTCCTCGAGCAGCGTAAGGTAGGTCATCGACGTGTGACTTCCACTGGAGTCGGGAAACATCACCGACCCGAACAGCAGCAATGCGTAGGCACGCACATGTTGATCGACGATTAGCTCGTCGGTCATGTAGTTGACTGGATTTTCTTCTAACCAGGCCGCAAACTTCCGTAGAGACAACTTGGTCCCGTGGTACGCTCCTTCGGACGTCTGTACCCAGTCAGCTCCTCGCAGTAATCGAGCCACTGCTCCTGCGTCTTACGAGGGATCACACCGCTTACGGAAATACCGTCCACGGGGAGTGCCTACATCAACCCTATGTCCTCTAAAGTGACAGTCGCCTCCCCCACCGGTAGGTTAAACGTGTGTGTCTCCTTTCTCCACCGTTCTACGAGTGCGATAATCAAGTGTGGATCTATTTTCTGAGATCCACAATTATAGACGCCATACAGCGACATAGTATCTAACCTCTCCAAAACACGACCGTGTAAATGCACCGGTCGTGAAATCTTACCCCACAGTACATTTTCTAAACCCCTCACCGTCAACGGGGTGTCAATAGCACCATCCGTGTCCGATAGCACATCGTTACAACGATGACTATCCTGAAAAATCAACAGCGAACGATTGATCGGACCGTAGAAATCGTTCGTGTCCATCCTAAATCGAACAAAACAATGTTATAACCAATCAAACAATATAGATCCGACTAATGACTATATGAATTCGTCTAATGTTATAACCAAACAACGAATAACAAACGAACAACTCAATTTAACTATAATCAAACAAAATACCTAATAAAACGTACGGAGGAGCGGAGGCGGTGGAGGTGTGGCAGCGGCGACGGAGACGGCGCGGTGGCGGAGGCGGCGACGGTGGACACGGCAGCGGGCGGGCAAGCTGCGCGGGGTGACCTCAGCGGGATGAGCGGCGGCGGAGGCGGTGGCGAAGAGAAACCGAGAGAGAGAGAGGGGGGGGGGCGGGCAGGCGGGCGAGCTGCGCGGGGTGACCTCGGCGGGATGAGCGGCGGTGGAGGCGGGGGGGAATAGAAACCGAGAGAGAGAGAGAGAGGGGGGGCGGGCGGACAGACGGGCGAGCTGCGCGGGATGAACATGGCGGGGTGAGCGGCGGACGGAGGCGGCGGAAGTTAGGGTTAGGGTTAGGTTTTAGAGAGAGAGAGAGAGAGAAAGTGAGGGAGAGAATGAGGGAGAGAGAAATAGATGTGAGATCTATATTTCCCCGACGTCGCGTCCATTAGGCGCGACGTTGCGCCTATTACCCGCGCGAACAGGTATTGGGCCAAAAAAATTGGCCCACTACACCGGCCCCGTACAATGGCCCACCACGAGGCGAAAATTGGCTCGTCCCGTTTAATGGGTGCGACGTCACGGCCATTAGGCGCGACGTCGCGGTTAATACCCGCAAATGACTCTATTTTAGTAATAGGTGCAAAAAACGCCCTATGTTAAAAATTAATTTTTTTTTTTGATTTATTTTGTTAAAAAGGCCCTTTTATATGTCCATTCATCTTAAAATTTCATAAATTTGTCTCCTTCATCACACAATCGAACCCTAAAATTTGAAACCATAAAAATCTAAATTGAGTGATGAAGGAGACGAGTTTTGAGGATTTTAAGATGAATGGACGTATAAACGGTATTTTTGGAGGATTATAATACATTACGTGCGATTCTCGTGACGAATTCCGTCCAAATTGATGTTCAATCCAACCGAGGGACGAAAAGTTGTTCAAATTGAAAATATGTTGCAAGTTGAAATATCGAAGACCAAATTGATCATGTGGTAAACATCGGGGACCAAAAGTGGTTTTCTCCCGTTCACAATACAATAGTGCTTGTTTGTAATGATACTGACATGCATTTATCATGAGTCATTCGCTCTGTTTGTTTTCAATATGAGATCACAAAATTATTACAACTGATTCATCTCTTTCATCACTATCATCACAACCCTAATCTTCAATATGACCTCTTAAACAATTCTGCAAAAAATTTGGGATTGATCCATTTATCTCTCTCTCTCTCTCAATCGATCAATCGACCGTCATAACTCCTCATTTATATCATCATCGTTTTCTTGATCTTCACTTTCTTCATTTGGAGCAGGAAGATTAAGATCGAAAAACTGAGCCGGCTCAATCTCCTCCTCCTTAACAAGGCTACGGCTGTTATTTCCCTCGCCATTACATCCTAGAAAATGGGATCTCTTATGACCACCTAATGCCTGACCGTTCTTGAAAACCCTGTCACAGTAAGGACAAGCATGCTGCGCCTTATTACCCTTCTTACTTCTCTATTCCTTCTCAGACAAAATCCTCATCCCTTTTCCTTTGCTGCTGCTTCTAAGAGACGCATCGAGCCCTTCCTTCGAACCTTCCGGAACATTCTCGAACCTCTTGTGGCACGGGCGGTGGCCCCCCAGGGCTTGGTAGGACTTGAAAGTCTTCTTACAGTTGAAGCATTCATATTTGCTCTTCTTCTGAGGATTAATATCATCCTCGCACTTCTCGGTTTCTGCTCCATTCGAGGGTTTTCTCTTCCTCGAATCGATCCCCGCAAAGTACGAAGCTACGGCTGCACTGTGATACTTCTGGTGATGATTATTCGCCGTAGTTAATAATGACCCATTCTCCGTATCAGCTGAGACAATAACGCCATTATCATTACCCTTCCTGCGGCGGCTTAATTTGAGCCCAGGATATCCATTTTCATTAATCGAACGGTTAACGGTGGCTTTGCCACGAGAATACTCACTTGTATCCCGAGACATCTTAATCAAGCATGCGGCGGTTTCATCTCGTCCGTCGATGTCGATCTCGGTGACTGCAGACGAAGAACCGTGATCATTGATTTTCTTCCTCATCAACAGCTTCGGACATGAATTAGGGTTTGTTTTTACTACGGGATCCTCGGTTTCGGTGTCTAAGCTGTCGTTGCTAGTCCAAGAATCTTCATTGTCATCGCGGTTGGGTTTTTGATTCTTGTCCTTCTCCGAGTGAGAAGCCATGTGGCCACACAATGCCTTCAGAGACTTGAAAGCTTTACCGCACTGCTTGCAGATTCTCGGGATCGAACTCGAATTCGAATCTGCGGGTAAAAGCTCGTCGTTCTTCGAAGCTTTGACACCTAATCGAGCTTTCTTGTCAACGGATTTCTCCTTCATCTTTAAATCATAGACTTCGATTCGAGGTCAAAACCAGCAAGAACAAAAGAACATCAAGTTCAGGAATTCAACTACTGCCTTGAAAAAAATTAAGCGATGAATCGTAAAGACGAAAGAAGACAATTAGCATTCATAGTACAGCACAACACTTAATGAGAACCAACTTTAGTAAAGTCAATACCTTTCAAGCTGACACCTATGCAAGAAAGTGACGATCTCTAAGAAGTTCAAAGGAAGTGAAAGCAAAGAGAAATCAGACCCACAAAGCCATTGAAAAAGCAACCTTTCCTGAGTTTCTAAATTCATGAGAATTTCTCTAAATACATGTAGATTAAAAAAAGGAAATTAAATTGAAGGTCGAAAGGATATTAATTTCCCCTGATTCTTAAGAATTAAATGTGGAAAAGATCATACTTTGCGGCAGATGGGTCGATAATCGTGGGGTTTGAACGCCTGATAACGATGCAGCACATCACAGTGTATACTTTAAAAAGGGAAGACTCTTTCTTTCTTCCTTGTATTTCTCTGAATCTTACATCTATTTGATATACTTGTGGTTTACTTGTTTTTTGTTAGAAGGTAGACAAGAACTCATTACATGCATGTAAGAATTGGCAATTTATGAAAATAAAAAACTAAAAACTAAAATAATGGATAGCACGTGTACTTATTTGAGGGTAGCTAGTTGCTGCAACATCGGACGGTTTATTTTCTAGCGAAGGCAACTTAGCAATTTTTAATTTTTATAAAAATAATTTAAAATAAAATATTTGGACCATAAGAGCTAGTTAAAAACTTATGTGCGTCTTCTCATATATCATATCACATGAAACGTCTTCTATCCTCGTGTGGATGTCCTTGAAATTACCGATTTCCCCGTGCGTAGGGATAATAAATGCAATTTTCGATTAGGAGCGAAAGATGAGCCGAGCTGCTCATGAGCTCGATGAATCACAATCCCAGGATCGAATGCTATGATATAACTTGTAAGATCCCGATTGAAATATGCCAGGGTTCTAACTCTCCTTTAACAGTAATATTGTTGATTCAAGCACAACTTCAGTTCTACTAAGATCATTATCAATTAACTAATATCCGCAAGTATGATATTATACATGTCGTTCGTAGGTGCCGAACGGTCCTAACCCATAGAGCCAAGGTGTTTGGCTAAAGAAAGGGAATGAAAGTAAGGTAGAAAACAAAAGCAGTCATCAAGTAGGCCCCGCCATAGCAGAATCACTATTTCTCATTTGTAGATGATGAACGATTGAAAGACAAATTGCCTTCAATGATAATATACGGCCCTTGCCCTGGCTTGCCACCATCAATGCCAAGAGGGCAGCCCTGGTGGCTTCAACCTCCTCGGGATCGACATAACCCATGTAGTGATCCGTCCATCATCCTAAACATCGCCCAACCGAATCTCGTGCCACAATCTCCGCAGCCCCGTCAAATTGAGCTTGACGACAAGGCTACGGGAAGGACTCCAGCTCGACGCCATTGAGGAATGGACGACTCCTGAGGAGGCAAACTTCAACACTAATGCAGCTGAGTATCAACAACTTTGTGAACTGCACCGTCAATTGGGACTTCCACATGTTCTACAACCAACAAAGCCTTCCATGAAGATCACGAACCCAATCTACAGCTGATGCCCGTCATAACTTCAAGAGGTCTCACGAGAAGCCTCTATACGCCCAGAAAGCCTTTGCCCGCGAGCATGACACAAATACATGTTGCTCATCCTCGATGTCGCTGCATGAGCTGTAAATAGGCGTCGATAAGCAATACCTCTGAAACATACGAGATGCAGTAGTTAGAGAATTTGTGCAGAGTCGCCATGCGAAGTTATTAATACTTGGAGGTAGATGACATCACCACAGGAAGCTCCGGGTTCCATGAGCGCTCGAGGAAGGTTGATCATCAATAAACCTCTCGCCAGCCAGTATGTCGATTTGATGGGAAAAATGCCCGACTTGGTATGGTGCTAGATAATCCGATCCCCCTCACCCGACGAACACGTATGAATACCTAGAACAATTTCATCATCTACATGCAGAATAGAGATCGTACAACGGATTCATTCCAAGTGTTCAATGCAGGCAATTTAGATCCTGAACTTTGTAATCTTCAAAGCCTAAGTGAATCAGTGAAACCACTTTGAAAGTACCTCGACGTGGTAGCCAAGGATCCTTCCAAATATTTATAGAATCACCTCCTCGGCTCTGTAATTGAGTCCTCGCTGAAATACAGTATCTCGCTTTATATATACTCTTCCATGTAAGTGACGTGTTGCGACTGCATTATGCTTGCATGAAGTCGCAACCGGGAATATACCATGCCTTGAAGACTTAAGCAACCCAGCTGCCCGGTCTAGACATCAATCTCCATGTCTGCTTAGCCAAGAGGCGAGCGAGGATGAAGATCGAATATCACGAAAGCTGATGCCACTTGCATCGCCCGCCTTCCACCAATACCGCGCTATGAGTTGCCCAATACTCCGAATAATATGAGCCAGGAGGAGAAAACAGCTCATTGCCTGTAATATTGATTTAATTAAAACCTCACGTCCGACTTGTGAAAGCAGCTTTTTCGACCAACCTTTGACGAGTTTCCGGATACGATCAAGAATGTACGATACGACCTCCCTTTTGCAGAAGCCCAAGTAAAGCCCCTGATTTTCTTCGTTTGATATCGACAATGTTCCTGAAAATTTCGCATAGATCTTCAAGAATGTTTGGTGAGAACGTGATCCTCAACTTGTCAAAATTTATGATTTATTCCAATTCTTCCTCGTAAATGCCCATCAAATCCCTGACAGCCTCTAGTTTTGAAGTGTGCGCGTGGGAGAAAAGTAGGGTGTCATCGGAAAACAACAAGTGCAATATTGAGGGTGCACTGCCATTCACCTGAAACCCTTGAATCGAAGCACCAGATCCAGAAATAAAGTACCAAACTTCTCCGTACACAAGAGAAACAAAAAGTGTGAAAGAGGATCTCCTTGACATAATCTCTGTTGGGGTTTAAGGTAACCAAAGCACTCTAAATTCGAAACAAAAGAATAATCAAGAGAAGATACGCAAGACATAACCAAACAGATGAAGTCACGATGGAAACCCGACTTACACATAACTCGCTCAAGGAAAGTCATTTCCACTCGAGGAAAATCTTTACTCATATCAAGCTATATGGCGCAAAAACCTTAATGACCCTTTCTTCATTGTTTCAAAGCATGGTTTAGTTGAAAGGCTATCAAGACATTATCAGTAATCAACCTGTTAGGGATAAAAGCTGACTACATAGGGGAAATTAACGAATCCATTAATGGCTTCAATAGGTTAGTAACGCATTTAGCAGCTACCCAATACAAAACATTGCAAAGGGAAATCAGACGAAATGGAGACATGCTGGTCTGTTTTGACATTTGGGAATAAGGAGGTTATGGGTGATATAAACCTCGAGAGATGATATACCATAGTTTAAAAAGTCAAGGATGGCCCTCGTAACTTCCTCACCAACTATATCCCAGGGTTTTTGGTAGAAAGTTGGAGGAAAGTGTATATTTCGAATAACCTAACGATCATCATTTTGGTGAGAATTTGCTCGAGATTTATGGATTGTGTATGTGTTTTGCTCTGAAGGGTTTTAGCAAAGAAGGCTCAAATCTCGAGAATAATTCATGGGTTAGGGTTTAGTATATATAGCACATATTTTGGTATATTGTATTAAATCCCCAACTTGTCCAAATTAGATTTAGACCCTATAAAATAGAATATATCTTATTAAGTACAAGAAAGACTAAGACATAATAAATTTCGAACACAAAAAGTAGTATCTAACAATCTCCCATGTGTGTCCGATCTTGGATTTAGCGTATTTGTCTTGGTCTTCGTTTTCAGCGTTGTTTTGGCTTTTGTTGGGTTGGGTGATGGTTTGTGCGGAATTGGACGGTGGTGGTGTGTGGGCGGTGGTTGTTTGTTGAGGTGGTTGTTGTTTGAATGATGATGATGTAGGCGGTGGTGTCTAAGTTTGTGATGTAGACATGTCTTGACCATTTCCTTTGCCTCGTCCATGTCCCCCCTTATTCGTTTGCCTCGTCCCCTCCTCAGGACGATTCGGATCGTTCGAGTCTTCGTGTCTTCGTTTTGGGAGTGAGGAGTCGCCGCGACAGATCATGGCTGGTGGGGTAGGTAACATATGTATTCTAGGAGGACACGCTCTTCCGACGTAGGGTTCTGCATGGAGAAAAGGCGGAAGAGGATGATGTCGTATAGTTGGCTCATGGACATCGTGCATGGGTTGGGGTGAGGTTCTCTATGTGGGGAAGGTGGTGGTGGAGGGGGTGAATCCGTCACGGGAGCCCTTTCCTTGTTCTGTAGGGCATTTTCTATCGACGCACTTGTCCAAGTATAATTTTTTCGAATGAAGGGGAAAATGTGTCGATGGCCGCTTTGATGCTTTGGGAAAGGTTCTCCTTTGTGACGTACGGTGGCGATAACCTATCGGAGCTATAGACGTGTTTCGTTGTCACAATATCGGAGTAGATAACCGATATGTGGCATGCACTTACTTGGGCAGGACGTCCGACGGTCCTTGTGACATCGATGTGTGTGTGTCACTATGATCGTTGTGGCATGTACATTGAGACCTGAAGGGGGAATCACAAATCGGGGTCACCTAGACTTCCCGTTGACATCACACTTGTTGTTGGTTTGAGTTGATGGCTTAATACCACTGTTGTGTTTGGTGTTGCAGCGGTGGGACTTTCCTCCAATCCTCGAAGCATGTCACATATGGGCGTGTCTATGGAGATTTTGTCTAGGCCATTGAGAACTAGAGAGAAAGTTTTATATGTCCTAATATGGGAAAAAGTATGGGCATAGTGGACACTTGACCTATCGTGATCAAAGAAGAGGCGATGGTTATGAGTTGTAAAACCAGCTTTTTCATATCATGCGTCTCCTAGTGAGGCGGTGATAGCTGATGTGGGTCCCCTTATGATGTATTTGAAACATCTATCTTTGTGAGATAGATGGGTGGCTGGATAAGGGTTATGTTTGTGCCGTTGGACTTTATGCGGCGACTTCTACTCGGGAGTCGAACAAATCGATTCCTGAACCTATTGGTGTAGTTCGAGCTATTTGTGACGAGGTGGTGGCAACCGTGGACGTCAGCGGTTGGTCGATTTGTTGCTTTTGCCTTGCCTCATGCCGTGTGTCAGATGCGTCGTAGGTGCGATGCTCGTCGTCCTCTGATTCAGTGCTTCAGAGGACTCCACGATTGGTGTTCTCGCATGACCCCCGTTGCCACCTGGGTTGGCTCCTTGGTTGGGTTCAACTTGGTCTGGCTGAACTGTGGGAGCGGGAACGCTACGGGCTCGACGATAGGAGATGAGGGCTAATTTCGTTTGATCCACGAGGCTAAGTAGAGCTTAGTTGTGACCCTTTTGGGTTATCCTTGGGCTTGTGGAAGAACTTCAGCTTTGATGTCGGGTAATTTGGAGTGTTTGGTCTCCTCAGGATTGTGGTGCTGGGCTCCATGAAGTACTCGATCTGGAGCGGTAGCCACATGAGATATGGAATGACATTTGGCTTCCTCGGGTGTCCCGTACGCTTAATTGGTATATTAGGTCATTCCAGATGAGTTGGCCGACATCGATCTCTTTGTGGAAGACGATGTCGTGTAAGATCCTTAGGACATTGACAGTGAATTTATCATATCTCGCGTTCTTGGGGGACATGCACTTGTTGACTAATACAAAAATGGTCCTCCAGAGGTGATGAATCCCACCAAGTTGAACATTGAGAGGTGCGTCAATTCTAGGCCGTATCCCATCCGTTTACTTCTTTGATTAGTTGAGCTTTGGTCGGCATTGACTCGTATGTTGGCTTGAATGGTAGATAAAGCACTCCGAAGCATAGTCTTTGTGAGCTTGACGGTTGACATGTGAATCGCGGCTTCGAGGGTCCGATCGTTGGTTGGGTGTGGCTGCTTTAATGTGCCCCAAAGTTGTTGGAGATATTCTTGGGGCACCCTCATGTGTAGAGTAAATGCATGCCAGAGTGGATGTCTTAGGAGGATCGATATGATGAATTCATCTGGACAATTACTGTAGTGAGGTCCAGCTCGGAGTTGTTCTCCTTTACTTGCATTCATTTGTCTTTAGGACATACAATGGAAGTGGATGGATGCAATTTTTAATCTTAGATTTGCCGATTTAATGACATATTTTGGAAAAGTTTTTTCGGTACTTAAAGGGTTTTTGGCAATGAACTTTTTCGCAGCGAGGGGTTTTTGTGATTACTGTTTTTTTTTTTTTTTGCAGTGAAGTTTTTCAGTGCCCTTTTTCGATATATAAATAGGTCGCAAAAATACTACAGTAAAAAATGGGGTATGCAAAAATAAAACTTATATCGAAAATAATGTTTAGCGAAAATCTTTTTAGTGTTTGAGTGAGTGAGAGATAAAATAAGGTACAAATAAAAATTAGAGTAAAAATGAAACAATATCAAATAAAGGTAATTTACCTAAATACTTAAAACTATCTCTACTCCCCCTCAAAAATTCGATAAACACTCCCCTTCATACATGTGAAATTATCCACCCTTAATTGAGTAAGTTTTACGCTCCCTCAATTTATTAAATGTTACTCCCCCTAAATCTATGCACACACATATAAAATATGAGACATAATATAAAAGATTAATGAGACACGGTCCACTAAGAATTAAGATTCAACATCCATAGCTTAGAGACCAAGTAATGGAAGCGTATATCGCCCAACGCCTTGGTAAATAAGTTGGCAAGATGTAACTCTGTGCAAATGAAGTACATTTTGATCGTGCCTTTTTCCACGTGATCTTTTATAAAATGATACCTAAGATCTACGTGCTTCATGCGCGAATGGGGTATATGATTACACGTAATACTTATAGCACTCTTAGAGTCACCGTATATGGTTTTTCATTTAAATAAAACCCATTGTCCCGCAACTTTGTTCGAATTCAAAGGACTTGAGAGCAAAATCTTGCGGAGGCGACGTACTCGGTCACGGTGGTAGAGATTGACACACAATTTTGCTTCTTGGATGACCAACAAATAAGTTTGTCTACCAGAAATAGGGTCCTTCGCAGATGATTTTCTATCCATCTTACATCCTGCATGATCAACCTTAGTGTAACCAACTAAATAAAGCCATAGTGTTTGAGATACCACAATCCGAGATTTAAAAGCATTTTGAGGTATTTCATTATCCTCTTCATGGCCTCCATGTGTGACTCCTTTGGATAAGCATGAAAGCGTGCACACAAGCATGTAGAGAACATAATATTTGGCATACTTGAGGTGAGATACAACAACGATCCGATCGTTCCTCTGTAAGTTGTTTACTTAACTTGCTTCATGGAAGGGTCAAAGTCGAGCTTACAGGTTGTAGACATGGGAGTGCTAGCGGGAGTGTTGTTCTCCATGTTGGACTTCCTCAGACGTTCTATATGTACTCCGGTTAGCTTATGAAGATCCCATTTGAGAGTTGTTTCACTAGTCCAAGAAAGACGTTGAGCTCCCCCATCATAATCATTTCGAACTTCTTACACAATTTAGGATTATGGACCCGAATATGATGTCGTCCACATCGATTTGGACAAGCAAGATGTCTGATCCATGTCGTGTGATGAAAAGAGTTGTGTATATCTTCCCTTTTGTAAAGCCTGACTTGACTAAAATATCAGATATGACATTGTACCAAGCTCGAGGGGCTTGTAATATGAGCCCTCCACATACGCCTTTTGCTTCGCTACATAAACAATGCATATCAAGTTTCATACGTAGTTTTTAAAACCTATCCTTCCGACATTTGATATTCATGAGAAAAATCATATCAGCACCAGTTGAGCGGATGAGAGAGTGGAGTTCATGAATTGTCGAGGCTCCACCCAGACCTCGATAATTCTAACATAGGATATTTGTAATGCCCCACCGCAGAAGGATCCTGACCGTCAAATTGAACCGGAATAAAGAAAATATGTTTCTTCAAACTTGGGTCCAATTCTATGACGTTTGGAACAACTTTATGTTATTTCGAGACATCCTGGGTTAAGTTAGCAATTTTTGTTGTGTGTGAGACCATACCTTATGGAGGATGGTGGTATCATATCGCATGGTGACTTGGGTTGGAGATGGGGGCTCAAATTTTGGAATAAGAAGGGGTTGTGGATGGGAGTTGTAGGAGTGGGTTTGATGTGGTGGATCTTTGGTTTTCATACGGTGTTTCTTATCAGGCTTGTCAATGAACGGCACGCACGCGATATTGCTTTAGAGTTAGCCGTTGGACATAAGTTTTTCGAGCCGATACAATTAGGGTTAGGGGATAAGATATGGTGGTTAGGCTTTGACGGGTTTGTTATTGATTCAGTTGGGTAAGGGCTTGGACTAGGGTTAGGGCTTTCCGGGGGGTAATTTCGAAGTGCGGTATTTATGGCGGTAGATAAGGAATACTAGTCAACATTAGTGGATTGAGATTTGTTGTTAATTGGGAGGGTTGATATGTTGAAGGAATTATGGTGACTGGCGAGATTTAGGATTGATGCTAGATGCATGAAATCAGTAAAAGAAAAGGCATGAATTAAAAAAACTACGGTTTTTTCCTGCTGACAGAAGAAAGACACGAAATTATTCAATAAGGTTTAGAGGATGATGACGAGTGTTTTTGTGAATGATAGTGCTTTGATATGTGTTCCAGTCCGATCAAGGGTTGTCCGAGCATCGAGAAAGGTCATCGAAAGTCACAGAATCCGTTACGAGACTTTCATGGGGGAAGGAAGAAAAACTCATGAGAATCCGTTATTCAAGAGGAACGTACGTTATAAAAATAAAACTATGAATTGAATATATGTGAAAATACTTAGAAGAAGATATGAGATTGGGAAGACGGGAGGAAGCAGAAGATAGATATTAGACCGAGAGAGAGAAAGAACAAAAGAGAATCAGAGAGGAATTATAGAAACCGATTAAAATTGAAATGGTATTTCCCTAAGTTCGATACATCTCAAATACAACATATATAAACCCATAGTAAATGGGCCAAATAACATATATAATAATTGACTGGGCCAAGCCTAATCATATACATCCAAATAACTCTATGCTCGGGTCCTGACAATCTCACCACCATCCTCATCACCAACCACCGCACCACTCATCCCCGTCAACATAACCTTCCTTAAATACAAACCCTAGATATAGAAATGGGTACAATATACAGAAGTTCCCGTGAAATACAGAAAATTCCTAAAGAAAGAAGCCGAAACATACCGAACACGCGAACCCAAAGAAAAGTGTTAGATAGAAAGATAATAATAATAATGTCATTGAATTCTTATAAAAAATGTGACGATACACATGAATTTGGGTTTTATTTATCTTAAATGAGAATAAACATGACTCTTAAAGTAGCATAAAATGAGTCTTAATAGAGCATGAGTATAAATCTTAATGAGCATGAACATGGCTCTTGAATGACTCTTGACTTGATTAATCAGTCTATATATACTCCCTTTCTCTTGCTTCCATAAAACATTAGATGATTTGGAAGAGTTCGTGAAATAGTTTCTCAGGACAGTGGATACTCTTCACGCCTAAACCTACGTGTTTTCACTTTGATATTTTTCAAGATATTACAACAAAAAGTGGACAAATAGTACAAATTATGTTGAGATCCAGCCTTGTAGATCCACCGACGAAAACCGCCAACCACCATATATTATAATATATAATAAACTAATATTATTAATAGAATATTATAATATTATTAATATAATATTATAATATTATTAATATATCCAATAAAATAATAAAAGGTCTGTATTGATAGGCGACGCGGCGAGATCTTGGACGATCCAGATGAGCCGAAGTAGTTATCATCACAGATTCATTCGAATATTTGAGAGTGAAGTAGTCCGAGTGAACTGTGATGTATAAGTTCAGGCAGAAACTGATAGGGTTCTACATCCACATATTGGTGTGAGGTAAAATACTAGTGGTAAAAATCATTAGGTAGTAAAAAATTTAGTGTTGTAATTTTTTACTATAGTGAAAATTTTGTCGACTCGGCCGTGGTTTTTTCCTCTTTGTTAACATATGGTTTTCCACGTAAAAATTTTGGTGTCTTCTTACTTTGCGGTAATATTATACCGTGATACTGTGCGGATCCATGGTTCCCACTATTCCCGATCGTTTTACTGAGCTAATCCGGGATCGCGCGGGGCCCACTGACCACCGCGTGGGCCACCACCCTTCCCAACAAGTGGTATCAGAAACAAGACGATGACAAGAACACACTTGCAATCGCCTCAAACCATGATGGAAATGTTACACTAGTGAATGAAGCAGACGTTTGTCATGTTGTAGATACAAACACCGAGTGGGTAGTGGGCTCTAAGGTCACGTACCACTGTATTCCAAGGCGTGAATACTTCTCCACTTATAAGGCGGGAAACTTTGGCACTTCCAAGATGGGTATCGGTGATATCTGTATCCAGACGAACGTGGGGTGCACATTAAAGCTGAAGGATGTGCGACATATTCCACATCTTCGTCTCAACTTGATTTCTGTGAATGTGTTGGACAATGAAGGATTTTACAGCGCGATGGTTGATAGGAAACTTGAAACTCACCAACGGATCATTAGTGATAGCGATAGGAAAGTTATGCTTCTTGCTAGATAAGACGCACGCGGCGATATGTGCTAACCAATTAAACGCAATTGAAGATGATGATTCTCCAAATTTGTGCCATAGACGGATGACGCACGTAGGCGAGAAGGGGTTGAAAATCTTGGATGAAAAGTCCCTCATATTGATAGCCAAAGGAAAAATGCTAAACCCCTACAGTTATTGTCTATTTGTGAAGCAACATACAATTTCATTTGCGACGAATTCGACACGGAGAGTGAAGAAGTTGGAGTCGGTAGACTCTGACGTATGTAGACCCATGGAAGTCGAATCTCTGGGAGGCCACAAATATTTTTTGACCTTAATTGATGACGTTTCTCGTAAGACGTGGGTATATCTGTTGCGGTCAAAAGATTAGGTGTTCTATTTTGGAACGAGAAACGAAAAGGCCACTGAAGTGTCTACGCACAACTAATGGTGGTGAATATATCTCCCGAGAGTTTAGAGATTATTGCACCAAGCAGGGCATAGGGCGTGAAAAGACAGCTCCTGGTACTCCTCGACGAAATGGTGTCGCAGAGTGAATAAATCGAGCTAATATGGAGAGAGTCCGATCGATGCTCAAAATGCTAACCTATCTAAGTTATTTTGGGGTGAAACTGAACTGCACTCTACATTATTAACCGACTACCTTCATCAGCGTTGGATTTCGACATTCCAGAGAAGGTGTGGACCGATAGAGATATCTCATATTTACACTTGAGAGTGTTCGGCGGCAGGGCATTCTTGCATGTACCAAAGGAACAAAGATCAAACATCGATGATAAATCGGATCCTTGCATCTTTGTTGGCTACGAAACGAGGAGTTCAGCTACAAACTATGGGATCCAAAGAAGCAGAAGTCTATTCGGAGTTGCGACGTAGTATTCCATGAGCACGAGACCATGGGAGACTCCGATGCGGATGTGTCAAAATCCACAGATGGAACTGTTGATGATTATACACTAGTCATCACTCTACACGACGATGCCACGGAGAAAGGAATGCACAAATCACAACATGAACAGGTAGAGCCAGCCACCGCAGATTATGAACCAGACGTAGATGAGCATACTGAAGGTGCTGAGCATGGGGGCCTTTCGAAGCAGTTAAACCTCAGTTGAGAAGGTCAACAAGAGAATGCCAACCATCTACGAGGTATTCGAGTTCTAATTGTATTTTGATTACTAACAAGAGGGAGTCAGAGAGCTTCCTGGGAGTAAAATTATGGAGGGACAAAGATTGTTGGATTAAGCCATGAAAGAAGAGATGTATTCTCTGAAGAAGTATAAGACGTACCAATTAGTTCGTTTTCAAAAGGTAGAAGCCACTCAAGAACAAATGATAGTACAAATTGAACAATGATGATGGTAAGTTTGTCAGATAAAAGACCCGATTGGTGGTCATATTTTTACTCAGAAGAAGGGGATCGACCTTGACGAGATATTAACCGGTTGTGAAGATGAGTTCAATCATTTTCATACTGGGACTAGGTGCTACCAAAGATCTAGAATTGGAGAAACTCGACGTGATGCATTCTTGCATGGTGGTCTCAACGAAAATGTATATATCGATCAACTAGAAGGGTTCGAAGTTAGAGCTAAAGATGACATGGTCTGTTGGCTGAAGAAAAGCTTGTATAGTCTGAAAAAAGTTCTACGGCAGTAGTACAAGAAGTTTGATTTATTCATGGTGCACCAAGGGTTTAAGAGAACGGATGCAGATCATTGTGTATATGCCGGAAGATACTGAACGATAAATTTTTATCGTTTTTCTTCCATATGTTGATGGTATCCTAATTGTCGGACAAGATATAGAGATGATTGGTTTGTCAAAACGTGAAGGATTTGAGATCAGGAAGATTCTCGGAATGGATATTACACGAGACAAGAAAGTTGGGAAGTTGTGGCTATCCCAGGAGCGTTATAATGAACGAGTTGTAGAGATATTCAATATGAAGAGTGTTAAGCCAGTTAGCACGCCACTTTCCACACTTTTCTAGTTGCGAAAGAAATCCAGTCCACCAAAAATGAAGACGGAGAAGAGGTGACAGACGTTCCATATGTATCGGCGGTTGGAAGCTTGATGTATGCCATGGTGTGACGATGCCAGATATCGCTCATGCAGTTGGCGTTGTAAGTCGATTTATATCGAATCCTATGAAGTCACATTGGGAAGAGTGAAGTGGATCTTGAGGTACCTGAGAGGAACTTCCAAATTATGTCTAACATTTGGAAGTGGTATATCTTTTCTTACATGCAATACGGATGTTGATATGGCCGGGGAGCTATCTCATGGCAGAAAGTCGCGATACATAATTACATTTTTACGGGGAGCTATCTCATGGCAGTTGAGGTTACACAAGTGTGTTTCTTTATCAACTACTGAAGCGGAGTACTTTGCAACAATCGAAGCCGGGAAGGAGATGCATTGGCTGAAGAGATTCCCTCAGGAATTTGACATTCAGCAGGAGGAGTACAAAATATTTTGCGACAGTCAAAGCGTGTTGGACTTGAGCAAGAATACTATGTACCATTCAAGGACGAAACACATCGATGCTCGTTATCATTTGCTCAGACTGGCTATTGAGGAAAAAGCGTTCAACCTGCAGAACATCCACACAGACAGAAATGTTGCGGACATTCTGACGAAGGTGATTCCCAAGGAGAAGACAGAGTTCCGCATGGAACTCGCAGGGATGGGTTATCACTGAGTTGATAGGCGATCTCTCCCACAAAAGATGAATGAGGTTGGAGGGAGAGAATTGTTGAGATCCAGCCTTGCAGATCCACCAACGAAAACCGCCAACCACCATGATAATTATAAGATATAGTAAAATAGTATTGTTAATATAATATTATAATATTATTTTATATATCTAATAACAGAACTAAAGGTCCGTACTGATTGGCGACGCGACGACTGGAGTTGGATTTGCATAATCCAGATCAGCTAATCTATAAATAGGCTGCAGTTCTTCAGTTATTACCGTCACAAGTGTTAGGGATATGCCCTCGAATGTTATACGAGGATTGGATATGTATAGGGCATTAGCTTATTTATCATTCGATTGTCAATGTAATCAAACATTGTTTTGCGTATTAATAAAGGCATTATTCGTTTATTGGTTATATGAGTTCTTTACTTAGCATCGGGTAAAGCAATAAATGAATAAATCCAAATGTGTCGAGTTGAGTCACTGTTCTCGATGGGTACGAGAGAGGAAGGCACCAGTGGACTCTTAACCTCGAACATAAAATGTCCATAAGCCTTAGGTTTCAGTTGGGTGCTGGAAAACCAATCATGGCTTATTTGTAGATGACTTACCGTGTGCCGATATACCGCTTGGAAGCGGAAGTCATGACTTGTGATACGAGTCGAATCAAGGGATTGAATTGTTTCATGGACACTGACTCGCAGGTCGTACGATAAAACATGGCTTATTACTCAAGGAGTGTCAATGATTGACGACAAAAACTATAGTAGTCTGCTTGAACCTTAAACCGAAAGGGGCTTTGACGGAGTTGACTTTGAAGTCTTGACTATCACTGGTTTCGCTAGATCCGATTTGCTATTGCATGGGTCAGCGGGACAGATGCGGTCTTGATGGATATTTGTGATTGCCGGGCTTAGACCGCCGAGTACGGATTCACAGTCTCGCAAGTAATCGAGACAAGTGTCCTATGAGAATGACGACGGGAAATTACAAAATCCTTGGCCAAGGTATTAAACTAACTCATGTTAGACATGGAGGGTAGTTTGGTAATTTGCCTCGTGTAATTTTATCATAGTATCCAGTTTAGTGAGTTTGACAAATACAATGGCTCTCACTCGATCGGGACACAGCTGAAGGGTTTGTACGTAGTACTATAATCTATAGTTAGGTTCTGGAATGAGACTAGTTCGAAATTCGTGCTCAAGTCGGGATCTGTCCGGTACTGCGGGATTGGCTAGGCACCTACCGGACTCTTGGATTCCTCCCTTGCCGATTGAGTCGAACCTAGAGAGTCGGGCTTAGGATCATCAATGTGTACCGAGAAGGAGAGATTGTGTTTTGGGCCTTAACGGGCCTCGGGTCGTTATGCCACGCCTTATTGGGCCTCGGGGTCATTAAGTGGACCGAAGTCGGACTTCATATGAAACTAACTTTAAGACTTAGGCTTGACTAAGTGCTTAGAAAGACTTGAGGGAAGAATTGGAATTCAACCCTAAGCCGAGAAATTCGAAAAATGCCTTAAAGGGTATTTTCGTAATTTACAAATATGGTGATAAAAATATTTGGAATATTATTTATTAAACTAAAATTCGAATTTATATTTTATATAAATTTCGAAATTTATTTACCATATTTGAAGATATTTTAATATCTTAGTTAGTTTTCTATTTATAGTATGTTCCTTTAATAGAATTTTGAATTCAATTAGGAGAGATATTTTGGCAATAATATCTCTCATATTTAGGAACAAATATTTCGAGATTTTAGCCTTGTTTAGGGCTGAAAATTTCGTCCTCCCCTACTAGAAATAAGGATGAGACCCTCGTCAAAGAAATGACACGGGAAGAGAATCGACGCGAAATTTCTCGACCCGATAATCGAAACACGAACACACAAACGCAAACCACTCTCCCGAGCGACGGATCAATTCTCTCTAGCCATCTTCGGAGAATCGAAACCGTGGTACACTGCGAGGTCGGCGTGACGATCTAGACGATACCCAACACGACCGCGGCCGACGATGCAATCGACGAGGAGCTGCCACTCGCTTCAAAGGTAATCTCTCACGGGTATGACCCGCCCGATTACATGTCAACGTGATTAGAGTTTTCGATCCGAGCTGCGAAGGAACCCGAAAAAAAAAATAATTTTATTCCGCACCGTATCCCGCGGCGTTGCGTCTCGGGTACAAACCGGGTACCTTTCCCAACAACAGGTTCATTCGAGAATTACGTTTGAGAGTGAGGTAGTCCGAGTGAATTATGAGAGTGTTAGTTCAGCCAGAACCTGATAAGGTTTCACATCCACATAGATGTATGAGGTAAGATATGAGTGATAAAAATCGCGAGGTAGTTAAAATTTGAGTGTTGTAATTTTTTACTATAGTGAAGATTTTGCCGACTCGGCCATAGTTTTTCAATGTTCGTTAACATAAGGTTTTCCACGTAAAAATCTGATGTCTTTCTTACTTTGCGGTAATTTTATTTTTACCGTGATAGTAATTGCGGGTCCAACCAAAGTTACCTCGTGGGTTCCACTTTTTCCGATCGTTCTACCGAGCCAATCCAGGATCGATTTCCGCAGTGCGGCCCACTGACCACCGCGGGGCCCATCACCCTTCCCAACAAATTATGGGTTAATCGAAAGATCTTATCTTTCCATCAAAACAAATCCTAGCGAATGTGTGCAGCATAACGTAAAGTGCTTAAAACGCAAAATCAATCTGAAGCGTCTACCTCCAAGAAAGCACGAGAAAAGGATAGAGGTTGTGGTGGCTATCTTCAGTTAATTTTTAATTATTTGATTGGTTTGCTTAAGCGATGAGGAAGACAAAATGAAATTATTTTTAAGTTTTATTCTGATGCGGCGCCACGTTGGTGGGTTTTTATAACGTGCTGCCACGTCGGATTTTTCAATGACGTGGCGATCCATTCTAAGAAATCGCATGTCACAGGATCGGGCGTATAATGTCTTAAAATTATTTTTTTTTCCGTAAGATATTGTCCTTATAATGTCACCCCTTGACTTACGAGACCAAAAAAATACTAAACTACGATACCAAAAAAATGTACGAGATGGGCATAAACTTGTGGGCTATACTCCATACGTTGCAATTGCAAGAATATGGGGAAGAAAAGGGATATAATCGAGCAATTCATCGGATAGATACCAAATTAGCCCATTAAGTAATGATTATACAATCCAACACCGGTTCAGGTCTCCACTTTCATCTGTAGAAGAGACTGCATCCATGCCAGATCTCAAACGATTGATTTTTGACAAGCGACCAATTGTTCATTGTAACCAGGTGGAAAAACAACTTGTTCGTGAGAGAATTATGCGTCGAGGCTCCGCGAGTTGTGCCACATTTCGATGGGGAAACCATGAGGAGGGATTAGGTGGTATGGGGTGCATGGAGGGGCAAAAGTGGTGTAGAAAATGGAGGTTCTATCGAGACATCGGCGGATTCCATCGGAGATGTATTTGATGTTTTTGGTTATGGTTGGACTCAAATGCATGTCGGAATTCCTTAGCGGTCTTGGCTCGTATTGGAGTTCTGCGAAAATGTTTTCCTCTGGTCCTTCGAGAACAGAGCTAAAGGTATTTTGGGAATTTCAAGACCAAGGAGGGTAGTTTTGGCCTTTGCATATCATATAAATAGTTCTCAAATAGGTGTAAGAAACTATACAAATATCCAAAATGGGGTCCGTGATGAATCAGGAATCGAATAGTATTATGCTTTATGTAATATATCTATATATATATATAAAGAGAGAGAGAGAGGCGAAATCGAATGGTACTCACCCATGTGATAATTTTAAGTAGATCTTATATGGTATCAATTTGTGTCATATCAACATATCACATCAACATAAGAGGTGATATGGCATTGATCGACACCTTTTGATATGTCATTGATTGACCTCTTATGTTGATGCCGTATGTTGGAGAGAATGGCAAAAAAATCACGTTTTAAAAATTGAATTGAAAAACTAGTTAACTTTTTTCTACTATTACTACACTAATTAATTTTTTTTATTTTAATTATTATTATTTTCATTTACATCACAAAACTCTTTAATGTTGTAATTTTTCACTATCATTATTTAAAAGAAACCAAATATTACTTCAAATTATATTTTAACTCCGATTTATTAAACAATTTTCACCAAACCCACTTTTTAATACTTTGTTAATGTTCGTATATTTTAACTCAGAGTTGGGCTTCATGTTAAGAACCACGTTCAAGAGGAAACTAGATTCATAATAGTGATTCCGTTGGGCAACAACGTTCCTCAAACCGAACCTTCGGAAACAATACAAATTAAAACTTTGCCACATACAAAAGAAATTTGATTCTTAAAATAAAATAAAAAATTACTTCAATTACTTGGCAATAATAGTGAAAATCAACTTGACAAAAAAGGGTGAAAGGCTATGAAAGAAATGGACGTCGTGGTATTCGTTTTTGGATTGGCAGTGTCTCTCTTAGAGAGTAATATTACAGGCTAGGGTTCATTCATTTCCTTATTCTTTTGTTAATATGTTTGTTTAACTAATAAACTAATAAAATTACATCATTGCGTTAGAGTGTGACAAACAAGAAATATGTGATAATATTTTAATTTATTTTAAAATAAATCATTTAAATAAAATAAAATATGAAACGAAATTAAAATTTAAAAAATAATTTGAAACGAAATTAAAATTTAAAAAATAAAAAATATACTAAATTTTAAAATAAAAATTATATTAAAAGAAAAAAATAAAAAAATTAGTTTATTCCACAACAATCATCTCTCTCCAAAATATTTTCTCAAAAGTCATCTCCTCTGCGAATTGATCAACGACTCTTTTCTTGGGCGTGTTCTTGACCCTTGTTCATGTCTTGGACAGAGAAACCAACGGCTCCTCCTCCGCCTACTCCGGCGTTGCTATCACAACTTCGCGAAGCTGTCGTCGAAGTAAAACAATCATTGTCGACTATGGTAAAGAAACTTGTGAAGTGGTGTTCAATCGATTTGGAGAAGGGTAACAATGACGAAATCTTATTCTTGATCACTTCGCAAGAGACGGTTGTTGGGAATTTTTCTTGGAGAGAGTGAGGATCCATTATGGAAGAAGCTGATTTTTTATTTTAATTTCTTTTTACTTTTGTTTTATATAAATTTTTTTTAAATTTTAATTATATATTTTGTATTTTCATTTTGTATTTTCATTTTGAATCATTTAGTTAAATTTTAATATCGTTTTTTAATAATAGTTTTATTTTTTAATTTTAATTTTGTTTTTCTTTTTTATTTAGGAAAGCAAATTTTCTTTTTTTAAAATACATTTGTAATTTACAATTGTCCCTAATGCCCCGCTCATGTTGCTCCATATATTCATATATATTATCGGCTATTTTAGTCATTATAGCCTAAAACTTTTCAAGAGCTTTTGAGTTGGGCTTTTTTTCGGGCCTCGAAATAATTTATTAAGGCTGAAAATACTTTTAAAAATCGCTAGAAGGAGGGGTTGAACCTCCGACCTTGTGGTTAACAGCCACACGCTCTAACCAACTGAGCTATTCCAGCTACTTGGACCTTGATGATATTATTTGTAAATAATTAAAATTACAATAAAGATAAAGTCCTAAGGCTAAATTGGTATTTGAGAAAAAAAAGAAATTAAAAGCAGTATTGGACCGCCAATGAGATAGACAGCTTATGATAGAATCAAAATTGACCCAAATGGCTTTCACAGTCAACCGCCTTTTTTCGTCCGGCGTTACTATGCCAAGAACCACACACAGAAATAAAATGTAATAGGAATACATAATGCGAATAGCGAAGCAAACATATTCTAGGTGTGTTTTTTTAAACGAGTAATGCACAATACATTGCATTTTAGTTCCGATATTGCGTAGCATCGAGTCATTGATAATGCGTAAAAAACATATGTAACAACACAAGTAGGCAAACAATTCTTACAAACAAATAAACATTAGAAAACGAATAGCGGTAAAATCTGATCTATATTATAAATTTTAAATATCTTAATATTTCAAAAGAAAGATAAAAACTTGTAGATATTATATTTATGTTATAAATTATAATTATATTAACATTTATTTAGAACATAAAAACATATTGAAAAAGTTGCTATCGTATGTTTAATTAATTGAAGAACAAATTAATATTCATAAGCATATTGTTCAATTTGTATTAATTTAATATTTAAAGTAAAAATTATTATTTTATTATTTTTTGAGAAACACACGAACACTACACCACATAATGCACCACGCTTGAGGAAACCCAAGTAATTCCACGTAATGATCTCTCTCACATAACGTTCGCTGTATGGATCAAAAGTGAGTTCAAAGACTGATTTGTGAGCCGAGATATAATTATTTTTTTAAAAAGTACGTTGCGCCTTGACGCGACCTATCTTCAATGGACACCAAAAACCTAAAATTTGGGGTAAAAATATTCCAACCGAACAAAAACCATACCTATAATGCGTTTATAAGTTTCTCTCCCTTCATTTAGACAAAAAATGCGTTAGAAACTGCTATTATGCGTCTGAATTTTCTAAATTGCATAAAAGTCCTCGATAAATTAATCTCCTACCGTATGGAACTTTTCCTCAGAAAACTCAATTCACCAATTCCATTGGAAATAAACAAAAAACGACGAGGAATTCTTACAGGTTATACTGTGGGGGTTGAACCCGCTTAATTGTGGACCATTCTTCGATTGATTCTAGAAAGATTCATGTAAAACACTCTGCTAGAAATAATAATTCGTGTCACTCTGCAAGATTTCGATGGAGATAGGCTGCAAGAATCTGTCGTGAGAAGCGAGGCACTGCAACTCTTTTTGGACAATATGTGGTTGTTGTTATCGAGCACTAACGGCTGATTCAAGGGCTATGCGGTGGTGTTGGATATGAGGTGAAGGGTAATGAGCTTTCCGTTGAGGCCGCTCTGCAAGGTTGGGCGGCACACCCTTGCCTCGGGACCCACACGACCAAAGGGCCGCGAGGACGATGTCTCATAAAAGCCTTTCAGATATTCGATGGCTCAGGGAAATTTCTCAAGAGCCTTTCAGATATCCGATGAAGCAGCGAAGATGTGCCACTGTGGGAAAAAGCGAGCAACCTTAACAAACATCGTGAGCTTCGATGCGAAACGTTCCCATGAGTTCCCTTGTTTGTTTTCGAAAACATCCCTTTCGTGTATAAATGCGAGACGATCGAGTCCTCTCTAAAAAACTACCGAGGTCCATGGCGACCCTTTCTAGGTTTGGAGATACCGCGGTGAACCAGACCAAGACGAGGATAGAGGAGGCTTGGAGCATTTAGGAGGCTGCGTTTAATGTTCATGGACTTTCGTATGGGTTTATTCCTCCCGCCGAGAATGGGCTCGATGAAGCCACTGAGGTTAGAGCTGGTTCTGTATATCGAGCCAAGCAAAGGTTGGCTTCATGCTTTGTGAACGGTGTTGTTTTGAGGAAGTATAGATGTGTGTGAGGAATTCACCAATTCCGAGGCTTTTTAACTGTACGAATAATGATTTTTTATGTGCATCTCGATTTATTTTTTCCTCATGTGATGTAAATTTTTTTTAATAAACATTTTTTCGATGTTTGTTATCTGTAAAATTGATAATGTTACTATTAATTTCATGAAATATCGTATTAATCGAATTTAAAATAATAACGCGGTTTGATTTGTAAAATTGAAAAATATATGGGTAGTTTAAAATTTTATAAAAACTGATGTGGAAGAGAATATTGCTGGAATATACTTATGAGTTTAACGATTGGAGAAGAATTACTGCATTTTGAGTTTGAAAATGAGTTTGAGTTTGAGTTTGAGAATGAGTTTTTTGGTTGGAGATGGTCTTATAGGAAAAACCATTGTGTTAAATAGCGTTGATGTCATCTCCAGCAATTCCTCTATATATAAAGTTAAACCAATATAATCCTCAACTTTTACGGTTTAAACAGTATCATCGAACTCCAATCACCTCATTTATATTTCCCTCTAAAAGAATCTTCTCAATATATTCCTTAATAGTTATTATTATTACTATCATTTTGATTATGTATTCAATAAATAATATTTATTTTTACCTAATTTAATAAATTACTGAAAATTAGGAAAACAAATAAAAATAAATGTAACATATAATAGAAATTATAATCAATAATTGAAATTTTATTATTATAAAATTCTAAAAAGAATTACATAGTTAGAAATTTGTTTATCTAATATGGTGATTATAAAAAATTATTGAACTTATATAATAATAAATTTGAACTTTTTTGAAAAGAGAAACAGAAAATAAGTGAAAACAGAAAAAAAAAAAACAAAACAAAAAGAAAAGAAAAAACATAAAGTAATTCTCTTGGCGTAGCTTCACGGCTCGTGCAAAATTTTTCCCAATCGATCCGCATCCATGTTCTCGCCTATTCCATCCAAGCATTTTTGTATAATTATTTCTCTAAAACACGTTCGACCAAGTAAAAAACAAAAGAATTAAAAAAAAAAATTGGATTGCGGGTGAACAGTTCCCCGCAAGAGGTAAGACTTGATCTGAATCGTAGTTCAGATTCAAGTTGGTTCAGTGAGGGCGACCGCGAAAGTCATCGAATGGGTCAGTCTTTTCCTTCAGTTTGTCCCAGATTCCAAATAGAAAAAGGGCGTGGGAGTAGGTTGCGGATGTCCGGCGTGGACACGACTTCTTCTATTCTATAAGCTAGGCACCGTAGCACCCGCTTGGATTAGGGTGGCGTTATGCGTTCCCTTGGAGAGATTTCAACGCCATTGCTATTGAGATGCTCTAAGTAGTGCGCTTCATCACTCGCTATAATGTCCATTTTTACTAAACCTCTATGTAGCGTTTTTATTGGGGCAATTATGTATCAGCCCCTAAAAATTCCCGAAATAGGGAAAAAAAAGAATTTTAAGACTTGTTTCGCTGAAAACTTATGATAAAGGACCCAAACTTCGAACTGACCAAAATACCCTTACAAAATATTTTACAAGAAGATGTATCGAAAACCACTTTTCTGTTATTATCTTACAGTATTGTGTTATCACATACATATTTGAAGTGTTAATACATGCCAATATTGTCTCATGTATGGTTAATAAGTGGTGTATCAGTATACTAAAATTGGCTTTCGATGACCGAAATTTTCCGTATATTTCATATTCATTTGCACGAGCATCCTCCATATACCAAATCAAATTCGATGTGCTCTAGTTGTTTTTTTCTGACCTTTACGTAATCAAATATATGATTTGAGATGTGAAATTTTCGAAATTCTTGACGCAAATAAGGAAAATAATTATAAATTGAATCATAATCTCGGCCAAAATGATAGCTTTTATAAAATGTTACTCAAAATTTAATTTTGAACTTTGAACACGTTTGTGAAATTTGTAAAGTTATGTTCATTGAGATAGATATAGTCTCTGTTTTGGAATGAAAGAGTATATGTTTACATGACTAATGACTTCAACATTGTACTTTCTACATCAACATTCGTATAATGTAACTTGTAAAGGTTTTGATGGATTAGCTGCATCATATCATATATTTCCATGAATTTTAATCTTATACATCCGAAAAAAAAGTGCATTTATGAATAAAATTAATCGAATTAGTAATGTGGTACTGGAAGATATTATGTAGTACATCTACAATTGTGTTATAAATTGGGTTCTTATATCTATTTATTATCAGACATGTGATATTATTTGAGGCAATGCGATAATATCAATTTATCATGCTAATATTCTCTGACAATCTACAACCTTCTAGAACATTCTTACTAAAGTGTTTTCTTTTGATGTGTATTTTTTATAATCAGTGCATAAAATGTTATTACGCTCGAAAACATTTCAATTTTGGGGAAAGCTAATTTTCGCATTATTCCATGATTAACATCAATTATTTCCTTACATTATTAAGACTTGTGATCAAATTTAGTTAATTTCACGATTTTCGACCATTAAAGTTGAGCTTTCACCCTGAGATTTTCGAATTGGTTTGAAGTATTATTTCATTATCAAATTTAAAAACTTTCGTCGATAATGAATACCCATGAAAAATTGATGTCGATTTAACTTTATTCTTTCACTAAATTCGGAGATCCCAACGATTGTTTTTTATCTATTCCTCTAGCCTCTTGCTTGTTATCCAGGAAATGCTACTCAGAATGCATGAACTGTTATGCATAATAAATGAAGTTTTACCAACCAGCTTTATAATTAATAAATGTTTCAATCTTAGGCCTCATCAAAATTATTCGTTATTCCATGATTAACATTAATAATCTCCTTCGATTTCAAAGACTCATGATCAAATTGAGTCAGTTCACCTTATTTGGCCATTAAACTTAAGATTTCACCCGTTTTTCAACGAGATTTTCGAATTGTATTTACCGCAATATTCCACAATAAACATCATATTTTTTCGTTGATTACATGAGAAATTGATGTCGATTTCACCTTACCCTGCAATTTGTGTTAGATGTTCGAGCCGTTTCAATGTTTTTTGGGTGTCGCCGGTGGTTTCCGATCTATCCCTCTTTGTCTTTACTTGTGTACAACATGTGTTATTTATTAGTGACAAATCGTTACTTTTTTCCAATTATGTGTTCTTTTGCGGCAACATTTGTTATAAAGTACAAGGCATGTGGTATTTTTGTTGCATAAACTGTTACCCAAAAAGCATGAAGTGTTACCCGCTAAGCGTTTTAATTAGCAAACGACCCAATCTTATGTCCCATCAAATTCTTCGTTATATCATGATTAACACCAATAATCCCCTGCGATTACTAAGACCCATGATATTGAATCCAACATATTCAGCCATTAAAATCGAGATTTCACTCGTTTCAATTTGCTACATGATTGTTAAACAAATATTTCTTACAAATCTTAGATCTTACGTCAATGTTGTAGTTTTCCTCAGTTGTTAAGTCACATATACAAATGATTTGTCCTTATTCAATCATTAATGTCAAGTTTTTTTCTATATTTTAATGAGATTTGGATTTCGAGCGTTTGGGAGAGATGATTGCAAACATGTGTAATTTTTGCAATAAGGAAGGGCAAATGGGTCTTTTCAGTGCAAATAGGTCCTTAACTCTTAGACAAACTTTAAATGAGTCCTTATATCTAACTATTTGGGGCATGAATTCTAATCAACATATGCTAATGGAACTTGAAACATAATTAGGCCTTTTTTATTTAGTGTTCTTTATTATTATTATTATTATTATTATTATTATCTATATATTCTTTTATTAATGGTTTTTCGAAAATTGATTCAACATTTTTCATTCGAAGAGAGAGAGAGAGAGAGAGAGAGCGATACTTTGTCAACAAGGCTTTCGACTTGTTCAATAAGGCATTCAACTTGTTCAACAAGGCATTTGACTTTCTCACCAAGGCATACTAGTTGTTTAACAAAGGCTTACGTGGTCAACAAGACATTCGACTTGTCCATAACGGCATTCGATTTCGGCAAAAATGCATTCGACTTGTTTAACAACAACGGTAAAAAATGCATTAGACTTGTTGACCAGTGACTTCTCCTTAGGGACCGCAGCCTTCTTTTTCTTGGGCTGCAGTGCTGGTGCCTTGGCCTTAGATTGTGCAGGAGCCACTCTTATAGTCCCTTTGGCATGAGAAGGTAGGGCCACCTCCGGTACTGAGTGAAGGCCAATCACTCGTTCATCAGAGAGGTAGTCCCTTTGAGCGGTGTTATAAAAGACATCCCCCGCTATCTTCTGTTTCAAGATATGGGTTAGTTGGGGTCCGAAGTTTTTTATGAGGCGAGACTTGGCCCGAACCGTTGCTTGGAAGGCTTTGAAGAGGATGGTGCTCCAATCCACGTCTGTGTGGGTGAGAATGACCACCATTATGTGATGTTTCTCACCCGTAAGCATGTAGAATGTTCCCACCTTTCCAGGTAGCCCTTTCGCCACTATGTCATGGAGAAGGCCATACGTGGACTTCAGTACCGCCTTTTTGTCGGAGTCTTTGAAAGTGGCTCCGTCGAAAGACATATCCAGCTTCATATTTTCGCACATATCTCCAATCGCCTCGCGAAGATATTTCGGTCCCGCTGTTGGTAAGTCGAACTCTTCGACAAACCACGCCTTCGTCACTTCAACGTTGAGGTTCTGAACGCGGCTGAAGATTGTTATTTCTGAGAGGAAGACGACGTTGTTAATGAACTCACGAACGTGATCTGTGAAGATTTCACGTTCGTTGTCCATAAATTCGCCAAGCCGGCGTCCATGATGCATGACGTTATCTGATGGATTTTGCCGTCGTTGGCGCCGATAATTTCCAAGACGTATGACTTTCACAACCACCCTCATGAACTTCATGGGGTTGTGGGTTGATGATGATGAAGGTTGTGCAGAAGCTGTAGATTGAGAAGCTATTGTAAATGATTTTCTGGGAATTTTTGAAGATGTGAAGGTTAGGGTTTGAGAACTTGAGAGCGTTTTGAAGTTTGAAGATTCTAGGGTTTGGATTTGAGAAACGTAAATGGTAAGTGTGACGTTTCATGTGCATATAGAGACAAATGAGCGGGATAAAGTGATGCGACAACATTTAATGATCTTTCGGACGATTTGACTACTATGAGGAAATTCGTCGAACTGACGGCATGTGTCTAAGTCCTGGTTATTTCATTTAAGGAAAACTAAACCGATTCCTTCTATCCTGTTTTTGGTACTATGTAGTTCCATGTGAGTGACTTGGTTCTTCGTGGTACCGAAAATTCCCCCAAAATCGGTACTGCCTAGGTACCTATGTTCCCCCCTTAGCTTTTGCTCTGTTATCCTCAAACTACGATTCCGGTACTGAGGCACTTGAGATTAGTTGTTCCCAAGTTAGTTGCTAAACAGATCAAGTAGACCCAAAGCATTCCCGAAGGTGACAAACTTGGCTTCAGGGAGTGGCTTGGTATATATTAGCTACTTGTTGTTCAGTTCTTACATGCTCCAACCGAACATCCTTTTTGAGCACATGATCTCGGATGAAATGATGCATGATCTCAATATGTTTAGTTCTTGAGTGTAGTACCGGATTTTGTGATATTGCGATAGCACTTGTATTATCGCAATATATGAGAGTTTCTGATTCATCTATCCCATAATCTTTGAGTTGATGCTGGATCCATAGTATCTGTGAGCAGCAACTCCCATAGGCTAAGTATTCTGCTTCTGCCGTTGAGGTGGCAATAGAGGTCCGTTTCTTGCTGAACCGGGAGATCAGCCTGTCTCGAAGGAATTGACACGTGTCACTGGTGCTTTTCCTATCTAGTTTGCAACCAGCATTGTCGGCATCTGCGTACCCATACAGTGAAAAAGATGATTCCTTAGGGTACCACAATCCTACATTAGTTGTGTCTTCAAGGTACTTCAGGATTCGTTTGGCAGCGATGTAGTGACTACCTGATCTGATTGAAACCAAGGACAGAGGCATACGTTGTACATGATGTCATGTCTTCTTGCTTTAAGATACAACAGGGACCCGATTAATCCCCGGTACTTGGTTGTTTCCACCATGGCGCCAGATTCGTACTTGTCGAGTTTGATTGAAGAGCTCATAGGTGTAGCTGCCGGCGAACAGTCTTCAAGTTCAAATTTCTTAAGGAGATCCAGAGTGTACTTTTGTTGACTTAAAGATTCCTTAACTCATTTGCTTGACTTGAAGCCCTAGAAAGAAATTCAGTTCGTAGATGACCCCGTGTACATTAGATCGTAGATGACCAATTTCCGTAACATGAAAATTGTGCAAATTAGTAAAGTGTGAAACTAGGATAGACTCCACCTTCTATGTAAATGACATCATATTTGATGTGATTGAAGCTTTGCAAGTTTTTCGATGCTTACTGAACCAGCTTATCGTTAATCTCATAATTGAATCCAACAATCATACCAATAGAAGCTCTTTATTCACATGTAGAGCAATATTTATTGACTCGGACTCATCGCTCGTCATGATGTTCTATCGATCTAGGGTTATATGCTCTTATTCATTTTTCCTTCGGAGTGTCATCAAGATATGCATGTATGTGTTCAAACCGCACCTTTAGAGTTTTCAACAGACGATTGTATTCAATAGTTGTGTAGGCGTAGGCTACATTAAAAAATAACACGCACACATCTTCCTCCTTCATTCGGGTCTTAATGTTACATTGAATATGTCACGCGCATAAATCATATGGAAATTCTTGTAGGACGGAAGTTTTTACGCCGTCGTGCCTGTTAGAAACTATAACAAGATCACTTGTGTCGGCCACGAAGTGTCGCAATCTCGTAAAAACCACGCTCAATCCCGCAAAACCCCAAGCGCGAGGATATTGTTGGCAATCGCCATCTTGCGCATCACCCCTTAGTACTTCCCTTTAAAATGTCGCGTAGATAGAAATTACTTTCCGCATGTGATCAAAACCCGTGATACATGCACCATAGGCTGGCTAAGAACAAATATTCGTCCATCTCATCCATGATACTGGAAACGTTCACTTGTGTTACGCTTCCATGTACGCTGGGAGTAGACCGTAACAATCATCCCCATTACAGACGAATTCTTCCGTAGCAAGTTGATTGCCTTTCCAAGCCTTGTAATAAGAAACTTTTGATCCCATGTTTTGCATCGTTGACATGATAACTTTCGGTGTCTGAATGTCTTTTGGGCTGCTAAAATTCTCAGTAGCATCCTCGATACAACTGATAAACCTTCTTGTCGATATCTCCGACATCGATAAGGCATGTGTTCGTACCGCAATATGTCTGTATCGAGAAAAAAGAGACTCATTATCTTGTGTGGCTCGTAATTGCAATGTACATTGCTCGTTTGCGCGTTTACTACGTACAAAGTCGGTTTGACTTGACTAATTTGCATTCAAAAGTCGCGGCAAAGGCGGTTTTGGTAATTTTGTCCTGAACTTCCTGCTTGTTTCGAAATTCCAGACCAACATGTAAGCTTGAATTGTCCGTAAACGCATGCGTACCATCATCAGCCTCATTTTTGGGGTTACGCTCCTAATCGTCATCTTCATCGTCATGCTGATCTCGTGCGACGGAATCATCTTCAGAGTCCTCATGTTGCCCGAGTTGCTCGTCTTCACTATCATTCGGTTGCAAACCATCATTCTCATGATGTCTGCACTGATCAACGTTATCTTATTCAAGACCCTCGTCTTCAGAAGCATGACAATATTGATTTTTAGATGTGTTGTCAACGAAACCCTCAAAATGTTAGTTTTGCGCATTTTCATCACAATTTGCTATCAGGCCGATATTAAAATTCGAGGAACCAGCAGTTGCCGGTGGAGCAAGACTGGCACATTCATCACATCGAAATGAACCACGAGTCTTGATTTTGGGCCACCGAAACCAAAGTAGGCACGTAGAGCATATGCATTATCGACGTGGATGAGACATGGAAAACTGTAAGCTACAATTGGCATATAGCTTATCGTCAGTTTCGCATTGTCATTGTGACATGACAATGCTGCTACAATTTGGTCATGCACGTGTTCTAACGTGCATGTGTCGTCATCCAACAAAACTGAATGCAAGTTATAATTTGGCGCATGAGACCACTTCGATGTATTATCCTTTCTAATTATCCACTGACCATTAATTGAATACAATGTTGGTAATTTCATATTGATCACCTTCAACAATATGCATAGTTATTATATAAAAAATGTTTATTGTAATAATACATGTGTATGTATGATTGTAGGCGCATGGTACCTGAGCAGAGGATCAGAGAACTTGCACATAAATGCAGGGAACCTGCGCGGAAATGGAAATGTAGGGAACCAGAGCAGAACACCATCAGATATTATCAGGGACCCTGCACTTATACTCGGGTACGGTCCCCTGCCATTATGCTCTTGGGTCCCCTGCACTTAACGGGTAGCACAACCCATATGCACGGGGACCCCGGACATTTGCTCGGGTACCTTAGATATATGTTGGGGTACCCTGGTATTACGCTTGAGTCCCCTACAAACGGGTATGACAACATCAACTCATATGCGCGGGGACCCTGTCTATATGATCGGTTACCCTGGACATATGCTCGGTAAACATGGTATTACGTTTGGGTCCCCAACACTTAACGTAGCACAACATGAACCCATTTGCGCGGGGAACCTGGACATATTGTCGGGTAGCTTCATTTTACGTTTAGGTCCCTTGTGTTTTTCTTATGGGTCCCCTTCACTTGACGGGACCTCAACTGTTTGTGTGTTTTCGTTCCGAATTTTCATAAATTCAACCGAAATATAGTAGTTCTCGCAATTACACAACATCTACGAGATAACTCATTCATTTTCGTGGACAATGGACTGTAAATTTATCTCTTTCGACGTTAAATTTCAATTTTCAGAAAAAACTTTACTTACTATGAAAGTTGGGCTGGATTATTTTATGTTTTCTTGTGAGAAATAGTATTTCGACAATTAACGAGGAGAGCATGGCGTTTTAAGGTTGTGAGTGAGGTGATGTGGTTTTTCAATGTTTTTTAGGATGGAGAAGATAACACATTCATTCGTATGGTTATGGTTATAAGCAAGTTGGTTCGGTGTTCTGTTTGTCTGCCCTGTTGTACAGAAATCATTTTATTTTCCTTTTCTTTTTTATTTTTAGCATCTTAAGAAAAAAAGATAACTAAGGATGGTTAACGGTTAACCTAACTGAGGGCTATTGACAAAAAAAATCGTCAACGATGCTATTTTTAAAAAAGACCTAAGTCAATGATCATTTTCTTAAAATACCCCAACGTCGTCGCGGGCAAACCAACGATGGTATATTTAGGGCTTTTTTAGCATTTTTCAGTTACTAAATGGGTTTTTTAGAAAATAAAAAATATTATAAAGATAATTGAACTGAAGCTCCCACCGACTCTCATCAACCGATGTTTGAAGAATGGTCAATGAGAAAATAATATATAAGTGATTAAGTGTGAGGTGTAAGGTATTAAATATAAAATTGTGTGATTACAATGTATATTTGTCAAGCTTTCGAATTTAAATATTCTACAGAAACAACATTGCAGGTAATGTCAGCGACGCAATCGATCTTCTAAAATAAATATATCTTTCTAAACAAAATAAAAAGGCAAAACTATAAGATTAAGTCACTAAGTATACAAGTTTTCGTTTTTGGGTCACTATGTTTGATAATTGCAAAAGTAGGTCACTAACTTTGTATGCCAAAACAGTTTTGAGTCATGTTTTCAATTTTAGGTCACTAAAGTATATATTTTTTCGACTTTGGGTCAAACCGTATACATGTTTCATTTTTGGGTCACTATGTTTACAAAAATAATTACCAAATGAGTGACCCGAAATTAATAAATGTATATAGTTAGTGACCCAAAATCGAAAAATATATACTTAGTGACCTAAAATTGAAAACATGACTCAAAATTGACATACAAAGTTAATGACCTACTTTTGCAATTATTAAACATAGTGATCCAAAAACGAAAACTTATATACTTAGTGACCTAGTCTTATAATTTTCCAAAATAAAAAATCAACCAATTAAGACCCGTCTCGTTTGATGGATTCATCCTCGCGTCGACATTTGCATGCAAGTTGCTCTTTACTAAAGCATTTTTAAATTGTTTTTCTGGGATTCTACCTTTTAGACCTCATCATTTAAGTCCTCGAAGTTCTACAATAGCACTCTATTTGATGTTTTTGCAGAGGGGCAATTCCATTCTATGCCACCACTCTTCGATGGAACGAACTACGCCATATGGAAGAATCGCATGAAGGAATTCCTCCTGGCGGTTGACTATGATCTATGGGATATCATTACAACCGGGCCCTATATTCCCGTAAACAAAGATGGCACATTAAGGAAAGCTACGGAATACAATGTAACAGACAAGCGTGGAATTTCATTAAACGCTAAGGCAAAAATATGATCGCTTGTGCATTGACGAAGGAATAATACAATCGCATAAGTTCATGTATGTTCGCTAAAGACGTGTGGGAGATGTTGCAAGTTACTCATGAAGGAACCACTCGAGTTGTACAAGAAAGAATAGTGCTTCTAACTCATCAATACGAGTTATTCACTATGGAAGTTGATGAAACTATAAGTCAAATGTATGCAAGATTTATGACCATCATAAATCATATGTTCTCTCTCGGCAAGATCATTCCCGACAACGAGAAAGTTCAAAAAATCATGAGATCACTTCCGAGAGAGTGGAATCCCAAAGTTACTGCTATCTATGAAGCAAAGGATTTAGACGTGCAATCTGTCTCCGAACTAATTAGATTTCTCACTTCATATGAGACGACTCAACTATCCATAAAAGAAAAGCAGCAAACTAGAAATTAACAAATCATTGATTTTAACGCCGATCAAGAAAGTGATTTCGATGAAGACATCGAAGAAGAAGATATGATGAAGCAATTAGAAATGTTGACCAAAAGATTTGAGAAGTTCCGACAAAGAAGAAGATTCAAATGGAACTCCAAATTCCAAGAGAAGAACAAGGGAGTATCCGGGAATAATGCCCAGAAATGCTACAGATGTAATAAGCCGGGTCATTTTGCTTCAAATTGTACAATGCCAAGTGATGATAAGAAGACAGAAGCAAAAGGACACGGTGACAAACTGGGAAGATTTCGAAAATGAACAAACGGAGGAAGAAAACATTGTTTATGTGGCCGACAATGATCAGGTATCTTCTTCAAATTAATATTCTTAATAAATTATATGCGAGTATGGAAGAATCTCATGATAACGCTTCATCAGCTTTTGAAGTAGATGAAAGTAAGGAAGAGTTACGTGAGATAATTCAAAATACTCATGAAAAGATCAAGTAGCTTATGTCGCTAACGAAAAAGTTGGCTAAACAGCGAGATGACTTAGCAAGGGAAAAACATCATGCTGATCTAGAAATCTCACGCTTTAAAGTAGAGATAGTTTCTTCTAAGAAAGAAAAGGTTCCATGCGATTGCATGGAACTTGAAAAGACAAACAGTGATATATCTGGAAATTTCAATGCACTTAGACATTCCTTGGAAGAAAAAGAGCGTACCATTGATAGACTTCTCGAAGGGAAGCAAAACCTAGATATGTTACTGAATATGCCTAGAAATACTGGAAAATCAGGGATAGAATATTCCATGGTAGAAGAACATGTTGCACCAGTTGTACGAAAACCAAAAGGCTTTTCATGTGGTCGTCATGGTCATTATTCATACAACTGTTTTATGAAAAGAGCTGATAAATCGAAATATGTCTGGAGGCCAGAAATTCCCTGATAACCATGTTCCTAAAGCTGGTCTACCTAAGTTCGTGAAATCACAGTCTGCGATACATGATATATCACATGTCAACATGAGTTACTTTGCTAGTAACATGTTATGACCCAACCAACATTGGGCACCTCATAAAAGAACTCATTCTTTCAGGTACAACGAAGAAGTTCCAACAAGAAAAACAGGTGGTACATTGATAGTGGGTGTTCCCACCATATGACACGTGATATCAGTAAATTCGTATCGTTGAAAGCATATGACGGAGGCTACGTATCATATGCTGACAACAACAAAGCTAGGATCATTAGAGTTGGTAATGTCGGTAATAATTTACATACTACTATAGATGACGTATGGCTAGTTAAAGATTTAGAACATAATTTAGTAAGCATAAGTCAATTGTGCGATAAGGGTTATATCGTAACTTTTGAAAATGATAAATGTATAGCTAAAAAGGATAATGAAATTATATTTTGTGGATCTAGGTATAGTAATATCTACTGCATAACTCTTGATGATATCACTAACCAAAATGTCAAGTGCCTAGCAGTTACACAGGATATCACATGGTTATGGCATAGACGCTTGGGACACGCCAATATGGAGCTGATATCTCATATAACCAGCAAAGAACTGATAAGAGGTGTTCTTGGCTTAAAATTCACCAAGGACAGAACATGCAAAGCATGCCAAATGGGTAAGCAGACTAAAACGTCCTTTAAGGTAAAGAATTTGATATCTACTTCCCAACCTCTGGAATACTTCATCTCGACCTTTTTGGCCAGTTCAGACAATATCTCTGCAAGTAAAAGATATGCTTTTGTTATTGTAGATGACTATTCTAGATATACCTGGGTGATATTAAGAGTGAAGCATAAGAGTGAAGCATAAGATAACTTTGCACCACTAGTAAAGAGACTTGAGAATGAGAAAGAAATGAAAGTATGCAAGATACGCAGTGATAACGGCTTAGAATTTGATAGTAAATCATTCGCATCTTTTTGTGATCAGTATGGGTATAGTAACTTCTCTGCTTCTAACACCCCAACAGAACGACGTAGTTGAGAGGAAAAATAGAGTTACAGGAGATGGCGAAATCAATGCTGAGTATGATATTCCTAAACAGTTCTGGGCGGAAGCTGTTAGTACAGCCTGCTACGTGTCTAATCGTGTTTTCCTTAGATCATTACCGAAGAAAACCTCATATGAACTTAGGAACGGTAGAACTTCAAATATAAGATATTTTCATGTGTTTGGTTGTAAGTGTTTTATTTTAAATGATAGAGATAAAAGAGGAAAATTTGACTCTAAGGTAGATGAAGGGATATTCCTTGGTTACAGTCTTCATTCCAAAGCTTATCATGTTTATAACAAAAGGAAGAAGATTGTTCAAGAATCTATACATGTAATCTTTGATGAGATTCCTATCGCAGATACTATTAATGAGGAAGGTATAGATTTACCTCGTGCAGAGAAATATGTCTCAAAAGAAATTAAGGAAGATATTCCAAAAGACGACAATAATGATACATTGGAACGAGAAGCTTCAGATGAACAGCATCGCCGAAAGTTCAAGCATGCTTCCAGTCATCCAACAGATCAAGTTATAGGGAATATCATCTCTGGAACCAAAACGCGGGCAGCTGCACGAAATCAAGATACAGGGGAATCTCATGATGCGTTGCTTTCAATGGTAGAACCAAGGACCATCCATGAAGCACTTGATGACAAATCATGGATTACCGCTATGGACGACGAATTATCACAATTCAAAAAGAGTCAAATTTGGACGCTTGTACAAAGGCCGAACGAATAATCTATTTATAGGAACAAAATGGGTGTTTCGCAACAAACTCGATGAAACGGTAAAGTGACCAGAAATAAAACAAGGTTCCTTTTCTCCAATAGCTTGATTAGAATCTATATGTGTTTTACTTGCATATGCACGTTTTAAAAGATTTAAACTTTTTCAAATGGACGTAAAAAGTGCCTTCTTATGTGGTTTTATAAATGAGGAAGTTTACGTCGAACAACCTCCTGGTATCATAGGAGAAGGATTTTCATATCATGTTTTCAAACTAAATAAAGCATTATATGGTTTAAAACAAGCCCTTAGGGCATGTTATGAAAGATTAAGTAAATTCTTGATAGACATGGGATTTACTACTGGAACAATTGATAACACCATGCTTATTAAGTATGAATGTGATCACATGCTGTTAGTACAAATTTACATTGATGATATAATTCTTGGAAGTACTTACAACCTTCTTTGTGAGGAATTTTCTAAGTCCATTCAGAAGGAATTTGAAATGAAATGGGTGAGCTGAACTACTTCCTTGGGTTGCAAATAAAGCAACTTCACTCGAGAACCTTCATATCTCAGACGAAGTACATCAAGGAATTGCTAGTCAAATTTGGAATGAGTGATTCCAAGGTGCTTTCCACTCTCATGCATCAGACTACCAAAATCGATAGCGATGAAGCAGGTACTCAGGTTGATCAAACTCAATATCGAGGTATGATCGAAAGCCTTTTTTATTTAACTGCAAGTAGACCTGATATTATGTTTGTTGTTGGCATGTGCTCAAGATATCAATCGAATCCTAAGGAATCTCCCTTGACAGCAGTCAAGCGAATACTTAGATATATAAAAGGCACTGTTAATTTTGGTCTTTGGTATTCCAATACCAATGAATTCCCATTATTGGGATATTCTGATGCTGACTATGCTGGTTGTAGGGAAGATAGAAAAAGTACTAGTGGTACATGTCAGTTACTTGGAATTCCCTAGTAACTTGGTCTAGTAGAAAGCAAAATGTTGTCGCCCTTTCCACAATGGAAGCTGAATATATGGCTTTATGAAATTGTTGTCAACAAGTTCTTTGGATGAAACAAACCCTTAGTGATTTGGGTTAGGTTATGACAAAATTCCTATTTCTTTGCGATAGTACTAGCTCCATAAGTATTACTAAGAATCTGGTGCATCATTCTCTTACTAAGCATATAGACGTAAAACATCACTTTATACGAGATCATGCTCAGAAAGGAAATATCAGCGTGGAATTAGTAGGAACAAATTATCAGCTTGCTGATATCTTCACGAAGCCTTTAATCGATATTAAATTCTACAACATCCGTGATCGACTGGGAATCACCGAGCTAAAAAGGTTAGATAACTTGCCAAGCGTTTTGCTAGTTATTCTAAAACTCTGAGATCCGAAGTCTAGAATTATTTTTGATAAAAAATTTGCTAAATTTCAGCCCTTATTATATTCCTAAGATATTATCAAATTTCAGCTTTTAGAATTATACATATTATTTCTAGCTCAGTACTTAGAATCCTTTCGATTTTTATACCTAAGATATTATTTATAATTATTTTAGGAAATTAGGATCTTTCCGATTTTTATTTAAAATTAGCCTAATAACATTTCCTTACTTAAAGAGGTCACGTCAAATCATTCAGAGATATCTGACTCCTTGATTGACGTTCTATTCCATCCTTGAAATTCAAATTTTCAACGTTTCGATTTCAATCCTTATTCCTCCTTGTTTAAAACCGTTCCTATTCTATAAGAACAAATCATCATTCGTTCTCATCTTCAAAGTTACATCGTCTCAAAATTCTCAACTTCTCAAAAAATGGTGAAAACCGCCGGAACGAAAGGAACCACCATCGAGCCAAGCTCAAGTAAGAAACGAAAAGAACCCATGTCCGATGAGTCAAACTCCGATCCCGTTTCAAATCTTCCAAAACCGCCTCACCTCCACCTTCTTCTGCTCGAACCACTCGTTCTAAAATCAAAGCTTCGAGCAAAACTCCTCCCACTGTTAAACCGAAACCCTTGAAGAAGGAGAAGGTTGCTAGAAACAAGAAGGCGACTCCGACCGATGAACCTATTCCGATTCGTGAGCCCACTCCATCTCTTAAGTCAACGCCTTCGCCTCAGCCCAAGGAACCTCATGTCGAATCGCCTAGGAAATCCTCTTCACCCCAGTAAGAGAACCATCTCCGATGGAAGAGATAGCAAAATCTATGGAGGATGATGTTGAAAACGTCGAGAAGGAAGCGATTCCGCCCATATTTAATTTGAACAAACCAAGGGAGATTCCTGAAGAGGTGATGTTTCTAAACGATGTCTCGAGGGAAAATTGCCAGGGATTTGCGAAGAGAGATATCGCGAGAGGGCGAGGGGTTACGCTTAATAGGTTGCCGGAAAGCCGTGTAATAACGTGGCTCAAAGAGTTCGAATGGGAGAAGTTCCTGAGTATCAATAGGACGTGCTACCCTAAAGCTGTCAAGCTATTCTATACTAACTTTGACTATGAGGAAAAGGGATACGAGATCATCATCACGTCGCATGTGCTCGGAAGGAAGATTGTGTGGACACGGGAAAAGATGAACGAGATGTTGGGAGTCGCGGATGAGGGAATTTGTCACTACAATGTGAATAACTGGTGTTATTCTGTCGAGTTCAAGTGCGTTGATGTTTTTAGAACACTCTGAAACACCAACAGCAAGCCAGTTCTCCGATGGACAAGCCCTGAACCAGCTGCACATTGACCACTTCTTTCTCCACAAAGTGCTTAACATGACCCTCTTGAGTGCTAAGATATGAAGCGGAGGCCATTCCACTACCATGACCTTCATGAGCACCTTCGCCATGTACATGGTCTCTCAGAACAAAAAGTTTGACCTTGGGTTCGTTATCATGAAATTCATGATCCAAGCCTTTGAGAGCAATGATAAACCACTCCCGTATGGAATGCTGCTGACCGACCTATTTGGGTATGAGGGAATAACACTGCCCCCTGCTTGGGAAGATGATGCAAAGCACGTAGTGGATGTACTCACCCTAAAAAGAATGGGGATTCATCATAACCGACAGGGATAGTTCAAGGCAAAGGAGAAGAAGTCAGAGGGTAGTGCTCAGAAGAAGACGTCGGTTGCTAAGGGAAAGGCGAAGGTCATTGAGCTGAGTGAATCCGATGAGGAAGCTGGTGAGGAACACAGTATTGATGAGGATGTGATAACTGTTATCCGGCGTGATATTGTCGATATCAAGGCTGACAACTAGAAGCGCTTCAAAAAGATCAAGGAGCAAAACTCCGAAATCCTGCTTAAGTTGTCCAAGATCAAGAAAGAGCTGAAGAAATCAACCCCTCAATACCAAGTACGATAGTGATACCAGCTTTTAGGTTGCCTTCCCTTATGATATCCCGCTCTTAGCTCTTCTCTTAGGTGGTGCTCGTTACTTGTGTGGTTGGTCACTCCCTCTTTTTGATGTTGAAGGGGGAGAATTAAGGTAATTAATTTGTGGGTCGAGGAGTCGTGTGGTTGTTTGATGGGTACTTATGGAAACCATTTATATTTTGATGATATAAATATGATGCATATTACGCTAACTAATTGTTATGTCTTTGATGTGAGTTTATTGCCTGAATCTTGTTTGGAAAATGCGCACTTAGGCAGGGGGAACACACGAACTGGTAAATCCGAAACTTATCTATAATATATCAATGTATGTTACATGTGATATCTGCACTTGGACAGGGGGAGTAATTTTCCATCTATGATATATCCATGCATGTTACATGAAATATCTGCATTTAAGCAAGGGAGCATATATACTTTATTTTTTGAGATACAGAAAAATAGTATGCTTTGATTAGTTCATGAGCTACTTAGACATATGCGTTAGGATTTGCATGATCGAATATGCTTACATGCTTTCGTGCTGCATTAATTGCATGTCATGGTCAAAAGGGGGGAGAATGTTGACCTTTTTGGTCCATACGCTTTGAAGAGTTTCGATGATCTATGTAATTAGGGCCATAACTTTAGCAATTTGATTCCGAAATATTAGAATGTCTAAGTATATGATATCGACTATGTATGCTTTACAAGGTTAATCATTGAAAAATGTCGAATGATTGGTATACATGTGATTATGTGCTTAACTGGCAAAATTATCTAATCACATGTTATAAATATCTCACATGCTAGGGAATATCTGATTACAGATATATTGTGCTATTTATGGTAACTCGTGTGCGATATCATGATGAGCTATATATGGAAATTATACTGTCTAAACATGGAATGTGCAATATCCGTTTGAACTTATCTATTTTGGGAAGAAATCATATCGATAATCCATACATGCATTCTACTTGATCTAATATGGAAAATCAATTAGGGTTTTTATTTCTGAAATTAAGAAATCATAAAAGGAAAAGATTCTGATTGATTAATTTTATATGATGCTAGCTGGATATCACATATGGTAAATGTCGTTATGGAAAATATTGTCGCAAATAGAAGTATATGCTTTTATTTCAAATATGTGCTTTATATGGAATAAAATCATGCTTGTGACCATTGAAATTTTATTTGAATGGCACGATTCTTTGACATAATACTTGCTCGATTATTACATGGATTACATGCTACTTTGTGGATTAATCTTGTGATTGACCTTCCATGTAAGTGCTGATTTGAAAAGGCTTATATATATGAGCAACACTTAGAGGATCGAGCCAACGAGAACTTGTGACGTACGCGCACGAAAATTATTGAGCAGAAGAAAACAATTGAGAGAGCTTCCGCAAAAACTTGTGAATAGTCTTCTGCTGTTGAGATATCATTTGCGATACTAAGTGTACTGAGTGATAACATCCTCCACACCATACATTATGTCTTCGGACGTGCTGTCTTCGAACGTGAGGTACAAGGAGGCAAGGTCGACGTTTACGCGCACGTGAAGAGAATGATTGTGTTCCGGGGGCCCTTCGGTAGCGAGTTGTTTCCTGTAGTGAATTGAAGATTCCCTGGAGCGAAACTCTGCATGCGGTAACCTAGTGTGTCTAGTGTTCGACTTGTGTATTTGACATAATCAATCAGTTTTGTAACCGGCTAAGGTAACATTATAGTGATTAAACTCTTGAGTAACAAACCTCAAGGAGATGACTAAACCCCGATTGGGAATATAACTCTATAAAAATCATGTCTCACGTTACTTCCTGCTCTTTATATTTTTCGTGAGATATATCTAATACATCCGACGCAACTAGGAGATAACCGACGTCTTTGAAAAGTGTTAACTCAGAAAAAAAAAAGGTTTCTAGGATATCACATAAAAAGAGATTGAAAAAGAAGAAGATAAATTTTTACAAAGGCCCATGTCGGGACTGTATGATTTTATTATTTTAGAGAGTTTATTAATTTGTAGAGTATTAATTTATGGAGGTGTTACTGTATGGAGGTTTTACTGTATTTATTTATTGAGAGTGCAATTGGATCCTTAACGTTTTCATTTGGATCCTCGAGAAACAGCAATTTAAACCTCGATAATTTATACCGTTTTAGTTTGGTCCTCCGTCGACAGACGAGAGCTTTCAGGAATTATTAGCTCAAGCCATCAATTGCATTTGCAGTCCCCCATAAACCCTAAACCCTCACCTTCAATCACAATGCTCGATGCTTCTCCGCTCTCCTCACATACGACGCCGTTTCCTCAGCATACCCTTCCGGTACAGACCCCTATCAACGGCCGTGTTATCAACAAACCCCGAGCCCGACGCCGTTTCTCAAATCCTCGAATACTTGAGCTCCATTGCCCAACCCCGCCACCTCAGTTCCCTCAAAGGCGATGCTTCGTTTAGGAACGAAGTCCTGAGACTGGGCACCGCAAAAGTAGATTCGATAATCGAAACCCTGGATTCAGAATACACCGTCGAGTTCTTCTTTCTGCTGCAGAACAAATTTGGGGTTGTGCATTCGCTTCGATCGAAGCTAATAGTGGCACACGTTTTGGCGGGAATGGGGAGGAGGCGTGCTTTGAGGTGCCATCTTCAGTGCGTGGTGCAAGACGAAGGTAAAAACGACGCACCACTCAGGTTTTCGTTTTCAGGGGCGAGCTTGAACACAAAATTCTGACACTGTTCTTGAATTAGTTTTTCTTAGAAAATTATTTGAGCTTCATTTGAGGGAGAACGTCTAATTAGTCCATGTTTTACAAGTTGTGAAGCTTGTCTTGGTTCAATTCAGTAAAAAGATTGGATTTCGTTAAAATACAGCTGCTCAAAGAGAATCCGTTTGTTGTGTTTCTTTTTAAAAAAAAGGCCAAATTGTTTAAACTCAAATTCTGATGACATCATAGATTCTTTTTGGATGATGAATAGCATCAAGCAGGGGTTTTGATATTCAATTCAGGATATTCAAAGGATGATGAATGCTTTTCATTCTCCTTTTTGGTACCATATTCCTTGTTGAGTCGCATGAAAGACCTTGTTTTTTCTAGGTAGTTTCGGAATCGCTAGTTATCTTCATGATAGATTTACAATGCTTAATCTCAGGCCCTGAATCTGCATCATCACTTTGTTGCCAGCTTCTCGAAAGCTTTAGGCTCTGGGATTCAAACGACATTGTGTGGGATATGCTCACATTCGTCTACTCCATGTGTAATATGGTGTACGATGCCCTCTTTGTTCTTGCCAAGATGAAGGACTTAAACATAAAGCCATCAATCATGGCATACAATAGCTTATTGCAAAACTTCAGGCACACCGACATCGACATCATGTGGGATGTATACGGTGACATTATAGCCAACAGAATCGCTCCAAATGGGCACACACATGCAATTTTTCTCGACGGTCTTTGTCGCAAATCCTTAATTTATGATGCAATTTTATTTATTCGGGAGATGAAAGTGAACGGGGAGGAGCTTTCCGTGGTTTGGTACAATACTCTGATGTCTGGGCTCTGCAGAGTGGGTTTTGTGGACATTGCAAAATCGGTCTTTTGTACGATGTTTAAGCATGGATTTTGTCCCGATTCGTACAGTTACAACATCCTTATTCACGGGCTGTGTGTCTCCGGTTCGATAGAGGAAGCATTGCACGTCGCGATCGACATGGGAAAACATGGAGTGGAGCTCGATAGAGTTACTTACAATGTTCTTGCCAAGGGATTTCGTCTGCTTGGAGTGAGTAATGGGCCATGGAAGGTTTTAGACAGATTATTACACGAAGAGCCCAATCATGGGATTCTTACATATACAATTCTGATTTGTGGGCATTGCCAATCGGGATGTTTCGAGGAGGGTTTGAGGCTGCGAGAGGAGATGATGTCAAAGGGTCTTCGTTTGAATGTTATCGCGTATCGCGCGCTGCTCAGCTGCTTGTGTAAGAGTGGAAAGATTGAGGTTGCCCTGAAGTTGCTTTATGAGATAAAAGACTTTGGTTTAAGACCCGATATCTTCATATATTCAACTGTCATTCACGGTCTTTGCAAGCTGGGGGAGCTAAAAAAGGCTATGCTGCTTTTCAAGGAGATGTGCTCGGATAAAAGTATTGCGAGTCCTTTTCCTTACAGATCAATTTTATTAGGATATTGCGGGAAAGAAAACGTATCTGAAGCAAGAAACTATTTTGATACGTTGACGGATGGCGACCTTGTGAAGGATGTAGTTTTGTATAATATTATGATTGATAAATACGTCAAGCTTGGGGACGTTGCAGAAGCTGGAGAATTATACCGAAAGCTGTTAGAGAGAGGTATCTCTCCAACTACCGTTACGCTCAATTCTTTAATAGACGGGTCGTGCAAGACCCGGAATTTGGAGGATGCTAAAAAGTGGTTCGGTAAGATTAAGATGCATAACTTGCAGCCGACAGTTGGCACTTACACTACACTCATGAATGCATATTGCGAAGTTGGAGATTTACAGGCCACTTCCGATCTACTTGAGGAGATGAAATTAAAGGATTTGGAGCCAAATCAAGTATCTTACACGGTGTTAATGAAGGGGCTGTGTAAGAAAGGGAAGTTGCAAGAATCTGTTGGTCTACTGAAAAAGATGGTAGATGAAGGCCCTTCACCCGATCAGGTTTCCTACAACTCTCTGATTCACCGTTTCTGTAAAATTGGAGATCTCAAAAGTGCAAAAGATTTACGCGATGAGATGCTTCGCGGTAACGTTCAGCCGGGTCCCGTCACCTACAACATTCTCTTCAACGGGTTTTGTACCCACGGGGACATTGAAAGTGCGGAGGAATTGTTTTCTTGTCTCAAAAGCCAAGAAGTTGAACTTTCTAAAATTGTTTATACGACACTTATCAAAGCATACTGTGCAAAGGGAGATGTTGAAAAGGCTGCGTCGCTCTTTGGTCAAATGCTTGAGAGGGGATTCGCAGTTTCGATAAAAGATTACAGTGCCGTCATTAATAGGCTCTGCAAGAGATCTTTGCTCGATGGTGCTATGTGTTTCTTACGAACTATGTTGGTTAATGGTGTCACCCCGGACCTCGAACTGCTTGCGGTTTTGCTTCAATCTTCTGCACGAGCCTGCAAATTGAGCTCGCTTCAGGTTTTTTCTTTAATGATCAAATGTGGCTTTCAAATGGGTTGAATACTTAAAAAGTGATGCATCGTTGTGCTTCATGGCTTGTGCAATCATCGACTGAAGGTATCCTTCGAAAGGTTCTCTTCAACAGGTATGAAGCAAGCTCGCAACACACACGCATCACTAAATTTTTTTGTGAAAGATAAGGATACTCATAACATGTGAAATACTATTGTTTTTGTAGATGCTTTCTTACAGAAACGGGACTACTCTTCGAGAGATGATCGAGTATGTCCAAAGATCGATGCTTCGAGAGTCGAGTGCCCAACGGAGGTTATTCGCTTGTTCCTTTTTATTTATTCTTAATATAGTATGAATTCATTTAATACCTCTTCTCCTTTCCCATCTATCATGTAGTGCATGATATATATATATGTATGTATATATATATATATATATATTTTCTTTTCCTGATGATTGATTATTTTTGAAGCAAAGATGGATAGATGACGGATGAACAATTGCATACAAGATAGATTAGTTACTCTCTAGTTACGTTCTTGCATTGTGGATTATCACATATGAAAAGAATATGAAAACCGGATTTCATTTGTCAATGAATGAGACGCGTTTGTCGGCTGTAATAGAAATTTAATAGATTACTCTCAAATTCTGCTGCAGGTTTTATGATACCATAAATGCACGCTGCTCCTCGTATAGCGTTTCTCGGTCGTGTCGTGTGACCGGGCCGGCCCGGCCCGGGCCATGGAGCCTTTAGCTTCGTAATGATTTGTTGAGCCCTGATGAAATCGAGGACCTTAATGATAAATTTTTCGAAGAAGGAAGGCTTAGAAGGATGATTTCGAACAGAGGAATCAACTCTAAGATCAAGAATGATGATAAAAGAGATGCGTCCAATGAGCATCAGACCACAAATGTTGGCTGATGATATCCCAATTGGTCTCGGTTCTGATTTTTTAGTCTCTTTTTTCTTTTTCCTGATCTTGAGGAGCTTGTGTGCTGATTTATTCTGTTTCTTTTGTTTGTCATTATTACATACATCACGTACATGCATTTTCCATGTAATATTACCATGATCTAAAGGGAAAAAAAAAACTCACATATATCCCAGTAATGTTGTGATTATTGCATACATGACCTATTTGCATTTTTACATGCAATAGTTCCATGATCTAAAGAGAAAAAAAAAAGTGAATTTCTTGTTAAAATATAAATAAATAAAAAAAGAGAATTTCTTGTTAAAATATTTTCTTAATACCATCTTTTGTACGGATGAGCATGCTCTGATGTGTTAGGTTAGTTTGAACTTCTATCGCAAAATTACCATGTGATGTAGTCTATAAGTAAGTGTATGATTGTATGAAATGAGAGGAGATGATGTTTGGTTCCAAGGTGTTGCAGTAACATTTTCTTCATTTCGTCAACCTTCATGAAAAGCTAACACTTCCAACAACAAATCATATATCCCAATTCCCAAACAAAGCACTTAGTGCATCAAACATCCAAAAAAAATAACAAAAAACAAGAAGAATAAAAGCAAACTTACAAAGCTTATATAAAAAACATAGATTTGCATTACCTGTATTTTAATTTCGACCTTTCACCAACGTGCTTTATGTGTGATCCACACTTGTCATTTCTTACATATTTCGTCTTCTTACCATCATTTTTCCTTTTCTGTTCTTGCAATTTCTCATCTTCTCTACCAACTCGACCTTTTATCCCGGCATCGTAGCCATGAATGAGCCCTCGAAGATCACCGGGACGGCCCGAAGATGCATCAGAAGCCATCGAATCATCGCTGTCGAATCCTTCTTCCACGTTTTCCCGAGCATTTTTCTTGTACTGAAAAGGCTCTTCGATGTTGTAATAATCTTCGTAGCATTCATCCTCGGTTTGAACCTCTTTGCGTTCGGGCGAGACTAAGTACATCGTCCAGCCCGATTCGTTGCTGCTACATCCTTCTTCGCCGTCTTCGAAAATTTTGCTAAAGTTCATATGTTTAACGATGGATTTGTTGACTATATATAGAAGAAACTTGAATACAATCACAATCGTCTCAGCGCATGCACCCTTTACCTGTTATTTAATATTTTGAACACTTTTCATTGCATGAAGATGGTATATATATAAATATATATTGTTACATAGAAAGAGGTACTAGTGCTTAGCTGTCTTCTCATCAAATAAATTCCCTGGCTTTCATTACCAACATGGGCACTCTACAGTTGAACTCAATCAGCTCCGTCATAAAAACACAATTTTATTTTTATAAATATATTAGATAAGAAAGTATTATTACTATTATGAATTATGATTATTATTATTATTATTATTACAATTATAATTATTGTTATTTTAAATAGGGGGGTGATGGGTGCAGATGCAGAAGAGAAAGGGCCTACCCTACGAATGGCAAAGAGAAAGGGCCTACCCTACGAATGGCAAAAATTTTATAAAACCATAAACATTCATATGGATACAATTTTTTTTGGGGGGGGAATGGATACAAAAATTCATTATTTGTATTTGTTTTCGTGAAATATTCAATAATTCTTTGTATTGGATCAACGCTACTGCGAGCACCCTTTCATGTATGTGTTACTCTGTGGCTCCAACTGTATTTATCTTTAATTTATTTCTTCCCTTTTTTGTCTTCTTCTACGTTGTCCTTTCGTTATTGTACTTCGTTAGTTATTGATAATTCTATCACTGGCCTGGAAGATTAGGAGTCGGCTCGAGCTCCTCTCCCTAACTGCATAAGCTCGCAATATATTTTTTTTTGTATATTTTAAATGTTTTGATTTTTTTAATATAAATATAAAATTTTCGAGCTTTAAACTCGAGCTTGGCGAGTAGATGAGCTCACGAGGTAGGCTTGACCTTAATTATATAGCATCAAGTTCGAGCTCGAAAGTAGCTAGATTGTTCGTGGACCTTGACTCCTTTACACTCTGTTGAGAGTATTTGTCGCATATCATGAAATTAACTTCATCCGTCTCAATATATAAATCAAAGAGGCATCTTCTCCTAACATTAATTGGTTTTGGAAATGAATCTCATCAAGCTTATACGGTTACCTCTTCTACGGTGGTGTATATGCGCGAGCCCGGATGATGGAAAATTTAACATGGTACCAGAGCGGGTTTGATCGGCATGTTATCACACTTGTTTGACTCACCACCATTGAAATATCCACATGAGGGGGCGAAGATTATTGCCTACATTGGGAAATTAACTTCACTAGACTCAATATATAAATCAAAGATAATCTCTCTATAACACCAATTAATTTTAGTAAGTAATCTCAATTTATCGCTGTCCTAACTAATGCTCAAGTTACATGAGGGAATTAATTGAATTTTCTCATAATCTACCCGACTATAATCATGTAGAAAATGCAAAAGAACGAACATCTAAATTCATTGAAAAAAACATTTCTTTCATATTCGACTACAACATTCGAATTCGTCTACGAAACAAAATTAGTCATTATTACTCGCACCGAGCATTCATGCGTTATCGACTACTATCATTCTCCTTATGACGGCAACAATGCCTCTTTTCTTTATTTCCTTTTCATATCCAACTCATTTAGTTATTAATTTTTTATTATAACAATTATTTCGAAACGTCACTAACCATTCATGAATGTGCAATTAAGATATGTAAAACGACATGTAATAATACTTGTGCTTGCTAACTACCTTTATGGTTACTAAAAAATATTAAAAGTTAAGTAATGTCCAGTATTTGATGATCATGTTCTTACATTCTTGTCATGAAAGAAAGTGATATACTTCAATCATTTCACACTTTGCGTCGGCCATTGTCTTGATCCCCACGATCTTGGCTGGGCTATTTGTTTTTTGTCCGTAACTAAAATGACAATATTATATGGCCCATTTGCTTTTATTATGCACGTTGAATAGTCTCTTCTTTATTTCTTTTCATTTTCTTAATGTTTATTTGTATTCATGTATGATTTAATGTGACAATATACCTTAGCTGGTTCGAACGCGATATTGGTTTGCTCGTGTGGTTTGATTGTGGGTCACTTTTTAATTGTGGGCAGCTTGGCATTTGCTTGTAAGATGTGACATTTTTGAATTAATAGCGTTGGCCTACTCTTAATTATTCTCTGCTTCACGTGAAATTACATAAAATATTAATTATTGCCAGGTGTTTTAGGTAAGAATTTAACAATAAATATTGTTCTAACTAGAGAGATGGAAAATCATTTAGCCCCATTAAAAACGTAGAGGTTATGCATTTATTTATCTCCATGGACGGTAGATTGCTATATCAAACATGATATATGACAACCTTTTCATCGAGTAAATTATCGAAATATAAACACTACTTTATCCTCCTACTAATGTTAATCTCGCTGAGAGTTAAGGGAGAAGATGTTTATTGTCGTACATTGTTCATTGCATTGAGTTATAGGGGTGAGAAAATCCGGATCCGGATATTCGGATATCCAAAATCCGGATATTCGGATTTTCGGATATTTAAAACCTAGAACCGTATTCGATCTGATTTTAATTGGATATTCGGATATCCGAAAATCCGAATTTCGAATATTCGAAATCCGATTTTTATTCGATTATTTTAAAAAAATAAAATTGATCGTATTCGATTTTGTTTTCAACTCTCCATTTATTTTCACGAATGATATAAATTCAGTCCGATATATTTTATTTCGGTCAAATTAGTATATTGAGCTATTTTTCTTTCTTTTTTATCTTTTTGGGCCTAATTTTTCTTTGTTTTTGGGCTATTATTTAATTTATTTATTTATTTTAAACAATAAATTGGATACCTGATATCCGGATTTTACCGAATGTATCCGTATCCGATATATGTTAAAATATTCGGATTCAGATATCCGATTCGATTTTAAAAAACGGATATCCGGTTTTCCGGATTTTATAAACCGGATCGGATTTCGGATTCCGGATATCTTTTTTTCGGCCCAATGATTTACATGAAGAAATTGTCGAACATTAATAACTTTGTTTCTTATCCCACGCCGTCTGGGAAAAGAAAACATGTTAGTTCTCTTATATAAAGGATGATCATACCTATAGTTTAAACACATCGTAAAACTTAATTTGTGTTACAACAGAGGTGTCGTGTCGTTCTGGGTCTATGCGAGAGTAGAAAAAATGTTTGCAACTTTTCATATATTAGATTTCCTATGGCCTTAATTGCCGGCTGAATTTATGATTTGGGAATTTCCAATTTGTATTATTATTCTCCTTACTTTAATATTTTTGGGGTATATTCCCGGAAATTCCCAACATGAAAGTTCTTTAATTTTCTAACAGAGAGATATATATTCAAACAACGATATCAACTAGTGGTGTATCTTTCATGTATTCGAAAATGCGCCTGATGATCAATTATTGAACTGTCAAAAGCTAAAATTTAGTCAAAACAGTATCAACCACTCCATATCTCTTAGTTAAACACGAAAAAATCCTACAAAATTGGAAATTCGCCATTTGACGCGCAAATATAACCGAAATTAAAGTTAAAATGATTAACATATTTTTAAGTTCGACGCAAGTCGACTTGTACGAATATTTACAATGATGCGAGTCGAAGTCGTTCCTAGGAACTTCGATGATTATGATTTCTTGCAAAATTATGCTTTTGTGTTTGGTGATTATTACCTTTACGAGTATCTAGCCTTGTCATGCTGTTTAATAATATCTAGATCTTCCGAGGTGATCAATCCCGAAAAGAGGAAAAAAATTTAATGCGGCTGCAGACGAGTTCAAACGTTCAAATTTCAACGGCTACTTCCGAGGTGAAGACTATAAAAGGGTGAAGAGTTCAACATGCTCATCACTAACCCTTACTAGTACTCAATATTAGAAATAGACCCTAATAGGAACATATTATATACTCGTAACACTCCCCCTCAAGTTTGGCGTTCCATACAAACTTAAAACACCAAACTTGGTCAATAAATACTAAAATTGATCTCTTCTCAAGGCTTTGGTTAATAAATATGCCGGTTGTTCTGGAGAAGGAATATATTCAGTCTTGATTACATTTTCTTGAATCTTGTCTCGTATGAAGTGACAATACACCTCTATGATTCGTTCGCTCGTGAAAAATCGGATTTGCCGCTATTTGTATCGCCGACTTGCTATCCGAGTAAAATTATGACCGGTCCACCTTCTTGTACACCGATGTCTTTCATCAAATTAGTTAACCACAATACTTCTGATGTGACCATAGCCATTGTCATATACTCTGCCTATGCCGAGCTTCTTCCCACCGTACTTTGCTTCTTTGTCTTCCACGATATCAATGAATCCCCGAGGAACACCAAATAGCCTGTCAAAGATCTTCGTGTGTTCGGACATTAAGCCCAATATGCACCACAATACACTTTCAAACACACTTTTCTGTTAGCATTAAGAAACAATCCAAGACCCGAATTTTCTTTTAAGTATCTCAAGACTCTATTTAATGCATCAAAATGAGCTTTCTTCGGGTTATGCATATGTTGTGATAAAATATGAACAACATATGAGATGTCTGGACTTGTTAAACACAAGTACAAAAGTTTACAAACAATTCTTCGAAACAAATATACATCTACCCTATCTTTAGCACATGACCGACTGATTTCTATATGAGCAACATCTATTTTCTCTAGATTGTTTGGTCCTTGACATTTGTAAAGCAAAACATACAAGTTTATAATCAGTTGGAACTAAAACAGAACAATCATAACAGACGTTCAACACAGTGCACATCAGAATTAATATTTTCTATAAACTTCACATTTTGTCCTACCAGATTACTTAAAGGCTTAGATCCTAGCATCCCGGTTTCACCTAACAATTCTAACACATATTTTCTTTGATTGAGAACAATTCCTTTACTTGATCTAGCTACTTCTATACCCAAAAAATACCTTAGCTCACCTAGATCCTTCATATGGAATGTCATTTTCAAATAGCACTTGGGTTCGTTCATCACACAAATATCATTCCCGGTTAGTAGAATATCGTCCACATAAACTAGTATTATAACTCTACTTCTCCCCCCTGATTTAACAAACAAAGAATAATCATTCTTATTGCACAAACCCAAATACACTCATCGCCAATGTAAATTTATTATTCCATTGACAGGGAGCTTGTTTTAGGCCATGTAGTGATTTTTCGAGCTTGCAATACCTGATTTACTTGAGTCTAATCCTGGAGGCATACTCATGTATACTCCTCAACCGATTCTCCCTGCAAAAATGCGTTAGTGACATCCATTTGCCCAAGTGGTCAATCATATATAGAAGCAAGAGATATAAGTACCCTAATTGTAACATGTTTAGCAACATGAGCAAAAGTATCGCTATAATCAATTCCCTCTACTTGACTATACCCTTTCGCAATTAAACGAGCTTTATATCTCTCAATCGAACCGTCAGCCTTATACTTAATAGAGTACACCCATCTACAACCTACAGGGAATTTACCTTTAGGAAAATCCATTGTCGTCCATGTTTTTCTCAATTCTAGGGCTAAAACCTCAATCCATGGCTTTCCTCCATTTTTCGGATTTGACAGCCTCTTGAAAAGTTTTTGGAACTTCTTCATTAGCTCAAGCAGCTAGAAAAGCTGCCTACTTTGGATTAATCCTGTCATATTGAAGGCACAAAGACAAAAGATACTTGGAAGAACATTTGTTAGCATCATTAGAGAAAAGGTGACACATAATCCTTCAACCAATTAGGTGGTTTGCATGATTCGTTGGACCTCCTAACAGATTGATCTGCTGCCCCTGGTGAATCTTGTTGGAAAAGTAATTAAATAGAAATTAATTTTTATTTACTTAAAGGGTTATAACATTTGTAAAAGAATGTATCTTTTGACAAAATACCCTTTAAGCTAAAAGATGCATCTCACAGGTTGAAAAGTTATGACCAACCATGATTAGATGCAACTCTTCGTAATTATCCAGCCCATCTATAAATAGGAAGCTTCATTTGCTCATTTCCAACACCTCGAATCATTATGTGGAATGAAAGTCTTAGTGAAGTCCCTTAGGTTTCTGTTCTCTCGTCGTGAAATATATTTAGAATATTTCGTATTAAAAAACGTATGAGAGTCCGAAAAACATCGATTAAGTTCATTCGTCTCGTAATTTGGAGTGCTCCTATTAGGAGACGTTTGTCGTTGTATCTTGGGAAACGATTGCCATATTCCGTAAGCACCGTGGGCGGGGCAATATCGTTTCAAGGACATAGCGTCAACGCTAGCCTCGACAATAAAATCAGTTTCACATCCCACGTACGAGAATATACTATATTTATTTATATATAAATATATATAGACGTACATACGGAAATTACACCCAACAATCTTGAAACGATATTGTGGTGAAATGGTTTTATTTGTTGACGACAATCGTAAGATGATATTACGGCATCTTTGATCGATGCTACGGCACAAACGTCCTTTATATTTATTCTTAAGAGGATAGGCCAGGGAACATCATTGGCAAATATTAAAGTTTGTGAGGCATTTGCAATTGTTCTCAACGCTGCAAGAAAAAAAAAATGAGAGCAAATGAATCGGAGGCTACGAAACAGCAGATCTCCATCGTAGCAGGTACCACAATTTGAGCAATTGGTACACCTTGGACCTGAGGCGAGGTGGTTGTTGCTCAATGAAAAAGAAGTCTCCTTTTTCAACGCATCTGAAACGCTCGTAGCGTGGACAAGAATATGAGATAGAAAGAAAAGGGTAATAGTGTTAAGAGGCATCTCTTCGCTCGTAACCCTTCGCTGAAACAGCTGTCTCTCAGCTCGAAAATTGGAGAAAAACTAGTAACCACCTCTCATGAAGAACGTCGCGCCGATCCCACGAGATCAACGACAACATCTCGAAATTCGCATCGCTCTTCTCCAATTTTTCGGTACTAGAGTGACCTCAGCAAGATCTGGGTGATGCGGCTCGGGCCCGTGGGGATCCGTTACGGAGTTACTACATTGAGTTGCGATGTGTCACGACAACAAAGAGGGCTGTGGTGCAGGGCTGCGATGTGGGGCCGAGATATGCACATTACAAAGAGCCAAGGGTTGTGGGCGTGCAAAGCTGTTAAGGGGAGTGCGTGCGGCTACGGCGGATTAGCACCGTCGGGTACATCGTCATGCTGTTGTACTCGAGGGACTCTTCGATTTAGCAAAGAGGTACGATTGAAGAAAAGAGTCACGATCTTTCTCGACGAGGTATCGTGATATGACTTTTCACGAATGAGCATGACCTTTCACGGAGAGATACGATCTCACGAAAAGTCACGAACCTTTCGCGAAACGGTTCTATCACACGAAAGTCATATATGATATCGTGAATAGAAACGATCTTTTCACGAAGAAATACGACATTCGCGTAAATGTGCTAATTTCGGGTGAGAACGAGTACACTTTCAAGAAAAAAGTGCGACCTCACGAAGGGATGAATTTTCGAGAAGACGTTTGATTTTACAAAAGAGATGTGATACTTTACAAAAGGGTACGATCCCATACAACCTTTAAGGAAAAGGTACAATCTCACGAAAGGTATGATATTTCGTAGAGAAGTACGTTTTCACGAACATATTCGACTTGCGAAGTGTTCACACGAAGAGATACGACATTCGCAAAGAGTAAGATCCCTCGAATAGTCACAAGCTTTCGTGAAAAGGTAAGGTCTCACGAAGAGACGCGACCTTTCACGAAATGGTATCGTCAAGATATCTCAAATTTTGATGAAACAGGTACGATATTATGAAAAGGCACGTCCTTCGTTTGAGAAATATATATATATATATATATAAATGTATATATAAATATATATGTGTGTGTGTGAGTGTGATCTCACCAAGAGGTGCGAAGAGACGAGGTGTGGTCTCAATGAGAGGTATGATCTTTCACGAAAAGGTGCAACCTTTCGGAGAAAGGCACAACCTTTTACGGATGGGTATAATTTGTGACGAAAATGTACGAAGACATGCGATATAATGCAAAAAGGCTCAAAGAGGTTTGATCTTTCGAGAAAAGATATGAATCTTTCACGAAGAGGTATATAACCTTTCGAAAAGACATTATCTTTTACGAAGAGGTAAATAACCTTTCGTAAATACATGATCTTTCACTAAGAGGTACATAACCTTACGAAAAGACATGATCTCTCACGAAGAGTTGTATAACCTTTCCACGTCTTTTCTCATATAAATACTTCGAAGTGTGGGGGGTACATCGTAAAAGGGTTAAATACCTAAGCAAAATATATCGAACCTAAAATGGTCGATGAAATATTTATAGGATTTGCCAATAATAATAGTGCAGATTGATTTTTATTTCAAAGAGCACATGTAAATGATACTAGGAATTGTATCATTAATTGTTAGGGTGAGTTTATAATGAAAACTGGATATCAAATACAAAAGAATCCAAACTAGTAAGTGATATGCGATCGCAATTGGTGGTGGAACAGTGTATTAATCCTACAAGCAAACGTTTGTTGCTCGATCAAATATGGATACGAGTTTATCACCCTATCTAAAGCCGAGAAGATGCTGAATGACTATGAAATTTCTTAAGTGGAAAATAGCTAGAACAAACTCGTGTCTGAAGTACTATTACTTGTGATAGTTAGTTGACAATTAGAAAGACATCGAGTAGAAGTAAAATGGTAAGTCACAACTTAAACGTCGTAAACGTTATACCATTAGGCAGTTGATCTCAAATGAAATGATCGCAATCGACGAAGTCAAATAGAGAGAAAAATTTGACGGACCCTCTTACGAAGAGGATAACCCGAGATCATTTAAACTGCACATCGAGAGGAATGGGATTAAAAATCTACCACTAAAACGACTGTAGCAGACACCCAACCATGTTGACTGGAGATCCCAAGATCTTGGTTCAATGGGACAACTAAGTTACAGAAGTTGTTGCTACAACACACGAGACATATCGTCTCTATCCCTTCCTAGGATGAATAGGTGCTGTCTTATCACAGGTAGTGAGGTTGAGTTTTGACTCTTAATGATTTCTGTACCTTTATATGGTGGAGTATTGATAGGATACTCTTTATAGAAGTGTCACCTATGTGGGTGTGAAGATGGGCCGCTTCAACGAAACACTCATGAATCCAAGATCGGTATCCGTGGCCAAAATCATGAGAACTAAAAGATGTGAGATAAGTCATCGTGTTTGGGTGTTATTGTCTTAGTATACACAAAAAGCTAGCAGTTCAAGACATCGCGTTCACTGCAGAGCGAGTATGCTCGATAGCATTCCACTACAGAAGATTCAAAGCCACAAGCTATCTATCCCGATGCTTTGACTTATCGATTGGACTCTCGTTAGTGTGAGCATGAGTGAAGCCATTAATTTCTATTTATGTGGGGGATTGTTGGAAAAGTAATTAAATAGAAATTAATTTTTATTTAGTTAAAGGGTTATAACATTTGTAAAAGAATGTATCTTTTGACAAAATACCCTTTAAACTAAAAGGTCTCATAGGTTGAAAAGTTATGACCAACCATGATTAGATGCAACTCTTCGTAATTATCCAGCCCCATCTATAAATAGGAAGCTTCATTTGCTCATTTCCAACACCTCGAATCATTCTGTGGAATGAAAGTCTTAGTGAAGTCCCTTAGGTTTCTGTTCTCTCGTCGTGAAATATATTTAGTATATTTCGTATTCAAAAACGTATGAGAGTCCGAAAAGCATCGATTAAGTTCATTGGTCTCGGAATTTGGAGTGCTCCTATTAGGAGACGTTTGTCGTTGTATCTTGGGAAACGATTGCCGTATTCCGTAAGCACCGTGGGCAGGGCAATATCGTTTCAAGGACATAGCGTCAACGCTAGCCTCGACAATAAAATCAGTTTCACATCCCACGTACGAGAAATATATTATATTTATTTATATATAAATATATATAGACGTACATATATATGTATACCCAACAAATCTCTCCATAGTCTTTCCTCACTTGAATCAATTTCACCTGCATCGCTTAACAAAGGCCGTGCATTATCATTTTCAGAAAAACTATTGACACCCGCCGTTGGATTGTTATCATAGAAATGCTCAACATATACAAAATTCACACAGTTTTTAGATCCAATAATCTGATCATCATTACAGTTTTCATAAGAATCAAAAGAAAACTTATATTCATAAAAGACACTTCTCTTGAAGTAATAAAGTTATTAGTTTTGAGGTCAGAGTAACTTCCATGCCTTTGATTGGCTGCGTAACCCATCAACACACATGGCCTAGACTTTTCTTTAAACTTATCAAGATGAGGCAAGATTTTAGCAAAATACAAGCATCCAAATATTCTTAAGTGATGAAAACTAGGTTTTGTCATATAAGATATAAAAAGGAGCTTTTCCCTTGAGTAAAGGGGTTGGAGTCCTATTAATTAGATAAATGGTTGTTTTTAAACACTCGCTCCAATATTTTATTGGAACTTTCGAGTGGAATTTCAAAGCACGAGGTACATCATGAATGTGTCTATGCTTTCTTTCAATCACTTCGTTTTGTTGTGGAGTATATGCACATGAACTTTGATGGATTATTACTAGAGATTCAAACAGTTTCTTACAGTCACCACTAAGAAACTCGAGGGCATTATTTGTTCTAATAATTCTAACCCATTGAGAACTGATTATGAACATAGGCTAAGAATGTTTTAATCAATCCATATACCTTTGATTTATTGATCATAAGAAAGGCTCACGTATCCATAGAGTAATCATCTACAATTGTTAAAAAATATCTCTCACCTTTATAAGTTGGTTCCATATATGATCCCCAAAAACATCCATGTGCAACAATTCCATTATCGAGGTAGTCATACATGTCATCATAGGGAATTTCGTCTTAGTATATGGGCATATAGGACAATACTATGACTTTCAACGATTTTTAGATTTAAACCATATAAAAAATAAAGTCTATTGAGGATTCAAATCGTTTATGCCATAATAAGACTTTATTATTATTATTGTTATTATTATTATTATTATTATTATTATTATTATTATTATTATTATTATTATCAAGTAGTAAAGGCCATTTCAAATTATATCAACCCTCTTATCATGCCAGTCCCAATTTCTTGTATTAGGCAAAAATATGCATAGAAAGTGACACACAAATGAGCATGAGCGGATAATCTAGATACATACAACAAGTTATGTTTAAATTCAGGTACAATACATCATTCAGTTTCAAAATTTCAGCCAATGTAACAACCCCTAAATTGGCAGCCAAAACTAATTTCCCATTTGACAATTTGAGAAATACGTCTGACCTATCAATTACTGATCCCACATTAAACAAACATTTGTTAGCTATCATATGTTTATTTGCTCATGCATCTATTATCCACTTATTCAATTTGAATGTAGAGGAATGATTCATACATGAGGAGTTACCTACATGGTTGGAGAAGGAAGTCACTGCAGCGGAATCTGAACCTTGAGTCCCTCCAAGAATTGCTAAAACTTCTTGGTATTGATGACTAGTGATTTGTGATCTTACTGCACTGCCTTCATTTGTCATCACGGGAAGTTGCTCGCGGTCTTGTGAATTTGTAGAGGTTTGTTCCTCAAGAGTTAATCAATCACTATAATGTTACTTTAGTCAGTTACAAAACTGATTGATTATGCCCAATACACAAACCGAAACAAGTCGAACACTAGACACACTAGGTTACCGCACGCCGAGTTTGCATCCAGGGAATCTCCAATTATCGATCGGAAACAGCTTGCTACTGAAGGGCCCCCGGAACAAAATCCTTCCCTTCACGTGCGCGTAAACATCGACCTTGCCTCCTTCGTGTACCAATCACGTCCGAAGACAGCACGTCCAAAGACATAATATATGGTGGAGGGATATAGAAAAGATCACTCGGCCAGTGATGGAATTTGCAGGTGTAAACTCAGACTGCAGAATGATATCGCAAATGTAGGCGCAGTCGACAGAAGGTTATCACAAATGGCCGCTCAACAACAGAAGGTTTTTGCAAGTATAAGCTCAAACTCTAAAACTCGTCTCTTATGCTTTTTCTCACTTCTTAGCTCGACATTCTAAGCGTTGGGCTGTATATATAGACCCTTTTGAACCAACACTTACATGGAAAGTCAATCACGAGATAATATCCCAAATAAGCACATAATCCATGTAATTATCGAGGAATAAGCCAACCAAATCATGTCATTCATATAATATCACAATGGTCACAAGGTTATAATAGCATGATTTTATTCCATTTAAAAGCACATAATCGAAATCAAGGAATATACTTCTATTCGGGATGATATTTTTCATAAGAACACTTACCATATGCGATATCCAGCTAGCATCTTATAAAGTAAATCAATCAGAATCTTTTCCTTTTATGGTTTCTTAATTTCAGCAATAAGAAAACCTAATTGATTTTTCCATATTAGATCAAGTAGAATGCATGCATGGATTATCGATATGATTTCTTCGCGGAATAGATAAATTCAAACGGATATTCCACATTCCATGTTTAGACAACATACTTTCCATATATAGCTCAGTATGATATCTCACACGATTAACCATAAATAGCACAATGTATCTGTAATCAGATATTCCCAAGCATGAGAGATATATATAACATGTGATCACATAGTTTTGCCAATTAAGCATACGTATATCAAACATTCGACAATTTTCAATGATTAAGCATGTAAACCATGCATAGTCGAATATTATCATATACTTAGACATTTTAATATTTCGGAATCGAATTGCTCAAGTTATGGCCCTAATTACATAGATCATCAAAACTCTTCAAAGCATATAGACCAAAAAGGCCAACATTCTCCCCCTTTTTGATGATGACATGTAATTAATGCATCACGGAAGCACGTAAGCATATTCGATCATGCAATTCCTAACGCATATGTTTAAGGGCATATGTTTAAGTACCTCATGAACCAATCAGAGCATATTATTTTTCAGTATCTCAAGAATAAAGTATACATGCCCCCTGCCTAAATGCAGACATTTCATGTAACATGCAAGGATATATCATAGATGGAAATTATTCCCCATGTCTAAGTGCAGATATCACATGTAAAATGCATAGATATATCATAGATGGAATTTACTCTCCCTGTCTAAGTGCATATATCACATGTAACATGCATAGATATATCATAGATGGAATTTACTCCCCCTGTCTAAGTGCATATATCACATGTAACATGCCTAGATATATCATAGATGAGTTTCGGTTCGTGTGCCCCCTGCCTATGTGTGTATTTTCCAATCATGATTCAGGCAGCAAATACTTATCAGAATATAGCATAGACAATTAATAAGCACGAATAAGTATCATAATGGGGCAATCCATACGATATATAATCAATCATGATTCAAGCAGCAGATACTTATCAAAATATAACATAGGCAATTTGTAAGCAGGGCAAACCATACGATATATCATCAAAATAAAGACGGATTTCAACGTACCAATCCAATAGACGACCATTCGACTCCACGCACGACTCCTCATTAATTAAACCATAAGATATATAATCAAAATAAAAATGGATTTCAACGTACCAATCCAATAGACGACCATTCGACTCCACACACGACCCCTCATTAATTACCTTACTCTCCCGATAAATGACTATTCGACTCCACACACGACTCCTCATTAATTACCTTACTCTCCCAATAAACGACTATTCGACTCCACGAACGACTCCTCATTAATTACCTTACTCTCCCCCTTCAACATCAAAAAGAGGGATGCCAAATATTTAAGGCTGCAAATAGAAGCTTAGTGCGGAAATTGCTGAAAACTTAGAGATGGAACTATGGATGAAATATAATGGCAGAAAACGTTCACTGGTTGGAATCACTATCAACATTTCATATGGAATTCCCTTGTCGGA